>OY755039.1:45196227-45870727 GCA_963576565.1 Aspidapion aeneum | reverse complement strand
AATGCTCCAACACCAAAATTATTCCGGGAATTACTAAAATCTTTTTTATTAGGGAAGGCTTTTTACACTTTGGATGAGTTTTTTGTATCACTATAACTGTGCACATATATTATTTAATATGACTACTCACTTTTCTTTTTACTCCTCTTTGGCTAATTTGGGTTGGTGTTAAACTCGACCTAGTTTTAATTTTAATTTGTTTGTTTTTTTTGTTAATGTGGTATTATATCTGTTAAGAACTTTATCTTATTTTAGTAATTTGTGCTTCTATTTTTTCCATTTTACACTATTACTAGTTAAGACGACTAATAACTTTTGTTAGCCCGCGGTTAGAAAAACGATAACTGCAATGGACTGTAAATATTTTAATTAAATGAAGCGCGAACAAACATAAATATATTGATACGAAATCACGAAATAATCAAACGTCCATAGGTTAATTGTTGGTACCACACAACGGCAATCATAGACAAAGCACTCACCAGTTTGCAGCCAATTTCTCCACGTTCCAAGGGGCCCCTTTCCGGATCTAATGATGTCACCACGTAGCTGAAGGGCTGAAGTTTCTAGTTCTATGCTTCAGTACACCAAAATCGAGCACTTTCAGGTGTAGAAATTTGAAATAGTTGGAGAAAGAAGTTAACACGCCATTTTCTCGAGGCGGTTGACAAGGATCTCTCTGATTCTTGGTGCGCATGTCCAAAATGCGCGAATGCACTCTGTCCTTTATCCAATTGTGTGGTTTTAAAAATTTACAAACAACCGCGAAATTTTAGCGGGAGCTAACATAACTGCCCTCCAAAACACACAATTTTAGAATCTCAACCGGACAGATATAGATATAAGAAAAATGATCGACCGATAAATATAAATGAATGAAAACAGATAAGTATCGTAAGTTTATTTAGAGATAACGGAATCCCGAAAAAGGCAAAACAAACAAACAAAAAATTCAAAAAAAAATAAAAATAAAGAAAAACCTATTGTAATACCCGGTAATAGGTAGAAAAATTAAAATTACTTTTAATTTAGCAAGAGGCACAGTTTTACAACTGGCCGCTTATAAACACCGGTAACCGTTTGTACCGTCGCAACACGCACCTGACCGTCCCCGCCGGGATGCAGTTCGATGACCCGACCGACCGGCCATTTCAAAGGTGATTGAATGTGATCACTTGTTATGATAACCAAATCATTTAATTTGATATTTGGGGACGAATCAGCCCACTTGTGTCGCTGTTGTAGGGTATGCAAATACTCTATAGAATACCGTTTCCAAAAATCATTATGTAATTTTTGGATTAGTTGCCATCTCGAGAGCCGATTTAGGGGAACCTCGGACAAATCTGACTCCGGAATTTCTGAATTAAGGGGTTCAAGGGTCAAAAAATGCCCAGGGGTAAGAGGTTGAAGATCGTGTGGGTCTGAAGAGGCAGGAGATAAAGGGCGACTATTAAGTACGGCTTCTATGCGACATGTAAGGGTGGACATTTCCATGATAGACAACTTCTGGTCGCCGACAACTCGAACAAAGTGAGTTTTAAAACTTTTGACGCCAGCTTCTGCCAGGCCATTGAAATGTGGACTGAGAGGAGGTCCCAGATGCCAACGAATAGAAAGTCTGGTGGCCGCACTTCTTGCGTAATCAAGTAATTGGTTACGAAACCCTATAAAATTACTGCCTTGATCTGACCAGCATTGCGTCACGCTTCCACGTCTGGAAATGAATCGATGGAATGCACCTACGAACCCTTCGGTGGACAGTTCCATGGTTAATTCCACATGCACGCAATGTGTGGCCGTACAGACAAACACACAGACATACGATTTGAAAGCTTTACAACCACGGTAACGATGAGGAATCACAAAGAAAGGTCCACAAAATTTGATAGCTACACTCGAAAAAGGTTTAAGTTGATTGATTCGATGAGCGGGAAGTGAACTCATTATGGGCGGTCTATAGGGTTTAGGGTTGATTCTAAAACATTGCAAACACTTGGATATGGTTCTTTGAATTGCCCGTCTGGCAGATAATATCCAAAATTGCTGTAAAAGCAGATTATGTAATGTTTTAAACCCAGGATGAAGGTATTGTCGATGAGCGGACTCGATAAGAAGAGTAGTTAAACGATGGTTACTCGAAAGTAAGACGGGGTGTTTTGCAGAATAAGACAAAAGGTCAGATTTTTGTAATCTGCCACCGACTCTAATGATATTATTTTCATCAAGAAAAGATGAAAGTTTTCGGAAAGGTTTCGGTATTGGTTTATCCTTAGATAACGCGGAAAAAAGCTCAGAAAAACAAGAACCTTAAACGCGTTTGATAAGAAGGTATAACGCACTTTGCATCTCACCGGTGGTAGGAAAAACAATATTCTCAAAAATAACTTTTTGGTCCGGCGGCTTAGTGGGTTTTTGATAAGAATGGTTTTGAAAAAGGTTAACTATTCGAAGGACATAACAAATGATACGTTGAATTTTTGATATAGATGAATATTTGATAAGAAGCTGATCTAAGAAGTTAACGTCAATTATCGCATTGCAACAGACCTTTGGCTTTTCCTCCAGATTAATATCTCCGAAATCAATCCGCATTTTTGATTTATGAAAATCGGGCCATTCGTTTTCGGGAGACCACAAAAACGACGGTGCGTTCCACCATATGTCATGTGACATGAGCTGTGAAGGGGTGGCCCCTCGTGACGCAATATCGGCTGCATTTAAAGCAGAAGGAATGTAGCGCCATGAGTTTGAGGGAATGATTTCTTGGATTCTACTGACTCGATTTCCAACAAAGGTTGTCCAGCGATTAGGAGGGGATGAAAGCCAATGCAATACGACTTGCGAATCGCAGAAAGTAACGATATTTGTAAAAGTTATTTTTCCTTCATAGCTAGATAAAACGAAGCCAATTAATTCGCTTAAAAGAAATGCGCCTAGGAGTTCTAGCCTAGCCAAAGTCTGTGACTCTATAGGCGCGACCCTAGATTTTGCAGATATGAGAGAAACATATATATTGTTTTCCTCTTCTACACGAAAATATACGACGCCTGCGTAGCCTCGAATTGAAGCGTCACAGAAGCCGATGATTTGACAGGTATTGATTTTTGACAGTTTGATTTGTCGGGGTAATTGAAAATTGGAAAGAAGCGGCTGATAGAAGAATCTGGTTCTTCGTCCCAGCCTATTTTCGATATCCACAACTGTTGGGGGTTTGTCCTTCATTCGGCATTGATAAGAAAAAATGTCGTTTTTTGGATGCCATTGAAGTCCTAAAACTTTGATAAAGTGGGGTTCCTCCTTGTCAAAAGAGAGAGGCATTTGACGATCGGATTCTGGCAATGTTGCCAATAACTCGGGACAATTGCTTGCCCATTTTTTAAGTTCAAATCCTCCCGACTTCAACAAATCATTGAGTTCCGTTTGAAGGGAAAGAGCTTCAGAAAGCGAAGGGCTAGTTCCCAAGATATCGTCGATATAGATTGACGTTTTTAGAACAGTACTCGCCATAGAAAAACGTTCCTTTTCTCTCTCTGCCAGCTCATTTAAGGTACGCATGGCTAGAAAAGGTGAGCATGTCATGCCAAAAGTGACAGTAGAAAGTTCCCACACTGAAAGTGGGTCATGTGGAGAAAACCTCCACAATATCCTTTGATAAGGATTGATAAGGACTTGACGGAACATCTGTTTGATATCAGCAATGTAGGCAATAGGATTAAGACGAAACGTAAGGAGTAAAGAAGCAATATCCTTTTGAAGTTTCGGTCCAGATAACAACGTGTCATTGAGACTAATATTTTTTGGGGTGACTGCCGAACAATCCCAGACTACCCTTAATTTTGTACTTAAGCTTTCCGGCTTTAATACGCAATGATGTGCTAAAAACATGTTACGTCGACTTTTGGTTGACTAGATAAAACTAGACTCATATGATTAGAATCGATATAGTCTTGCATGAAACTTGAATAGGCAGTGTACAGATCAGGATTTTTGAGTAATCTATTTTCTAGAAGTAAAAATCTACGATAAGCTTGCGGATAAGTATTTCCTAGGTCAGGGTTTATTTTATCTTTAAACGGAAGATCTACCATGAATCTACCGCTCGGTTGCCGTACACCCTTCTTCCTTTGATAAGATTTGTTTTTTAGGCAAATGTTCGATTTCCCAAAACCTAGGTAGAATGACCTCTAACGGAGGTGAATGACTCGTTAAAAAACAACTGGTTCGTTCCGTAAGACTACCTACTTCGTCAACTTTTCCCATGACGACCCAACCAAAGATAGTTTCAAGGGCTGAAGGTTGCCCTATTTGTCCAAGAACCCTGCCCTCCTTGAATATCTGTGCGAATAGCTCGCAACCAATAACTAGGTCCACAGGTCTAGATTTGAAATAAGATGGGTCGGCAAGTTTAAGGTTTTCCAAGTGTTTCCACTGATTATCGTTCAAAGTGAATGTAGGCATATTGGAACATAGTTGTGGAACAACAATTGCTTCGAAATTAAGTAAAGGAGTGACTTGTCCTTGTGGCTTAATGTGACATTGAACGAGCCCTTTGGAAGTAAAAGAAGACATCTGATTTAATCCGAATATTTCAGTGGTGTAACTTCGCCTAGGAAGATTAAGACGCTGAATACACTTTTCACTGATGAATCCTGTCTGTGATCCAGAATCAAGCAGTGCCCTTACAGGTTGAAAATTTCCGCAACCGTCCATAACATCTATTATGGCGGTGCATAAAAGAAAGGTACCTGAAGGTCCTGAGGTATTTAATGACACATGAAGATTATTGACAGGTGGTGTGTGAATGACAGGACTAGTATCTTGGCTTCCAGCCTCTTGATTAGTTTCTAAGATATGAGTTAAAGTGTGGTGCCTTTTACTATTGCAAGTCCTGCATGAATATTTTGATTTGCACGTATCTACCCCATGCAAGGGATGAAAACACGCTAGACATAATTTTTTCTGCCTGACGAAAGATAGGCGATCGATAGGTGAGAGATCAAGAAATGTTTGACATTTCGAAAGCACGTGACCTTGATTACACCGGAAACATTTTATTCCCGTACTTGAATTAGTTGAGGTGCCAGCCAGTCCTATAAAAGGCGAATTGGATGATTTATAGGTAGGCTTTTGCCCAAACTGATTTCGCATAGAATTTGAATTTTGATAGGTAGGCTTTTGCACAGACTGATTTTGCATAGAATTTGATTTTTGATAGATAGGCACCTTTTTGGGTGCTGTTGATTGAGGAAGTGATTCCAAAACTTTACATCTTTTTTCTAGAAATTGAAAAAGTGACTGAAAAGTGGGAATTTCGGTATTAGTATTGGCGTGACTCATTTCGAAATTTGAACGCGTCGGAATATCCAATTTTTCTAACAAAATGAAAAAAATAAAGTCCCAACTGTCAACGTCAAAGCTAAGTGATTTTAAAATTTCTAGGGATTCAGAAAAGGTGTCAATTAAATTACGCAATTCTTTAGCTGACTCGTTTTTTAAGGTGGAGTTCATAATTGTGCTTAAAGCATCATTTGCGAGGTCTCGCTTGTTTTGATATCTATTGACTAATTTGTCGTAAGCAATTTTATAATTTTGATCAGAAAGCTGTTGCACAATCGACGTCTGGGGCATCGCTCTAAACATAACTCTTTAAGATGCGCCATTTTTGGTATTTAGACTACTACTCATCACGCATTTTAAAATTATTTCATATATGAACGTTTCTTCCCACCGTTACCGAAAAGACACTGGTTATTCAACGGGCAGTTCCCACGCAAGTAATCAAATTCACAAAATCTACCCGAGTAAAAAATCTCTAAAACCTGAAAGCTCTAAAAGTCGAGATTTATCAGTAGATCGTCAATCCAACCACTCTAAGAAATCCGGCTCGAAGGACCACTTATGTTAGCCCGCGGTTAGAAAAACGATAACTGCAATGGACTGTAAATATTTTAATTAAATGAAGCGCGAACAAACATAAATATATTGATACGAAATCACGAAATAATCAAACGTCCATAGGTTAATTGTTGGTACCACACAACGGCAATCATAGACAAAGCACTCACCAGTTTGCAGCCAATTTCTCCACGTTCCAAGGGGCCCCTTTCCGGATCTAATGATGTCACCACGTAGCTGAAGGGCTGAAGTTTCTAGTTCTATGCTTCAGTACACCAAAATCGAGCACTTTCAGGTGTAGAAATTTGAAATAGTTGGAGAAAGAAATTAACACGCCATTTTCTCGAGGCGGTTGACAAGGATTTCTCTGATTCTTGGTGCGCATGTCCAAAATGCGCAAATGCACTCTGTCCTTCATCCAATTGTGTGGTTTTTTTAAAATTTACAAACAACCGCGAAATTTTAGCGGGAGCTAACAACTTTTAACATTTTTATTTTTACTATTATTTAAGTATTTATAGGTTTATGCTTTGTCAATAAGACTTATTACTTGTAATACTTCTTGGACAATAAAGTACTTTCAATCAATCAATCAATCATGGTATATTATATTATGTCCCATCTCAATTTTTTTCTCTGGTCCATTTAAACCAAAATAGCAGTTTTTTTGGTCAGGCATTTTTGTGTTCCTCGAAAAGATCTATCATTTCATGTAAAAAAAAGCCAAGTATGCTCTTTGCAAAGTCAATTGACGAACCTCCTAATACAGGGTTCTATCGATTTCATGAAATTTTGTTAGATTCTGCCCTTCAAAAGTTCATATAAAATCTTCCTGGTAAATTTCAACCCTACCGACAGAGAAGAGCCGCGGCTCTTTTCGGTCCGACCACAAAGTATTTGTTTTCCGGCCGACCGAGCCCAGGTAGATGGACGGTACCTGATTGGCAGATTTTTTTGAGATGTCCTTTTAATTGCTTTTGGATGTGCCTTTCGGGACCTCTAAAAAGAATTGAGATAAAAGTAAAGCCAAGTTCTCTAATACAAATTTCAAAATGAAAGATTATTACTAGTTTGGAATTTTTCTTTTTAAACTTTGCTTTTTAAGGATTTAGATAATATTTAAATTTTAAAGTGGTAAAATATGCCAAATTATGTTCAAAACTTTTGCAATGTCTTTTTCCTATGGTTTTATCATAGTTCCTATCACCCTTTCGAAACTCAGCTCTCTAGCGTTCCTGGAAGTGGACAACGTTACTTTTATATAACTTTACATTTATGGGAGAGGGCAGTAAATTAAAGTTTTGGGGTTTTCAAATTTTTTGATATAGTTTTATTATAGTTCCTATCAGCGTTTCTTGAAGTTGGCAATGTTACTTTTACATAACTTTACATTTATAGGGGAGGGAAGTTAATTAAAATTTTGGGGTTTTTTTACTATTTTCTATAGTTTCAGCCCTCTAGCGTTTCTGGAAGTGGGCAATGTTACTTTTACATAATTTTACTTTTATAGGGGAGGGAAGCAAATTAAAATTTTGGAGTTTTTAAATTTTTTCCTACAGTTTTATCATATTTCCTATTAGTCTGCCTCTCTAGCTCAGCTCTCTAGCGCTTCTGGAGGTAGGCAATGTTACTTTTACATAACTTTACATGTATAGGGGTGAGGAGTTAGTTAAAATTTTTGCTTTTTTAATTTTTTCCAAGGGTTTGGTCATAATTTCCATCAGTCTGCCAAATTTCAGCTTTGTAGCTTGTCTGGAAGTACAATTTCGACGTTTTTTGAAATTTCGTAACTGCTTTATGGAAGTCCGAAGGGGTTGTTAACTCTATGAAGATCTACGACTGTGCAAATGTTTGAGTTTCGTAGCTCATTCCAAAGTAGAGTTTTAGATAGGTCAAATATAGGCTAAAATGTGAAAGAAAAGATGGTACAGCAGTTTACGCCGCGAACTTGGCCGGGCACTGCCGTGCCCTCAGATTAAAAATACTTAAAGATTTAAGAAAATAGTCTGTATATGTACTGTATAATTTACCCTAAATTATAACAAGTAAATAGTTCTCAAATACCAAATTACAAATAATGCAAGGACCTAAAACTATAAACAACAAGTGAAATTTAAAGAAAGAAAGAAGTTTTTTCATGTTTTTAGACGTTGATACTTTACGTCTAATTTGAGTTTTCGTACCTTTGACAGTGGGAAGGAAGAATTATAGAGATCAGTTGAATGGCTTGGTCGAGTTAATACCCTGAGAATTTCTCGTTCTTGTATTGAGACGCCGCAGACTGCATAGATGGAAGTTTTCCGAAAATTTATGTATAGTCTTCGGTAGCTTAATGCAGAGTGTTTTCGTACAAAGCAAGAGATCCCGGGTTCGAGTCCCGGCCGAAGACAGAAAACTTTTTTCTTATTTTTCTTTCTTTAAATTTCACTTGTTGTTTAAAGTAAATAGTTGTTGAAGGAAAGAACTTGCTAGAAATTTAATATTCTTAAACTGTTTTAGAGACTGGAATGTTTAAAGGAACCCTGCCTGGGCAGCTTGTATGGAATCTTTGTTAAAAATTCTCTCCTAGTTCTCGGTCTACAACTTGATAGCGAAGAAAATCTAAATCTGGCTAACAACCTTCCTGCGGAAGTAGATCTGTGTGGTATTTTCGAGGCATTTACCGAAAGTCCAAACACTGAATATGTTAAAAAAAAAGCCAAGCAAGTCGACGTGACGGATAATCCAGCATTTATAGCCGTTAAACTTGCATCTAGCAACCAAATTTTCGCAAATATCATATCAAACAATCAAATAGATAGTGTTAAATACTCTATAAGTACTGAGCAAGAAATTTATACAGATTTTCTTCACGTTCATTTGAAAGGAGCGTTTAACATTAAGTCAGAACCGACTGCCCAAAACGTGGCAGACAGTTTTACTTTATTGCGCAAGTCGATAGCTTCAGGGTGTATGGCCTTTACAGTAGACAATAAAAATATTATTTTGGTCAACAGTGGACATCCTGGTAGCGAAACTGGTGTCATTGGACTTAGTGATAATCCAACTTTAGGTAAGTTATGATCAAGTCATAAATAAAAAAAATTGTGTTTGCTTAAGACCACACGTCAAAAGTGTAAACTTCAACAAGGCGAAATTAATAATACAAATTACAAGATTTTTTGTGTATATTGACAAAGTAATATACAAAGTAATAACATTTACATAATTATAGTGGCCTTAATCTGCATCATCATATCGCTCTGCTGACTGTTCCTCTCACAGTTAGTCGACTTGAGCCGACTTCACCCGAATGAACGTTACATAGTCGAGCGTGACGGCTCAGTTCAATTCAGTACGCACAAAAGTGCTAAATGCGCCTAAAGAAGTTTACACTTCAAAAGTTTAACTGTTTTTCCTTAATACGCATTTTACTAAGAAACTTCTTATTCTCATTTTAAAGATGGGTAAAAGGCTATTAAATTAGATATATTTGAGGTATTTCGGTACTGCTTTTACGAAGACCGACAGCCTAAAGTATCGCCGATATTTGTAAAAAAATAGGCATGCTAGCCAAAGATAAAGGATTTTTGCTTCGGTTCAGTCGGTTTTTCCTGCTAGCGATACTTAATAAGTTTGTTCCATCATCGCGCGCGTCAGTCATAAAACGGTACGAAAAATCCTTTTTGCGTTCCAGGTCGACGTTGTACTGTTATCAGACAGTCAGTTTTCCGTTCCATCAAGCCACTTAAACTGGTTTCGGACTCCTCTAAAATACAAGACGCATTAGAAATGATTGCTTTCTCTATCTTTTCTTTGTCTGTGTTTGTCATATGTTGCACTGGAAAAATTGTATGTAAAACACACACATTTCTAGTTTACATCACCTGAGATAAAAATATACCATAAAATTACATTAAATTTACATTTGTTTAAGAAAATTCAAAAAACAGTGAATAAGCCAAAAAATTAAAATTTTTGTCAAAATAAATTGAGTTTTACAACCAATTTTAACACATGACAAAATGCCGGGAAGCCACGTAAATATACAAATATTTTTTAAATTTCAAAAAAAAAAATTGTGCAACATCTGCAGCATCTGTTGATTTTTTTGCAAGAGCCTCTTAATTTTTATTACTACGGGACTGCGGAATGTTGTGGGTACACCACATGGAAAAAAGCTATACTGACCATAGGGTAGCCTGCTTAGAAAGAAAAACTAGTTTAGCAGGTGATAGAGGTGTTGATTTTCGTTACTTTTGAATACTCGTTACTAATCGTTACTCGAATACTAAGTATTAATTTCATATATTTGTTACTATCGTTACTTTGATTACTGTAACTGTATTCAATTCAATCATACAATAAGTGCAAAATTCTCGGACTATCATTAATTCGAAGATCATTTACTTGCAGGTATATTTTTGTTGTTGATATTATGGAAATATTCAATTGAAATTTTCAAAACTTGGGCTAGGAATTGTCCTGTGTAAAACTGTTTTAAAAATCTATTTTTTTTTTATTTTTATTTATTGAATTAAAGTCTGACAAAACACCAAGTTTTACAAAAGGTAATTACAATATAAGACTAGAGGTAGCAGAATTGTAACATACTCGTAAAATATAAATTTTATCTCATTTTAAAACACATACTTACACATAACAATACACACATACAGACAGACCTACAGGAAAAAAAATATACAACTACAGCTACAAATTTCAGTGGCAAACCATGATGTTTTTTCACCAGGTATTAACTACAACATTAGCTTTTTGATTTCTTTAACGGTAGTGTTAAAGAAGTCAATCTCCCTATCTTTATATAAATTATTACAATATTGCAACATTTGGTTTAGAGGATTATCTAAAGAAGACCTAACACTAAATAATTTATCTTTCCTATATCTAAGATTCACTTTTGGAACATGAAAATTGATATCATTTATTATTGCACATTTATGGTATTTAACATTATTTAATAAATAATAAATAAAGACTACAGACTGGTATTTTCTTCTATCACAGAGTTTTTGATACTTATATGTGTCTAACATGCTTTGATAAGAAACCAGATAGGGGTAGAAATTATTATCTTTAAGGTACATAAATCGGAGAAATTTCTTTTGAGACCATATTACCGATGCATATTCCAAATGAGGTCTAACTAGTGCATTATAGAGCTTTGTAATTGTGCTTAAGTGCTTAAAATTTTTGGAGTTGCGGACAATAAACCCTAATTTTTTATAAGCCTTGTTTATTGCAAAGTCATAATGTGAATTAAATTTTAAGTTGCTCTGCATATATACACCCAGACCCTAATTTCTTGTTTTCTCTGTAAAATAGCATTGTTAATGGAGTACCCAAATTTAATAGGATTTACTTTTCTTGTATATGTAACTCCGACACCTTTATCTGTGTTAAGACGCATTTTATTCTGCAAAAACCAGTCAGCCACGGAGTCTAAATCTTCCTGTAGCTGGATGGAATCTGCTAGTGTAATTATAATCTTAAAAATTTTAAAATCATCTGCAAAAATCAAGCAAGATGAGTATTTAACACGGCTAATAAGTGTGTTAATAATTATGATAAATAACAATGGACCAACATTACTCCCCTGAGGCAGTCCAGAAGTTGCAAAGTATGGTTCAGAGTATGAATTTCCTATTTTTACACTATGTGTCCGGTCTGAGAGATATGAAATAAAAAATTGACAAGTTTCCTTAAAAAAACCCAGTTCTGCAAGTCGTTTGATTAGGATCTCATGGTCAACCAGATCAAACTCCTTAGCGCAGTCCGTATAGATTGTATCTAGTTGTCCTTGTTTGCTTAAAGCCTCAAAAGCATGTGTAGTAAATTTACATAAATTAGAGACTGTTGACTTGCCAGCAACAAATCCATGTTGCTCAGTGGCAATTTGCCTTACATAAATCTAAAAATAAATTAAAATGGAGACAAATACTAAAATAATCGAATCATAGTAATCAAAGTAACGAAAGTAATCATTTAATTTTCGGATCGGTATTCGTTACTCCGTTATTTGTAACAAATAGTTACTTTTTCAACACCTCTAGCAGGTGATTGGATAGGAATAAAAACATAAGGGTTTACCCTGAGTGCAGCAAATCCAGGTGCCCTGTGAACAAAAGTTAAAAGGAGAGGGGTAACAACGGATGTGAAATTTTACACCAGATTTGGCGGAAGTACAAACGACTTCTCTTTAAGGCATCGACATTCAGGTCAATAACTATATATACCTACCAAAGTACAAACTGCAAGATGTGATTTTCCTTCTTAGAAGTATCACGAAAACCTTGTGAATATTAAGGCTTTCTATAATATGTAGGTAATTTCACAAATATTTTGTAAAAATCAAATTACAAAATACGAATAAATAAATATATAAATTTCACATAAAACTTGTGATAATAGAAAAAATAAATATTTTTTCACAAGTTTGGCCCAAAAATATGTGCTAATGCAAGTTCGTTTTAATTTTTGGTATATTTATTTTATTAGGCAGTCTGTAGTGGTTTATAGTTTGTGAATATACCTAAATTAAATTAATGTAATTTTATTTGCATTTTAAAGAACTAAAATTAAAAATGTATTATGATAATCCTATTTAATTTTGTAATCCTTTTTGTGTGCTTTCGATCTATCTTTACGCGAGACGAAGACGAACCGAAACCCACCCTTTCTTTTAGTCACCTGACTTTGAATTTAACTCTCTCGCGTATGATCACATGCCTGAAGTAAATCAATCACTCATTCGAACAGCATTCGTTTTTTCGACAATTATTTGGTCGTTCCATCTAACCAAAACCGTTTTAAAACCGTCCTCGTACTGCATTGCGCACACTTTGGGATTTTTCGGACCGTTTTATGACCGTCGAACGGCCTGATGGAACCCTGCTAATGTTGACAAAATATTATATTTTTTTGAAATTATAATAGACTTAAAAGTTAATAAATAAAAACTTAAAAACTCTAGGAATTTTATAAAAGGTGATTTAAAATTGTGTGATCTATTACAAATCGATCTAGCGTAGTTCAAAAAAAATCTTCCACAACTATTACCTTTTTAATTATTAAAGACGTTTTTTAATTACTTAAGTGAAATATGAACAAACGTTTTAATTATTTAGGTGAAATATGTGAAGAAGCCAGTGAATCCGCTGAAGATAGTGGTCGAAAAAAGAAGAGAACAAACCTTAAGTTGGACATTATCGAAATGAAAATGCTAAAGCAAACTACCGTAGATCACTTTTCCGGAGAACATCACCATTGTCCAGTTGTAATTGTAGACAGAAGTAAGTATTTACCTAGTATATGTTTCGCACTTTATCGATATAAAGTATGTTAGGGATAAAAGTGCCACTTTTTATACCTGGGATGAAAAATGACTAATCTGGGATAAAAAGTAAAAGTCTTGAGGAGAAATGACATCAGGGATAACAAGTGCAAAACAATTTGAATGTTTACAAGGGTAAATAAATGTATGCTCATAGTAACCGATTCCGGAGGTGCCTATCTTTTAGTAGAGTACTTGGCATTAAAAAAAATGTAAAATAACAAATCACTTGGAAAAGACGGAGTAACGGCAGAAATGCTAAAGTACGTCGGTAAAACTGTAGTTAATACTCTTCATATTCGCCTCAATAAAATACTAAAGAAAAAAATTATCCCAAACATCTGGAAAGAATCAGTAACCATTATTCTACACAAGAAAGGCGATAGAGCAGACCTATAAAAATATCGACCTATATAGCACTCCTTAATATAATTTATAAGCTTTTCACAAAAATATTGCTAATAATATTAACAGATCTGACAACAAAATTTGACGAATATCAATCAAAAGAAGAAGGAGGCTTTAGAAAAAGTTTTAGTACAGTTGACCACCTATATTAATCAAAAGAACAAGCAGGCTTCAAAAAAGGTTTCAGTACAGTTGACCACCTATAACCATGAAAAGCCTAATAGAGCAAGCCAACGAGTACAACATTCCACTGTATATTGCGTTTATAGACTTTGAAAAGGCTTGTAGCATTGAGCACTGAGCAGTAAACGCAGCTTTAATTAATAGGCAAATAGATCACAGATACACAGATTTAATAGTCAATATATATAGCGAAGCAAGAACATCAATCAAAATCCACGAAGGAACCAAGCTAATCCACATAAGAAGAGGTGTCAGGGTGACACAATATCCCCTAAACTATTTAACCGGGCCCTAAGATGTTTTTAAAAACTTAGATTGGGAAGAAATAGGCATCAAAGTAAGCGGACAATACTTGAACCGCCTAAGAAATGCTGACGCTATCGCCTTAATAACAGACAAGAAAGAAGAACTCATAAAGAACTGGATACAGCAGCTGAAAATATAGGCTTGAGTATGAACTACTCTAAAACTAAAATCATAACAAACACAGATGAAGATATCACGATCAGAATAAACCAAGAAAAAATAGAACAAGTAGAAGAATATATATTTGGATATTTGTTTTCTGAGCAATTATTTTTTAGAGAAAAAATATGAATTAAACTAAATAATTAAAACACAAATAAAAATATAAATAAAAAATATTCACCATTCACTACATTAATTTAAATGTAAAATTCTAGGAAATAGTTATACACAAAAAGCACCCTAAATCTATTAATTACCGATACAACTAAAAACATCTACAATATTGAAAAACTACATAAATCACTTATACAAAAGCTCAATAACACATTTCCCAAAGATATATTGGATATCTACTTAAAAACGGAAGAGGAGAGAAAAGAAAATCTTTTTTAAAAAATTAAAGAAAAAAATCTCAAAAAAATCCAAAAACTCTCAAACAATAAAAACGATGTTAAAAATGTCCCCTCGGAATGGATTGAAAATTTGACAACAGTGGAAATCCCACCATATGCCCAAGAAATTCTTAGCCTCGGCCAAAACTTTGCTATGCCATTAAAAACCAACGAAATACCTACCGAAGATTTAATACCCAATATTGAAAATACCATCACAGGCTTTAGCTCCAAAAATATAAATGATGCTCCAAATTTTGTAACGCCTTAACAAATTTCAAAAATAAAATGAAGAGCACCACAGAACATAACAAAAAAGAAAACGTTTTATTAACAAAATGAAAAAAACACAATCTTTTCTCAAACAAAATAAAAATTTAAAAGTACTTGTACCGGACAAATCAAATAAAACTGTAATAATGTTAGAGCATGATTATGATGAAAAACTAAAAAATGACCCAACAAACATTTACCAAAAGAATAATAATGATCTAATAACAAAATGGGAATCAAAAATGTATATATCTCCAAACAATGCAAAAAGTTTAAAAATTCAAAACTCGCAAGCCCCTAGAATTTACGGCCTGATTGATTGATTGGGTTATATTCTTTGGGTGTTGAAGATCTCCGTGAAGTTTGAAGCGATTCAATTAAAAGTTTTGTAGGCAACTGTTTCAAATCATTCCATTTTTTAAAATTTTCTTTAATAAGGGAGGACAGAGATTTCTTTTTGTTTGTACCTTTTTTCTCAGGAACTTGAAGAACAACATAGCAAAACAGTAATAAGTGAAGCCAAGGCTTAAGACAAGTGTCTGGTTTACAGCAATTTCTAAGTAATAATGTGAGTTCTTCCGCAACTAAAGAGCGTGCAGCTTTTGGAATTCTTTTTAGTACTGGAATGAATGATTTTAAATTACTTAAAAGTGAATTTATTTCTATAGCGTCCAAATTATCTTCGTCTAAAGAAGTAAAAGAGTCTTTATGCTTGATGGCATAATGTTGTTTAAGACCTTTCTTATTTTTGCAATGTTTTCTGCATATTTCACATATTGAATCTGAATTTTGTGAAAGAGGAGAGTTATTGTTGTTAATGGTAGTTGAATTTTGCGAAGGAAAGTCTTCATCGGGATGCTTTTGTGATAACTGATTATGTATTCTTGATTGGTGAATTTTAAGACCGTTGTCATTTTTAAAGGTTTTATTGCAAAATTTACATAAAGATTTTTTCATTTGGATTGTATTTTCTTTTTTGTCTTTCTTTAGTGGTTTTAAAAGATCGAAGTGTCCATGGTCCAAATTTCCAGTAAAAAGAAGTTGAATTGTTTGGTTACTATTAGCGTTTTCAATTTTACTTGATGAGCTTTTTAATGTTAAAAATGATTTTTCTAATATGTCGGTATTGGGATCAAAAACAAATATTTCAAAATTTATTAGTTTTATATTCGATAGGACCTGGCATTCTAAATAAGTACCAAAAGTACCGTCCTTGGACATTAAATTACAATATTTTTCTTTTGAATTTTGAACTGTATTTTCCAGAAAATTTGAAAATAGATCCCAATTATCTCTAATGTACGAAACAGCATGTTTTGTTAGATTCAGATGATATTCTTCGGTGTTGTAAAGAAATTTACTTACAGAGTTGAAGAGGCAATTCCCATTTCCAGTAATGGAGATTTTTGTGAATTTTGACATCTATAAAAATTTTCGAAAATCTTGACATTTTCTTTTCAAAACATTCCAAAATATTTGGCAGAGCTTCTCAGGTTGATTCTTTCCGCTTGAATTGAGGGTTAAGGTTTGAGGTGATAGTTTTATTTTTAAAAAGTTGTTATTATTTCTTGTAGAAAATTGTAAATATATTTTTTTTTGTCAAGTTGATTGATTGATTTGGGTTGGTTTAAATTTAAAAACATAAAATTACCTGATGACCACATATTAATATCTCTAGATGTAGTATCTCTATATAAAATTACCTGATGACCACATATTAATATCTCTAGATGTAGTATCTCTATACACAAACATTCCAACAGAATTAGTACAAAAAATAATTACAGAGAAATGGACAGACAAAAAAATACACTGACATACCACTAGATGAATTTTTAGCAGCAATAAATGTAACATTAAACTCCACATATTTTTTTACAACAAAAACTTTTACAAACAAATTAGCGGCTGCGCAATGGGTGCCTCAATATCAAGTGTCATAGCACAATTAGTTTTAGAACACCTAGAAGAAAATGTTATAAAAAACTTGGATTTCAAGATCCCCTTCTTTATTCGGTACGTCGACGACTGCGCATGCGTTGTACCAAAAAACAAAAAAAATTATATTTTAAATTGTTTTAATGCCTATCACAAAAAACTTCAATTTACAATAGAGACAGAAACCGATCAAGAGATTAACTTTTTAGACATGACCTTGCATAGACAAAACAACACAATAAAAACTGAGTGGTACACAAAAGAAACGTGGTCGTCCAGATATTTAAATTTTAAATCATAGCACCCTTTTACAGACAGACAGACAGAGCGATACAGCTATCTGATCCAGATTTTTGAGAATCATCTATAAAAAAAGCAAAAAAAGCACTTGTCCTGAACAACTACCCTGAATCTTTAATTGATAAAACTTTTAAAAATAGAATACAACTACCCTGAATCTTTAATTGATAAAACTTTTAAAAATATAATCTAATTTATTTTACAATAAACTTCAACATAAAAACAGAACAACAAATACAAAAAATAATAAATATCTATCAATCCCATATGTACCAAGGCTATCAGAACAAATAAGCAATATTTTTAAACCATATAATATAACAACAGCATATAAAGGGTACAACTTATCTAAAAAAAATTTCAGTCAGTTAGTCTTCGATCCCAAAGGAGAAAAAAAGCCACATTGTATATCAAATACCCTGTAAAAACTGCAACAATGTGTACATTGGACAAACATCACAATATCTCAAAAACCGATTAAATGGACACAAGTACGACAAAAAAAAATAAAACAGCCCTAACCAACCACAGTACGTCATTGAATCATACATTTGATTTTGAAAACACAAAAATATTAAAAACTGAATGCCACCAAAAAAAACGAGAGTTTTTTGAAATACAAAAAAGTGATAATTGTATCAACTCACGGACTGACATAAAACAACTAAATCCAATATATTTTAACTTATTACAAAAAAATAACACTCTTTCCAACCAAACTCAAACCCACCAAAACATAATATATATTATTGCTTAAAAACATACATAACAAAAACGAAAAAAGTAAAATTATAAGATAGAACAAAAAAAATTATCATTATACCTTCCAGAACACAGCGCGCTCACACACACACACACACATTGGCTGTTTAAACAAAAATTAAAATGAAAATATTTTATTAGCAAACTAAGAGTCTTCGTATGCGTGTTATTTGTTTGTATAATAATTTTTAAAGTGTTTTTCGTGTAAAAAGTGTGACTGTCTTTTTAAAACTGATTTTGACATAATGTAGTGTGAAAATGTAGTGAATGGTGAGTATTTTTTATTTTTGTTTTTATTTGTGTTTTAATTATTTAGTTTATTTTATATTTTTTCTCCAAAAAATAATTGCTCAGAAAACAAATATCCAAAAGCGTTGTTTCCTTTCTTTTTAGTTTCTGAAGAAGGTCTTTGGACCGAAACGTCAATAAATCTGAATCCGTATTTGCTAGTTTTATTAGAACCACATCCCCAAGAAACCAACAAAACTAAAAATATAAAATATATGGTTCAAGAAAAAAGAAAAGTAAAAATATATATATATATATATATATATATATATATATATATATATATATCTGGGACAAATTATTAAACTAAAAAAAGAAAACCAAACGGCTGAAATCAAGTGACGAGTACAATTGAAGGCCTTTAGACGCGGGCCGCAAGGACCAATTTGACGGCTTTACCTTGAAGGGAAGGAAACTAGAGATATCACAAAAAAATTCCCCAAAGTTAAATTCGCCCCGTCTGGGAAAACAGACGTCTATTGAACTAAAATAAAAGGAAAAAATCGGCAACATGCTAGAAGCTTACCTTCTTTCATTTAGCAGAAGTTCCAAAAATTCATTCGCGGCGCCGCGGCTTTTCTTGTGGTTGGAATTTCGGTCTTAAACTTAAAGCACGTGTGACTTCTTTCAGTGTCTTGTCGGAAGTGAGTTCTTTATTCCCTTGTCAAATACAAGGGGGCGCTTCAAACTCCCAGCGTGTGCAAAACGCGCATGATTTTTGCCAAAATGATCAGGTGATCAAAAAGAAAATAACTTTCAACAATAAGAGAAATTATCACCTGATCGAAATTTTTCCCAAACAAGGAGTTTATTTTTTTGAAGGTTTTTGCTAAAAGCCCAAAAATATCAATACAAACTTTAAGGTTAGGTTTTCCCAAAAATTCAAAATAAAACAAAAACAAAAATAACTGGCATCATTAAACAGCCTTGGTGCAAAAACCGGCCACGTGCTAAAATTCAAATTTGTGCGAAATAAAAAAAAAACTGTCTGAATTTGAAAACAAACTTGCAACTGTCCCAAATTTTGGTTCTAATATAGATATTATTGGTATTTGTCATAAAATGGCCCAGTATAAAATTGATATTTTGTAAAAATCACACCAAAAATTATTTTTGAAAATTTGGACTTGTCTGAACTTAAAAGTGCACTTGGCCTGTTATTGCACCAAGGTCTTCAATTGGCCTGGGCGGCATTCGGTAAATTAAGCTACATATTAAAAAATAAAAAATATCCTCAGTACCTCAAAACGAAAGTGTATAACCAATGTATCCTTCCTGTACTTACCTATGGACCCCAGACCTGGACACTTACAAAATCAAACATGGATAACATAACAAAAGCCCAATGATCAATTGAAAGACAAATGATACATGTAAAGCTAACAGATAAAAAAAGGGATGAATGGATAACAAATAAAACAAAAGTAAGCAATGTCAGAGGAGAAGTAGCAAAATTAAAATGGAAATTTGCCGGTCATAATATCAGACAGAAAGACGATCGATGGAACAAGTGTATTGTAGCCTGGAGACCTTGGGAAAATAAAAGGAGTAGGGGAAGACCCCAAATGAGATGTGCGGACGATTTAAAGAGACATGCAAGAGCTAGCTGGATGGAAAGAGCGACAGACAGAGAAGAATGGAAGGTATTGGGGGAGGCCTATGTACAAAGATGGATCGAAGAAGGCTAGATAGATAGATTTTTTTATTCTTTATTTATCTGTCAAAAGCCTGTTTTGTGTTCTGCAGGCAAAATTAATTTAAAAGTTCAGAAAAACCAATACCAGTAAAAAACCGCCAGGAAAATATGCGATTAGGGTATTGTGTACTTCTTCTTTTATTTAGACACCTCACAGAACATTGATGACTTTTGGTTAGTTAGTGAACACTATTTTCAAAAAAACATTTTCAATAAAATTAAATCTGCGGATTACCCTTGGTAGCTCTTAAAATAATTGTCTGATATCAAAAATATTTTAAATTTACATTGCATTTTGGCATAACGTTATATGCGCGGCAACTCTATCTCTAAATAAAGCAACTAGTAGCCTGCGTTATTCCAACACAAGTAAGGTCAAACATTATCCAAGTAACTGCGCATCCCTCAAATAAGGGATAAGTGAAAATTGAGACATGCTAAAGGTTTCTATTGTTAAGTTTTTATTCTTTATTTCAGAGCATGCTGAACTTTTAAATCTAAACATCAAAATCGACTTCTTGGCGTTGATCCATAAACAAAACCAACTGTCAACAGTTTATCCAATCCTCTTGGAATGCGCTATTAGAAACTTAAGGTTATATGAAAGTGCTATACAACAGAAACTGGCAAATCAGACAGACGAAAAACTTGGAAGTCAAAAATACATTCCCAAAATTTTGCATTTTTTTCCGAAAGACTGTGGTCATTTCTTGTCGAAAGTGGATTTGGGTGAACTAGAAGAATTGCAAAGTAAGTAATTTTTTTAAATATTTTTTGTTTTATTTGTCAAACGCACTCACCAGTATTTACTAAAGGGTCTACAGTGCTAAGTGCTACAATCCTAGGTTTAAAAGTCTACATTTTGGTTGAAGGTTTAACTTATTTTTCCCGTGAATGCAATAGTTTTTGATATTTATATAAATTGTTCATATATACCTTGGGACATAATTTCCACACAAAGGTTATAAATAAATAAAAATAAAATATTTTGGTTTAACAATTGTAGCCATATTTAAACTTCGAAACGTCACTAGGAAATGTCGAATAAAAACGGTGTAAGTCAGTGTCAGCTGTCCGCTATATTTTACATGTTAATTTTTTAGACAAGTTAGCGACGATTAAACTAATGGTCGATTGTTTAAGTGAATGTGTAATTGAAAAGGGATTCTAATATATCTTGTGCTTTTTCCAGTATTTAAATATTGATATGTATTTAATACGGTAATGCATCTACAGATAAGTTATTTATGTATTATTCAGCTTTGAATATTTTTGTATATGTGTTTTTTTGTCAATCATGGATTATTTCTATTGTTTTTCGAACTTTAAACCATCCCTCAGGGATAGTACTACAATTTAAGACTATTTTTAACGGGAATCCTATGACTGCACGGACTAAATTTCCAAAAAATGACATTTCGTTACAAAATTTTTACGTGGTTTTTCTATATTTCTAAAGTTAATTTGAATTTATATGAGATGAAACTCACTGAGAAATGGTTACTATCATATTGCACATTAGGGTGAACCAAATCTTTGCAGTTATTTGACTTGTGAGTATTAAAAAAATACACTTAAACCGGTCGGTATCAAGTCTATAAAACTTAAACCCAGTCTACAATGCTAAGTCTTAAGGTCTTGTAAACTAAATACTGGTGACTGTGTTGGCTGGAGGTGATTTATAAATCAAACAAGTTCAGTCGTTCTCCACTCATTTTATTATTACAACGACATGTTTCGGGAGCATATGCTCTCATCTTGAGGTTGTTGATGGAGTTAATCAATCACCGTTGTCTATAGCTTGTAGGCAGTGGCGGCTGGTGACGTTATAAATTGGGGGGGGGGGGCAGAAATTTATATTGCATGGAAAAGTAGATAAAAAAACTAAAATTTTATTTGAGTATTTTACAAACAAGCAGCTACTTGGTGTAGTTTTTAGTTTATTTGTCTGTAGATAAAGTCTATTCGCCCTTGTTTTAAATACGCAAAGTGCTTGGATTAGCAGCATTAGAGCAACCTCAAAAATCCCACAGAACTTTAAACAGTCTATTAACCTACTAAGTATATGTCTATTGTTTGCGACATTTTCATTATGTTCGGTAATGTTTGGCCTATTATAGGCACTATTCAATTGGCACCTCTCAGTCTTGCCTAGCATATAAAATTTTGTGTCTTTATCTTTTCACTAAAGTGCTACACTGCCGTCATAAGCAAAAACACAGTAAAGATATTTGATATTTCACAGTCAAATAATCTCAGATAATATATTTTAAATAGGGTGTTACCTTAGAATGTGAGCTATCAAATGTACTTACTGTGTTTTTGCTTATGACGGCAGTACAGATCACACATTCCTTTTGCCACCTTAGCAAACCGCACAACCAGTTTTTAGCATCGTATAATTTTTTATTACCTGCACTAAAATTTTTGTTAATTTTTAGGGATTTTTAGGTCCGGTCTATGTGGCCCTAAAGATTTTATTTGTAATCGAAGTTCATATGTCAACGTATTTAAATTTGCACAGTTAATTATGTAATCGACGGCATTTATTCCCATTATATAAACAAACGATAACAAAAACAATGACACGCGACCGGCAATGCTTTTTACTACTGACAGCCCAAATCAAAACAAACTCATACTCATACACTAAGGATAGAAGCGGCATCGTGTACAAGGGCAACGGAATTGTCCGCACGATGTTGATGGCCGTCTTCAACTAAAAGACACATTCTTCCCGCCTCCGCTCGAGAATATCCATCCATACCTTGCTAAAAAACGGGTGAAATTGAAACATTGCCCCGCGCGGCGCTGCTGGCTTTTAATTATTTACGCTAAAAAACTTCAATTAATCGCTTGCTGTTAACCACAGATAATAAAAAGAACTAGACAATCATGTCGTAAGAGAAGATTTAACTTTTTTTGAATGAATCAATTAAAAATACTGTTGGAGGGCACTGCCCCGTTGACCTCCCTGTAGCAGCCGCCACTGCTTGTAGGCTCAAAATTAAAACAAATTACAGCAGCATGTGCAACGAAGTGGTTACAACAAATTACAGCAGCATGTGCAATGAAGGGGTTGAATCATTCAGCGGTAAACGAAAAAACAAAAAGAAGAAGAAAACAAAAAGAAAAAATGATCTTTTGCGTAACATGTTTGGGTTGTTGAAAAAAAAATGTTTTTATTCTAACACAAATTTGTGTTAAAATTAAGTCAACTTTTGACATAAAAAAAACATGTAGAAAATCTTAACGAAAATTTCATGTAAAAGCATTACCAAAAATATATTTCTTAATAACGTTAAGAAACCAGCATTAAAAAAACCATAATTTCACTAACATTCAAAATAAAACCATCAATATATGGTTATTTTTATAATGTTTTTTCTAGATCTTATTTCTAACGTTGAATTTAAGATATATGAAGCTAATAAATGTTTTGTTTTTTAAACATAAAAAAAAATGATACTATAGAGGGCGTTGCCGCATAGTTCCACTACCAGAACGGGTCATCGCCATTTTTATTTGCATTTCGCTGCGAGTTCATACGAGTCGATAGCAGATACGCTTTGTGCAATTTTGGTTACAATATTTACCTTTTGTAGAAACAAACATGGCAAATTAAATGCAAAATTATTTGGATAGGAATATACACCAGTTGTATGCAAAAGATGGTATAGTTAAAGAATAACCAATATGTATGCAGTGATTTAAATGAAGCATCACAAAATTAGGTAAGAAAAGTAAACAAAAGTAAAAAAATTGTTTTGTATGGAATATCGCATACCTACGTTACAATTAATCAGACAGGAAATGCGACAATTCACCTCGAATGATTAGCCGCCGGACCTTAAGCCGCCTATTCATTTGAGGCAGAATTTGCAAGCCTCGCAGCGGGACCAAACAATGCAAAAGTGAATACGCGCCTTGAAATTGTTTGCGTTATATTCAGTTGAGCATGAATTGTTTGGCCTTGTAGCGAGGCACTTACTACAAAATTATTGTTTACATAGAATTTTAAATTTTATTTTCAGAAGCTACGGATCCGAATTTCCTTTACTGAGTGTCGAGTTCACGAAAACCTCAACGGACTGTTGCTGCCCTGCGTTTCCAAAATAGAAGAATTTTATTTACGTTATTTATGTTACCTTATCTTTAGAGATATTTGAAAAAAATATATTTTTTCAATGTTAAAAAAAACATTTATTTTTCAATGTTAGAAAAACATTTCTTTTTCACTGTTAAAAATCAATATTTTTTTAACGTTCGAAAAACACTTTAAAAAAACGTTATAAAAACATAAGATTATTTTTCTAACGTCAGAAAACGGGTTATTAAGCTTCTTTTTTACTATGAATATGACGATTATTTTGACATTATTAAAATGCTTTTGTGTTTAGTGGGCTTAATGGAAGAGATTGGTTTTTAATTTTCTATTAAAATTAAGCATTTAATTATTGAAAAAGAAATTATGTAGAGAAGTTTTCTTTATACGTGCGAACGTTACAGTGCACAAAAAATTTTTTTTGTGCACTGTGCACTTATTGCATCCATTTTGACACTTTCCATTTTTGTTTTGTATTTTTTTGTTACGCAAGCGTGCTTTTTACCATATGTGTTAAATTTTACATTCTTTTTATCTCTGCTCCATAAAATACTGTTAAGACATCCAATAACCTTTTTTGCTTTTACTATTCTTTTTTCCAGTTCTTTACAGTCTGTTCCTGTCTCTAGTCAAATGTGACACCCAAGTATACATACTCATTGCATGGATATATTGTTTGTCCATTATCTAGTTTTAACTTGCTTGATTTGTTTCCAATACATAATATTCTTCCATTAACTTTCTAATCATATACACCATGTCTTCTTTAACATTAGCTACAATTACTTGGTCGTCAGCAAACTGTAGTTTGTATATAGTAAATTGGTCGTTAAGTTGTATTCTTATACCGTGTACTTTACGTTTCCAGTTTTTGAGAGTTACTGCGATATATATTTTAAAAAGAGTTTGAAAGATATAACATCCCTGTCTTAAGCCTTTTGTTACCAGCAATTCTTTTAAGTCAATTTCCAAATTTTTTTTTAGATTTTGTATAGTTCTTTTATTGCTTTTATGTCTGTATGATTGATTGCTCCAATTTTGAAAAATTTTTAGGAAAAGATCGAGAACTACTCCACCAACTCTTACTATTAAATGTGGACGTCCCAAGATTCCGTAGAGCCAATCAATACAGTTTCCAAGCTCGAACAAAAAGTTCAAACCTGTTAATAAATCCCCACGAAGGCGTCAAACCCACGGATAACGGTAAGAAACAACATTTCTCTTAAAGACCCTTAACCATGGACTTCTGAACCTCAAAATGAATAGCTAACGCTTGTTATAACAAATCGCTCCACCATGTATTTTTGCTGGCAACACTGATTTTTATATTACCACCTTAGACAAGGGAAGAGAGAGCACTCCTAATCCGGCCAACCAAAAATGGCATAATTTTAGGAAAGATACATTATTAAAAAGGATCGTGACATTTTAATTTATAAATTCTTGATTGTCCTGAAACCTAATTAGTTTAAAGTTTATTTTAAAATTCATAAAGCAGGGATTTATATTATATACTGGGTGAAATTTAATTGATGCATTAAACCTTAAGAGGTGGTAGAATAGGTCAAAAGAATAACTTTTTTCCGTTTACATCATCAAACCTCTTTGATTTTTAGATACAGACATTCGAAATTTTGTGGAATTGTGCATTACTAGTAAGGTAACAATTAAGTGTAAATATACAAAACTTTTACCAAAAATATGTCTGTTTGTTTCAAAAATTTAATTTTTTTATTAAACGTGGCATTAATGTTAATATTTTTTATACACCTATAAAAAATTGTCAAATTTATACCTAATTGTCAAATTTATACCTTTTGCAAAGGTTTTTCGACCACACTGTATCTCCTCAACCTATACTTTTTTGGTCAAAAACAATACAATAATTTTTGGATCATAATGGAATACAAAATTATTTGACGTAAATTTTTTAATTTTTCAAATAAACAGTTTTCCCCCTCTTTAAACTTAACAAATACTATAATTTAGAAACTATTAAACTTTTTGTCTACTTTTGACCCTTTTCACCATCTGTTAAAATTTGGTGTATCATTTAAATTACACTACACATTACAATAAATAAAAAACATGCCTTTTTTGTAATAAAAATGTGTATTTTATAGAAAATTTATATATATATATATATATATATATATATATATATATATATATATATATATATATGTATATATATATTTATCGGTTTCACAACGTTCTACGTCTTCCGATACCCAATCTCCACTCGTTTCTGTTTGCCCATAATTCATCATCTAGGCCTCTTATTCTTATTTTACTGTCTATTCCTTCTCTCCAGCTTCTCCTCGGCCTTCCTCGTTTTCTTCGGCCAGTTGGTTTCCATTGTAATATTTCATGTCCGTAACACACCCGTTGTTTTGTTCTTATATCATCCACTAAAGTACGTTCACCCACTGTCATAATTTCTCTTATTCTTTGATTTGTAACTCTTTCTCTTTTTGATTTCCCTGCTGTTCTTCTCCAATAGTCCATCTCCGTAGCGGAAAGCATTTTTTCTGTTCTATCTTTGACTGGCCATACTTCTGAGCCGTATGTAATAATACTTTTTACAATTGTGTTATATATAAGCTTTTTGTTATGTTTTGATATACTTTGGTCCCAAATTATTCCATTTAATAAAGTTATTGCTTTTCTTCCTTGTACGTTTCTTTTATAGCTTTGTCTAGTATTCCTTCAGCTGTAATTTTTAGACCTAAGTATTTATACTCATCACAGGACTGAATTCGCTGCCCAGTATTTAAGATTAGATCGTGTTTCGTTCCACCAATACACATATGCTCTGTCTTATTGATATTAACCTCTAGTCCCTACTTATTGTACTCTTCTATTAGTTTTCATGTCATATATTCGAAGTCGTCATAATCCTAAGCCACCACTATCTGATCATCGGCGAAACATAAAGTATAGTCTAAATTATACGCATTTGTAAAGACGTCACCAGGTGAGAAAAAAACGTATGGCGTAGATATTTTTGCCAATCAATTATAATATAATATCGTTGGGCTCAATTTTGTTGCATCTGCGGCTCGCTGTATCACATTCTCAAATTGAAGTGCGATTCCATTTCGAACTTGTTCCCTTTCCAGTTGAAAGTTGAAAAAAAGCCAATATATTTAAAATTATCAGCTATTATATTTGTTTCTCGGCATTTTACAACTTTTTAAAATACTCGTAATTTCCGACAAGTTGACAAACTCATGTTTTTGATTGACAGTGACGGATACTTCAAATAACCAATTACCTACCTATTTAAAAAATGAATTAATCATAGACACTACTTTTTTTAAAAAGTTTATTGTCACCACTGTTTATAATATACTAAACAAAGATAAAAAAAAATGACGTCATTACAAATGCGTATAATTTGGACTATATACAAGGTGGTTTCATCCAACGAAATTCCCATGTTTTGGCATTTTCTCTTCCAGACTTTAAGGACTTGTTCCAAATATATCTTGAAGAGCGTAGGCGAGATACAGCAACCTTGTTTAAGACCTTTATTTACTTGAAAGCCTTTGGTTAGTTTTGCTTTTATTTTAACTTTTGCCTTACTATTGCGGTATAACTCTTTGATGGCCTTAATTAGTTGTACGCTTATGTTTGTCTTTTCCAACGCTTTCCAAAGTAGATTTAGTGGTATACTATCATATGCCTTGTGCAAATCTACGTAAAGCAGATGTAGCTCTTGTCCGTATGCCATTTTCTTTTCAATAACTTGGGTTTTACAAAAGAGATGATCTGAAGTCGATCTACCCGCCCTGAAACTGGCTTGTTCTTCTGCCTCCATATCTTTATATTCGCTCACCACTTTATTTCTTATTATTTTGCCATATATTCTGCTTAGCGTACTAGTTACAGATATACCTCTATAATTGTCACATATATCATTCCTTCCTTTTTTGTGTATTGTGGATATATATGACGTTTTCCACTCAGTTGGTACTACAGCTACATTTAAATATTTTTGGAAAAGATTCCGTAATCTCCAAAACAGTTCTTCAGTGCCATATTTAATAAGTTCAGTTGGGGTATTTTCAGGTCCGGCAGACTTACCGCTTTTTAAGGTTGTGCACACGTTTTTGACCTCAGAGATTGTGAGGGGTACTGGAGATCCCATCGTTCTAATGATATTGTCTCTTTTGTCTTCCTTGAATTCTGCTCTATCTTCAGTTAAAAGTTTTTTAAAATGCTTTGTCTGGTATTGGTGAAATAATATCTCTGCATGTTTCTTTTTTGATCGATCTTATAGTTTTCCAGCTTTCGGTACTTCTCCTACCTCCTAAGTAAGAATATATTTTCTGGCACTTTTGCATCTACGATTGATTTTTCTTATCATTGATCATTCTTCTCACCTTTGATTGCGCGATTTTGTATTCTTCTCTGCTTCTATCTGTCTTTTCGGATAAGTAGATGTGATATAATTTCCTTTTTTCCTCTATTTCACTTTCAATCTCAGCATCCCACCAGTATGGTTTTGTTCTTTTAGGAGTTTCTTCCACTAATCCTAGTGCTTCTTTTGCAGCTTGATGGATGCTTCGTATTCCTCATCTGGGGTTTCACCTGAACTTGAATTAAGTTTTTCGTTCAGTCTCTTTTTGTATAAGTTTTTTACGCTGTCATGTTCTAGGCTTAGTAGATTATATTGACAGTGATCAATTTCCTCATTCACTGTATCATCAAGATGTTGATGCAGGCTTCGGCCTTGATAAGGAAAGAGAATTTTGGTCTCCTTCTCCAGAAAATAGTGATCACTTCCGCATGTTGATCCACGCTTTGTTCTGACATCTTGAATTTTTAGTTTTGTCTTTTGTTTAGTGATAAGATAATCAATTACTGATTTCAGGTTTTGTGAGGGTTTGGTCCAGGTATAGGTACAGGTGTATTTTCTTATGTTGGAAAAAACCGTTTTAGATTTTTAGGTCTAATTGCTCACATACTGTAATTAGCCGGTTTCCATTGTGATTAACAACATCTTCTCCATATTGGCCAACTGTCAGATCATTTACTCTGTTACCTGTTCTACTATTTAAATCTCTCAATATTACAATTTCTCTAGATGTACTTACTGCTGATAGTTCATTGTGGATTTATTCAAAAAAAATTGTCTTTCACGGCTACATTTGCATCGTCATTATACGCATAGATTCCAACAATCGTAAGTCTCATTCCTTTTATTGTTATATTCATTCTTATTAGCCGTTCATTTACTGCTTCCCAGTTGGTGATAAATTTTCTAAATCTTTTGTTGACCAAAATAGATACTCCTTGTTGAGCATGTTTTTCTTTTGCCACTCCGCCATAGAAATGGTCATATTGAAAATTTATAAATAGCTATAAACATATAAATGACACTATTTTTACTGCCTTTTAAATAGGAAAGTTTTTGTTAAGTGATTCCTAATAGGATTTGTTATTGTGGAAGACCAATCAGCAAGGTGCATGTTTTTAACCCACAAGCCACATTTGTTTCCATCTTTAAGGACTAGACAAAAATAAAGAGTATTAAATAAGTAATAATAAGCTAAGTTTATATTAAAAACAACTAAAGCTTACGCCTCTGGATTCTTGTCGTCCTTCAGACATAATTAGTTCATAAATCAGATAATTAAAAATGAATCCTAACTGAAATATGCCTATAAATAATTATTGTTTGTTTATAAAGGAATCAAGTTCGACAGAACAAAAAAATGTTGCTATTTAAGGCGGTATACAATTATGTCTTTTTTCCTTAAAGCTATATTTCTACCTCTAAATATTTACCTATAAAACGTTATTCCTCATATTTTCTAGTCACTATACTATTGTAACCAAAAGCTGAATAAAACACAATTATGATGCCACAAAATACCATCGTATTTAAGTCCGTATTAGCACAAAATCACAAAGACTTAACCTGGTGTCACACTCAATGTTTGGCACTCAAAAAATGGCGTCGCATAGAAATTTGAGCATACTTTCTGCGACGGTCCGTCATACATGTTAAACCCGGTCTAGACATACCATTTTACCTTACGTCTTGCCTGTTCAGTCAACACGCATCAAGTAAAACTTTGTGTGTAGTCTGAGAAACGAACGTTTTACCGATTTAAGACGGAAGACCGCCTAGAGAACTGACCGGATCACGCATTGGTTTCCAATAAAACGATCGTTTTGTATCACAAACTGATCTAAAAACGTACGTTAAAACTATCTCTATCAAGTGTGTACGCTAGTCTTTCAACCGTTATACTTGATCCTTTTGACTGACAGGCAAGACGTAAGGTAAAATGTTATCAAACGTGAAATTTCGTACCCGTGAATTTAAAAATCAAACAAGTTTCATGGCTAATCGGGCAAAAAGGAGTTTTTTGTTTCCCTTATATTTTTCCGTGGGTAGCTTGAAAGCTTAAACTCACGGGGGTCCAAGATCTAATGGACACCTAATAAGTGTTGACAGTTAACCGTTTCGTCCTTATGGGACTCCTCAGAACACTGCTGGTTAAGTGACAAATCTTGCGAAGTTAATCAGACGGTTTTGTCTCTAATTAAATGTAATTAGTGAGCGAACTATAGCAAGAGGCGCCATCCACCGAGATACGAGAGAAACAAAAAACCAAAAGCAGGGAAAAACACTGCTATACAATATCGATCAATGAAAAGATCGAATGCAAATAAAAGAAAACAACTATAGTCCGTGACCTACGACAGCTCTTTGTCTTTTCAGGCCGGATCAACGCATTTTGCATTTTTACCCGTCATCAAGACAGTGAGCGTCAGAGGCGCCATCCATCCATGGATGGCGCCTCTTGCTATAGTTCGCTCACTAATTACATTTAATTAGAGACAAAACCGTCTGATTAACTTCGCAAGATTTGTCACTTGACCAGCAGTGTTCTGAGGAGTCCCATAAGGACGAAACGGTTAACTGTCAACACTTATTAGGTGTCCATTAGATCTTGGACCCCCGTGAGGTTAAGCTTTTAAGCTACCCACGGAAAAATATAAGGGAAACAAAAAACTCCTTTTTGCCCGATTAGCCATGAAACTTGTTTGATTTTTAAATTCACGGGTACGAAATTTCACGTTTGTTAGTATTATTTGGCTTAAATATTCCGTTGATTGACGCTCACTGTCTTGATGACGGGTAAAAATGCAAAATGCGTTGATCCGGCCTGTATTGTAAAATGTTATGTCCCGACCGGGCTTTACGCATCCTCTCTCTTCCCTTGTCTAAGTTTACCACACATACACACACACCACACACACACTTACTTGAGATGAAGTGAGAAATGAACTTTCGTCTATGGCTGGTACAAAACGTCAGTGCGATACATAATAGTCCGGAGCCTAAGCCACTTTTGTCTGCATTTTTGCGTACCGTAATGAAACTTGGCACGATTATAGTACAACACTATAGTATTATTTTAAGAAGTGGTGCTCATCTCGAACCCAGTGCAGAGCAAACATACAGGGTGTTTTATTTTTAATTGCATCTCTCTCGTTAAAATTCTGTATAAAATTCAAATGTAAAGCTAGAGCAATGAAACTTTGCACCAATTATAAGGACATATACACTTTTATTTTAAGCGCTAAAAAAAATATATTTATTTATTTTCTTTCAAGAAATAAAAAATTATTTTTTTTTTTTATAAATTTATGTTGTGGGCGTTGAGTAGAAAAAGAAAGTCCAGGAGCTTCGTTATGCAAGATACGACATTAAAATTTAATGTGGTCATAAACAGATTGTGTTTGTCTTTAAAACGAAAATTGCTGGATGGGTGTGACGTATACAGGGTCGGAGTACAGGGGTTTTTAATTAATAATTCTAAATTAAAAAAATCATAATAGATGAAAAAGTATGTGAATTTCTTAGACGTAACTATATAAAAAAAAGGATATACCAAATAAAAGATATTTAGCTTGTATTAATATTTTATGAAACAAAAAAAAATAGGTTTGAACAGTTAAAAACACAGGGTGTTTTTAAAAATAATTAAAAATTTTATGACCATTTTAAGTAATTTTAACTCACACTACTACTATACTATAGTAGTGTGAGCTATGGTGATCCTAATTTTTTCGAGAAAAAAAAAGGTGCTCCGATTTCAAAATTTTTTATATATCTTTGCGATGATTTTGAAACTTTTTTGTCGCGCCGTCTGTCTGTATGTCTGTATGTCTGTATGTCTGTATGTCTGTATGTCTGTATGTCTGTATGTCTGTATGTCTGTATGTCTGTATGTCTGTATGTCTGTATGTCTGTATGTCTGTATGTCTGTATGTCTGTATGTCTGTATGTCTGTATGTCTGTATGTCTGTATGTCTGTATGTCTGTATGTCTGTATGTCTGTATGTCTGTCTGTCTGTATGTCTGTCTGTAACGACCAACGCTCAAAAACCGCTTGGCTGATTTTAATGAAATTTGGTACCTAGGCTGGGTCATGGGTCGAGATGGTCCCATTTAAAAATGAACAAAATCCACCAAACACAAGCCAAATAAAAGGGTGGGGGTAGATTTAAAAAATTAGAGTTTATGTGAAAATGTGGCGTGTGTGATATCAAACGAAAGGTAATTAAGTCTGGAGTTAAACAAAATTAATTTTAATTTATTTAAAAAAAAGGGTGAAGGTAGATTTCAAAAATTAGAGTTTAAACGAAAATATGGCGTGTGTGATATCAAACGAAAGGTAATTGAGTCTGGAGTTAAACAAAATACATTTTAGTTTTTTAAAAAAGGGTGGGGATAGATTTTAAAAATTAGAGTTTAAGTCAAAACATGGCTTGTGTGGTATCAAACGAAAGATAATAGAGTCTGGAGTTGAATAAAATATATTTCAGTTTTTAGTTATATTAGCTCACACGTACACTATAACTATAGTACCTAGTGTGAGCTTCGGTGCCCATAGATTGACAGAGTATTTTTTTTATGGCGACGTTACAAATTCCTATCGAAAACTCAAAGTCAGCACAATACAACAATACTAGTACAGTTTTAATTTTTTTAAATAAAAAATTTTGTACAAAGTGTTAACAAGTAACTACAAATTAAAGTTTTTTCGTAATTTTTTAGGTTAGTGCTAAAAATTTAAATAGCTCCAGATATGTCAAATAAACATGTCATTGAAATTAATATATTGTCTTTTATAAACCATTTATCGCACTCTATTTTTGTAATAAGCGCTATATTATTGCCGTTATCTGAACGTATATACTGGGCATCAAATACTTTGCTATCATTTTAGTGGTTTTTTTACATTATTTATTGTAGCTACTGTAGTTAATAGGAATTTTGCAACAAAACCAGGCTCAATTTGTCGGTTTATTGCAGGCTGTAACAAAAAAATTTAGATTTGCGTAATTTTGTAATATGCTGAAAGACACAGGGTGATATTAAAAAAATCATGTAAAAAGTAGTAGTCTCAAACTTTTGTTCATACCGGTTACGCAGTTTAAGATACCTTCTTAATTTTACTACTTGTTATAACTAGATGAACGTCTTTTTAATTTGGTGTACAATGTTTTACTTAGTTTTGTCACTGTACGAAAATACAGGGTGTTTCTTTTGTCAATATATAAAAAATTTTAAACACGTAAAATTTATATTTTTTTTTCTTTGGCATCATTTAAGTGCACTAAGGCATGAAAAAAATTTAATTCCACTAAAAACATAAAATTTTGGAAACAAAAGAAAAGTCGAAAAACGCGTACATGAGTTACAGTAAAAAATAAAATTTTAAAGAATTTTTTTTCGCTTTAACACATAGTACCATTACATAGTACCTTCAATCGATAGAAAATTTAATTTTAAACAAAAGTTGTCCTTGGACTTTTTCTCCTAATAATGCAAAAATATTAACGATTTTCTAAATAAAGACAGCTTTCGATAGATTTAAATACCACACCCTATATATCCTATGATTAGGAAAGTTGTTAATGACTTCGTTAATTTTGACTTTAAGAGAAAAAGTCATAAAATAACTTTTGTTTAAAGCCAAATGTTCTTTCTATTGGCTTAAATGTGTACCTACTCGTCATTTGATTTTATTTCGTTCATCACCATCGTAATCAGGAAATAACACCACAATTTTGTCTATTTAACCGACCCTGTATCTCTAATATTAACAAAGTAAGTAATAGTGCCGACTTAACTTTGAACACCTTGTATATTAAAATTCCAAAATTCAAGAAACTCCACTTTTAATTAATTTATGAAATTTTATTAAGTTAGGGTTGGTTAAATGTTTTTAATATTCTCTGGCGTAGATCTCAGAACAGGTACATTTAAGGTGTCAATTTTTGACATATCAGGTGAACAGTTTGACGTATTGACTTAATTTATATCTATTTTCGTTTAGAATACGAAATTATTTAGAAATCGATACCCCACACGACCACTTTAGATGAAATAAGATTTTAACAATGTCTGTCCTCCTTCCTTTTGTTCCCCCCCTCAAAAAAACCGTTTTTTCAACTTTATTTTTTCTAAATTTTGTGGATTTACAAGCTATAAAGTAAAAGAAACAAAAAACTGTACGCGAAATGAGTTTCATATTTAATTTATACATTTTTTCTGTCCCACCTCAAGTACGCCCCTGTATCTGGGCCCTGCACTGGGTTCTATCGGAGCACCACTTCTAAAATTGCATCTCTAGGTGTCTACTACCTCTGTGCCAAATTTCATTACGGTACGCGAAAATGCAGACAAACCCCAAAATTTCTCGCTTAGGCCCCGAACTATAAAGGTTTATAGCTACGGGCGAGGGCCAAAACATCGAAACACAAAATGTCGAACGTACAAAATGCCGAAAACAAAATATCGAAATTTAAAATGTCGAAACTATAGTCTAAATTATACGCATTTGTAATGACGTCACCAGGTGAGAAAAAAACGTATGGCGTAGATATTTTTGCCAATCAATGTTTTTTGATTGACAGTGACGGATAGTTTACATAACCAATTACCTACCTATTTAAATCATAGACACTACTTTTTTTGAAAAGTTTATTGTCACCGCTGTTTATAATATACTAAACAAAGATAAACAAAAATGACGTCATTACAAATGGGTATAATTTGAACTATACAAAATGTCGAAATTACAAAATGTAGAAATTACAAAATGTCGAAATGCAAAATGTCGAAATCACAAAATGTCGAAATTACAAAATGTCGAAATTACAAAATGTCGAAATGCAAAATGTCGAAATTACAAAATGTCGAAATTACATAATGTCGAAATTACAAAATGTCGAATTACATAATGTCGAAATTACAAAAAATTAGCAGTGTTGTAGTTTAGTTTGGTTAGGTTAGGTTCGGTTTGGTTCGGTTCGGTTCGGTTGGGTTCGGTTGGGTTCGGTTCGGTTCGGTTCGGATTCACACCCTCTAGGATCCCGGGAAAGAAGTCAGGAAAGTTTTTTTTTTGAAAAAAATTGTTGGTTCAGTTTGCTTTGGTTCGGTTCAGTTAGGTTCGGTTCGGTTCGGCTAGATTTGATTAGCTTTCGTCAGGTTAGGTTTTTGAAACTTTCTATTTTTATGTAGTTAGGTCAGATTAGGTTTAGTTAGATTAGGTTAGGTAACTTCAGGGTCGGGTTAGGTTAAGGTTTAGAAATGTTCTATTTTTGATTTTCGATATTCGTTAATTTCGATATTTTGTGTGTTCGACATTTTATAATTTCGACATTTTGTAATTTCGACATTTTGTAATTTCGACATTTTGTAATTTCGACATTTTGCTTTTCGACATTTTGTAATTTCGACATTTTGTAATTTCGACATTTTGTAATTTCGACATTTTGTAACTTTGACATTTTGTAATTTCGACATTTTGGAACTTCGACATTTCGACATTTTGTAATTTCGACATTTTGTACTTTCGACATTCTGTCTTTCGATGTTTCGTCCGCCGCCCATAGCTACAGTGAATTTTTTAAATTAACAAATCAGTCAAAAAATAAAATTAAACATTTTCGGGCTTTAATTTTTTACAACTTTATGCAAGGAAATTATCTAAACAAGAATGCCTGGCCGAGTTGATTTCTGTTTTCGGTAGTGAAGCGCCACATCAGTCGATAGTTTCTCGTTGGTATGGAGAATTCAAGTGTGGGCGGATTAGCCTTAGTGACGATCCAAGGCCAGGTGCACCAAACACGGCTGTCAGCCAGCAAAACATCGATTCTGTGCGTATGCTCATCACTGACATTGAGGCTTCATTGGGACACACAAAAGTCATCCGTTCTCGAAGTGTATCCAAAAAGATGGTCGCTACATTTGTCTTAAAAGCAGGTCATGTACCAACAATTCCTCTGGAAGATCAAAGGACTGTTACTGCCGATTTGCACATCATTATTTGTTTGCCGAAAGTCATGGCTAACGAATCATTCTCCACGAAGCAAGTTCGCACAAAGGACAAAAAACCATTGAATTTTTAACCCAACAAAACGTCGAATTGTTGGTCCATCCTCCATACAGTCCTAACGATTTCTATACTTTTCCGAAAATCAAGAATCGACTGCGTGGTCAAAGATTTCAGTCGCCAGAGGAAGCAGTCGACGCCATCAAGAATTTTGACAGTACCAACAAACTATTGCTAACTAATTTTCATGCAGAATACTTCGAGAAACAATAAAGTCTTTATTCCAGCTGAATATGCGACCCTTAAAAGACAATCCTCGTAATGATAAATTATAAACAGGTATTTTTTGGCCAGACAGTCAGAAAGTTGCACTAAAGCAAAATTTTGTAAACGGTTTTAGGTGGCAAAATATGCCTTGTTAAAGGCAAATATGAATACTACCATTATTGTCAAAACAACATGGATGACAATGGCTGGGGATGCGCTTACAGATCGCTGCAGACGTTAGCATCCTGGTATAAATTACAGGTAACCTATAATCGGCACTAGGGACTTATTGGAATAAAAGCTGACTTTATTTTAGAGTCGACTTTATTCTGACAGATTTACAAAGAAAACTGACAGCTGACCTCTCAAAATTGACATACCAAAGTCAAATTTATAAATAAAGTCGCTAACTTTCATTTAATACAGACCCTAATAAATCCGGTTCTTAAATACAAATTAGCGGAATTTTGAAAGAAAGCAGCTGCTTTTTATATGTAAATTTGTCACAAGACGGTCGATTTTATTCCAATAAGTGTCTAATAATAAACGGGAGAGTGTTGCCGCGTGTCCCTCATTTTCTGTATGTATTTAGTATGGGGGGAGGTAAGGGGTCACTTTCTCACTTTGGCTTATATTAAGTTTAATTTTAAGTAGTAACTCGACATAAGTTATCAATTTACTTTCTGGTGTTCCACTTATCTTATTCTTAACTTAAGTTGCAAAGTCTCTAGTAACGCTGAAAACATCACATTTACAACGTCAATCAATCATGTTTTTGACGGAATTTGTTTTGTTTATAATTTAGATAAACCTTTTTTAAAACAACTTGTATTCGGACTTCCATTGTCTTTATTTATTTTAAACACAACATTTCGGTTAGTAAGTATATCTAACCGTTTTCAAGTGTAAACTAAACAATCTAGTCTATAGGTGATGGAGACGGCCCGCTCCCTTTTTAATCCTAAGACGCCTGTTTTCCTTAAGAAGTGGTTTCCATATGTTTGGTATGTCCGTGCTTGGTTGACTGAAAACTTCTTTATTCCTTATGCAAAACTTTAGCTTCTGACCACTGAATCCTGTGATCATTTGATCATGCATGATCCGCTATACCTGGTGTTTTCAATATCCTCTAATTGGGTACTATTTAGATGTTCATTTACTCTAACATGAAGAGGGCGTTTCGTTTTACCTACATTTGATTCACCACACTCACACGGGATTTGTTAAATAAATTCCTTATTATTGGAGGGATTTTCTGGTTTTGTTTTAGTTACAAAACCCCTAATCGTATTTCCCTAACTTCATATGAATTTAGCGAAGCATCCTCGTCAAAATGGCTTGAGTCATCACCTATTATAATCGAACACGGTGGTTAATTTGCCTCGAATTAGTTAAGGATAAATTGATTTTGTCGTTTTCATTTTTTTTATTTTTTGTCTTTTTTTGGGTGCTTGGCTAACTCCATACTTTGTTGAAGATGCACCCCCGTTACAAATCGACGGCACCTTGGTGGATAATTTGCCGCTAATTAGCTATAGTTGATATTATATTAAAGTGACACCGCGTCATAGCTATGGTAAACTAAATTTTGCGCCAAAATTTAAGTAAAGAAGCCTTCAAAAATCAGTGTTTTACTTTGTACATGCAGTGTGCCGCTCGGGGTTTAATGTTCGAAGGATAAAACACGAAGACCTTTTAAAGGAGAGATCAAATAGGTACTTACCTCATAAATAAAGATCCGAAACATAAAAGAGGATCCAAAATTATATTAAAATGTGCGCAAATATTGATTTAGTTGCAAAAACGGTCATTTGTTTTGTAAAAAGTTCTGTCGTAATTTGTTCGACATAAACAGACGAAACAACAACAAATAAAAAACGTCAAAGCCCGGCTAAATCAATATGTTCTTTCTAATGAAATCGTTTAGAAGAAGGCATCAATAAAAAGCAAGTAAAATAGTAAGGTAATAACTAATTAGTGCAGTGCCTCATTTTGGGAATCAATATCAATAAAAAAATTAAGGGAAGTGCGTGCCACTGTATGTACCCCTCTACTCCCTTCCCGCCCATCAAGGTTTTTATGACGCGGTGTCACTTTAATACAATATTAACTATAGCTAACTGATTAACGACTAATTGACGAGGGTGCTTTGCTAACTTCATATGCAGTTAGCGAAGCACCCAAAGAAACACTCAAAAATAAGAGCGACAAAATTAATTTTTCGACAAGTAATTACCGGCTAATTATCCACCTAGTCACGAATCGATTTGCGATGGGTGCTTCGTTAACTTCATGCTCATTTCCAACTTAGCTACATCAACATTGTAGAAACAACCCTTACTTTTTGCAGTCCAATTACAAAGATCACATTATTTTAGGGCTACACAGAAAAAGGAGTTCCCTCGTTCAAAGACATTCAGAAATGTTTGGTCGACATAGGAGACAAACCATCAAATTTCATTGGATCAAGACAATGGATAGGTACCTATTTTTTTTAAAGGGACACAAACAAGCTGTTGATAACACAGCCCCACAAAAAAAAAACTTCATTCTCGATGGTCGGACATATGTATTCTCATGTATTTTTCGACGCTGAATCCGATTTCGAGCTCAGAAATGACCCTCCAGCTCTGGAATTGGCCCCAGGGGCCAAAAATGGCCTCTATATGGCCTGAGAGGTGGATTCCGGGATGAAGCGTGGTTAAAGGTGCATTCTAAAGCCAAAGTCGAGTTTGTAGTCGAAAATTCACGGCCAACTGAAATTTCCGGTTTGGGACACGGAAAATGGCCCCTCAGGGACCGAAAAATCATGTTTCGGGCGTCGTAATGGCATCAGTAGTATTTTTGTGTACTTTTGAATATTGGAATGAATACCGTGCTTAAAAAGTTTATGGCCAACTGCGATTCCCGGTTTGGGATCGGGAAAATGGCCGCTTAGGGATCGGAAAGTCGAGTTTCGGACGTCGCAATCGCAACAGTGCCTCATCCCGGAATCCACCTCTCAGGCCATATAGAGGCCATTTTTGGCGCCTGGGGCCAATTCCAGACGTGGAGGGTTATTTCTCAGCTCGAGATCGGATTCATCGTCGAAAACTACATGGCCATACATATGTCCGACCCTCGATAAACTTTTTTTTTGTGGGGCTGCAAATCGACAAAATAATATAAAATATACAATATAGGGAAAATCTTTACTGTCCATGGAAAAGGAAAAACTATATTAGCAGGTGTTTAAATAAGAAGAGGTATATAATGGTTTACACCGAACTTAGGCAATCCCGACCTCCGTAATAAGACTCTAAAGAAGAGGGGGAAAATAAGAGGATAAATTGTTTTTTGATGGGTAAGGACTTGTGCTTTTACACTCATCTTAACCCTGAAAAATTAGTTTGTCTCTTTCTAAGTGGACTATCCTATGGATAATTAAGCTTATTTTCTCAAAATAAACTTAAATCACCTGTTTTCAAGTTCGTACGAAGTAACGTTTTTGGCTCTTTCTATAAGAAATATGTAGCGAAAATGCAGGTAATTTTATAGCGAATTCTTTCAGGAAAAACTGGTGCAATTTTTGCATTATTTTGGGAAAACTAGTGCAACTTTTTGTATTCTTTTGAGCCACTAATAAACTCAGTGTTGCAATCAGTGAACATTTTTTGACTGATTTCCGAGCTTGTGTTGCACTTTCGTATTCTTTTGAAACTACACTGGGGCAATTTTTTGACAGCACCAAAACAGTGTCAGTGGACCACGGTGGATAGAATTGACCGGTGTTCGGATCTTATATATATATATATATATATATATATATGTCGAATTTTTCATGTCACTGGTGGTCCAGCTGATTTTTGTAAACAAAAGTTAGATATGAAATGAACAACGGAACTACTAAAATTTTTTGAATTTTTTGGCAATTTTCCCACTGTTTTCTGGTACATCCTTATAAAATATAATATTCTAGACTTATTGTCGTTATTTTTTTGTAGCCAGCTTAATTTTTTATTACACAAAACTTAAACTACAAGTCAAACTGAATGTGATCGTTTAATATCAAAGGTAAACCGAGGACTTGGGAAGTAAACAAAGATGTTGGTCAGCGGATTATTTTTGAAGCTGAAACGAACACATTATTTTCTTCGAATTTTAATTATTGTGTAAAGAGAAATGAAGCGGGCTAAAAAAAATAACGACTGGTATGTCTGAAAAATATTATTTTATAAGAATATACTAAAAAATAGTAGAAAAATTGCCTTAGTTTTTAAAAAGTTTAAAAAATATTAGTTGTTCATATCATATCTAACTTTTGTTTACAAAACTCAGCTGGACCACCAGTGAAGATCCGAACACCGGTCTATTCTATCCTTCGTGTCAGTGGACCACGAGTGGCGCATTAACTAGTCAAAACTAGATTACCTAAACCAAAAATTTGAAACCAAAGTATACACTTAAAATATAAGTTGTTGCACTTGTCAAAAATCAATGGAAATATAGAGATCAAACGCGTGCCGTCGTAGGCTGTCGCTGGTCGTAACTGCAGCCGTCTCAAAGATCCACGCGCCAGTAACCCGCTGCTAAACAGGTGTGCGATTCGGCGTTTGATGTCGGCTGCCGGCTCAAGTGCAGCGACCCATATTTTAATTGTGTAAACTTTGCCTAAACTACGTAGGTGGGCCAAAGAAAATCCGACAAAATGTTTTTCGTTATAACTTTTGAATAATACTTACTGAGTATATTAAAATAAACTGCACTTTGCAGGGGATTGTTCAGGTTTTTAAGCTGAGATATTTTTTGTTCATCATCTTAAAATTCAAGATGGCGGATAGAATGAAACTGTTCAAAAAAGGCTCGTTTACTCTTATGTTCCGAAAACTATTAAGATTTTTTTAAAATCTGTAAAAAAGCACTATTTTCCGCGCATAACGAGATTCGAATAATTAAAATCGGTTTAGTCATTTGCAAGATATGAATTTTTATTTATTTTTGTATTAAATTTACTTGTCAACGAAATGTTCCATCGATAATTGTTTTTTTTCATATTAATTTAGGGTCGCGAAAATGTGTTCGAAAATACATTGTACGAAAACCATTTGTTCTAAGAAAACATACTCTTCAAACGAAAATTGGTTCGAAAACATTTTCTTCGAAACCAATTTTTTTGACAAAAAAATCTAGACCTTGCCAAACTTAACACAACTCATACAGTTCGACTAAGGGCTCTTTCTAATATATTTTTGGAAAACATTTTCTTTAAACGGAAATTTGTTCAAAAACAATTTTTGAAAACGATTTTTTCGAAAAAAATTCTAGACCTGGCTTGCCAAACTTAACCCGTTTTGGGCCGTATACGAAACACTACAGTAATACTTTTAGGAACCTTTTTGGCATGAGATATAGACAAATCCCACTTATGTAAGGTTGGACAAAGGTAATCAAATTGGAGTTAGAAGATTTTTTTGTTCCCGTCTGCCTAAAAAATTTTTGAAAAATCTCATCTTTTCTTCTTTTGGCTCCACAATTTTCAAAATTCGAAAAAGCACAATTATATTTATATTTCCAAAGATCTAGTACTTTTATCTTATCAAGTAAACCTTCAGTAACAATATCAAACAGAAAACTTATGTTTATTTGTAGCAGGTTTTTTTTTAAATACGTCATAAATTATAGTGTTGCGTTTACGCATCAACGGCCTAAAGGGTTAAGTGAAATTGCCGAAAACAGTGCAACGCTCAAAAATGTAAATCGCTTGACTTTTGCACACCCGACATCTTCTTCTGGAGTCAGTTTTGCCTATGACGTGTCCCATCATATCAGTTGGTAGAAACATTTTATAAAAAATCAAAAAAAAAGTTCCAATTCCCCAACCAGCGGTAATATCAGCATATAATAAATATATGGGAGGCGTAGATTTACACGATAATGGAGTTGCAACCTATAGAATCAAAGTAGGTAATGGGTAAAAAATGGTGGTGGCCACTTTTTATAAATGTTATTGACAGTTTGCGTGTGAACGCCTGGAAACTCTACAATACCGTAAACCAGAATAAGATGTCGCAGCTGGATTTCAAATCATTTATTGCATTGCGAATGCTCAAAACAGAGAATTTTGTTGCTAGAGCACTTCCCATAAATTCGCCCACTGATATGAGAGGTGATCTGATGGGACACGTCATAAGCAAACTTGACTCCAGAAGAAAATGTCTGGTGTGCAAAAGTCAAACGATTTACAATTGTGAGCGTTGCACAGTATATCTGTACGCTGACTGGTTTCGGCAATTTTACTTAAAACCCTTTAGGCCATTGATGCGTTAACGCAACACCCCCTATTTTGTTAAGTTAATATTCTATATTTTTTTTACGGTACTTATTAGTTACATTTATGTATATTGACAATACAAAAATACTTTTTTTTTATAAATATTGTTTTCTTTCTATCCTTGGCCCAAAATGGGTTAATACAACTCATACAGTTCGACTAATATATTTCTGGCTTCTGTCACTATACGTTTCCGATCAATTGATAAAGGTTAGAAAAACCAATTTCGATCTGCCAAAAGGAGGACAGGAGAGCTAATTCAAGAAAATAATTTTTAGAAAAAATGTTTCGGGTCGGTTAGGTTTGGTTTGGTTTCACAGCCTCTAGGATCCCCGGAGAGAAGTCAGGAAAGTTTTTTTTAATATGTTAGGAGACCCCTTACCAGTGGCGGCTCGTAGATTAAAAATCTGGAGGTTGCAAAGGAGAATCGTAATTTTTTAACACACAAATATACGGATGATCGACTATATTTTAAAATTAAACTTTCAACAGAATTTTTTTTTTAACGCAAAAACCAACAAACTATCAAAACTCTGCGATTACGGACTACACGTCAAATTAAAATAAGAAATTAGCATGCAAAATAAACAATCTGTTTGCAGTCGACCTGCAACCTTACTGAGCTTTACGGGACGACTTTCAAATCCACGCATAGAAAAAAAATCGCGCGTGCTTTGTCATAAGCGAGTTGGGTTGCATTCGAGCTGCAAACCGCGAGATAAAGCCGGCGCGCGCGATATAAGAGGTGCGGTAGCGTATGAATGTACATAATTCTGGTGGAAATTTCAAAATATATAATTAATAGTTCTTTTATTATTTTACCTATATTTTTTGGGGGTTGCGCAAACCTGCAAACCTATGGACGAGCCGCCACTGCCCCTTACTATATGAGTTGCGTTAAGTTTGTCAAGGCAAATCTAGAACTATTTTTTTTTCGAAAAAATTGTTTTTAAATAAAATATTTTTTCACAAATTTCGATTTGACAAAAATGTTTTCGAACAAATTTCCGTTCAATGAAAATGTTTTCGAAGAAATTTTCGTTAGAAGGAACTGTTTTCGAACAAATTTCCGTCCGAAGAAAATGTTTTCGCACAATTTTCCTTTTGCACAAAATGGCTTTCAAAGAAAATATTTTTGAGGGAATTTAAGTTCGAACAGATTTCAAGAATTTGTATTTACCTTTATTTAATAAGCCAAGAAAGTGTTAAATCCTTTATGGATAAATTTGTTATGATTTGAAGAGTGAGAAACATTTATAAGAAGAATATTTTAAAAATCATCGTCATATTGTCAATTTTTTTATTCAGGCTTGTTTTTAGGTTCAACTGAAGTCAGCTTTGTTTTGAACACTCTGCTTGGAGTTACGTCCAAAATTTTGTTTGTCAGCTCGGGCGAAGAAATGGGTACGAAAGGACCGGAATTAGTTAACCATTTTGAAAACCATGGCTCACCTATCATGATTGGTGAGTACCAAAGTGTCTAATTATGTGCATTGTTTAACATTTGTGCATAGGTTTTTCTTTTAAAAACAATACAAAGTCATTGCTCGTTGCTCGTATATCACGGATTTTTTATTTTTACCTTCCTAGCACGCGTAGCAATGGCTAGAGAAGGAATTAGTTTAGACGAAAACATTTTTTTTGAGATAACGCCGAAAATATGTTATTTGGGTGTATTTTGACCTATCTTAGCAATATCGTCGTGATGTCTGTCTGTGTGTGTATATTATTTTCATAAAATTTTCAGGAAAAATAGTGTTCACTCTTACGAACTGATGATTTTGGTCAAAATCCATTGATGCTAATGACAGTTTTTTGACAATTAAAAAATTTAATAAATGGTAACTTTTTAACTGAGCGTCGCATGAATATTTTTTTCTTAAAAATTTGTGTTATAACCAAAAACTTCGTAGGAGCATTGGTTTCGGAGATATTTACAAAAAACTGTTTTCGAGGTTGATATAGCATAGAGTTTACTTGGAGTGTGCTAATGGGCTATAGTTGATGTTGTATTAAAGTGACACCGCGTCATCAAAACCTTGATGGGCGGGAAGGGAGTAGAGGGGCACATACAGTGGCACGCACTTCCTTTAATTTTTTTATTGATATTGATTCCCAAAATGTGGCACTGGACTAATTAGTCATTAGCTTACTATTTTACTTGCTTTTTATTGATGTCTTCTTCTAAACGATTTTATTGGAAAGGAACATATATACTCCTATCTGGTTGTTAAAAACATATTATTGATTTAGCCGGGCTTTGACGTTTTCTATTCGTTGTTGTTTTCACTGTTTATGTCAAACAAATTATAACGGAGCTTTTTACAAAACAAATTACCGTTTTTGCAACTAAATCAATGTTTGCGCACATTTTAATATAATTTTGGATCCTCTTTTATGTTTCGGATATTTATTTATTAGGTAAGTGGTCGGTCGAGACGTCTTTCGCATGAAAAAGTCAACAAACCAACCGAACTGTAGCAATAGGGATCTCCAGTCCAATAGTTCCCACTCTTAGGTTACACTTTTGTGTTCTTAGTTAGGAATAGTAGCATAGGGAATAAGTAAAAAATGTAAAGAAACGCAGCTCAAAAACACTTTGACTTACCCTTGGATGAAAGGAACTTGGTACATGGACAACTGCACAGTTGAATCCAAATAATTCCAATCAAAGTAGTAGCAGTAGCACATCAAAGCAATCCATAAAATGTTTATACACGACCGTGGTCTTAAAAAACACGCATGTGATTTCACTTGGCGATCAATATATATCACTGGTATGGAGAGTACCCCAAATATTCGCATGAGATCCGTATAGCAAGACGGACTTTGGAGCACTGCTGTATGTAGCAATATAGCAGTAAAAAGGTATGTATAAAATTAGGAAAAAAACTTAAATTAAAAAAAGGATGGAAAATGGATATACTCAAGGTAGAAAAAGCAAAAATAATAAAGTAAAGTCAATGCATTCTTGAGCATATAATTCACCGCGCAAATTCAAATTTTTACCCTTTTTGTAGGCAAGGCATATCTTAGTAACTAAATTAGTTTAAACCAAGAAATAAAAGTAACTTTAAGTATAAAGTTTTAGCATAACTCTAGCAAAAAAAAGAAAATAAAAAGCATTCTAATTTAGATAAATGTCTCTAAATTTTATATCTTAAAACTAAACGCCGGGACGAAGCAGTAAGTACCTATTTGATCACTCCTTTAAAAGGTCTTAGTGTTTTATCCTTCGAACATTAAACCCCGAGCGGCGCACTGCATGTACAAAGTGGAATGAACCGAACCGAACCAATTTTTTAAGGCTTCTTTACTTATATTTTGCTGCAAGATTTGGTTTACCATAGCTATGATGCGGTGCCACTTTAATACAACATCAACTACAGGAAGCTATCAGATTCGTCATGGATCCATGTATTTTTTTGACACATTTGTGGTACTTGATCCCCTTAACTCAAAAATGTATTTTAAATATTTTTAAGTTGATTCCTTATTTTTATACACAGCACATAGGAGGATTCGTATCATAAAACGAGACAATATTATTTGTTGTTTTTTTGCAATTTTTTTAAATAAAATACAAAGTTTGATGATAAAAAACTGTGTATATTAAAGAATATATTGTCACGAGGGGGTTTTATCGTGACGCAACACAGTTTAAGTTAGGTGTTATGGTTTTATTTAACAATATTTATATTTACTACTTACATTGTACTTAAATACATCTTGTCTTCAAATGTGTATCTTCTCGATACGCTCAACTTCTTATAACTTCTGACTATCGTACTATTTGTCTTCACTGTTAACTACGCCTGGGACGTTAGGTTCTCAGCTTACAACTAACTGCTAAACTCTTTTGGAGATGCTTTTATTACAAACCGTTTGCCATTGATAGGATATCGAGATGTGTTTTGTTTCCTGTATAAACATCATCGATGACCGATTAATCGCTTCTTGTTTATAATAATTCTGTATACAATTTATTACTTTTAATACAATTTGAACTATATACAGAAGTTAATTTCCTTAGATTGTTTAGGGTTAATGTGCACTTGCTTATAAACGTAACTTGTGCCATTTAGTTAATAGGACATTATTTTCTATCCTGACAATATCTATACAGGGTGTCCACATGCCATAGATCAAACGGAGTGAGTGGATGGGGTTGAGGTCATAAGAATAACGATATTGTTATCCGGTTTTTTAATAGCTTACAAGTTATTTCCTTTTATTTATGACCAGCGCGGATCTATGGGGAGGGAGGAAAGGGGGATTTCCCCTCCCAAATTCAAAATTATATTCACTTTTAACACACAGAATACTCCTTCTGGTTCCTATGCATAATCTTGTGAAAGACTAGCCATTGATATCCCCCCTACCCCTAATGAAATTCCTAGATCTGCCCCTGTTCATGTTGTTAATTTTTTGACATGATATTATTTTTTTAAATTATTGGTCACCGTTTTATGCAATTTTATTTTATAGTCGTACGCTAAATTTTATTGCATTTAATTAATGACAATTAATTTTTAGAATTAATTTATAAATGTACACTAAAAAAATATTAAATAAATATTTTTTTTACTTGGAAAAAATCAAAAAAAAACCCAAAATTCTAATTTACTCCCCTCCCCTATATATGTAAAGTTATGTAAAAGTAACATTGCCCACTTCCAGAAACGCTAGAGAGCTGAGCTTTGGAAGACTGACAGGAACTATGATAAATCTATAGGAAAAAATTTGAAGACAGCAAAATTTTAATTTACTTCCCTCTCCTATAAATGTAAAGTTAGGTAAAAATAACATTGCCCACTTCCAGGAACGCTAGAGAGCTGAGCTTTAGAAGGCTAATAGGAATTATGATAAAACAGTAGGAAAAAATTTAAAAAACCTTAAAATTTTATCAAAAATATTCCGCATATTTTACTACTTTAAAACATAAATATTATCCAAGTCCTTCCTTTAAAAAAGGAGCGAAATCATAACAAAAACATTTCATGTAAAAAAGCCAAGTATGCGAAAATGGTATTCCGTAAAAAGAAATGGAATAAAAGTAAAGCCATGTTCTTCAATACAAATTTCAACATGAAAGATTCTTACTAGTGTGGGAATGTTTTTCTAAACTATTACGGCTACACACTCTTAGAACACAGTGCTAAATTGAACATAAAGAAGTTTGGCTGTAATAGCTAAGTATAAAAGGCAACTTTATAGGGGTATAGTCAACCACGGACACCGGTGTTTCGGAAAAAGGCATTTCCATCCTCAGCGTGTTTTCGGTTTCAAACCGATACCGTGGAGACGGTGATAGCATGGTCTGGTTGAACTGTGACAAAATGTCTTTCTTCCTTATAGACCGGTGGACGTTTTCGTCCCGCCATGGATTTAGTTTCCTTGGTTCGCTGTCGTTTCACTCGTAGAATGAAAAATAGGTTTTACCTATTTTTTCATTCTTTTTGATTTACCTTGTAATAGCAAAGTTTAAAAAACATTTTCAAACTAGCAAGAACCTTTCATTTTGAAATTTATATTGGAGAACTTGGCTTTACGTTTATCTCAATTCTTTTTACGGAATACTATTTTCGCGTACACAGAAAAAAAAATGTCTTCAGTCAATGCAAGTTGCTTTGATCCAAGAAAAAATCTGCTTTCCTATGCACGAAGACGATATTTTCTTAACAAAAAAAAACTATTCTCTTGAACTGCTGGTTTCCGTTGGAAATACAAGTTGCCGTTATCCAAGAAAATTGATTTGTTTTGAATGGAAGCGGCAACCTTCTTGTTTTCTAGTATTATACCAAGACATAATTGAAAATAAATATCTTGGTTTAAAACAATGGGTTTGCGATAACATCTTGCACCAAAAACTTTGTTATCTTGTTTTAATATTTAATTTTTCTTCCGAAGAAAGTTAGAAAAATAAGTTTTCTTGATTGAATTATAGTTTGTTCTACTTTTAATAATCTTTTTTTTTAAGAAAACAATTAAATGCATCGAGTCAAAAGGATTTTAATGTCTTAAGTCAAGAGTAAATTAAAGAAAGAATCTTTTGATTCAAAAAAACTTTTAATCAAAATCCATTTGACTCGATGCATTTAATTGTTTTCTTTAAAAAAAACCAACTATTCAAAGCAAAAAAAACTATAACTCAATCAAGAAAACTTATTTTTCTAAATAAATGTAATAAGTCAACAATATTTTCCATTATTTTTTTTTGTTTTGTTTTACGCTTTTATTTAGCATTTTTACTACAATGTTTTCTTCAATTAACTTAAAATTACACTTAATATTCAAATTTACAAAACAAATAAATTAATAGGTATAAACCATTAACGTATTGTTACAAATTTAAGTTATTTAAATTTTATACTTAGAATTTATTTAGGTTTAGAGTAGTATTAGGTTGACTTATCTTAAGGTTGTATTCTTAGTCTAGGTTTTAGTTGCGTTATCTGTGACTTGCGGTCGCATTAATACGAGAACTTTCCGGACGTCGAAGACTGCTGGAGAGTTCGAGAGAGATGGACGACTCTATATATAGGGACGGGGCCACGCATCGACAGTCAGTCAAAGATAACCAATGGTAGTGATCGCTAGATGTTAACGCGAAGTTAATAGTCGGATTCAAGTAGTGAATTATTAGCAAGTTATTAGTAAGTTTAAGTGCGTGTTTTTGTACATAATTTGTCGAAATAAATTGACGTATCGTTTTCAACAATTGCGACTTTTAATTGTTGTTGTGAACCCGTAACAATTGGTGTCAGAAGTGAGATTAAAAGAAATAAATAGTGCAAAGACTATCCTTACATAGTACCACCGGCTAGGACAATTGAAAAGAAGAACAGTAAGTGATTTTGCCAGAATATTCAGAACTGAATAGTGCAAAGACTACCCTTACATAGTACCACCGGCTAGGAGAATTGGACAGAAAAACAGTAAGTGATTTTTCCAGAATATTCAAAGAAGTTCGATATTGATTTATTCAAAAACCAAAAGAGATATTTAAGAATCGACTTCGACAATAGCTTAGTTAGTTAAAAAGTAAGAATTAGAAAGAATTTCTAGAATAGTCTATTACTTTCTACGACGTTCTATTCAGAAACTAGAAGAGATTAGCAAGATTTTCTAGAATATTCCATAACATTTTACGACGTTCTATTCGAAAACCAACAAAAAACCGACTTCGACAGTAGCTTAGTTATTTTAAAAGTAAGAATTAGAAATCATTTCTAGAATATTCCATAACATTCTACGACGGTCTATTCGAGAAACAAAAGAGATAATCAAAAAGTGACTTCTACATTTGTCTAGTAGCAGAAAGAGTAACATTTACCAGTATATTGCAGAACATTCCATTAGGTTCTATTTAAGAATTGGTAGAGATATTGAAAAACCGACTGCGACATTAGCTTTATAGCCCAAAAACAAACGTTTATAGAGATTTGTCAGAAAGTTGATGCTTACCAGACAAGGATCGGCAAAGATGGAAGATCTAACTAAAATTATGCAGGCTCTAGCAGCTCAAATGGCTCAAAACCAGGACGACATGGAACAGGCCATGGAACAAAACCAAAACAATATGAGACAGACCATTGAACAAAACCAGAACGACATGAAACAGACCATTGAACAAAACCAGAACGATATGAAACAGACATTTGAGCAAAGATTAGATGGCATTCAAGAAAACTTCGATCAAATAAAGAGCAACTCCAAACAGCTGAGAGAAGAGTTCAAGACTGCAACCGAAGATCTTAAGGAAGAAATAACTCAAATAATGCATAGTGTGGAACAAAAGGTACAAAATAAATTGCAGAATGTAGAAGAAAAGGTACAAAACAAATTGCAGAATGTTGAAGAAAAAGTGGAGACCAAACTACAGAATCTTAGGGAAGAAGTTTTTCAAACCATGGAAGAAAAATTCCAGGACATGTCAAAACAGTTTATACAGCTTCAGAAAGAACACAACAAAATAAAAGCTCAAGGATGTGTTGTAAATTCCAACCAAAACATTAAGCCCTAAATTTTGATGGTACGTCTTCCTGGTCTACTTATAAACAACAGCTTGAAGCTGCCGCTGCTGCAAATGGTTGGGATGATGACGAAAAAGCTAGAGCTTTGTTAGTAGCTCTGCGAGAACCTGCTCTGGGACTTTTACGGTCCATTCCAGTCGAACAAAAACAGAATTATAACGCTTTAGTGGCAGCGTTAGAAAGAAGGTATGGAGACGAACACTTGCGAAATTTACATTGGTCAGAATTAAATGTTCGTCAACAAAGAGCAGGGGAGTCATTACAAGAGTATGAAGCGGATATCAGGAGGCTGATGTATTTAGCTTACAGAAATGCCAGAAAATTACAGAGATCCCTTCACAGTAGATCGCTTTATTAACGGCTTGCGAGACACGGACTTAACAAAGTTACTTCGTCGAGAACGCTTCCATAACAGCAGCAAAGTGTTGATTCGAGCCCTTGAGATTGAGTCATCAAATAATATGTCCAGGCCAAAAGTAAGGGCTTTTCAATTCAGGAGGGTGAAGAAACGAGCACTAAACAAAAGATTCCCTTAAAGACGCTAAGTCAAATTCTGCAATCACTGACAGAGAAGATTGACTATTTGAAAGAAAGTCGACGGTCCCCTCCAAATGGAAAGTGTTTTAGATGCGGACGTATAGGGCATATCCAACGCTATTGTCGTGTCCAAATGAAGTCTCGCCGTCAATCTAGTGGGAACGAGTACGGAAAAAGAAATCAGGAGGAACTAAAACTAGATAACGCGGAAGGGCGGGTGTTAATTAATGGAAAGGTAGCCCCCAACATTTATTCAATTAAGAGCTTAAAACATAATGCTGACACTCTTAACATCGACGGACTTATTAATGGAAGAAAAGTTAATATAACAGTAGACACTGGTGCTGCCATATCATTGCTTAAGTTCAAAATTGCAACGAAATATAAAATTCGACCAACAGAAAAGAAAATAACACTTAAGTCTGTGACTGGAGACTCCGCCGACGTGTTGGGGCAGACAGACATAGACCTACAGCTGGGAAGATTGAAGATTCGCCACACTGTATTGGTTGCCGAAATAGAAGACGAATTTATTTTGGGAATGGACTTGATAAGTAAACATGGATTTGCGTTTGATAATAAACTTAATACCCTAAGATTTGGGAATGAAGAGTTCATTTTGTCAAATAGTCACTTCAATAAAGAACCAATAAAGGTCGTGGCAGTATGTACAACAAGACTGGTCGGTAACAGTGAGACCATAATTTTTGGGAGGCTAGAAAGTAAAACATCAAGCTGCGTCGGACTCATAAGCCAACAGAAATGACCCAACACCTACCTCGTTGCAAAGTCACTAGTTAAAACCGATAAAGACATCCCGATTAGAGTTGCCAATATTTTCCCAAATAGTGTCAAAATTAATAAGGGGGAGGTGGTAGCATTATTTGAACCAGTACAGAAAGTAACAAGATGTGAAGAGCCAACTTCCGAGGATAAAAGCAAGTTACCAATGGAGGTACTTCATCAATTTGAGTCAACTTGGCAACATCTCACTCCAGAAGAATTTTGTAAAGCGAGAGAGTTTATAGAAGAACAAAGTAATATCTTCGAAACTAAGAGTAGTTCGGGACGCACAAACCTTATTCAACATTCCATCAACACTGGCGATGCCCAACCGATAAGACAGCCCCCAAGAAGACTACCATTGGCCAAACAAAAAGAAGTGCATAATCTCATTAATAAAATGCTCAGTGACGGGGTTATTGAAGAGTCATCAAGTCCTTGGTCATCTCCTGTGGTGTTGGTCACTAAAAAGGATGGAAGTACTAGATTTTGCGTCGACTACAGAAAACTTAACGATGTGACCAAGAAACATAGTTACCCACTGCCAAGAATAGACGACACATTAACAACGTTGGCAGGATCATATTGGTTTTCTACTCTTGACCTGAAAAGTGAGTATTGGCAAGTAGGAATCTTTGAAAGAGATAAAGAGAAGACAGCATTCTCTGCTGGAAGTGGACTTTATCAGTATGCCATTTGGCCTATGCAATGCTCCAGCTACATTTGAAAGACTAATGGAAGTCGTTCTACGAGGCCTTACTTGGAAAACCTGCCTAGTCTATTTGGATGATGTCATAGTAATGGGGAAATCATTTCAAGATCATCTAGACAATTTACGAGAAGTATTTTCAAGCATCAGAAATGCCAATCTTAAATTGAACTCAAAGAAATGTTTTCTATTCCAAGAAAAAGTTGAGTTCCTGGGTCACGTCGTTTCCCGAGAAGGCATCCATACTGACGAAAAGAAGTTACAAGCAATAAAAGAATGGCCTCAATAATACTACAGACGATTTGTAGAAGGATTCGCCAAAATAGCGTCTCCATTACATAGACTTACAGAAGATAAAGTTTCTTACAGATGGAATACTGAATGTGACCAAGCATTTAGAAGATTAAAAGCAGCATTATGTTCTAGTCCGATTCTCGCATATCCTATTCCAAAAGGTAAATTCATATTAGATACTGATGCGAGCAACGATGGCATAGGAGCAGTACTCTCCCAAGTACAAGATGGAGAAGAACAGGTCATCGAATTTTTCAGCAAAAAGCTATCCAAACCAGAGAGAAATTATTGTGTTACCATTAAATCCGTAGATCACTTTCACGAGTTTCTGATTAGAACGGATCATGCTACGTTACAGTGGCTCATGAAAATGAAACAACCTGAGGGACAAGTCGCGAGATGGATAGAAAAGCTACAACAATACCATTATCAAATTAAGCACCGAGCGGGAAGGGTGCATAATAATGCAGATGCATTGTCCAGAAGACCTTGCCCTGAAGATTTTAAACATTGCAGGAGAATTTACCAAAAAGAAGGAATTACCTACGTGCGTCAGATAAAATTAGAACCAGATGAAGAATGGATGTCGGCTTCAATAAGAACCACACAACTTGACGACAAAGATGTAGGACCTATCTTGCGATTGAAAGAAGAGAACAAGCCACGACCATCATGGCAAGATATCGCAAACCAAGGGATGATATTCAAATCACTGTGGGCGCAATGGGATTCGCTGATAGTAGAAGAAAACATACTTAAACGTGCCTGGGAAAGTGCCGATGGCCTCACTGTGATTAATCAAGTAGTGGTTCCTAGGAGCATGGTAGACAATATAATGGCCCAATGCCATGGTGGAAAATCAGGCGCGCACCTAGGCATAAATAAAACCATGGACAAAATTCGAAACCGATTTTATTGGGTCAATTACTTTCAAGATGTGAAAAACTGGTGCCGCCGATGTTCGACTTGTGCAGCCAGCCAAGGTCCCAAAACAAGGTCCAGAGGTCAAATGAAACAATATAACGTAGGCCTGCCATTTGAACGCATTGCTATTGATGTGGCCGGACCATTTCCAGAAACTAAAAAGGGCAATAAATACATCCTTGTTGTCATGGATTACTTTAGTAAATGGCCAGAAGTTTTTGCTTTGCCTAACCAAGAGACCACTACAGTTGCAGAAGTTCTGGTAAATGATGTTTTCAGCAGGTTTGGCATCCCTTTGGAACTACATTCAGATTAAGGGAGGAATTTTGATTCAAAGCTTTTCCAGAATCTCTGACCTTTTAGGAATACATAAAACACGAACTACTGCTTTACATCCGCAGTCAGATGGTATGGTTGAAAGATTTAATAAAACAATAGAAGAACATCTTTGCAAAGTTGTTGATGAGCACCAAACAGATTGGGACCAATATATTCCATTGTTTTTGATGGCCTACAAAACCGCCATACACAATACGACAGGAGCTACTCCATCTAGTATCCTGTTTGGTAGAGAACTGCGTTTACCATGTTTGGTTCACCTGAAGAAGAACGCTTAGAGGTTAATGATTTTGTCGAACGTTTAAGGCAAAAGCTGCACGATATCCATGAGGTGGTTAGAGAGCGAGTAGAAATAGCCAGTGACCGCATGAAAGCGAGATCTGACCTGAAAGCAAACTCTTCAGGGTTCAAAGAGAATGATCAAGTCTGGCTATACAATCCTTAACGCAAGAAAGGAAGATCACCTAAGTTGACACCACCATGGGAAGGGCCTTATAAAGTTGTTAAGAGAATTAATGATGTAGTCTACCGAATCCAGAAAAGCCCGAAGTCCAAGATGAAAGTTGTTCATCTAGACAGACTAAAACCTTACCTGGGAAATGTTGATCGAGACGATCAAACCTGAAGAGGAGGATAGTGTTACAAATTTAAGTTATCTTAAGGTTGTATTCTTAGACTAGGTTTTAGTTGCGTTATCTGTGACTTGCGGTCGCATTAATACGAGAACTTTCCGGACGTCGAAGACAGCTGGAGAGTTCGAGAGAGATGGACGACCCTATATATAGGGCCGGGGCCACGCATCGACAGTCAGTCAAAGATAACCAATGGCAGTGATCGCTAGATGTTAACGCGAAGTTAATAGGCGGATTAAAGTAGTGAATTATTAGCAAGTTAGTTGTAAGTTTAAGTGCGTGTTTTTGTACATAATTTGTCGAAATAAATTGACGTATCGTTTTCAACAATTGCGAGTTTTAATTCTTGTTGTGAACCCGTAACAGTATTAACCGTTAATGGTATAAACTAACACTATATTAATAAAATTTAATAACTTTATATAAATAATCAAGTAAACACATTTTTTTTTATACATGCACTCACTTTTTTTAGCAAGGCGATGAAGTCAAGAGATTTTGACATATTTATGTTCCCATAACGTAGGGAATGTAAATATGTCATGACGACACCGCCTTGTTAAAGAAATTAGGGACCTATTGCAATAGTGCCAGGCACAAATTGTGCCGGGCACTATATTGACAGTTTCGCATTACAAACTGACAGTTGATCTCTTAAAATTGACATACCAAAGTCGAATTTATAAATCCCGTCGTTTATTTTCCATTAATAGTGGCGTCACTATTAAACCCTGCTCGTATAATACACAAAGGCCTAATTTTGAAAGGACACAGCTGTTCTTATAATGAGAAACTGTCAATATAGTGCCCGGCACAATTTGTGCCTGGCACTATTGCAATAGATCCATTATTTTTAGGAAAAGTACGTATTAAAAAAATAGCCGACATTGACACGCGTTCGCCCAAGCTCAAAATACGAAATGCCGAAACTGAACTTGTCCATTTTCATTTAAGAGATTGTATAATTTATTGCATTCACTGAAGAAAATATTAATACCCTTGTCTTGTTTTAAAAACTTAATGCGTCTGTATTCTTTAGTGCAAGAAATTATTATTATAGTTATTTTGATTTAAAGCACATTGTTTCCATATTATTTAAAGCGTTCAAGATAATCTTAATTCGAGAATAAGCCCCCAGATTTTATTTTTGTTTTGAGAATTTTCTATTTGCATTTTCTTAAGGTAAAATAAATTAACTTTCCATTGGAATAAATCGCCATTTTCGTTTTGAGATGCCGGATATCTTGAGTTAAAAAATTAAAAGTCTTTAGGAAAAGTAAAGCTTTATTTGTGTTAAGAAGATATTAGTAAGACATTTTATATCTTGCTTCAAAACCACTTTTTCTTGGCTAAAGGCAGTTTGTTTTAAGCCAAAACAATTTACCAAGACAATTATTTTTTTTTTCCCAAAACAAGCAGTTTGCTTAAATGAAAAGAAAACATTTTTTTCAGAGACTTTTGCTTTTGGGTCAAGATAATTTTTTCAAGAAAAATAATTTTCTTAACTGAAGAACTTCTTTTTTTCTGTGTACTTGGCTTTTTTACGTGAAATGTTTTTGTTATGATTAATTTTAATCCACTCAATGTAAGCTTATTGTGCAATTACTGATTGTAGGAGGAGGCGTCCTTGCGCATACGATCCTTGGCGTGGACTACAACCAACAATTGGGCACTCTAAAATTCCTCATTTTAGACCCTCACTACACCGGAGGCGAAGATTTACATACTATTCAAAGCAAGGGATGGTGCGGCTGGAAAGGAGTCGAGTTTTGGAACAAGACTGCATATTACAACATGTGTATGCCACAGGTGCCTAGAGAGATATAAATTATATTTCCTCTGGATTAAAAAACAATTACTTTTACTTAGGAGGCCTATTGTATCCCGAGGGATAGTTGTGAAAGATTTTTTTTAAACTACACTAGATCGATTGGTAATAGATCAGACAATTTTAAGCCACCGGATGTTCTCTATTTTGAGTGGGAGGGCCGGTTTATCTATCTATCTATTTATCCTTCTTCAATCGATCTTTGGACATAGGCCTCCCGCAATATCTTACACTCTTCTCTGTTTGTCGCCGTGTTCATCCATCTAATTCCCGCGTGTTTCTTCAAATCGTCTGCCTATCTCATTTGGGATCTTCCCCTACTTCTTTTATTTTCCCAAGGTCTCCAGTCGTCTTTCTGTCTGATATTATGACCGGCATATTTCTATTTTAATTTTGCTACTTCTCCACTGACATCTCTTACTTTTGTTTTATTTCTTATTCATGCATTCCTTTTTCTCAGCTTTACATGTAACATTTGTCTTTCCATTGATCTTGGAGCTTTTGTTACCTTATCCATGTTTGATTTTGGTAATGTCCAGGTCTGGGATCCATAGGTAAGTACAGGAAGGATACATTGGTTATACACTTTCGTTTTGAGGTACTGAGGATATTTTTTATTTCATAATATGTAACTTAATTTACCGAATGCTGCCCAGGCCAATCTTACTCGTCTCTTGATTTCAGCTGTTTGGTTTTCTTTTTTCAGTTTAATAATTTATTCCAGGTATATATATATATATATATATATATATATATATATATATATATATATATATATATATATATATAGTTTCCTCTACTTCTATTTTATTTTGGTTTATTCCTGACCGTAATATCTTCATCTGTGTTTGTTACGATTTTAGTTTTAGTGTAGTTCTTAAGCCTATATTTTTAGCTGCAGTATCCAGTTCTTCCAGCATTTTTATCAGTTCTTCTTTCTTGTCTGTTATTAAGGCGATATCATCAGCATATCTTAGCTGGTTCAAGAATTGTCCGTTTACTTTGGTGCCTATTTCTTCCCAATCTAAGCTTTTAAAAACATCTTCCAGGGCCTGGTTAAATAATTTACGGGATATTGTGTCACCCTAACTGGCATCTATTCTTATGCGGATTGGCTTGGTTCCTCCGTGAATTTTGATTAATATTGTTGCTTCGTTATATATATTGGCTATTAAGTCTGTATATCTGTGACCTATTTGGCTATTAATTAAAGATGCTTCTACTGCCCACTGCTCACTGCTATCGAAAGCTTTTTCGAAGTCTATAAACGCAATATATAGTGGAATGTTATATTCGTTGGCTCGTTCTATTCGATTTTCATGGTTAATAAGTGGTCAACTATACTGAAACCTTTTCTAAAGCCTGCTTGTTCCTTTGATTGATATTCATTAAATTTTGTTGTTAGTCTATCTGTTAGTATTTTCGTGAAAAGCTTATAAATTACATTGAGGAGTGTTATAGGTCGATAGTTTTTTAGGTCTGCTCTATTGCCTTTCTTGTGTAGAATAATGGTCATGGATTCTTTCCAGTTGTTTGGGATTATTTTTTATTTTAGTATTTTATTCAGGAGAATATAGAGGGTATTAACTTCTTTTCCAGGTGATTTGTTATTTTTCATTTTCTTTAATGCTCTCTTTATTTCAAATCACTAAATACAAATTATATAAAATCAAGTATAATCTTGACTAAATGGGTATAACCTAATTTTTGACAATTTTTTTCCGCCGTTATTTAATACATTTCCCTCACCCCTTCTATGGTGAAGCAAAATAAGGTGCTGCGGGTCAAAAATTTTGTGTTTTTCCACTGAATGTGTGGAAATTTTCATGCTTTTACCCCCATTTGCCACTTGTCTACGGTGTACAGCTCTGGCTAATTTTGATTTTTTTCAGTCAGTATAATTTTTTGTGAAAAGCTACGTTTACATTTGGAGAGTTTACTGGCGGAAAGTACTGGCAGCCACTAAACTTACCATATATAAACTACAAGAAAGTGCACTTGCTACTCTCCCGCAAGTACTTTCCAAAAGTTGACGAGCCGGCTAGTTTAGTGGCTTCCGGTACTCACCAAATGTAAACACAAAAAAGCAAGCGTTCTGTGAGAAAGCGTCCACGTTTTTTACAATGAATAAGTGGGATGGAAATCAGATAATTTCCTCTTTAAACATATATCAAAAATATGAAATTTTGTGAAATATCAAGTTCATCATCAACCTAAGTGGGATGGAAATTAGATTATTTCCTTGTTAAACATGTATCAAAAGTATGAAATTTTGTGGAATATCAAGTTCATCATCAACCTAAGTGGGATGCAAATCAGATAATTTCCTATTTAAACATATATCAAAACCTCCGGTAAAAAACTGAAATAGTACATTTCGGTAGTCTGTATAAACACTGCAATAGCGTAATGTGACTTCCAATTTATTTTGGGAGAAATAGGACTGCTCATACACGTTTCCGATTTGATCAGTTTATGTTAACCTAGTCTTAATATTTCTTTAAGTTTTTGGTATGATAATCTCATAAAATTCCTATAAAAATCGGGATCTTCAGTTGATATCTCCTTTAAGAGTCGTTCTGATGCAAGTACTTCTGCGTCTGATCCAATCTCTAACCCAAACTCGTTTTTTCCTAGTTTTCTTGCGTTCTAACTTATTTATTAAATTACTGGCAATTTCACACATAACAAATTTAACAGCAGCACGCTCTACCGCCATTTTGTTTTTAACTGCTTGGCAAGTAAACTTGAAAACGTGTAAACACAAAAGTTTAGTGGCTGCCAGTACTTTCCGCCAGTAAATTCTCCAACAGAGCAAGTTTAGTGGCTGAAAGTACTTTGCGCCAGTAAACTCTCCAAATGTAAATGTAGCTTAAGGTGTATAAATTTTACTTTTAAACTTTTAAAGCTAATACTAAGGAAATCTGTATAAAAAACGACATATCTTTTAATTGTACTATTTTATTTGGTAGGCTTAAAATTAAATACAAATATTGAATAAATACTTTTTAGTTGACATACATATTTGCAGTTTGGCAGATTTAATTAAAATAATTTTTAAATCCATAAAAAATCATATTTAAAGCATCATACCAGCATCGAACATAAATGTTCGATGCTACAAGACTGCAAGCCACTTGACCAGCATTTGGACAGGGTGTCTCACTTTTATACCATTAATAATTGATATAGGAATATAAAAGAAATTGTGTTCGAATTCGCGAAATTTTTACTTTTAAATTGCATCTTGACTTTATTTCTAATGCCTACCGTATTTGACAGGCGCTTAAATTTATAGTTTTTGTAAATTGGATGCTCCTTATATTATTTAATTAATAGATTAGGCTTAGAATATACTTTCCAAAAATACCCCATGTGTCGCAGTTTTGATAAATAGTTTCTGAAATATTAGCGATAATCACTTTTGTGTTAATTTCAGTGTCCTTATTTCGAACTATGTTAGTCCCCATGTATAAACAGTGACAATGACAAATATATATTTTTTTTAAATGACGCTCATAATGACAACCGGGAACGACAACAAAATTTATATGTCGTGTCACATCATGTCATTGTCACTGTTAATACATGGGGACTAACATAATTTGGAATAAGGATACTAAAATTAACACAAGAGCGGTACTGTTATCTTTTTATCATTTCACAAAATAATTGCTAATATCTCAGAAACTATGGCCCTAAACTAAGGCATATGGGGTATTTTTGGAAAATATGTTCCAAGCCTATTAATTAAATAACACAGGTATAGGACCAAAAAACTGCCTCCAATTTTTCCACTGTTCCTGGCAGATTTTTGGGTGCTGAATCCGAAAAAAATATCCATAAAGATCCATCACATCGCGTTTTTTCGCCAAATTGATTTTATTGCTTCAAATTAGTGTTACCAGGATGATTCCATTTACAGCAATAGGTCAGTTTTCTATCTGTTTATTAGTTATGTGTCATGAATAGTTTTGCCTTTATATTGCGTAGACACGTGCTTATTCTTTTAAGCTTGTAAAAACCTGTCCATGAATTTATTTTGGTGTCTCGCAAGTTTTTATTCACTTGTTGTTGGCTTATTCGTGATCCAGCTCTATAAGAAGTAATACAGTGGAACAAAGTTACAAGTACTGTGGTTGTGATAGCTAATAGAGGTTGCATAAACTCTTCAGACAATTTTTGTTATATATATGCGGCGAATATATCTTGAAGAAACGACAGAGGAAAATTACCGCTTTTGTTAAGAATATATTTCGCCTATTTCGGTTTACAGTGAGGTGATCAGGAAAAATGTTCTATAAAGTTTTGCTACCCCCGCTGCACATCAAGTTGGGTCTCATGAAACAATTCGTTAAGTCCCTCGCCAAAGATGGTTCATGTTTTCAATACCTTTGTTTAAAGTTTCCATGCCTGTCCGAAGCTAAAATAAAGGAAGGCGTGTTTGTTGGCCCTGATATAAGGAAACTTATTGCTGACACATCATTAACTGAAACTATGTCAGGAAAGGAAAAAGAAGCCTGGGACTCCTTCAAAGAGGTTGTCCTTAATTTTTTGGGGAACAGAAGGGCTGCCAACTACAAAGCTATTGTAGATCGGATGTTAAATGCTTTTAAATTGCAGGGGTGTAATACGAGTTTAAAAGTGCACTTCTTGCATTCGCACATTAACTACTTCCCCGAAAACTTGGGAGACTATACTAAAGAACAGGGTGAAAGGTTTCACCAAGATATCAAGGACGCAGAGAGAAGGTATCAGGGAACATGGAACACCAGTATGGTGTCTGATTTCTGCTGGTTGTCATGCGGGAAACCCCAGAAGAAAAATATTGAAAACAACGCACGAAAAGAAGTATTCAGGGAAAGAAGAAACGATCCCCCCAGGACCTATATCTGGTTTTATATCTCTGGTATGTTTGTAAATAATATTTTTTGTTCATTAACTATATTTTGGAATATACGTTTGCTTTTTTTGTAAATTTTTTTTGACTTATTTTACCATTGTTGAGTTATAAACCGCGTAAACCTCGTTAACCCTAGCAAGAAATCTGGATGTGATAGAGAAAAACGGTTGACAGATTTGGGTTCAGCACAACAAAAACCATAAAAATCAGTTAAAACTTCCAGGGCAGTTTTCAAAAAGTATTTTTTTGTGTACCTAGGATTCTAATGGAGATACCATCATCATTATGTTTTTGATTGACAGTGACGGATACTTCACGTGTCATTATCCTGCATCGTCTCAAGTGCACGTGTATTAAATCGCTCTGTTTTAAAAACCGAATATCTGGTGCAATCTTGGGTGCAAAATTGTGCTTCTTAAATCAATTCCATCGGTGGATTCCTGTAGCTGGTGAGTCAAAGAATTTACTGCAACCTATTATAAAAGCCCGAAAACTGCCACATTCTCATGCATTTCCCGCCATCCAGGTTATGATCAAAATACGCCATGTCTCGAAATTGTGGCGTGTGCGAGACGTCATCAAGAAAGCCATCTCTTTCTTGCGCAGGTGTGTGTAAGAGAAAGTATCATGCGGATTGTATGAAAATACCAAGCGATGCTGTTGCTATTATACAGAGTGTACCCGGATTATTTTGGCAGTGCCCAATCTGCCGAAGCCTGCCTACTGAATCTATTACATCTAGCCTAGAGGATTGTATTGAAGCCAAATTGAACTTAGTCAAAAAGACCTTACTGGATGAAATTAGCTTGAAACTCGATCATAAATTACAAAATTTCTCCTCTACAACTTTAGCTGAAAACCAACCTAGTTATTCTGATATAATCAAGAAACAGACATGTTCCAACTTTGTAATTAAGCCGAAAGATGTAAATCAAAACAATACTCAAACAAAAACCTATATTCTTCATCAACTTAAACCGGCCCAGGATATGATCCAGATTAATCGTGTCAAACATATATCGAAAGGAGGCATTGTTTTATCCACCGATCATACTGATGGTCAGCGAATAAAGGACTTGGTGACAAAGAACCTAGCCGAAGGATATGAAATCCGAGAATCAAAGTCTGTATCTCCAATGGTGCGAATTGTTGGACTTTCAACTGAATACAATAAGGACATTCTGCTAAATCATTTAAAAGCACAAAAATCAATTTTTAATGAATTTGCTGATATTAAAATTCTTAAAGTCTGGCCGACAAAAAATAATAATAATATTTTTCAAGTGATACTGCAGTTAGATATGCTTACTTATAAAAAACTTACTGATCAAAAATTTATTGTTATCGGTCTTGACAACTGTAGAATTTACGATTCTACTTCAGTATCACGCTCTTTCAAATGTAATCAATTCGGACATTCAAAAAAATACTGTCAAAAAGACCCCTCATGTCCACTCTGTGGAGAGGGACATGAAGTAAAGGACGGTAACAACTCTGCCAATAAGTCGTGCGTCAACTGTAATTATCTTAAAAATAAGTATGATCTAAATATTTCCATAAATCATCCTTGCTGGGACTATAATAATTGTTACGCATATAAACAAGCTAATCAGAAATATAGGTCGGAAATTTTTGGGTCCACCATATAGCCATCACAAGTTCCTGCCCCCAAAATACCGTGATCGACCGTATTGGCACCTCCCACAATATTTCACTAAATCAACCAGTTTCGAGGCCAGTGCAGGTGGTTGAGTTTCAGCGTAGCCGTGACTTCTTATCATTGTACTCTCAAAATGTTCGCGGGCTACGTACCAAAACAAAACAACTTTGCAATGCAACATTTACCTGTGATTTTTCAGTCATAGCGCTCGCTGAAACTTGGCATACACGACGCAGAATTATTTCAGCCAGATTATTGTGTATTTAGATCAGACAGAAATTATGATGAGGTGAAACAAAATTTGGGGGGTGGAGTCTTGTTGGCGGTGAGGCAAGCATTTCGGACTACCAGATTGAAACTTGAATTACCAGTTGCAATTCGCGACACAATTGACATTCTAGGAGTCAAAATATCTTTTTCCAGTAACCTGCATATGTACATAATCTTAACATACATTCCGCCAGGCAAAATTTCTTTTCTATATGAACACCTTTTTGAATACCTGTCCTCTCTTATTTATTTAACGAAAAAGTAATCTTTCTAGGAGACTTTAATTACTCGGAATATGTAACTTACGTGGAAGGAGCACTTCCTTCTGGTAGGTTAAACCATTTGCTTAACTTTATGAGCTTTCTGGGTTGGCAGCAAATAAACACTATAAAAAACTCTGATAATCGATTACTCGATCTTGTCTTATCCTCTTATTCTAACTTAACCTTTTTGCAGATATGTCATGATGTCCTGCTTAATGAAGACAGGTGTCATGCTACCTTGTTAATAACATATCAAATAAATGGCGACAAAAAGCTTAAGTCGTATGTACTGGACGATGTATTTTACAATTTTAAGAGGGTTGACCTGGGAATTTTATAACCAAGCTTAGCGGAAATCGACTGGCGAATTCTTGAATCAGTAGGTGATGTAAACACAGCTGTCGAACTTTTTTATCATCTGTATCTTTGCCTGGATGACCTTGTGCCTATTAAAAATCGGCGAAAATATCCTCCTTGGTTTACCTCTGACATAATTAAATCGATAAAACAAAAATATAAATGTTTTCAAAAACACAAAAAATTTGGCAATGTTACTTATTTAAATAAATTTCGGGAATCACGCGATAAAATAAAGCGCGATATAGAAACCTCATATCAAAACTATTGTACTCAGCTTGAGTCAAACCTAGCATCTCAGCCTGGAAATTTCTGGCGCCTTATTCAATCCTCACAGAAAATCAATAGCTTACCTCATAACATGCAAAATCAACACGGTGAGTGCTTATCTGACCCACAGAGCCTTCGCCAAATACTTTCAGTCATCGTATACCTCAGATCAACAGATCCCCATAGCACATACGAATACTGAAGATCACTCGATTACTAATAAAATATCGCTTAAAAAGTTTCAGGAATCTGAGGTATTGCGATCCCTGAGGAGTTTAAAGCCGAAGGCTATTGTTGGTCCAGATAAAATTCCAGCATTTCTGTTGAAAGACTGTGCCCATATATTTGCTTATCCTTTCACTATTTTGTTTAATTTATCCTTGAAACAAAAAACTTTTCCGGACACTTGGAAAGCATCTAAGATTATACCAGTCTATAAAAAACAAGAAAAAAGTCTCATCGAAAATTGCAGACCCATCACCATTATTAACAATTTTTCAAAATGCTTCGAACGTGGTCTTCATACTTCACTCTACCCTGCTCTGTCTGGCCGGATTGACTCGAGACAACATGGATTCATGAAAAACAAATCAACTTCCACTAATTTACTCACTGTTACCCAATTTATTGCTGAATCAATAGATATGAATGCTCAATGATGTGGTCTACAACGTACTTTTGAACACTTTGGACTGTCTGATGATCTCTGTATTTTTCTCAAATCATACCTAACGAAGAGACCCCAATACATTGAATGTTGTGGTCGAGCTTCATGTAGAATTATCGCTAGCTCTGGAGTCCCTCAAGGGTCGATACTGGGCCCATTATTTTTCAATGCTTTTATTAATAGTATGTTAAACGACATTCAAGTTATTTGTCTACTATATGCTGATGATCTCAAAATATTTTGTCGAATAAATAATTTATCTGAGTGCGAAAAACTTCAAAATGCCCTAAATAGAGTTAATACTTGGTGTCACTCTAATTAACTTAGACTAAATCCTGCCAAATGTAACGTTGTCTCCTTCTCTCTTAAGCAACAGGTAATTCAGTTTGACTATTCTTTGGATGGCGCCATATTGCCTAGATCACTGGAATTTAAAGACCTCGGTATAACATTCGACAGCGCTCTTTCGTTTGTCCCTCATATACGAGATATTGTTAAGAAGAGTTATCAAATGCTCGGTTTTATAATCTGCAATTCTCAACATTTTAAGAATATCGCGAGTTTAAAATTATTATATTTTGCGTATGTCCGATCAAGATTAGAATACTCGTCTATAGTGTGGTCACCGTGCTACCAAACACATAGTGACTCAATCAAAAAAATTTAGCGCAAATTTTTAAAATACCTAGCTTTTAAAATGGATGGTGTGTACCCGGAAATAGGCACACCAAATGAGGTCCTTTGTGATAGGTTTAATATAAGTTCTCTTAAAGATAGACGCAGTTTGCCAGAGCTACAGTTCATTTATAAAATTATTAACAACCAAATCGACTCGCCGGAACTATTGCAACAATTAAACTTTTTAGTACCTAGAACTTCGGCTCGATCGACAGTGCCATTTTATTTACCAAACCAACGAACCAACATTTGCAAAAATGCCCCTTTAACAAGAGCCTGCAACACTTGTAATTCTTTCAATGATCGATGTGACATATTTAATTGCAGTATCGCTTATTTAAAAAAATTACGGCTGTCCTAAATCACTACTAACTTATAATTTATTACTATATTTTTTTTTGTATATTTTATTAGCTGTAATCAATTTTAACTGTATTTTTCCCACTCTGTAATTGGGTTTGTTCCTGTTGAGTGGGTGTAAAATAAAATAAAATAAAATCATTAGCCGCTTTTTTGTTTTTCATAAGCCGTATTGTTTTTAGAACTTCATCTGGAGTGGTAGGTGTAAACAACTCGAACGACTCTGGCACATGTATATCGGACAGGTAAGATAAAGGGTCTTTTGTTAAATTTTGTCCCACCAAACAATAAAAATTGTTTAAAATATTATTGTCTATATTTATTTTTGAGGATGTTTTTACTCTATGGTTGAGCTCGCTTACAATGATTCCCGTTGTTTGTTATTCGAGTGTTTTAGACGTTTAGAGTAGTAATAACGTTTTGCTTCGCGAATAACCTTTTTATAGATTTTTTTGTACACTTTATAATATGATTGTACCATTTCATTTTCCGAATAAGCTTTTCTTAAATTATTTAAAAATCTGAGATTGGCGGCAGACGTACGTATGCCCAAAGTCCGCCATCATTTCGTGTCCTTACGTTTCGGCCTCAAACGACGAACAGGAAAGGTACTATTAACGATGTTTGCCAAAGACGTGTGAAATGATACAAGAGGATCGGCGTCATGAAGAGCACTAGACAAATTAAAATTCTCACAACTTAATCTAAAACGTTGGAAATTTTGACTGCTATAAATGCGACCCAGTTTAATGCTATTGGCTGGTGAGTGGCACTCCAAAGGAAGTCTTGCCAGAATGGCATTGTAATCTGACAGATTTGGATCAAAGATAAGACAAGGTAGTTCACCTTGAATATTAGATGCGATATAGTCAATGGTTGTGGAAGAATTTGCAGACACGCGTGTAGATTTGTGAACATGCATTTGAAGGTTGAAGGACCGGAATAAATCTGTTAATTTAATTGTCGATCTAGTATCCTTGTCTTCAAAATCTATATTAAAATCACCAGCCAGTATAAGTTTTTGATTTAAAGGAAATTTAGAAGTATTTCAAGCCTCTCAAGAAATACACTGGACTTTGTCGAATGAATAATGGAGAACTCAAACTGCCCCTCTACAATAAGATTGTCAAATTTATCATATGCTGAAAAACTATCAGAAATACACTCATTCATTTTGTTCTACAATACTTGGAAATAACAAATACCCTGGAACATACAGAGGCTCATCAGGCCTTAGCCAGTGCTCAGTTAACAATATTATGCTAGGGCATAACATATTGACTGCAAAGCGGACCGAACCGAGCTCTTCTGTGATTGCTATAAATCATACATACAATACAAACAGCAACATCACAAAAAATAATTTAAAAAAATAGTGTTGTCACTACAATATTTGACAATTGTCAAAAAATTAGGGTTGTCTATTTTTTTTCTAAAAACTAGTTAATTGCACGTGATTTGCTCCACCTAAAGTTATAAAATAAAAAATTGATTTTCTCAGTAAAAAAATTATATTTCATAGCAAAAAACAATGTTTGTATTTGTAAATAATATGAAGCCTTTTATCCACTGGCAAAAGTTTTTAATGATCTAAGGTTTTTCACGTGGGTACACATGTGATCATAAAAAACTGTAAGACATATTTCAAATTTGGGTTGACTTGACACCCTATGCCCTATATATTTTTAAATTTGTATGCAAACTCCTTAGCCTGCAAGCAAACTTTTAGCACTTTCTCTTTAGCAGTACTGTTTACATGAATTAAAATTGATAGTATTGATGTATACATGTGTGGACTGAGTGCTATAGAGAAGAGTAACTAAACCAAAACTAATAAAAATCTTTGAAAATTTAAAATAGGTTAGACAATCATTTCCAGTTCCTTTGCATACTCAATAGCTTGCATAGCAAGGTCTACAGACGGAATGGGCTCCTGTGTCTTGACTTCTGGGGCAAAATGGAATAAGCCATCTTTTCCTAGCTTCCACTGTTTCTAAAAAAAAGGAAATTAGACTAAAATTTTTCAATAGTTGACCTTTAGCCAAGTTAGTTAGTTAGTTATTCTTTATTGCCAACAAATCATTTTTACAAATGCAATAGCAACGTCAAAACAGAAAATGTAGGTATCTGAGATACCTTAATACAGTAATACATAAATTTGTAATAACTAAAATACTAAAAATATTTAAACAGTTATAAAATAAGCAAATTACATTAGAGTTTTTGTGTATTGGTAAATTAAAGGAGTAGAATTGTTTTTCCAGAACACATTTGTTTACTTCTTTTTTAAACTGCACCATATTTGTCAAATCTTTTATTGCCCTATACGTTTTCACTGCTCTATAATAGGAACCCCTTTCAAAAAAAACTAGAGCTATGGGCAGGGATAGCTAGATCGCCTCTCCCACGTGTCGTCATGGCAGTTTCCAGAGCATTATCACTGTTACAGTAAAATAACTCTGGATTTTTTTTGACAAACAACAAGAGATTTAAAATAGAGGGAAGGAGCAGTTAAGATTTTAAGATCCCTGGAATGAGGTCTACATGATGCCCTTGGGTGTAGTTTTAACATGCATCTAATCACTCTCTTTTGAGCTTTAAAAACCTTCTCTGCATCTGATCCTGCGCCCCAAAACATGACACCATATGATATTACTGATTGAACAGAGGCATAATAAAAGTGTTTTATGCTATTGACAGTTAGATTTTGTCTAAGTCTGCGTAGTGCATAACAGTGACTATTTATGGTTGCACATGTGGATTTTATTTGTTCATTCCAGTTTAAGGTTGAGTCTAGGATAACTCCCAGAAATTTGTTGTGGTTGGTTTCATGTATAGATTTACCTTCTAGTGTAACATACAGCGAGGCGTCAGAAGTACCTGTTTTTCTAAAAGTAAGTAAAGCGGTTTTTCCTACATTAAGCTTTAGGTAATTGGAATCACACCAGTTTTTCATTCTCCCTGCTGCAGCAGCACAGCCCGCCGACACCGATTCAGCCGTCAAAACGGCACCAGTATCATCAGCATACTGCGATAGGAGATCGGCATCTACGACAGACTATCAGCATACAGCAGGAAGAGTATAGGGCCCAAAATTGATGTGGGACACCTTGGTTTATTACTGATGCTTTAGAAAAGTACTCTTTTAGGTCATGCTTTACAATAACGATTTGTTTCCTGTTGTTTAAATAAGAGTTAATTAGCTGGCTGCAGGTACCTGTAATACCAATATTTTTGAGTTTGGTGATTAATAATTGATGATCCACAGTATCAAAGAGGCCAGCTACTGTTTGTTTCTTATCGAGTTGTTCCACAATATATGTTATGGCTTTAAATATTGCTAATTGTGTTGACTTATTTGGCAGGAAGCCAAACTGTGTCTCAGATAAGCGTTTATTGGATAAAACAAATTCCAGAAGTCTCTTATATATGACTCTCTCAACGACCTTCGACACTGCAGGAAGAATCGAAATAGGACGGTAGTTTTTTTATATTGGTTTTTTCACCTTTTTTGTAAACTGGCACTATCTTAGCAATTTTAAGTTTATCAGGAAATAACCACGATGATAGACAGTTGTTTACTATGTTGCAAAGTGGACTGCTTATTTGATTCGCTATATGTTTAAGCAAAAATATTGGTATCTCGTCAATGCCTGCTGAATGTTTACTAGGAAGTCCTCTTAAGATTCAATAACTTCTTCAACACTACATAGCGCAAATTCGTCAAGGGAGTCAATTTGATGATGTATTTCATGTGTGTCAATATTTTGTGTGATTGTGTTATTAAGGGAAGCATCAAAGGCCAATGCAATTACTTGAGGATCTTTTATGGTTTTTCAATTTTAAGAGATATGTAAGAACAGGTATTTTTGTTTGTCTCTTGGTTAATAATGTTCCATACTGTTTTGACTTTATTTGATGAATTTGCAATTCTATTCTCATTTATTAATTTTTTATTTTGTGATAAATAGTGCTTATACTTTTTTCTTTCAGTCTTGTATTTTTGAAAAATTACAGGACTATTAGTCCGTCTCGCAAACAGGTAAATGTCTTTGATTTTTTCAGAATGATCTTTGATTTCTTATCCAACTATTTTTCCGTTTTTTTGCTATAAAAGGTGTTAAAGGAAAACAAATGTCAAAATAGTAATTAAGTAATTCAAAAAATTTTGAGTATTTTTGATTAACATCATTGCTAGTGTAAATCCCTTCCCATTTTTCAGTGCAGAGAGAGTTTTTAAAATTGTTGATATTAGAGTCAGAAAAATATCTTCTTTCTCCAGATTTTTGCTCAATACTATAACTAATTTGGAGATCCAAATATTGACAGTAGTGATCAGAGATTTTAGTGTGGTCAATGGTTCCATGATCATTTTTAAAAATGGTCTGAATGAACAGTAGAATTTTGATAATCTATACATACATTGAGTGCCTGGCAATTTCAACATTTTTCAAAATTTCGTAACTACTTTATGGGAGTATATGAAACTTGGAAGGCTTGTTAACTCTTTAAAGATCTATGCCTGTGCAAAGTTTGAGTTTCATAGCTCATTCTGAAGTAGTGTTTTAGATAGGTCAAATATGGGCTGAAATGTTTCCAGCAAAGGTGGTACAGCAGTTTGCAGAAACTTGGCTGGGCACTGCCCCCAGCTCAATTGTATTGTTGTGAATACATACCTTTGATGCAATAGCCTTAAGCTGTTCCTCATTGGATAAATACAGCATTCTAGCAGCATCTTTGGGTGAGATCTTTTCATAAGCATTTTCTAAACACACTGCAATTTCATTTCGAATTGTGTCCAGTAAGATGTCCATAAATAAGTTATAACTAGCTGCTGGCACATTGCCTTTAGCCAAAAAAATCTAAAAAACAAAATAAGTAAAGTATATACAAGTTAATAACAATTAAAAAAATTATTACTAAGTTTATTATATGGCCTTAAATTGTAGCTTACACCAACCTTTTCAAGTAGTGTATCATTGTTTCAAACTTATAGACAATACAGGACTTTAATAAATTTTTGGTCCTGTATAGTCCTGTACATGTCCTGTATAGTCGTGCCTGTGGGGTCCTGTATAGTCCTGTGGCTGAAAAGGCACCCATAAAAAAAAAGGTCATCACATCTTAACTGCGTTTTTCTTAGAGAGCTGAGTGCCTTTGCCAGCCTTAGTACTTAATCACACATCAGTATCCTCGGGGTCCTGTGGAAGTCCTGTGGGGTCCTGTAGAAAAATTTGTACACCCACTGTGGGCAGCTGATCACCCCTCAGTAGAAACAAAATGTAGGACTTCCATTGTCTTTATTTATTTACTTATTTAAAAAAATGGCAAATTAACATTTTCATAGCCAATTTCTTTCACTAGTTGATGTCAAATGGCATAAAAGCATAGCTTTACCTTATTGTAGCTGCCTTCCATTAAATACTGTTCAATAGACAAAGGATGCCTAATGTACACATCACTTTGAATATGATCAACTGGCAAAAGCTCTAGTTCAGTGTGAAATTCAGCAACTCTGTTTTGAGACAGCAAAAACAGCAAATTCAAACCCAAAATTTGGTATTTGTAAGGAGACTCTTCCAGTTGAGTTTGGTAGTCAAAATAATAGCATTTCAATTGAGCCATGTATCTTTCAAATGATGGGATATTGTTTGATTCAATGCTCCATTGGACACCAATTTCTAACACATCTCTTGCAAGTAGGAGTTCTTGTTTGGAAGCACTAGCATTTGATGTGGGTAGAAACATAAGATTTGTCAGCTCCAGCTGTAAAAAACAATTATTAGTAAAGGCTTCTTTTTTGTTTTTATAAATAACCAAGCCAAATTAGACAAACAAAAAAATCTTAAGTTAGTGTAATTTGGCTTAGCGTAAGTTAATTTAATTAAATTTAATGTAATTTATGAGGATGAACCGACCTATAGTCATACTTAATTTTTTTTACCTTTATTTTCATTAATTCATATTTCGGTTTGGTTGGCCTATGCATCAAAGGCCATCTAGCCACAGTCTGCAACTTAATGCTCTGATTCAACATACTCACATTCATACACATATAGACCCCCATGGTAGGCAATTTTCTTTTGTCATGGAGGATTTAATTTTGCCTGATGCTTTTTGTCAAACACAGGGGTCTTTATCGTGCTAGCGCAATCTACGCTCTTAACACGAGACCACCGGCTTAACGTGACTTCCGAACCACGGTTTTGAATTCATCATCAACTATGCCTACTTCGTTGATGCCCAAACTTCGCCCAAGACAGGCTTTACCCCTACTTCCGGTAAATCTGTATTCACAAACGGAGAGTAGGTTCGAGTTTGTAGTGGCAGGCATGGGATTTGAACCACACACCCTCTGATTGGCAATCGGACACCTCGCCCACTGAACTACCTTTATTTTGTGTTCTTGTTTACCTTTAAATCTGTAAGAAGCTTTCCACATTTTGAGAGGTTTCTGCCCGAAGCACCCCATTCAGTCTTCAACTGTTTGTACAGGTTGGTAACTTCTTTTAGTTGAGACATTTTGTAAAACGATTTTCTTAGTTTTTAAGAATTTTTTCAGTTTTTGCTGAATCACAAACAGAAAGCTAACCTCAAAATATACCTAACCGCATGTGATGAAAGCAATTTTTAATTTTTACGAGACTGGTGACTCGGTGCTCTTCTGGGGCTGTTCATGAGTTAAAGGTCGGGTAAACCCACTTTGCTTATGCAGGGCTATCAAAATGGACGGGCCACGATCCTCCACTTTGTTGACGTCACATCCGGGGCTGATTTTTTTTTGATGGTCACGTTACGACACAGCTGATTGTCTTTAAAATATTAAAGTTGGAATGACGGTTCATCGATATTTGATTTTTTTTTAAAGCCGTTTTTGAGATTGTTTTTACTTTATTCTGGCAGAACAAAAATGTATAGTAAGCCCTAATTTTTCATAGCCGCTTCATTAGCTCACACAAAAATTAAGTTTAAAGCAGAAGCGAATGTGACAATCACATAGGACAAAGCAGGGCTATCAAAATTGACGGGCCACGATCCTCCACTTTGTTGACGTCACATCCGGGGCTGATTTTTTTTTGATGGTCACGTTACGACACAGCTGATTGTCTTTAAAATATTGAAGTTGGAATGACGTTTCATGGATATTTGATTTTTTTTTTAATAAAGCCGTTTTTGAGATTGTTTTTACTTTATTCTGGCAGAACAATTTTTTTTAAATGTATAGTAAGCCCTAATTTTTCATAGCCGCTTCATTAGCTCACACAAAAATTAAGTTTAAAGCAGAAGCGAATGTGACAATCACATATGACAAAGTCAAATACATGTCAAATATAACAGTTGGCATGTGGTACATGGCGGGTAATTTGAATTCAAAATAAGGAATGCTAAATCTTGAAAATTTTAACTTTTTAATCATCTTGCATCCTTACAAAAGTTTGGCAGAATATCGGGATGGTGTCTGAGAATATTTGACTGAAATTTTGCGGAAATCTGTAGTGCCATTTTGAAAATATCATAAAAAAACGTCTGACCTCCCATATGACCCAATGTAAAATTCAGCCCCGGGAGAACAGCTGATTTTTTCAGGGTCGTGGCCTCTATTTTTGTGTTGGCCTTGGACAAAGTCAAATACATGTCAAATATAACAGTTGGCATGTGGTACATGGCGGGTAATTTGAATTCAAAATAAGGAATGCTAAATTTTGAAGATTTTAACCTTTTAGTCATGTTGCTTCCTTACAAACCTTTGGTGGAATATCGGGATAGTGTCTGAGAATATTTCACTGAAATTTTGCGGAAATCTGTAGTGCCATTTTGAAAATATCATAAAAAAACGTCTGAACTCCCATAAGACCCAATGTAAAATTCAGCCCCGGGAGAACAGCTGATTTTTTCAGGGTCGTGGCCTCTATTTTTGTGTTGGCCTTGGCTTATGTTATGGAATAAATAACATTATTTCTTCGATGCTTATGTTCAAATTGTGAAAGAGATATTGTTAAAGAAAAAATGAGCTTTGAAGTTACTACCCGGTAAAAAAATTGAGCTTCATGTGAGGGTGTTTTATGACACATTTTTTTTACAAGATTTTGTCATCTGTATGCATCGGCGCAGTTAGTCAAGGAGGGTCACAAAGCACGGTTCCTTGAATAAACCGGTCCATGATGGATCCTAGACAGTGGCATATATAGAAAAAAGTTTCGGGGTCGGCCCGAGACAGTTTTGGGGGGGGGGGGCGAGACCTCATGAGGCTGTATTTTATGCTATTTTATGTTTGTATTCATGAAATATGTGGAAAATATCCAAAAAAATCTTAGCTTTGGGGGGGGGCAGGCCCCCCAGCCCCCCCCCGTAAATACGTCACTGATCTCAGATATATATACAGGGTGTCCCATAACTTAGGGGCCATAGGCCAACAGGTGATAGATAAAACAGATGTCTGATAAAAAAGTTCCTATAATGCATGGGTCAAAACTCTTTCTCGGGATACAAAGCATCACAGTTGGCATTTTTTAAAACTTTTTTGATAATAACTTTTTAAAAAAACGCAGTAAAAATATGAAATTGGGTAGAGTCGTGCATTAGAACAAGAGAAATATATTGAAATAAAAATTATTTTGAAAAAAATTAATCGGTCAATTTTTTTTAGAAAAAACTATTTTTTTTGGTAATAATGCCATATTATAAAATAAATAATACCACATTTTTGAAGCTGGCTGTAACAGATTTTCTTTTTTTTGTAAAACCCTTTTCCCCCCCGCTCCTCTAACTTTAAAAATCCTATATCTTAAAAACAGATGTGTGTTGACCCCCGCATGTTATATAAACTCTTTTCTAATACTAAATAACCTCCTCTAAAACCTGCTGCACTATTGCCCCTAAGTTATGGGACACCTTGTATTTGTCAAACAAATGTTAAGATATCTCTTTATGAACAACTAATATTCTTGGAATTTTTTGATAATGAAGCCAATTTTCCAACTGTTTTTTAGTATCTACATCATTATAAAATAATATTAGCTCACACATATACTATACTATAGTAGTGTGAGCTATGGTGATCCTAACTTTTTCGAGAAAAAAAGGTTGCTCCGATTTCAAAATTTTTTTTATATCTTTGCGTTTCAGATGATTTTGAGACTTTTTTGTTGCGCCGTCTGTCTGTCTGTCTGTCTGTCTGTATGTCTGTAACGACCAACGCGCATAACTCAAAATCCGCTTGGCCGATTTTAATGAAATTTGGTACCTAGGCTGGGTCTTGGGCCGAGATGGTCCCATTTAAAAATGAACAAAATCCACCGAACACAAACCAAATAAGAGGGTGGGGGTAGATTTCAAAAATTAGAGTTTATGTGAAAATATGGCGTGTGTGATATCAAACGAAAGGTAATTGAGTCCGGAGTTTAACAAAATATATTTTAGTTTTTGGTTTTTTTAAGGGTGGGGGTAGATTTCAAAAATTTGAGTTTAAGTCAAAACATGGCTTGTGTGGTATCAACAAAAGGTAATTTAGTCTGGAGTTGAATAGAATATATTTCAGTTTTTAGTTATATTAGCTCACACGTACACTATAACTATAGTACCTAGTGTGAGCTTAGGGGCCCACATATTGGCAGAGTATTTTTTAGACGTATTGTGGTTATTTTTTTTAGCCGACTTTATATTTGATTACACAAAACTTAAATTACAAGTCAAACTGAATGTGATCGTTTAGTATCAAAGGTAAAGATAACCTGAGGCAGGAGCTCCCCCGAATTTACCGAGCTAATTGCGCCCATTTTAGCTCACACATATACTATACTATAGTAGTGTGAGCTATGGTGATCCTAATTTTTTCGAGAAAAAAAAAAGCTGCTCTGATTTCAAAATTTTTTATATATCTTTGCGTTTCAGATGATTTTGTTGCGCCGTCTGTCTGTCTGTCTGTCTGTATGTCTGTCTGTCTGTCTGTAACGACCAACGCGCATAACTCAAAAACCGCTTGACGATTTTAATGAAATTTGGTACCTAGGCTGGGTCTTGCGTCGAGATGGTCCCATTTAAAAATGAACAAAATCCACCGAACACAAACCAAATAAAAGGGTGGGGGTAGATTTCAAAAATTAGAGTTTATGTGAAAATATGGTGTGTGTGATATCAAACGAAAGGTAATTGAGCTGGAGTTAAATAAAATACATTTTAATTTATTTTAAAAAAAGGGTGGGGGTATATTTCAAAAATTAGAGTTTAAGTGAAAATATGGCGTGTGTGATATCAAACGAAAGGTAATTGAGTCCGAAGTTTAACAAAATACATTTTAGTTTTTGTTTTTGTTAAGGGTGGGGGTAGATTTAAAAAATTTGAGTTTAAGTCAAAACATGGCTTGTGTGGTATCAAACAAAAGGTAATTTAGTCTGGAGTTGAATAAAATATATTTCAGTTTTTAGTTATATTAGCTCACACGTACACTATAACTATAGTACCTAGTGTGAGCTTAGGGGCCCATATATTGGCAGAGTATTTTTACAAGCTTTTATTTAGCTTCAGATGTTCTGTCTAACTATCTAACTATCTAACTATCTATCAAATCTTGTGAAGCGTTTTTGACACACTTCCCATTATCCGATTTGGATGAAATTTGGTACACACATAGTGGTCCCATGACAATACAACATTAAGAAAAAAAATCCTACCACCCCTACCCCTCTCTCTCTTCCGTAAAAAATGCGTTTTAACACACTTAATTTGGCATGGCAATACAGCCCAAATAAAAAATATATTTCTACCTCTACCCCCACCCTCTCCTTCCCCCAATAGAAAAATGAGTTTCCAAACAACTCACGATCAGCGATTTCATTATAATCTAGAATAAACTCTTCTGTTCTGTTATTGAACAAATATTTTCATTTAATAGAGTAGATAGCTGAGACTAAAAAGTAGAAAATAAATTGGTAAATTTTTTTTTAAGTCACAAGCTTTTATAAAATGCACTAAAAATTAAAAACTAATTTTCTAACATTCTAATATTATCATAATAATAAAAGCGATGGCCGCAAATCAAAGCATAAGTTAATCTAAATTTGTGATCTAAACACTTAAAGAATATTCAACATAGCAGGTCATCAAAAATATGTTTGATGTGCCGCAATGTTATGCCATTGCCATACCTATGTCAGAGAAATGCTGGGGTATCTTAGGTTGGGTTGGGTGGCTTTGGTACCTCTGCATTTTGCTGCTAGATTGATTCTTGCAAATAGTGATATTTAATTGATACGGATATCTTATCGTGCTAACATCGTCAAAATTTCCATCAGTCGGCCATCGCTTTTATTATTATGATAATATTAGAATGTTAGAAAATTATTTTTTAATTTTTAGTGCATTTTATAAAAGCTTGTGACTTAAACAAATTTTTTTACCAATTTATTAGGCCACTAAAATTAACTTAAGTCGATGTGTGCTTTGGCGGAGGGCCATTTTAAAATGACACTTTTTTACAAAATTTGGGAAAAAAAAGTATGGATTTAACTTTTTTAAGAAAATTTTGCAAAAAGTGTGAATTTCAAACACCTTTTTTACGAAATTTTGCAAAAAATGTTTTAATTTACCTACTCTTTTTTTACGTGAAAAAGTGAGACTTTATATACAGTCGAACCTCTCTAACTCGAACCTCTATAACTCGAACCCCTCTATAACTCGAACTTATTAAGCGGTCCCTGCACTTTTTACATGTATTTTAACCTATGTAACTCGAGTTTCTATAACTCGAACTCTCCATAACTCGAACTGTTTTGGTTGTCCCTTCAGGTTCGAGTTATAGAGGTTCGACTGTATTTACACTTTTTTACGAAATTTCACAAAAAAAGTGTGAATTAAAATAAATAAATGGATCCATGACGGATCTGATACCTTTCTAGCTATAGCCTTTTAGCACACTTCAAGTGAAGCCATGATATAATCAGCCTTGAAAACAGTTTTTGTGTAAATATCTCGGAACCTAAAGCTCCCTCGAAGTTTTCGGTTATAACACAAATTATTGAGCAAAATATAGTCTACTATATTCCGAGAACCGCATATATTAATGCGATGCTGAAAAATTAGTATGTGGCCCTTCCGACTGAAATGTCCCAATAGATAGTTTAAGTCGTGCTACGTATTTTTACGTAAGCATGAGATTTGACAGTTACGCAAGCGCACTTCGTCACACCGTCGTCAAGGTTACGTTAGGAGCTTACGTATTTACGTTAGCTTACGGCAGTCTGCGGGCACCTTAACGTTACCAAAGAATAGAATTGGTTGATTGACCGATCGAAAAATGACGCCTAGACGATAATTTCCGCTGTACTGGACAAACGATTCTTTGCAAATATATTCCTACTGTAGTTAAAAAGACAAAAAACAAAATTGTAACATCAAAAAAACACAGTGCCGAATTCCATATTATCTGCTATTAGTAGACTTGTTATGGTAACGAAAAAACATTCAAATTTGGAACAAAACGTAGAGCGCTTAACGTGCAGTTTTACGTAAAAATACGTAGCACAACTTAAACTATCTAAATAACTAGTTTAGCTCAACAAGACGCTAGCCCTACCAAGTGCCAACGATTATACACTAGACAGGATTGCTCAGTTTGCCGAATCTGTCTGCAATGGATGTTCAAGGTCAAACTCAATGTTACGACACCACTTGTGCTGGGCATTGTTATATGCTTTTCGAGCTATTTTCTTTATGCAAATTAAATTTAGGCAAAATTGAGGCAAAATTGAGGCATTGTACATTTAAAAATATTGTCTACAGCAGTGGCGTATATAGAAAAAAGTTTCGGGGTGGGCCCGAGACAGTTTTGGGGGGGGGGGGGCCGAGAGGCTGTATTTTATGCTATTTTATGTTTGTATTCATGAAATATGTGGAAAATATCCAAAAAAATCTAAGCTTCGGGGGGGGGGGGGGGGTTCGGGGGCGGCGGGCCTTCCCTGCCCCCCCCCCCCGTATATACGCCACTGCTTTACAGGGATGATAAATGATTTTATATTTGAAATATCTGTTAAATAAATTAAATTTAAATACTTAAAGTGAAAAAAAAACTACACATAATAATGTCGTAGTACCTATACAGGGTGTCCCATAGGCCAACAGGTGATAGAGGAGGTCATGCCTGATAAAAAAGTTCCTATAATGCATGGGTCAAAACGCTTTCTTTGTAGAGATACAGAGCATCAAAATTGGCAATTTTTTTAACTTTTTTGATAATAACTTTTTCAAAAACCGCAGTAAAAATATGAAATTGGGTAAAGTCGTGTATCAGAACAAGAGCAATAAATTGAAAAAAATTTATTTTGAAAAATATTAGTCTGTCAATTTTTTTTAGAAAAAACTATTTTTTTGGTATAAACTTTTATAAATGCCATATTAAACGCAATGTTTTTTTTTATATTTTTGTTAATAAAAACAAACCTTTAGCGACACATAATAATAAATATAATATTATTGATATTTTTTAAAGAATAAGTAAGCAAAAATTAATTTAAAAAGAAAGATTATTTTTTATACATTTTTGGAGGTAATTTTGACAGCCTGTATCTTCTTAACTTGTAATTTTATTAAAACAAGGAGTATCACATTTTTGAATCACAATTAGCTGAGTATTCAGCTGTCTGTGATTTTCTTTTTTTTACAAAACCCTTTTCCCCCACTCCTCTAACATTAAAATCCTATATCTTAAAAACAGATGTGTGTTGACCCCATGTTATATAAACTTTTTTTTCGGAAATAACCTCCTCGCTATCACCTGCTGCACTATGGCCCCCAAGTTATGGGACACCCTGTATAATTTGTCCAATTGTTTTAAAAGTATGTAAAGAAATTATTTTGCGATAATAATTAAAAACGGAAATATAGGTAGACGAAAAATTTATTGATTTATTTAAAAAAGGAAAAGCACAAATATTGTTCTTAACAAATAGACAAAAAACAAAGAGAAAAAAAATGCACATAATGTATAGTTTAATTATTACAACCGCTTTTTAAAGCATGTTAAGAAATTATTAATTAGATAATTAAAAAACGGGAATATAGAACATAAAAAAAGTATTTATTATTACATTTTTACAAAAAAACAGAAAAGTACAGATACATACAATAAATTAAAAATATTAATATAAATAATATTTAATTTAGAAAAATATTCCTTTTCAATTCACAATCTTTTGTAATTTTCTTGATAGATATTATTCAACAAGAAGCCCATTTGCTGAGAAAATCGTGGCCATTTTTTTTACCCTGTAAACAAACGTTCTTCTCTGTCCTAAATCGAATTTTTACAGACTGTTAACAAACCAAACGTGAAAATGTTTATTTATATGTCTTTTCTTAGTAGCACTGCACTGAAACAATCCAAAAAAACATAAACTATTCAGCGAAATATCAACAAAACTCTCTTGAAAATACGAATAACATCATATACAATGAACGTAAACGAATGATTTAGCACAAGTGGTGACGTCACGCCTCTCTCCTCACCCCGCACAATTTGTTAACACAGGTTAAATGGAACTAAGCAGTCCTTTATGTCTATAGTCCTTGACCAAGTGCAACCATTATAAACACACAGGATTGCTTATTAGCTCGAATCTTTCGGCGGTAGGCGGTGCCTTGCTTACGTCACTAGTGAACCTCTGCTGAGCGCGCTTCATTTACTACACATTGCAATCATGAATTTTTCCCAATTTTTTCTTGCTTACTTGTAAACAAATTTTTTATTCGTAATAGTAAATATAATTAATAATTTCATTCATTCAAAACAAATGATTTGATAAATCAAGAGTTTACTCTGAGAGCTGAATTTTCCTACCAGACGATATGTTGGAGGTTCTTTTTTAAATAGTTGAATGTTTTAGAATAGAAGTAGGATTTTTTCTAAAAGTTTAATCAATTTATATCATTAGATGTATAATTTATTGTTTTTGTTGCAGATATAATAAAATACACTCATATTATGTAGTAACAAAAAAGTATTTATTTGATATTTCAGATCTAAAATTGCAATATTTATTATATTATTTTATCAAAAACCAGCCAGTTTTTGGAGAAAACAGCCAAATAAGATGTGTTTTTCAACTTCTTATGCTTTAAATCAATAGATTTTAATAAGTTTTTTTTCAAATGATTTACATTGTTTGTGTTATGAGTTGTTTTTATCCCACCCAGAGCCCGTTTTCACTCCTTCTCCTGTAACATGTTTCTGAAAACTTCAATAAAGAGACTAAAAAAACATAAGAAAAAAACTGAAACTAAACTTGGAGAAACTGTCTACAAAATAAACTTTCCAATAATCAGTTTAATAAAAGAAGTACGTTTGCGGCATAATTACCAATTTTCTTTAATGTGATTAATTTAATGAGAAAGGAGTTTCTAAAAATTCAAAAAAAATTAAAAGTTTATATAAATATAATAATATAAAAGTATATATATTTATATTTCTACACTGAAAGAGGAAACACAACGCTTTTATTTCAACAATAAATTAATGTGCTTTCTTTATATCAATTCACTTAATTCACATTTCTAAAGGTTTATCATAACAAAAATATTTCATGTAAAAAAAAGCCAAGTACGCGAAAGTGGTATTCCGTAAAATAAATGGTTCTTACTAGTTTGGAAATGTTTTTTTAAACTTTGCTATTCCAGCCAAACTTCTTTACGTTCAATTTCCTAAGAGTCATTTGCAGCCGTAATAGCCAAGTTTGGAAAAACATTTCCAAACTAGTAAAAACCATTCATTTCGAAATTTGTATTGTAGAACTTGGCTTTAGTTTTATCTCAATTCTTTTTACGGAATACCACGTTCGCGTACTTGGCTTTTTTTACATGAAATGTTTGTGTTATGATTTCACTGCTTTTTTAAAGGATTTATTTTTTAAAGTAATAAAATTTACGGGATATTGTTCAAAACTTTTGCAATGCCTTATGAAAAATGTTGAGTTTTTTTATATTTTCCTATGGTTTTATTATAGTTCTTATCAGCCTTCTAAAGCTCAACTCTCTAGTGTTCCTGGAAGTGGGCAATGTTAATTTTACATAACTTTACATTTATAGGGAAGGAAAGTAAATTAAAATCTAAGTGTTTTTAAATTTTTTTCTATAGTTTTATCATAGCTCCTATCAGTCTTCCAAAGCTCAGCTCTCTAGCGTTTCTGGAAGTGGACAATGCTAATTTACATAATTTTAAATTTATAAGGGAGGGAAGTTAATTAAACTTTGGGGTTTTTTAATTTTCTTTTATAGTTTTATAGTTCCTATCGGCCTTCCAAATCTCAGCTCTCGAGCGTTTCTGGGAGTGGACAATGTTACTTTTACACAACTTTACATTTATAGGGATGGGAAGTAAATTAGAATTTTGGGGTGTTTTAAATTTTTCTATAGCTTTATCATAGTTACTATCGGCCTTCCAAAGCTCAGCTCTCTAGCGTGTCCGGAAGTGGGCTTTTACATTATTTTACATTTATAGTGCAGAAAATTAAATTATAATTTTGTGGTTTTAATTTTTTTTTATAGTTTTATCATGGTTCCTATCAGTCTGCCATACCTGGAAATGGGCAATGTTACTTTTACATAACTTTACATGTATAGGGGAGGGAAGTAAATTAGAATTTTGGGGTTTTTTGATTTTTTCCAGGGGTTTGATCATAATTTATATCAGTCTGCCAAATGTCAGCTTTGTAGCATGTCTGGAAGTACAGTAGAATTTTGATGATCTATACATGAGTGAGTGAGTGAGTGACAATTTCGACGTTTTTTGAAATTTCGTAACTACTTCAGTACTTTTGGGAATTCCATGAAACTAAACATGAAGGGATTGTTAACTCCATGGAGATCTACGACTGTGCAAAGTTTAAGATTCGTAGCTCAAACCGAAGTAGAGTTTTAGATAGGTCAAATATCGGCTGAAATGTTTCAAGAAAAGATGGTACGGCGCGTGAACTTGGCGAGGCACTGCCGTGTCCTCAGATTTACCTCCTCAATAGTCAACCACACCGTCAAATAAATGAAAAAACGCAAAAAACGGAGGTAAAAACGTCAAAAATATCTTAGAATCACATGAACTCTCAATACAAACAAAGCAACTGGTCCGCTGGTGACGTAAGCAGACACTGTTCGTCTCGCTGAGCGACGCTAACATAGAGTTAAATGGAAATAAGCAATCCTGTGTGTTTATAATCGTTGTACCAAGTGTACTTTGGCTGCCTGACTTCCGCATGCGCAGATCTACCAATATTATTAACCTCATGTATTACAATAGATGAGCAGGGTGATTTTTACTTGATTTCTAACCACATGAAAATAGAAAGTTTCAAAAACCTAACCTAACGAAACCTAATCAAATCTAACCGAACTTAACCAATAATTTTCTTCAAAAAAAAAACTTTCCTGACTTACTACCCGGGATCCTAGAGGATGTGAATCCGAACCGAACCGAACCAAAGCAAACTGAACCAAAACTTTTTTTCAAAAAAAAACTTTCCTGACTTCTTTCCCGGGATCCTAGAGGGTGTGAATCCGAACCGAACCTATCCAAACCTAACCGTATCCAACGAAACCTAATTAGCAGTGTTGTAGTTTAGTTTGTTTAGGTTAGGTTTGGTTCGGTTCGATTCGGTTCGGATTCACATCCTCTAGGATCCCGGGTAGAAAGTCAGGAAAGTTTTTTTTTTAAATTATTGGTTCAGTTTGCTTTGGTTCAGTTCGGTTAGATTTAATTAGGTTCCGTTAGGTTAGGTTTTTGAAACTTTCTATTTTCATGTGGTTAGAAATCAAGTGAAAATCACCCTGCTCCTCTATTGTAATACATGAGTTAAATTATATTGGTAGATCTGCGCATGCGGAAGTCAGGCAGCCAAAGTACACTTGGTCGGGCTTCCGTCTTGTTTTTAGCTCAGAAGAGTCTGTGATTTTAGTTCTCACTACTACAGGTACTATACTATAGTAATGTGCGAGCTATAATATAGAGATCCTAATTTTTTCAAGAAAAAAGAAGTTGCTCTGATTTTAATTTTTTTTATATATATCTTTGCGTTTCAGATGATTTTTAAACTTTTTTGTCGCGTCGTCTGTCTGTCTGTCTGTATGTCTATGTGTCTGTATGTCTGTCTGTGACGACCAACGCGCATAACTCAAAAACGGCTTGCTCGATTTGAATGAAATTTGGTACCTAGGCTGGGTTTTGGGTCGAGATGGTCCCATTTAAAAATCAACAAAATCCACCGAACAGAAAGCAAATTAAAGGGTGGGGTTAGATTTCTAAAATTAGAGTTAATGTGAAAATATGGCGTTTGTGATATCAAACAAAAAATAATTGAGTCTGGAGTTAAACAAAACACATTTTAGTTTATTCTAAAAAAGGGTGGTGGGGGTAGATTTCAAAAATTAAAGTTTAAGTGAAAATATAGCGTGTGTGATATCAAACGAAATATAATTGTGCCTGGAGTTAAACAAAATACATTTTAGTTTTTTTTTTAAAGGGTGGGGGTAGATTTCAAAAATTTGAGTTTAATTCAAAACATGGCTTGTGTGATATCAAACGAAAGGTAATTGAGTCTGGAGTTGAATAAAATATATTTTAGTTTTTAGTTATATTAGATCACACGTACACTATAACTATGTACCCAAGGTCACTATATCACGAAAGGAACTTCGTGATATAGTGACCTTATATGTACCTTGTGTGAGCTTAGGTGTTCATATTTTGGCAGAGTATTTACTTTATAAAAAAAATTTTCACGTAAGGTATGTATTTATTTTATGGCTTTTCTTCATGAAATAAAATATTGCCTTACGGACTGACCTCAAGCTTCCTGTTTCCTTTTTGTAAAAGAATATTGAAAGGAAATCGCCTCAATATTAATAATCTTGAAAATATTCTAAAAACCTGACCGTGCGAAAAGACCGGGAGACCCACAAAAAACGGTAGCATAACCACAACGCCTAATATAATTTATAAGTTATACAGGGTGGCCCAAGTAAAATAATATAATAAATAAAAATAAATGACCGATTTTAGAGTTGTTGAAAAATAATATTTTTTTGGGTTTCAATACCCTAAAATGCATACATTGAAACACTAAAATATTAAATTTGAACTTCATAGAACACTTATTTTTTATTGAAAGGTGTGGACACCCTGTGGTTTGCCCAAAACTGGACCTGATAAATTATGTACCTGCCACATACAAATGCACATTCCTCTACTTCCTATGCAAGTCCGAAGAAGTCCGATCCGTTTACGCTTGTGAAAATAACCCGCTTATCTCCGTCTCTTTTTAATTTGCCTTCAAATTTGTGATAGAAGTAGTTCTCAACCAGAAACAACTGTGCTCAACTTCCCAAACTACTTCTAAGTGGGCACTACTTTTACATCTGTAACCTATCGGATATTATGTCTTCTCTTAAAAATACGTTTGTATAAAAAGGAACGGAGAGAGAATCAAATGATCTCCGGAGTTACGTTGGCAAAGAGACTTTCAAGAAGGCCCCGGAGTCACTCCGGAGACCGTTCTACGCAAGACAAGAGTGGCCTTTTAAACCCACTAGTGTTGAGTATAGATTGTTAGGCCAGTTTTAGAGCAAAGAAATTGTCTGCCGGCATGATTCTGGTCGCCAAGGACACCTGAAAGTGGATCTAAGAAGAAGACATTTAGTCATCAACGTTCAAAAGTAGTCCCACGATTTAAGAAGATCTGAAAAATTTGCAGAAACCGAAACCGGTCGTAGATTTTCATGGATCACTGTTTCTGCAGATTGTCAGGACGTGTTCCAAACAAGGATGGTTCATATCATTGTAATCGACGTTGGAGAAAGCAGAAACCACATAGTTTTACAATTGAGGTGTTAAAACACCCCGCGAAAAAAACATTCCGTGAAAATACAATACCAGTTAAGGGTAAAGAAGAGAGCTGTCACAAGTACAGTATGAATGTACTTGAAGTATCTACACGTACCAAGTACATTAAGATTTGTAAATTTACTTAAACCGCGATAAAAACGTAGCAATAATCAATATTGCTGAGTATGCACAAATTTCATCTATAAAAGCCGATGCTGGACAAGGCTCTGGAACGAAATCGCGATGTACAAAATAGCGACGTACGAAATAGCGAGTAATGAAATAGCGACTATCAAAATAGCGATGTAATAAAACAGCGACTATCAAAATAGCGATGTATCAAAATAGCGTTTGTAACAAAACAGCGACATATCAAAATAGCGATGTATCAAAATAGCGACAATCAAAATAGCGATGTATCAAAATAGCGACAATCAAAATAGCGATGTATCAAAATAGCGATGTATCAAAATAGCGATGTATCAAAATACCGTATCAAACCAAACCGAATCGATTCAAACCAATTCAAACTGAACCTTTCTAACAAATTTTTTCAAAAAAAACTTCCCTTACTTTTCCAGGATCCTAGAGGGTGTGAATCCGAACCGAATCGCACCGAACCAAACCGAACCGAACCGACCCAAACTGAACCGAATTCGGTTCAGTTTGTTTCGGTTCAAAAGAAATCTGGAGAGTTTTTTTTAAATATGCTGGTTCGGTTTGGTTCAGATTCACACCCTCTAGGATCCCGAGAAAGAAGTCAGGGAAGTTTTTTTTTTGAAAAAAATTGTTAGAACAAAACCCCTTTGTCGAACTATATGCCAAAACCGAACCAAAATATCGCTATTTTGATAATCGCTATTTTGTTACATCGCTATTTTGATAGTCGCTATTTTGTTACATCGCTATTTTGATAGTCGCTATTTTATTACATCGCTATTTTGATACAATCGCTATTTTGTTACATCGCCATTTTGTTACATCGCTATTTTGATAGTCGCCCTTTCATTACATCGCTATTTTGATTGTCGCTATTTCGATACCGCTATTTTAATACTCGCTATTTTGTACATCGCTACTTCGTTCCAGAGCCGTTGGACAATAGACCGGGATCGCTCTTACAGTGATCAACCCAGTACACCACTGAAATACGTGGTCCGTACTAACCACACCCAGTACACCATTGAAATACGGGGTCCGTACAAAATACACCCCACGTACAACCTCCTGTAGTGGGTACTTTTTCTACGGCCTTATAAGGTCCATTCTGTACGGTCCAAAGGGTCCTGTCTCTCCAGCACGCATGCCCCATAAAATGTATCAGTTTATAATGTTAATGTCATTGTAATATTTTGTAAATGTTAACCTGTTTTATTTGTAATACATTCAAAAAATTTGGATTCTTCATAACTAAATTCATCTTCCCCTTAATCCCTCAGTCACAAGGGCACTAAACACAAAACCCTGTGACATATTGTTACTTGAGGCACTGTACATTTTCTTTTCAAATGTACTTCGATTACCAAGTACATTATAAAAATACTTGGTTTTTCCCAAGTCTTTTATTTGAAGTACAGTAGAACCCCGATTATCCGTGGACGAAGCACGGATAAGTGAAAAGCACGGATAATCCGAACATTCATTTATTACATGTTACATACATATTATGTATATATACTCAAAATATGACAGAAAAAAAAAGATTCCATAAGTTCAAACTAAGTTTATATGTATGTATTGCATAAAAAGATAACAGAACAAAAAATTTAATTCTACGTAATGTTTTGGTCGCGTGATTTCCGGTAACGCTATTTCGATAGAACTTCAAAAACACAATTTCGATGATGGGAAATCATAGCACGGATAATCCGCAGCCCGGATAATCCACGCACGGATAATCGGGGTTCTACTGTACAATAGGAGTACTTGAAGTATATTAAAAATGTTTCAAGTATTTAAGTAATTCAAGTGGCAGTGAAGAAACCTTAAATATTAAACAATCTAAACATAAACACATGGGTTTCACACGCAGCACACGGGACAATATAAAAGTTCTGTATTTTCATGTTATTTAAATTAGCATCGATAATTTGCACTTATTTTTCTGTGGGGAAACCGCATAGTAACCCGTACAGATTTTTTTAAATATGACGATGAAAATCCTTACTTAATTCAAAATAATTATGACTTTAAATCAAGTTTTCTTTTCAAATATTTTAACTATATTTGCGTTTTTGTTTATGGATAAGTTGTGTATAGTTGTGTATAGTTTTGTTTTACTTTTTTATCCTTGTTAAGTTAAAATGTCGAATATGTTAAAAAATGTCAAAAAATAAAAAAAATTCAAAAAATCTAAAAAAATTTTTAAAAATGTCAAAGATGTACATGTCAAAAAAAAGTTTGCAAAATTATCTATCTGAAGGGATTTATTTTTTGGAATATCATTTTCATTCGCTACTACAAATGCTATAGAAATCTAATGGAAAGTGATAATTTTATTAAACAAAAAGCTAAAAGTTGTAAAATTGACCCAGTTGCAACAAATTGGTTTATAGTTTTGCAATAGAGTGGGGTGTCCCAGTTACCCCGAAATCCGGGGTAAATAAATTTTCCTCCAAAAAATAAAAATTTTAATTTAACAAAATATATTTTTCTTTCTTAAATTGCATACTATTGTTCTAAATAGATCACATTTGTGTAAATCCAACTATATATACATTGTAATGAGACCTACAAAAAAATGTTGTAAAGCCGGGACCCACGTACCCCATTTCTTTTTTGGTGGTGTATTTGGGGCACTGTTCTTATTGTCAATAATTTCTAAATCACTCAAAACTGCTTAAAAACTTGTTTAAATCAAACTAAATAAATATAAACGTAAATATTCAAGGAATTTTTTGAGGTGTACCTAGTCAAAGACTAAATAAATTTTCGGGTTCTTTAGACCAACTTCCATCAAACGTAGAAATTACGTCTGCTGCTGGGTGAGTAGGTGGATCCTCAAAAATCGAGCCACAAGTGCAATCACGTGGATTGTACTGGTTTATCACATTGAATTTGAATTTCAAATTCTATGAAATAATGAAGGTGCGTGCAAATAGTTGTAGGCATTATTCTTTGGATAAGTGTGTACGAATAATAAAGACGAACCTATCAAGGTTGCTAAAATACCAGACTTCTCTGCCAAGTTGATAAAAAAACCTGACAGGTGGCAACCCTGAGGTTACCACTTGTCTTCGGCGCATTAAAGTTATATCTCACCTGTATATCTACATTGTACTTCAAAAATATTTTATTTTACTTGAAGTATTTTTAATGTACTTGAAGTATTTTTAATGTACTTGAAGTACTTTGAATGTACTTGAAGTACTTCAAGTACCAAGTACAATTACCAGACTGTAGATGTACTTCAAGTACTTTACTTGAAGTACTTGTAAGTACTTGAAGTACAATTTCAAGTACTGTACTTGAAGTACCTGACTCTGGTTATAGAGTATATCAGAAAATGCACATAATAAAAGAAAAATTAGTTATAGTCTTTATTTCATGTATAGCAACCACAGAACTGTTTTTAAAACAATTAGAAAGCCAAAATAAAATTAAAATGTCCAAATCCGCTATGAAATACACTGCAACTGCTAATTCCTTGGCTAACTGTGACGTAGCAGTGACGTAACGGCCGCCATAACACCCGAGTTACCAGACAACCGTTTCGCCGGACGATCGTTGGCCAATGCCCGTTCATTGACTGGCCTATGATTCCGGACAAAAACCCAGGGCCCGTGAAGCGTTTCAGGCAGGGTTTCAGCTTAGCTCTGCGACTGCGAGCGATGAGCGCCAACCGAAGCCACGGAGTTCACTGTGCACTCGCTTAAAACGGTTTTTCGATTTTTTTAGCGAGCGACAACGGGTTTTCTCACACAGTTTTCGAGTGCGTTTTCCTGTTTTTTTGAATTAAAGTGACCCGGATTTTGTGCGAGTTGTGTTCCCAGTTGCTTATATATCAGCGAGGACATTAGAAAGCCCGTCAAAAATTTGCAAAGCCTTACTGGTGAGTAGATATAAATATGTATGAGGACTATTAATTTTAGAATTTTCTAGGAATTCGCGAATTGGTATGTAAATATTTTGAAATCGATTTTCGATCTATTTTAAAAGTTAATGTACTATTTTTTGGTTGATTTGAAAAATCTGAATTCTCATTTTAAATTGTATTTATTGCGCAAAAGACCTACATGATTAACAGTTATACTATATGCTGACGATAATCACATCTTTGTTGGTGTGAATAACATGATTTATTGTAAAAATTTTGTTTTTTAATATATAACGTCTTCCACAACCTAAATTACCATAGATCTCTGCTTCTATCTATACACGGTGTTTTTTTGGGTATTTAGAGTGCGACTTTGGAGAAACGCTCAGACACGTCGATTTTGTTAGCGAGGGGGACACTTTTTGGCTATCTTGAAATTTTTGTAGCACGAACCCCCTTCGAGGGGTATACTTTACCCCTGTATTTTGAATAGGAAAAGTGGGTCTAGTGCGGTCTAGTGATACCTTGTTTTGAAGCTCTCCTAAATATCTTTACAACCGTGTAACATGGAATGATAAAACAAAAGTTAAATTTAAAAGTTTGAAGGCAATTATCACAAAAAATAACGGATACATTTTTGAAATTTTTACACGGTTGTAAGGACATTCAAAAGGCCTTCAAAACAAGGTATCACTAGACCCACTTTCCCTATTCAAAATATAGGGGTAAAGTATGCCCCTCGAAGGGGGTTCGTGCTACAAAAGTTTCAAGATAGCCAAAAAGTGTCCCTTTCGAAAACTAAATCGACAGGTCTCGGGTTTTTTTTTTAAATTTCAGCAGTTTTCGGTAAATCCTGGGTGGTAAGTTTTAAATGGGACACACTGTATATACATTGAATATCGGTTATAACGACATGAACGGACCGCTTATAATTTCGGTCGTGATAACCGAGCGTCACAAAAACTCGGTCGAAACCTTAATATGTTGTCGCTATAACCGATATGTCCTAATGTCCAATGTCGTTATAATCGATAATCACTGTCTTTACACAATCTTCCTTGATGTTCTGGATTTTTTTTAATACAAAAAAAATACCACAATGTGTTGAAAAAACTGTAATATATTTCTTACCATAAAAAAATTACTCTAAAAAAAAAAACAGAAACGCAAATGTTAAAAAATTCATCTTATCACGATATATCAATCAGACTGGCCGCAAAATAAGAGGGCCCTTCGTTGCATTAAAACAGCGGTCGCCTCTCCAATGCCTCTCCGCCTCGTTTCTATAGTAACGCGGGCCGCCATATGGCTTGTGGCCCGAAAAACTCGAGAGGCTAGCAATAATAGGGACTTATTGCAATAAAGCCAGGCAATAATAGTGCTGGGCACTGTTCTGACTGTTTTTCATTGAAAACTGACAGTTTATCTTTCAAAGTTGACATACCAAAGTCGAATTTATAAATCCATTCGTTTATTTTCTATTAATAATGGCGGCACTATTAATTCCGGCTCTGATAATACACAAAGGCTTAATTTTGAAAGAAAACAGCTGTTCTTATAATGCAAGACTGTCTGGATAGTGCCCGGCACAATTACTACCTGGCTTTATTGCAATAAGTCCCTAATAATACAGTGATTATCGGTTATAACGACATTGAACAGACCGTTTAATTTCGGTCGTTAAAACCGAGCGTCGTTAACGAGAAAAAAGGTAACAAAATGGTTTATATATATAGAACTGGGTCGGGGCCTTAATATGTCGTCGCTATAACCGATATGTCGTAAAATCCGTTAAAAATCGTCGTTATAAGCGATATTCACTGTAATCGATTTGTACTTAATCGTGTTGCCAATCGGAGATGAACTGTATTCATAGTAGGTGACCGAGGCGAAGGAAAAAATGCCTTTTTGCCTGTTACAAGCAAATTAACTGATTCAGTGACACTGAACAATTAATAAAGAAGGGAGCACATTTTCATTAAAAATACCTATTGCTAACCATTTCTTATGAAAATCCATTTTCCTTAGAAATGATTAAAAAAAGGTATTTTTAATAAAAATGTCCTCTCTTCTTTATAAATTGTTCAATAACCAGTCTTCCCTTTTACTGCATTTACTTTAAAACCCTGTTTCCACCAATGCATGCCCACCCTGATTCAAAAAACGCATCAGGTGACGCTGCATTTAAAACCGGTGCAAATCCATTGGCCATCACGTGGTGAGTTTTTTGAATCGGGGTGGGCATGCATTGGTTAAAACTGGGTATTAGAAATGTCCTCTCTTCTTTATTAATTGTTCAGTAACCTTTTTCCTGCATTCACTTTAAGGTATCTTCGAGATCTAGACCATTGTTTTAATTATCTTTAACCATCTCCACGTCTACTTCTATATAATTATCCAATTTTCCCGGTTGTGTATTCAATTAATTTTTCGCACTTTCATCCCTATTTCCCTCGAACTGTTTTTATAACGTACAGCATCTTCTAGACCCTCTTCTTTTTATTATTTTACATATACAATACTGCTAAATCAATCATATTAAAATGGATGGAAATTAGCTTCAAACAATACTGGATAAATATACCAGAACTGGCTCACTCCAAAGAGTTCATTAAAGGACCTTGTAGAAACAGAGTCAGGAACATCATTGGACTTACCAGACAGGAGATACTTATAGTGACTGTTCTTTTTACGGGTCACTATCGACTAAGAGTACACATGCACAGAATTGGACTAACAGAAGCGACCGAATGTAGACTCTGTATGGAGGATGACGAAACAGTCAGACATGAACTGTGCGAATGTCCGGCTATTGCACGTTTACGTCAAAACACTTTTGGTAAACATCAGATTGACTCGGAAGTCTGAACAGTGTCTCACCCAAACTGATAGCCGGCCTTTTTGGAGGATTAGGCATACAGTGGTGAGAAACCACTGGTGGGCGCATTGGAAGAGCTGCAAGGCCCACTTTACTATACCTACTTACATATGAATCATCATCATCAATCATCATACCTTTACATTCTACATTATAAGGAATATACTTACCTATATCTTTATCCATTCGTCTATGCAGCTTCTTATTTGCATTATTTTTACCCTTCTAGATTTACCTGTTTATTATCGTTATCTATATCTTATATTCCATATATCTACTTCTTTTAATTCCCTCAAATCTTCTCCATACAGCTCTTTTCAGTTCATTTTCCGATTGGTTTTCACAAGATTCTCTATTTCGTATTTAATTTTGAGACCTGTTTTTATTTATTTTTATCTATACCAGAGATATGGGGGCATATCTCTGTTCTATACCCCACGCCCGAGCTTCAATACATTTATTCAGTCTTCTGTGGAGTTTCTTCCGGTTTCTTCCCTGACAAATTTTTCGCTTGACTTCAAAATTTCACTTGGTCTGTATTCATTTGCAAGCATATCTTTTAAATATTCCTTTTTGTTATTTTCATATTCTTCTTTTGCTTCTGTATTATAGAGTTGCCAAGCGTCCCGATTTTTCGAGAATTGCCGGCATTCAAACCTCTGTGTCCCGAGTTCATAAAAGACCCTCGGGACGCCAAATGTGCTGATTTTGGTTATTTTTCCTTAGCAGTTCAGGATATAAAGTTAAAACTTCATAAAAACATGTTTAGCTTCCTTTTGTTCCTTTCGTTTTTTTGATACGCGTCTTTTTCTTTATACGTTTTGTTTTTGTCGGCCGGAAGCTCGTTAATCTCTCTAATGATCTTCCTAAAAAAAATTATATAAAATTTTGTTTTCATAATAAAAATGTCCTGAATTTGAAACTGATGTCCCGAGCATTTGGTTCTGTTGTCCCAAAAAAGAAATTCTTAAACCTTTTTTATATATTAATTAGTTGCTTATCTTCTCTACAGCTTCTTAATTCCTGCTCGGTTTTTACACACTCTTCAGTTTGCATTTTTTAAAAATCATTTTCTAGACTATGTTTTATTATCTTTATCTATATTCCATGCGTGCTTCTATTTTTTTAGCCAGCCTTAAATTTAAAGCATCTCCTGATTCCTGGATATCACAAGAAGAGTTCGGTTGATCTTTTAGCATGTTTGCTTTTATTCCTATATCATTCTTTGTGCAATTTCTTTTCTATTTATTTTCTTCTGGGCTTTCACAAGTGACTCAGCCCTTAATGATGATCGAAATTTCTCCCGATTCGTTATGCATCATCACCTTTTCTATCTTTTCAAGCATGTTCTATACCTATTTTTTGCTTTTCATCTATTTGCCCTTTTTTGCCCTTTTTTACTCTGTTTATTTCTTCTATGTCTTCAAATTTCTTGTCTTGCCAAGGATATATTTTTTTATCTTTATTGCTTTGCTATATAAGTTCAAGAATGTCAGAAATTCCCCACCCTGTAGTGTATCGGTATAAATCTTCCTATTATAAACTGGTCATCTAGAACGATTTGTTGAATACAGAAATTTACGTTACTTCAACGTTGATGACCTTACATTATTTTGCCTTACACAACCTGTACAAATCAAGGTAGTTATGAATGAACTTATCGTATATATTAATAATATATATGTTTAATAATAACATTGGTTTATTTTATTTATAATGAGGAACAATACTATAAATACATTAATCCAATTAAAAATGTTGGAAAATTAATTGATTACCCAATATAGGATAATGATGCACAAGAGTCTTGCATGTTTTTGCAATAGTCTTGTCACAATTTTTAATTAAAACTGAACTGAAGGTCTACAAGTCTAGATTTTGGTTGAAGGTTTAACTTATTTTTCCCGTGAATGCAATAGTTTTTAATATTTATATAAATTGTTCATAAATTATGTAAATTCATCATAAAACCTTGCGATATGGGTCATCTTTTTTCGTTGTAATAAAGACATTATTTCCACACAAAGGTTAGAAATAAATAAAAAGAATATAATATTTTGGTTTAAAAATTGTAGCTATATTTAAACCTCCAAACGTCACTAGGAAATGTGCAATAAAAATGGTGTAAGTCAGTGTCAGCTGTCTGCTATATTTCAAATATTAATTTTTTAGACAAGTTAGCGATGATTAAGCCGATGTTCAATTGTTTTGGTGGATGTGTAATTGAAAACGGATTCTAATATATCTTGTGCTTTTTTACAATATTTAAATATTAATACGTATTTAATATGGTAATGCATCTACCGATATAGTTCCAAGTTATTTATGTATTAATTCCCGTTGAAAATTTTTGTATATGTTTTTTTATCAATCATGGATATTTCTATTGTTTTTCGAACTTTAAACGACCCCTCAGGGGTGGTAATACAATTTGAGACTATTTTTAACGGAAATCCTACGATTGCACGGACTAAATTTCCAAAAATTAACATTTCGTTAAAAAAAATTATTTGGTTTTTCTTTATTTCTAAAGTTAATTTAAATTTATATGAGATGAAACTCACTGAGAAATGCTTACTATCATAATAATATTAGGGTGAACCAAATCTTTGCAGTTATTTGACCTGTGAGTATTAAAAAAATTCACTTAAACCGGTCGGTATCAAGTCTATAGACTTGATACTTAAACCCGGTCTAAAATAAGTTAAGTTTTAAGGTCTTAGTAAATACTGTAGTAAGAGTTCCGCATTAAAAACCGTTCTTGACATGTTCTTGTAAAGTTTACGCAGAGCTAAGGCCATCCGGCGCGCCCGCGGCGCCGCGGAATAGTTTTTTAAGCTCATTCACGTTAAAGCGTCGTCAAACAGGAAAGTCAAGACTTTTGTGCAGCATTAATTATAAAATACTTGTTATTATTAATTTAATATAATATTTTACCACGGGATAGGTACAGTTGGTGACAATGATAATGTTGGAAATTTCAGTAGTTACTAAACTAAGGTCAGAACAAATGTTCTTTATAATATTATCTTGCTTTTTAAATATACATACATGCTATATAGATGCTCCAACAGCTGCCCCCACTTGCCCCGTCTGGATACACGCTTGGAATTAAGAAAAACCCTCGGACACGTCGATATGGATTGCCAGGGAAACACTCAAAATATAGGGATAAAGTTAACCCATCAAAGATGATTCATGCTACCAAAATTACAGGAAGCCATAAAGTGCCTAGTTTGAAAATCGACTTGTCCGATGGTTTTTCCAAATTCCATCAAGAAATAGCCGACAAAGCCTGTTTTGAGTGTTTGTTGGCACACTCTGTATATTTTTGTTTGAAACTCGTAGACAATGATTGAGTAGAAACACAATTTCGGACTTCCATTGTCTTTATTTATTTTAAACAAGTTTCGGTTAGTATCTCTAACCGTTTTCAAGTAAACTAAACAAACAATTCTACAGGCTACTACTTATACTACTTGGTGTGCAGTCAGGTGTGACGGTCCGCCCCCTTTCTAATCCTAAGACGCTTGTTTTCCTTAAGGAGTGGTTTACATATGTTGGGTTTGTCCGTGCTTGGTTGACTGAAAACTTCTTTATTCTGCATTCTAAACGCATGCATATTTTCAGCATACTTCTTTTATGTCCCGTACATGTAGGGTAGCAAACATCTACATGGAGTGGTTCGAGGATTAACACAGCAAGAGTCAAGCCAAAACTATGGCTACGATTCATGGATGACACATTTATTATATGGCCGGAAAATGATGATAAACTGCACAATTTTCTACACTATCTGAACGGTATTCGACCAACAATCAAATGCACAATGGAAATTGAAAAAGTTCAGACCTTACCTTTTTTGGATGCTTTTGTTAAATGAATAGACCCATACATTCAAACCACTGTATATAGAAAACTTACACAAACGGGACAGTACCTTAATTTTTATGTTGCTACAAAACAAGAAGTTAGGTATAAGAAGTTTGTATTTAAGAGCCGTAAATATTTGTAGTAATAATGAATAATTAACCACAGAACTTAACAACATTAAAAATAATGATTATTCCGAAAAATTAATAAGCTAAACGATCTTTAGAATTAAAAACAAACCAAATGTAGCAAATTCGCAAAATAACAATCCGTTGGATGTTATTAACATCCCATATGTTCAAGGGATATCACAAAACATCAGACGAATAGTCAAACACTATAATATAAAAACAGTATTTTCATCGGGAAATACTATAAGGAGTTTTGCAACTAAAACAAAACCAGAAAATCCCTCAAGTATTAAGGAATGTATTTACCAAATCCCGTGTGAGTGTGGTAAATCTTATGTAGGTGAAACGAAGGGTAACGAAACGCCCTCTTCAGGTTAGAGTGCATGAACATCTAAAAAGTACCCAATTAGGGGATATTAAAAAATCCGGTTTAGCGGTGGTCAAATAATCACAGGATTCAATGATCAGAAGCTAAAGTTTTGCATAAGGATTCGCATTGGCGAAAACGAAAGTTTATTGAAGCTGCATTTATAATGCAGAATAAAGAAGTTTTATGGAAACCATTCCTTAGGGAAAACAAGCGTCTTAGGTTTAAAAAGGGCACGATCCGTAAATAAACCGGTTGTCTGGTAACTCGGTGTCATGACGGCTGTGACGGCAGAGCTACGTCACAGTTTTCCTAGAAATCAGCAGTCAAACGCTGTTTATAGCGTAATTTCATCTTTTGCCAGGAAATTATGTACATTTTGGGTCTTGTCGTCTTGTAAGTAGTGTTTACCTGTTCCGTGCTTGCTATAAATGTATTAAAGACTAACTAAAATACATTTTAGACTAACTAAAATAAAGAACAGTGGCATTGGCTATAATTTTAGTATGTTATAGTAGGATGTGTAACGAAAAAAAATGTAAGTAAAGTTAAGTTTTTCTATGTACAGTTTTTAAAATACAAACGGTCAAAATTCGTTAAATGGTCGTTTTTGTGTATGTTCTAATAATAATAACTCTTACATCTTGACCGAAAAAAATTAACTGGCCATAAAAATACCTTAGTAAATGTCGAAGGACAAAGTCATTTATGATGTCATTCTCGTTAATTTAATAGATAATATACGGGGGATGGTCAAAAAAACATTTTTTTTATATCTGCACTATTACCCAATTTTATAACTAGCACTTTTTATTTTGGCACATGTTAATAGTTTTATTTAATATTTAAAGAAAAAAAATATTTTTGTTTTTTGATTGCCCCCACTTTTATAGATATAAATTTTTTTATTGCAGGTATTTTTTCTTACTAAATAAAATTGACTTTAGCTGTTTTAAGCTATTTTCCGTATGACAAAAATCAATTTGTTAAATATTTTCTAATAAAATACAGCTCAAAGAATATTTTTCTTATATAAAAAAAAATACTATAAGGAGCTTTTGGTTGAGTCAAAGGGTCTTTAAAAAAAAATTTTTTTTTTGGCCTTATATAATTTTTAATTTATTTTTGGCAAACGGCTCGGTGAATTTTAATTAAACTTTACCTGCTTATTTTTGTTACTTTGCATCATACTAGGAAAAAAAATGTTTTTTTTCTATGTCTAGTTTTGAAGATATTAATTTTTGTAGCTCTAACTATTCTTATATTTACAGGACGGCAACAAAAAAAAAGGTATTTAACGACCAATTTTTGCGGTACGTACCGAAACTCTAAACAAATAAGAGCCAAAACAGTAGAAAAATAAAATATATACAGGGTGTCTCAAGAAAAAAGCTTGTTTTATTGTAGTATTTTAATACTTATAATGGCAACAAGTAACTTCTTTTTTAAACTATAAACTGGAAACTATTAAATTAAAAAATAACTAAACAAATTAACCTTCATTAAAATTATCTTATACATATACTATAACCTTCATAATTTCTATTTATATGTTTACTGACTAATATTATGTGGTCTATTTGTGGCATCCAAGATATTTTGAAGCAAACTTTGCCTGGGGTACCTTATATGCCCCTGAGAGCGTATCCTAGGTACCATAGTACACTGCAAATATGAGAGCAGCATCCTACTGTCCTTGCTCCACTTTTGATACGCTGGTCTACAGGGGCTTCAGGAATTACCGTAAATGACACCCATTGCTGGTGCTTAACAAAAAGTTACGTAGTATTGACATTTTCTAGTAAATTAAAAAAAATAAGTACTGAATTAGTACTAATAAAACTTATGCATTAAATAAACCTATTTCTTGAGACGCCCTGTATATATTTTATTTTTCTACTGTTTCAGCTCTTATTTATTTAGAGTTTCGGTACGTACAGCAAAAATTGGACGTGAAAAACGTTTTTTTTTGTCGACGTCCTGATAATATAAGAATAGTTAGAGCTAAAAAAATTAATATCTTTAAAACTAGACATAGAAAAAAAAACATTTTTTTTTCCTAATGTGACGCTAAGTTGCAAAAATAAGCAGGTAAAGGTTAATTAAAATTCACCGAGCCGATTTCCAAAAATAACTTCAAAATTATATAAAAGCAAAAAAAATAAAAAAAATTTTTTGAAAAGACCCTTTGACTCAACCAAAAGCTATAGTATTAGCTCACACTACTACTATACTATAGTAGTGTGTTAGCTCACACTACTACTATACTATAGTAGTGTGAGCTATGGTGATCCTAATTTTTTCGAGAAAAAAAAAGTTGCTCCGATTTCAAAATTTTTCATATATCTTTGCGTTTCAGATGATTTTGAAACTTTTTTGCCTTGCTCTCTGTCTGTCTGTCTGTCTGTCTGTATGTCTGTCTGTCTGTATGTCTGTCTGTAACGACCAACCCGCATAACTCAAAAACCGCTTGTCCGATTTTAATGAAATTTGGTACCTAGGCTGAGTCTTGGGCCGTGGTGGTCCCATTAAAAAATGAACGAAATCCACCGAACGCATGTCACATAAAAGGGTGGGGGTAGATTTCAAAAATGAGAGTTTATGTGAAAATATGGCGTGTGATATTAAACGAAAGGTAATTAAGTCTGGAGTTAAACAAAATGAATTTTAAGTTATTTAAAAAAAAGGGTGGGGGTAGATGTCAAAAATTAGAGTTTAAGTAAAAATATGGCGTGTATGATATCAAACAAAAGGTAAATGAGTCTGGAGTTAAACAAAATACATTTTAGTTTTTAAAAAAGGGTGGGGGTAGATTTTAAAAATTAGAGTTTAAGGCAAAACATGGCTTGTGTGGTATCAAACGAAAGGTAATTGAGTCTGGAGTTGCATAAAATATATTTCAGTTTTTAGTTCTATTAGCTCACACGTACACTATAACTAAAGTACTTAGTGTGAGCTTAGGTGCCCATAGATTGGCAGAGTATTTTTTTTAATAATAAAAATATTCTTCAAGCTGCATTTTATTACAACATATTTAACAAATTCATTTTTGTCATACGGAAAATAGCTTAAAACAGCTAAAGTCAATTTTATTTAGTAAGAAAAAATACCTGCAATAAAAAAATTCATATCTATAAAAGTGGGGGCAATCAAAAAACAAAAATATTTTTTTCTTTAAATATTATATAAAACTATTATTCTGTGCCAAAATAAAATGTGCTAGTAATAAAATTCGGTAATAGTGCAGATATAAAAAAAATGTTTTTTTGACCATCCCCCGTATATTAATTAATAAATTGACAAGAATGACATCATAAGTGACTTTGTCCTTAGACCTTTACTAAGTCATTTTTATGTTCAATTAATTTTTTTCGGTCAAGATGTAAGAGTTATAATTATTAGAACATACCCAAAAACGACCATTTAACGAAATTTGATCGTATATATCTCAAAAACTGTACATAGAAAAACTTAACTTTACTTACATTTTTTTTAGTTACACATCCTACTATAACATACTAAAATTATTGCCAATTCCACCGAGCCCAAAATTTCCCATAAGGCCTCTGTAAACGTGTGCGGTGTTCTTTAGTGATAGTTCATCTACTTCATCTTCTGTATCAACATCTACAAAAAATATGTGCTGACTGCACACCAAGTAGTATAAGTAGTAGCCTGTAGACTGGCTTGTTTAGTTCACACCTGAAAACGGTTAGAGTTACTTACTAAATGAAACGCCGTGTTTAAAATAAACAAAAACAATGGAAATTGTGTTTCTACTCTTCTTGGTTTGTTTAATTTTTTTGAAATTATTTAAATTCCTAAAATTGTTTCATCTAAAAGTGCCTACTTGTTTTGTGACATTAAAAAATAAAATATTAAACTCCCAAATAGGTACACAAAGCCGTTAAAGTGCCCTGTGTATCTATTTTATGTTCTTTGGCATAGAATTATTAAAAACATGCATTGCAGTAAGTTTTCAAGTTAGCTTTTAAATTGAAAATCAATAATAAACCCTACTTACCGACTCTAGTTAATATACCCAGTATGCTGTACGAAAATATAGGTGAGCTTTCAAGGTGCTACACAGTCTAAAAATAAAAGTTGTATACCGCGTGGCCAGCCTCCTATCTAGGGGTAGGATTTTTGTATGGGCCATAAGGATTGCATGGGAGAACAGACCAACGTTGCCAGTTTAACGAAAATATCAGTATAATCCGCTACTTGATGATAAACAACCAGAATAATACCTTAAAATTCTGCTTGTTCCTGAATGTAAATAATTCACTTACTTTTACAAACACACAGAATTTTAAAGTGTTATTATTCTTGTTATTGATTTTCGTTTCATATTCACTAAAGTCATTTTTTTTACACCACAGTTTACCAATCTATTGGGAAGCTACCTATTATTTAATTTTAGTTTTTTTTTTAAATACATTTTTAGTCTAACCCTAACATAGGTAATTGTAGACCACAGTGAACGCAGCATGGTTATAGAGGTGATCCGTGGTTATAGGACGCGGGAGGGTGGTCGAGACCTTAGGGGGGCGGCAGAGGTGGTATTGAGCCACAAAAGTAGTTCCGCGTAGCTCATTTAGTACTTTTTCAAGACAAATATCATAACTATGACTAATAATGCCGTTTAAACTAAAAACTAAAATTTTCAGAAAATATTGAGGTAATCTTACTTTACATGCTCGCAGGCGACATGCGCCAGAGGCAAAAATGTTTTAAATACAAAAAGAACATTTTTTTTTTAAATTGATACAAGCAAAGTTGATAGTAAAGTTGATTGTTTCAAGGTAAAATTGGTTAAATAATACTTTTAACTAACCCTTTTTTTAACCATCTAATGCCGACATAAAACTTGTGTATCATATTGGGTTAAAGTCGTTTGAGATGTTCTGGAGTTATCGTGTATTGAGACAGACAATTTATTTTATTATCCGATCTAGGTGTTTTAGAAACTAAATAACTCACATTTAATAAAATTTTAAAAATTTACGTTCACGTTTTTAATAGTCTACTTCTTGTATGGTGACAAGTCAAGTAATACTTCTCGCCCTAAAAAAATGTTTTATATTGTCCGCCCTTTGACGAGTGCGACCGCGTGCACCTGTAGCATTTTTATTAAGGTTTTCTTTGACAACGCTGCAAAGCTTTCTGCGGCACTCGGGCGTATCGCGGTCCCTTTTTAAAAAATTTTTATCCTCTTATGGAAATTTATACCCCTAGATGTGAACTTGTTCACGCGGTATAAAAATGTCTTTGAAAAAACTATGGAAGAATCAGAAAAAAAAAGAGGAAGAAGTAGGAATAGATAAAAAATTTTGATTTGGCGACCCAGAAAAACATGGATAAAAGAGTAGTCAAAACGTAAAATGGCCGAAAAAAATATTAAACCGTAACTTGGTCGAAAATAAAACAATCGAAAGTAAAATAGACAAAAATAATTTAAACAGAACATAGTTTTGTGAATACGTAAAATTGTCGAATATAATGGATAATAATAGTCGAAAATAATTTAGACGAAGCGTAATTTCGTCGATCCGTATAAATTTCGAAAATAATATAGTCGAAACGTAAAAGCATCGAAACAAAGTTCAGTCAAAACGCAGAATGGTCGAACCGTAAAAAAGTCGAATCTCAAAAAAGCAAAACTGTACAATTATGAAGAACGTTTAAAAATCATTGTTTACGTTAAGAAGTGTTCCACATACTATTGCTTCTGAACTTGTTTGCACCCTTACATCAAAAACAGAGGTACCCCATTATTTTACTTAAACTCTTGTAAAACATACATATATAGGGAAAAATAGTAGGTATCGATAATAAAATAATGTCACTTTTTAATAAATATATTCAGTCATTTATCGATATTGATATATTTAACTGCAGCAATTCATCACTTAAGCGTAAGATTGATAAAAAAATTTAAAAAATGCAACTAGCCGATAATGGGGACTTATTGGAATAAAACCTTACTTTATTTTAGAGTCGGATTTATTCTGACAGATTTACATAGAAAACCGACAGCTGACCTCTCAAAATCGACATACCAAAGTCACATTTAAAAATAAAGTCGCTAACTTTCATTTAATTAAAACAGACCCTAATAAATCCGGTTCTTAAATACACAAAGGCCAAATTTTGAAAGAAAGCAGCTGCTTTTTATATCTAAATCTGTCACAATACTGTCGATTTTAAAATAAGGTCAGGTTTTATTCCAATAGCTCTATTGTCTCACTTTTTGATCTGTGAATATGTTATTTTTGTGTAACGTCTTTTGACAAATTATTTTTTTATTATTTTAGCTTTAGATCTTAGTTTTTTAGACTAATTAAGGAACGTCCTACTTGGCGGCAACCCTGTTATTGTACCTAAATAAAGTAAATAAAAAATCCGAACCTTATAAATGTCAAAAAATAAATAAATGGATCCATGACGGATCTGACACCTTCCTAGCTAGCCTATTATCACACTTCAAGTAAAGCGATGATAGTTAAGGTCACTCATCGTCAAGCAAGCTTTGCCTTTACGATGAGTGTCCTTAATGATAGTATATTATATCAATCATTGATTATGCTATAGGTGGACAACACTCGGAACTAAAGTGGTATGATCTGCGCACACTTCGTAGTGTTACCTGTGGATCTGACCACCATCTGGTAAAAGCAAAAATATTATTCCCTGTAAGAAAAACAAATAAGGACGAAAGTATTAGAGAAAATGAAAATCTAGAATGCATCTAAGACAATCAAAAATACAACTTTAGAAGTCTAGAAATCGAAAGTACTCAAAGATTGTATCAGAACCGATTAGATGAAAAATTAATAAACACATATCACTCATTTGAAGAGATATATACAAACAAAGCTTGAAGGAAGCAAGCAAAGAAGCTGTTGGATACCAAGATAATAGAAATAACAATAAGATGTGGTGGACGGAAGAAATACAGGAAACGGTCAAGGAGAAAAAACGCACATACTTGAAATGGCTCAGTACTAAAGAGCAAAGAGACCTAGAAATCTACAGGCATACCAGAAGACAGCTAAGAAATTTGATACGCACCGAAAAGAATGAAATGTTCGAGCGCAAATGCCACGATATAAATACACACGTAGGTGGTAGGCAGAGTTCTGAAGTATGGAAATTCATTTCTACAGTATAAAACCCAACAAAAGAAAAAGTAAACATCCAGATCATCAAACCAGAACAATGGACAGAACACTATAAGGGACTCCTGCAGGAGAGGAGACCCGAATATCTGGCAGCCTCTCCTAGGAGAGACATAGAAGTACACGGAGAGGAAGTAATCATCGAAAAAGAAATGATAAGGAATAGTATTAAAAAGCTTAAATCCGGAAAAGCTAGCGGACCTGGGGGAATATATGCTGAAATGCTCAAATATGGATCAGAGAAACTACTCGAAAATCTCACATATATTATCAATCAATGCATAAACGGACATCCAGTCCTGATGATTGGAAAATTGCATTCATATCATCAATACATAAAAAAGGAAACAAGCTGGATTGCAACAATTACAGAGGAATTTCAGTAACCAGTACTCTAAGTAGATTGTACGGTAGGATTCTTAGAGATCTAATAGAGAATGATTTTCATGAACAAGAAGAAGAAGAAGAGCAAAGTGGGTTTCGTGCAGGCAGATCTTGTAGTGATAATGTTTTTTGTCTTAAACAAGTAATTGAGAAAAGGAGCGCCAGAAATATAGAGCTCATGTTACCTTTGTGGACCAAAAAAAGCATATGATACCGTTCCAGTAGAAAAATCATGGAAAGTGTAAGAGCAGACTAATAACAGTCATAAAGCGATAAAAGAACTATACAAAGGATCAAGATCTAAAATTAAAATTGGAAATTGACTTTCAAAAGAATTCCTGGTAACGAAAGGCTTAAGACAGGGATGTTGTATCTCTCCAACTCTTTTTAAAATATATATCGCAGTAGCTCTAAAAAACTGGAAACGCAAAGTACACGGCATGGGAATACAACTTAACGACCGATTTAGCATATACACACTACAGTTTGCTGGCGACCAAGTAATTGTGGCTAATGATAAAGAAGACATGGGGTATATGATGAGAAAGTTAACGGAAGAATACCAAAAGTGGGGGTTAACAGTGAACGTGGACAAGACACAGTACTTATGTATTGAAAACGAATCAAGTGAATTAGAACTAGAAAATGGACAAACAATATCTCCATGTAATGAGTATGTATACTTGGGTGTCACATTTGATAAGACGGGAACAGACTGTGAAGAACTGGAAAAAAGATTAGTAAAAGCAAAAAAGGTTATTGGTTGTCTTAACAGTATTTTATGGAGCAGAGAGATAAAAAAGAATGTAAAATTTAACATATATGAAACAATGGTGAAAAGCACGCTGTTGTATGGAATAGAGACTTGTCGCGTAACAGAAAAATACAAAGCAAAAATGGAAAGTGTCGAAATGGATGCAATAAGAAGATCAATGAGAATATCTAGAACAGATCATATAAGAAATGAGATCATAAAAGAAATAATGGGAATCGAGAGAAGCATAACGGATGACCTCACTAAAAGGCAACTTTTATGGTACGGCCATGTACAACGGATGAGCGACGAAAGATTACCAAAGCAGGTCCTAGAATGGCAACCAATAGGGAGCAGAAAAAGAGGGCGTCCTTAACTCGAATGGCAACAGTCAATCCAAAAATCAATGAGTCAAAAAACCTGACAGAAGGTGACTGTCAGGATCGAAGGAGGTGGAGAATAGGCGTCGGACAACGTAGAAAAACGTTCTAAACCGAGATAGTAGTAGTAAGTGAAGCCATTATAGTATATTAGCCTTGAAAACAGTTTTTTGTAAATATCTCATAAACTAAAGCTCCTACGAAGTTTTTGGTAATAATACGAATTATTGAGCAAAATATAGTCTACTATATTCCGAAAACAGTGTATTGATACGATGCTCCGTTAAAAAGTTAGCATTTTTTAAAGTTTTTAATTGTCAAAAAACTGTCATTATCATTAATGGATTTTGACCAAAATCTAATTAGTTCGTAAGAGTGTCGAACACTATTTTACCTGAAAATTTTATGAAAATCGGTTTAGGAGTTATCGTGTTAAATAATACCTTCTCTAGTAATTGCTCGCGGGCTAGGAAGGTAAAACATTGAAAATTATTATTAGTAGGAGCTTAAGGTGACGAAAGTTAGGACAAGTACGTTACATTTTATGGACAGCTGTACATAGCAACATGCGCCAATTTTTTTCTTTGAATTTTTTGTTACATTTGCCCGCAATAACCTTATTATACAAGACCGGATGATTACAAAACATTAATAAGATAAGCTGTATTAAAATTCAAATGTAACTGAACTTTAAATAGGAAGTCAACAAATTTCAATATACAAGTCAGCATAGTTAGGCATAAAATTACAGGTAAATACTTCGGGGAGACCGGAGATAGTTGTAACACAATTTCGTTTTTTATTAATTACTTTTACCTTTGCCTATTTTTTTTTCAAAACTAATATTTATATTTGCACTTGGCTATGGAATGATACATTTAAATTGGTAAAACTTTTAATATTACGGACTACAATTTTTTTTTTCTTATTGCATGTTCTTGTTACAACTTACGGGATCGGGACGGGATCCGCAATTGTGGCCAATAGGAAGCTTTAAATAATCTCTCGTGACGTATTATGTGAAAAGACCTCTATCCGAGAAGAGCAATTGCTGAAAATGAAGGCGTTTGTCCTTTTCTGACATTGAACTTTGGATTATATAGATGGATAGTTAATCTATTCTCAACCATTATAGTAATAAAGAAAATTTAGTTGTATTTAAATATTGCACGCTAATGCTATCAGAATTAGAAACTTTCGCCATTCTTGTAACTAAGAAATCGTCGTTATCAAAACCATACGGCCCGACCGATTAAGATCACTAGATCACGCAAGGAACTTCGAACCTTTCGACCGATAACCTCAAGTTGTCTCAGTGCACTAATTTAAAGTGCACATGAGGTGCTGTAACGGTAACCGTTTACGCGGATGGCATCACGGGGGTGCGGGCGGCATCAATCCTAGCAATTTGTGCACAAGTACGGCCCAGATTCTATGTACTATAAAATTCTATAGGGACATGTCGCCTTCTCTTTCTATATTTCGTAATTAGAATGCGACATAACATCTACGGTGCTTAGAATTTGGGTCCAGTAAAGCGCGGCGCGAGCCGGCCTACGCATCCACCATCCACCGCGTCCTGGTTTGAACACGAATACAAACACATATATACCGGGTATTAATTTCTAGTGAGTATTCAAGTCTTTGATGAATTCCTTTTAGGGTTTATTGATAATTTATGATGAAATTACTAAATAAAGATTGATTAAATTTTAATAATTTTTTTAAGTGAAATTTGGGGGTGAAAGTGCACATGTGCACTTATGAAGGAACCGCCACTGTTTGGGTATTTGACGTGGCGTTTGGCACCAAGTGGAAAAGCGTGCTAATGACGCCTAAATCGTGGCATCTGGCAACCTTAGGTTAACAAGACTGCAATGAAATTTTCATAGAAAAATAACCTGTCTTGAGGATTATTGATGATGACCTTTCGTGTGTATAAACATCCCCAGGTACGAGGAATAGATAAAAAGCACTTTTCTACGGTCATCATTATGCCTCCAAAATACTTTCCTCTGAGGGGTGTTTTAAAGTTCTACAATACATAAATAACTTAAAATATTAATATAAAATAAAGGTAATATTTCAGAACCAAAATTTTACCTAAATAAATATACAAATGCATTTAACTATAATTTGAATTTGTTGTCTTTAATTAGGGGACCTTACTTTACTACAATTTGATATTTGTCACGATTGTTTGTAATGCCAAGGCCAACAACAAAATACAGGCCTCGAAATTAAGGTCTTTATACTACTACACAGGTTTCCTACAGAAAGGTCATTGACCCTGACTGGCCAACTTTAATCAGAATCTACGTCACCGGGTTGCATTAAACCATTTGTTTTATGGAAACTGGATGACGCAGCTACAGGTTAAGTTCACATGACTGGTTAAATTCTGTAGGAAACCTGTGTAATAGTATAAAGACCTTGGGCCACAGCCCCCTCAACTTTACAAGCCATCCTGGTTTAAATTGCAACATGTCGAACGCTGACATTCCTTATAACTTTTTTGTCAATTTTTATAGTCGAGATTTAAGATCTGTCAGCTTTTGTCACTGTGCAATTCAAGTACGATCAGACTTGTTTATTTAAAGGGACTGTACCTACGCCTAATTATTTTTACATTGGGTAATATTAGAGTCCCTCTATGTTGACATATTTGGATTTATTAGAGTCGCGACAAGCCCATCAAGCTCTTTTAAAATAAAAGAAAAAAAGTCTATACTCTAACAATTGTTAGAAAGAGAACGTATACGCGCTCTTTATCTAACAACGAACGGCTGTAATTTTATTATTAGGAAAAATCGAAAGTAACTCAAAATCGTTGCGCTGATTAAGCGACCTTAAATGAACTGACAAAGCATGTCATGTTTGTTTTTATTTGTCAAAAAGTTTTAAATAAGTCAGGGAAATTGCACAACAGAAAAGCAAGTTTTTATTTCGAAATCATAAATTTTTAATAAAATATGTACCTATCCCTGTTTTCTAATTAGCTGTTGTAATACATCAGAATCTCAAACAATATTGGTAAAAAAGTTATGGGTTCATCAGCAAAAGTTTGATCTAATACCAAAATTTGAGAGGTAAGTGTAGCTTTTCAAAATTAACAATAGGATTTGAAATAAAAGGAGCACTTTGGCCGGTTTGAAATTTATAAAGTTTAGTACATCCGCACATGTAAAACATAAACATAAAGCATCCTATTATATAACAAAAGTGTTCCGCTCGCTGTTATAAAGAGTTTTCTTTTAACTTTTAAAATGCAACTAGGATTAGTATTTTTTGCAACTTTTGAGAAAAACTCTTGGTCACGTCGATTTTCTTTGCGAGAGGGACATCTTTTGAGCGCGTATATAGATAGGGAATATGATTCGAGTCTCTTCTTGTTTTGATGGGTTTTTGAAAATCGTTCTTTGGTTTTTTTTATTATGATAAATTGATCGATTTTTGAAAAACAAAGCGCCTTAAAGCGGTAGATATATAAAAGCCCTAGTAAGGTGCCACTTGACTTATCTTATCCAGTGGCGTACGCAAGGGGAGTGGGCGAAGACTTACCCCTAAAACATGAATTTTCCCAGCCCTCATAATCCATCTCTGCATATCGATTTTGCCCTCGAGTCCCCCCTCTCAGGATTCATTACTGCATACGCCACTGCCTATATAATATACATCTAAAAACAATACAGTTAATGATGATGATGATGATGATTCATATGTGAGTGGGCTTTGAAGCCCTTCCACTGCGACCACCAGGGTCTATTGTGGCTCAGTTTTGAGTGGTTTCTCACCACTGCATGCCTAGTCGTCCAAAAAGGCCGGCTATCAGTTTGGGTGAGACACTGTTCGATCAATCTGAGGTTTACCGAAAGTGTTCTGACGTAAACGTACAATAGCCGGACATTCGCACAGTACATGTCTGACTGTTGTCATCCTCGATACAGAGTCTACATTCGGTCTCTTCAGTTAGTCCTATTCTGTGCATGGGTACTCTTAGTCGATAGTGACCCGTAAAAAGACCAGTCACTATACGTAGTTCCTGTCTGTTAAGTACAATGGTGTTCCTGGCTCTGTTTCTACAAGGTCCTTTAATAAATTCTTTAGAGCGAGCCAGTTCTGGTATATTTATCCAGTATTGTCGCAAGCTATTCTCCATCAATTTTAATATGGTTCATTTAGAAGCATTGTATGATATGGGCAGGGGTGGTTCGGGGCCGAAAAATTCGGCAGATGCCGCTTCCCTCGCTGCTTGGTCTGCGGCCTCATTTCCCTCATGCCCAGAATGCAGCGAATCCCTGCAGCTCCTGACGGTTCTCGATGAGACGGTATAGGAATCAAGCGCTCTTAAGGCTGTTTGACTGACGGAGAAGATTTTTATTGTCCTGTTGGTTCATTCGTGCTCAGTGATCCACCGGGCACACAGTTCAGTGGCTACGAGTTCGGCCTAAAATATAGTAGCCAATTGGCGGAGACTGTTTAGTCTCGACTTTTTCTTGGATACTAACAACTTCAGATCCAACGCCTGATGGCATTTTGGATCCGTCGGTATACCAGAAGCTATGGTAAAACAAAACAGTGAGTGGTCAAACATTGTTTTGATTATTTCAAAAAGAAACAGAAATCTGTTAAATTAGTAAGTAAGCGAGGCTGCATAATTTTCAATCATACATCGATAATTTTTAAATTATTCGCAAAATTCAGAAATGGTTGACTGCTAGCTATTTTTGGAACAGTTTGACATTCGTCGACTCTTTTATACCACAGAGAAAAGCCTTCTTTGTTATCCTATCTGTGCGTGCTTTACCTTGGTTTACAAAAGATTTTGCATCGCTTGAATTTTTACATTTTACCTTATATCCGCAGGGAGTTTGCTCGGATAGATCTCCTCTAGGTTTACTCACAGCTCAAAGTCCTCAAATATTATGGGCCATGAGTCACGTACATAAATCCCTATCCATCCTCATAAAGGACAAAAAAAAATCGTCCAAGTATAAAAGAAAATTGTGTAACAGTTCAATTTCAAAAACGGATTTATTTATACCCAGGCATTATCAAAAACGTCATTAATCAAAACATGACATAAGTGTAATCCTACGCGGTCAAAAAAGAATAGGTAATAATCTAAATAAAAAAAAAAGATTATAATAAAAAAACACCCAACTGCTTTTTACTTTAACTACTAGTCGCAGTTGAGTACAAAATTGATAGGTATACCTATAATGTACGACATGCTTTAACTTTTAGTTTTGATGCCCAAAGCGCACTTACGAAATTGTCCAGTTTTGTATTTTCATGAATCAGGTTATTGGGTAGTTTTATACCCAACTGTGACTAGTAGTTATAAGTAAATTTAGTAGTTGGGTGTTTTTTTTATTTAAAATTTCCAACTTTTAGGGTTAATTCTTATTCGGCCTTATAAAAGGCACTATGCATATATAATTCATTTAGCTTTACCCAAAAAGTACGTGTAGATTTTCTACGGACGCGAACAGTGTTACCTGCCATTGAGTGATGGTGGGGGAGGAGAGAGGGAGGAGGGAACTAGTAAAATGGTGTCGAGAAAAATCTTAAAGCATGCGCCGAAAGAATTTTTGAAATCGATCTAAATTTGTGAAAGGTATAGCTACAACTGAGGGAGAGGAAGGGGGAAACTAGTAAAATGATGTTGGAAAAAAAGTCTTATAGCGTGTGCAGAAATAATTTTTGAAATCGCTCTATATTTTTGAAAGGTATAGCTACAACTATTACTAATTATTAGGGGGGGGGAGAATAGAGGGTGGGGGAAACTAGTAAAATGATGTTGGAAAAAAGTCTGCAGCGTGTGCAGAAAGAACTTTTGACATCGCTTTATATTTGTGAAAGTTATAAAAAATCGGAAAAAAATCTGAAAGCCTATGCAGAAAGAATTTTTGAAATCGCTCTATATTTGATAAAATTATGCGAATATGGTTTTTGAATAGGGTAGGGGGAATGACAGGAGGGGAGATGGGTGGGGGTAAGGTCACTATATCCCACAATTCCTTTGTGATAGAGTGACCTTAGGTGAGAGCAGGGAGGACTACAAGGTAACTACAACAAACTAGAGGACATTTGCAATAGGTAATCAAAGGAATTTCAATAAAATCGCCTGAAATTTAGATAATTTGTATGCTTTAAAGCCTACATCATGTGACAAAATGGCGTCTGAAGCCCGCCATGTTGATTCCTGTTTAAAAAATATAGCCTATAGCACCTTCGGTATCAGTAGAAATTCAACGACACCTTTTTTGTCAAAATCGGTTCAGCCAGTTACATACAACAATCGAAAAACATTACCCTTCCTTTCTCCATGCTGAAGTTGGGTAAAAAACAAAATTAAAGTTTTCTATAAGGGAGTTTTTTTTAAATGACCAAAAATGTCACTCAAGAAAAAAATAATATTTGTTTTAATTTTAAAAGCGACAGTTCAACCTGTTAGTGATACGTAAAAAATAACGATTGCACGTGGACTATACAGGGTGTTCCAAGTTAAGTGCCACTATTAATAACTTTTTACCTTCCTAGCCCGCGTAGCAATGGCTAATGAAGGTAGATATTATTTTCAACGGATTTTTTTTTGACATAACGCCGAAAATTTGTTTGAGTGTATTTTGACCTATCCTAGCAATATCGTCGTGATTAGTGATGTAAATGAAAATATTTTAAAAAATAACCTTAGGGAGCGTACTTAAATTACGCAACGCAAAAATTCAGGATTTTTGACCCCCACTCCCCTCCCTCTTAACGCATTTTCAAGAAAAAATACATTAAAATAACATTGAGTGTAACGCAAGGCCAAAACCCCCCCCTCTCCCCCCTTGAGCGTTACGTAATTTAAGGATACGCCCTTATAAGCAATAAACTTACAATTGAACAATTTTTATTTTATTTCTGATACTATTGAAGATTTTGAGGAAGTAGACTGGCAAGACGATGTTATTGAGTCTGATGCTGATGATAGTGATGAATATATCCTTTTGCTCGACTAGTGAATAGTGTAGTGTGTCAAGAATGAGATTTTTGTTGTACAAATTTGATTTCTGTATATTTGTTTAAAGAATAACTCCTGATTTGTGTTCATGTATAAGCCTTCTGCGTTTTCCGGTGTTTTGTTATGATTTTATAAATAAATATTCCCTTTTTTCTTATTTTTTTAATATTTCATATATTTCCAATATTTCCATATATTTCCAATATTTCAGGAAATATTTCCGAAAATATATTTATGGAAATTTTACAACACTAGTCCTGATGTCTGTCTGTGTGTGTGTATATTATTTCTGTCCGTAACACAATAGCTCCTAAACTGCGAAACCGATTTTCACAAAATTTTCAGGTAAAATAGTGTTCGACACTCTTACGAGCTGATTAGATTTTGGTCAAAATCCATTAATGCTAATAACAGTTTTTTGATAATTAAAAACTTTAAATAATAACTTTCTAACGGAGCATTGTATCAATATACAGTTTTCAGAATATAGTAGACTACATTTTGCTCAATAATTTGCATTATAACCAAAAACTACATAAGAAATTTAGTTTCTGAGATATTTACAAAAACTTCGTTGTGGATCCATTTATTTATTATTAAAGATAGAGAAAAGTTTAAATTGGCAAACTAGTACAATTTTTGATGCTTTTTAAGATACTTAAATAAAAAAAAAATAAAATCATCGTTTTGGAATTTTCGAGTTTTTTCAAAAAACATTAAAAAAAAATTAATTGAACATCCTGTATTTTATAATTTTTTTTGATAGGTCTTTTAATTCTAAACAAAAACTGTTTATTTACTTTTTTTCCTAAAGTTAACGAAAATATTTTTAATTCAAAATTACGTATTGAAATTTTCTTTGATAGAAAAAAGTTTAATAGTCATTTTGAATTTGGAATATCTTCGTTATTTTTAACTTTAGAAGAAAAAATTAAAAGACAATTTTTGTTTTGAATTGAAAGACCTATCAAAAAAAAATAATATACATATCAAAAATTCTACTAGTTTGCCGATTTAAACTTTTTTCTATCTTTCATAATAACAAAGTTAGCAATGGTGGACACTTAACTTGGAACACCCTGTATAATATTTTAACCAAAATCATATTTTTACGCTGAGCGGTTTTTTTTTTGCTGAACTGTATTTTTAACTCTTAAGCATAGTTTAATTTTATCAATAAACGGCTCTACCCACAAATATACGACGCTCTTGACCCACTTTTATGTAATGGTGTTAAAATAAATATCCAACTCCCACTTAAATGCTCTCTTAAACGGACGGAACATTTAAAAAAAAATTAACTGTCGTATAAGCACAAAAATAACATTTCCACAACTACCCAGAACCAATAGAACGCATTTGAAAACTGAAGTCATCAAAATAGTGTGGAAAGTGGTACTTTTCCGCACGCAACGGCGTCGTTCGGGCAAGCCGTCAAGGGTGGAAAAGATCGTTTCCGCAAGAGTGAGGTACAATTTTTTCCTACGAGTGTTTTTGTCCATCTTCTTTATCAAAAAAACATGTTTTAATTCGCAAAGATTTTATAATAATACTAGAAAATTATACATAAGATAAAATAGTTACATAAATCATTTAATTAGTCCTAAATATCTTTTGACATATCTATCTTTTAACAAAACAAAAATCGTGTGGAAAAGCAACTTTTCAGCACTAGTTCGGAAAAGTTACTTTTCCGCACGATTTTTTTACTTTTCAATACGATTTTTTTATGCACTGAAAAATAATGAAACAGGATTTTTTTATCATAATATATTAATAAAAATCTTTATATAAAGAACATTTAATTAACAATAATGAAAAAGTTAACGATGGTAAATATTGAAATTGAAAGTGCACTTTGTGTTTGATGCATGCTGTAATATAGCAGATGCCGCAACATCTTGAAGAACGTCGTTTCTTATTTGAATTTGATTGGTTGGTGTTTGGCCCACTACAGAAATGCCTTGATCAGTTTGCTGCAGAGAATTACTAGTGTAGTGAATGAATGGAGATAGGAATATTGGTCTGTACAGGCTAGAACACATTACAGGATTCTTCCTTCGGTGCTTGTTTGTAGGAGAACGGGTTTTCTTGGAAACGATTGTGAACAGGAGGATTCTTGCATTTTGGACGTGTGGAAAAGTAAAAATGGTGCGGAAAAGTAAAATTGTACTTTTCCGCACGCTCGTAGGAAAAGTACCTAAGAAATGGTTTAGTCATCTACCGGTGGAGGGCGCTGCCAACTGCATCAACTGTGGCGGTAAAAAAAGAAGGCGATTAGAGTATAAAATATGTAAGGACATGACATTTTTTTAAAATTATAGCTCTACGTTTCTCTTTTTGGGAGGTCGAAATCGGTGTTAGCCTAACCCTCAAATGATCGCAAACGGATCCTAACCTGCCCAGGCACGCCTTGGTTAGGATACGTTTGCAATCAATAATTGACCACGGTTAGGTAAGTAGCCGTGGTGGCTCAGTGCGTTCGCGCATTGAACACGAGTGAGTTAAGGAATCTCGCTTGCTACAGTGGCGGGTTCGATCCCCGTCGGTTGCCGAGGTCGGGTGCGGCAGACATTTATAGGATTCCTGGGGAGTGTAAAATGTAATATTGTCCTACCCCTTCATTCACGCCGGTAACCAGGCCGGATGAGGTCGGATATCTCGTGAAGGCGGACTTTGTTACACACTCCTTCAGTCGGTAGGCCATTCTAAGGGACAAAAGGACCGGATAAAAAAATACCCGGTCTGGGGTTCCAAAGGTGGCCGATGACCCGTGCAATTAGGCGTTCCGAAATGGCGGCCTTAGTGTCGGCGAAAGAGTCACGGTTACCAAATCAGGAAAAAAAAACCACGGTTAGGTTAAACTTACTTTGTGTTAACACCGATTTTAACCTCCCAAAAGGAGGACAAAATATGATTTAAAAGTTCTTGTTGCAAAAAAATTTAAATTGAATTTTTATTCAGTGCTATTCAATACTATTGATTCCGTAACTACCATTGGTTTGTTCAAGTTGGCTCACTTTTGTGTAAAAAGAAATAAAAAACGATTTTTCTTTTTCACCGTGTGGTAAAAAATGTACTATAACTTTAAAACTGTAGGCAGCAAATTATCAAATTTTGGCAAAATAATAAGGTATTACCTGGAGAATTTATGTGTAAAACAATTGTATATTTAGTTAAGCGCGCTTGATTAGAATACGTTTCGAAACCGAAAAAAAGTGATTTTTCAGAAAAAATTTATTTAATAAAAACCGCTTGGTAACGTGGCTTGTCAGTCATACCATTAAATTTCATGGAAAAGTAGCCAAAAAATATGTTAAATACATTTTATCTTAAAATCATCAGGTTAAAGGATATCTAGGTTTGAAGTAGAATATTGCAAAAAAAACAGAGAAAACAATTGTTTCTTATTGTCATAAAAAAAAAGATAAGCATGGTTTTTGCTCGTTTTTATCATTTTGCAATTACAAGACGCGATATTTTCGGTTGAACGTGTAGTTCTCAATCGTACCTACAGTTAACGTGTCATTGAGTCTTGACTTTTCTGTTGAATACGAAGGTGATTTTCACTTTTTTTGGATTTTCGTGGAGGTTTTGAATTTTTATTTTTTAAGTTGGTGTTCTTTGGATTCTCATTTTTTAAGATGGTGTGTGTATGTGTGTGTGTGCAACGGGACTGTGCTGATCAACAACACCAAAGACAGTCTTCAAAGAAAAGTTTTCTGTTTTAAATTAACAAAAATGCCATTTAAAAAGAGTTGTATTAATTTCATAGACAATCCATTTTTATTTTTGATCAACTTTAAACCAAATTTACTTCCATAATTGTGAACGTCTGAAAAAAGTGTATAGGGCATTTTTTGTAGTAAATTTGTTACTTGATACAACTGTGAACCCAAATTTTCTTCTTAGCTATTCGTTTTGCCTTTTTTTAAAATTTATCAATTTTTAGCAGTTTTTTGGCCATATATTCGTAACACGGCTACGGATGGTTTTTATATTCCGCTGTAAGATACAGCTAATGGATCCCTCAATTTTATCCCAATTTCGAGTTGTATACCTTCAGATGCTTTCAAGGTATAATTTTTTTTATATGAATTTTAGGAAAAACAGATTTTTTTTTCCTACAAAAGTGAGCCAACTTAGATAAACCAAAGTTGGTTATGGAATCAGGGTATCCTGGTGAATAATAATCCACAAAAAATATTCTTGCAACATTTTACCTGTTGAGCGGTGTAATTAGTAGAGAGTAATAGTGGAACTAGCAACAGTAAAGAGCCGGCCCTCTTCACAGCACTATGTGATGAAAGAGTATCCCATTCCCTTCTTCATCTAAGGCCATAGCTGACGCAGCTGACGGTGGCCTCTACCGGTAGAACATTGAACCATTTCTACACTTTACGCTTTTTGCGTTTTACTTTTCTACGAATTATTTTTTGATAAATCCAGTTTTCTACAAATTTCGTTTTCGTTCATTTCGATTTTTAAGAATTATGTTTTCTAGGTTTTTAAATTCTTTAACAAACTTTTCTACGAATTAAATTTTCTACATTCTGGGGGGCTAGATAGGACGGTCTAGGAAAATTCGCCGTTTCTTCGACCTCCATAAACCTAGCAAGCCCACATCAATAAAAATTTTAAAAATAAATTCTAGAATTATGTGCTCTTTGTGTGCTGATTTCGTCCACTTTTTAAAATTTTTGTGCTCTTTTAGTTTCCACGGAAATTCAAAAAAATAAATGGGGTGCTAGCTCTATATAAATGCAGAAATAATAAATATTTCTATAATATTTAGATGCGAAAATTAAGTGCTTTTTATGTGCTTTAAGTTTTTAAGCTTTTCTAAAAAAAATGTGTGGGCTTGCTAGGTTTATATAAACCTAATAAGCCCATCTCTATGAAATTCAAAAATATATATTTTAGATTTATGTGCTCTTTATGTGCTAATTTCGTCCACTCTTTAAAATTTTTGTGCTTCTTTGGTTACCAAGAAAATTTAAAAAAATATTGGTGTGCTAGCTTTATATAAAGCTAGCAAACCCATACAGAACTAATAAGTATTATTTATATTACCTATATATAGCGAAAATTAAGTGCTCTTTATGTGCTCCCGTTTGCTAAAAAGAAAATTCAATTTACCAAGTTTTTAAGCTTTTCTAAAAAAAAATGTGTGGGGTTTATATAAACCTATCAAGCCCATAAAGAACTAATAAGTATTTTTATATTATTTAAACGCGAAAATTAAGTGCTTTATATGTGCTTCCGTGTGCTGAAAACAAAATTCAATTTTCCAAGTTTTTAGGGTTTAAAAAAAATGTGTGGGCTTGCTAGGTTTATATAAACAAAAATACGTCAATTTTTTGATGCAACAACCGAAAATTCTATCACTCTTTAGAACTTGACCTACACGGTTAAAAAAATTTCTACAATAAAAACACGTTCTTTTCTTATATAAATTTTTTTACCTTAAAACAATTTGTTTATTGTAATTGTTTTGTTTCAGTATATTCCATTTTGTTCACATTAAAATAAAGAGGCAACACATTTTTTGTGCTATATAAAGAAAATATTCTCTTGGTGAATAGGAAAGCACAAATATTTTTTTTCTTCAAAGCAATGTGCTTTGATCTAAGACAATTTTTTTTTCACTATGGGCGATAAAAACTCTTCCAACGTCATTATTTTGGGCTTTCTACTAGATTTTCTACTTATTTTGTTGCACTATACACAGAAACGAAAAAAATACAATAAAAAGTAGGATTATGTTTATTGTTTTGGTCCAAACCCCTTGATCCGTCTCAGGAGGGGAGCAAGCGAGATCGATCCAGGCGAGATTTGGGAGCAAATGTTTTGCCTAATCGAACAAAGAGATCTTAGCGGGAGCGACGCGACGCTTAAATCGAACAGCCCGATCTTTTTGAGATTGATCGAAAACGGAACAACTTTTTTAACAGAAGTATTTAGGCAGGTAGGTAACTAATTATAAGAAAACCTGAGTTTATTGCGGTTCTCTTAATAACTAAATAAATTAATTTTATTAAACCAGTGTAGTTTTATGTTTGAAATGATCTGTTTTCTGGTTTGATACCAAAAAAAAACCTCTATATTTTTATGATTATGTGGTCGGTAGACTGACTACTTTATTAATTCCTGGCACAGATGTCTAATTATTTATTTATCTTTTTGTAATTTCTACACGTTTGAAATATCATCACGTCTTAAGGTTCAAATTGCACTCAATTAATACGTTTATTAATTTTAAGTTTATACCAAATACTAATTGACCCAGAAAACGAGAATATTATATCTAAATGGATCTAGGTAATACCATCATAATGGGTCGCGGAAATTTCTTCGAAAAATTTTCTTCGAATTTTTTTGTTCGATCGGAAAATTGTTCGAAAACATTTTCTTCAAAAGTCATTTTGTTCAAACGGAAATTTGTTCAAAAACATTTTGTTCGAACGCAAATTTGTTCGAAAACAGTTTCTTCGAACAGAAAATTTGTTCGAAAACCTTTTGTTCGAACGGAAATTTGTTCGAAAACAGTTTCTTCGATCGGAAATTTGTTCGAAAACATTTTGTTCGAACGGAAATTTGTTCATAAACATTTTGTTCAAACGGAAATTTGTTCAAAACGGAAATTTGTCCGAAAAAGTTTTCTTCGAACGGAAATTCGTTCGAAAACATTTTGTTCATTAAAAACAGCAACTGGTTGACTAAAGGGTCTCTTTCTAACATATTTTTTCAAAAAAAAAAACTTTCCTGACTTCTTTCGCGGGATCCTAGCGGGTGTGAAATAAGTTTAGGTTTAGTTCGGTTTGGTTTCACAATCGCTAGGATGCCGGTTCGGTTCGGTTCGGTTTGATTTCACACCGTCTAGGATCCCGCGAAAGAAGTCAGGAAAGTTTTTTTTTTGAAAAAATATGTTAGAAAGATACTCCTTAGTCAAACAGTTGCTGTTTTTAATGAACAAAATGTTATTGAACGAATTTCCGTTTGAAGAAAACGTTTCTGAATAAATTTTTTTCGAACAAATTTCCGTTCGAACAATTTTTTTTCGAACAAATGTCCTTTCGAACAAATTTTCGTTCGAACAAAATGTTTCCGAACAAATTTTCGTTCGAACAAAAAGTTTTCGAACAAATTTCCGTTCGAACAAAATGTTTTCGAACAAATTTCCGTTTGAAGAAACTGTTTTCGAACAAATTTCCATTCGAAGAAAATATTTTCGAACTATTGCTTTCAAAAAAATGGTTTTCGAACAAAGTTCCGCGACCTTTATCATAATATACCGACTAAAAGAAATAGCATTTGTTCCAAAATTTTATCAATATCCGTTATCCGTTAAGTTCATTCCATCAGACCGTTCGACTGTCATAAAACCGTCGAAAAATCCCAAAGCGTGCGCAATGCAGTACGAACGGTTTTGGTTAGATGAATCGACAAAATAACTGTACAAAAAACTAATGCTATTGGCGTAGTGATTTACTTTAGGCATGTGATCATATGCGAGAGAGTTAAATTGAAAGTCACGTGTCTAAAAGAACGGGTAGGTTTCGGCGACTTGCGTAACGGCACAGAAAAAAAAGAGATTTGTGAATTACTTTGCAAGATTGCTTATGATATGTAAATTGTATTTAAAAAAATTACGGACACACTAGATTTATTTATTACACATTTTTTTATAAAATTACATAGGATTATCAGAATACATTTTTAATTTTAGTTCTTTAAAATGCAGATAAAATTACATTAATTTAATTTATATTCACGAACTATAAACCACTACAGACTGCCTAATAAACTAAATATACCACAAATTAAAACAAACTTGCATTAGCACATATTTTTGGGCGAAACTTGTTAAAAAACATTTATTTTTTTGTAATGTCACAAGTTTTATGTGAAATTTATATATTTATTTATTTGTATTTTGTAATTTGATTTTTACAAAATATTTATGACATTACCAACATATTATAGAAAGCCTTAATATTCACAAAGTTTTTGTGATTTTATTCGTTTTTAGGAAATAGAGATCGTGATACTTCTAAGAAGTTAGGAAAATCACATTTTGTAGCTTGTGCTTTGGTAGGTATATAAAGTTAATGACCTTAATGTCGATGCCTTAAAGCGAAGTCTTTTGTTCTTCCGCCAAATCTGGTGTGAAAATTCACATCCGGTGTTACTCCAATTCTTTTAACTTTTAGTTCACAGGTCACCGGGATTTGCTGTAATCAGGGTAAACCCTTATGTTTCTATGCCTATCCAATCACCTGCTAAACTAGTTTTTCTTTTTCTAAGCAGGCTACCCTATGGTCACTATAGCTTTTTTCCATGTGGTATACCTAGAACATGCCGTAGCCCCGTAGTTATAAAATTTAAGAGGCTCTTGCAAAAAAAATCAACAGATGCTGCAGGTGTTCAATTTTTTTTTGGAAATTTAAAAAATATTTGTATATGTACGTGGCTTACCCGGCACTTTATCATCTGTTAAAATTGGTTGTGAAACTCAATTTATTTTGACAAAAATTTGAGGTTATATTTTTATCTCAGGTGATGTAAACATACAATTTTTCCAGTGAAAAATATGATAAACACAGAGAAAGAAAAGAGAGAAAGCAAACATTTCTAATGCGCCTGTCTTCAATCCTTGTATTTCAGAGGAGTCCGAAACCGGACTGTCCGATAACAATACAACGTCGACCTGGAACGCAAATAGGATATTTCGGACGGTTTTATGACGTCGATGTCGAACGGCCTGATGGAACGAAGTTTTGTGTCCTCAGTGTAGCCATTCCATAAAATTTCTGTGTGACCAATAAGATTACAGCATTTTCCATTTACGCCAGCCAGCCACCAGAAGTGCTTATTTTGTCTATTTGTGTTATTTAGGTATCTATAAATATTGTAAAAACTGCGTAGATCGCAAAACATAAATAAACAACTTATGAAACCTTTCAAAGAAAACCCTGGCAAATTTCTCGTGAAATTTTTACTTCAACTGAACAGTGACGGCTCGTTACTTTCGCAATAAATGATGTAGAATTTCCCTCCCTCCAGTTTTTTATACACCGAGTTCAAAAAGTATTTTTTGTCATTGTCGTTCCACCTCGAAAAAAGGTTTTCCAGTAAATCACACACTGCATCGTACACAGGGAACATTTTAAAAAATAATAAAAACCGAATCGGAACCGAATGTAAACAATACGCCGGTAATCGGACACTATTTAAATAATGTACGCAGGTTCAACAACTGATTCTTTATCCTGCCAAAGCATGCGACGTTGTTATGACAACCAACGGACGCCTTCACACCGCGACATATCAAGTAGACACAGGCGAACAAAAAACAAAATTCGCTTTAACAATGGTTGTCTATACGCTGGGCCCGCATTCTGTGCACTGTAGAATTCCATAGCGATATGTTTTGTTGTCTGCTAATTGCGAAATATAGAAAGAGAGGACGACACGTCGCTATACAATTCGACAGTACAGAATCCGCCGCGGGGAACGCTTACGGTTTTTTATCGGTTAATAGCTAATAAGGTGACCAACCTTTCTTTCAGTTTTGAATGAAATTATACAAACATATACAGTGCGGACGTAATAAGTAAATTTGTCTTCGTATATTGATTCAATGTTTTTTTACCAAACTGCAGCATGGCGAAAGGAAGGGTAATGCTTTTTGATTGGGATATGTATGTAAGTATGTATATGTTTGTGTCACACTAGTTGCTAAACGGCTGAACCGATTTTGACAAAAAAGGTGTCATTGAATTGCTACTGATCCCGAAGGTGCTATAGGCTATATTTTTTAAACAGGAATCAACATGGCGGTCTTCAGACGCCATTTTGTCACATGATGTAGGTTTTAAGGCATATTAATTATCTAAATTTCAAGCGATTTTAATGAAATTCCTTTTATCACCCATTGCAAATGTCCTCTAATTCACTGTAGTACTTTGTAGTCCACCCGGCTCTCACCCATCTCCCCTCATGTCATCCCCACCACTCTATTCAAAAACCATATTCGCATAATTTTATCAAATATAGGGCTATTTCAAAGATTCTTTCAGCATGCGCTTTCAGATTTTTTTTTCAACCCCATTTTACTAGTCCCTCTGGTTCATAAATACCATAAACCAAAAAGTTGTGGGAAATTTAGTAGTTTATGTGCATTGCCACGCAGGTATTAAAAAATAGGTTTTATGTCAGGAAGTCCAGGGGGTGCGGGCTCCACTACTTCTCCCTGGTTCCGGCACTGCCAAGGTTTTCCCGGTATTTTTCGGACCGTTTGTTTATAACTGTCCATATTGTTTTCAGCTACAGCTAGATTAATTTTTCCCGAAATTCTGCCATGTTGAATAAGAGTCGTGCAAAATGAAATTTCCCAAGCGCCTCGTTTTCCAGAAAATTTAATTTAACTCGAATTCTGTATTGGTTTAACTTCAGCTACTTCTATCAAGGGCCACCTGATAACTTTTGCCTCTAACGGCTGTTCCAAATTAAGCATCCACCGTTTCTAACATTCATACCTAATAGAAAAAAGGTGCCTATTATCACATAAGTTCCTAATATCGGATAGTCAAGTATTTCCTAAACTACTGGTCCGATCTACCTGCGTGTGCATGTACCGATGCTACACCACGCTGTACAGATTCTACATAAATTACAGATTTCTGCAGCAAGTTTTTATTTGCTATTCAGTTGTTTACGGGAAATCATAGTGCACGAAAATTTTACCGCTGCTGATTGTAGGCAATCTATTCTTAGAAGGTAAGACAAATTATTAATTTGATATACATCATTTGATTAAGCATATTGTAAGGTTTTATTTGATGTATAATTTATTAGGTTTAGTGCAGTTTTGTCTTTTCGGAAAGGTTGATAACCTCACATATAATGTATGCCCTAATATCGGACAACATGGGTTTCTCAATTTTGTTTTTAGTTTTAAGCGTTGACAAATTATTTTTGTATTGCAAAAATGTTATGCTAGTGTATGGTTTTAACTGATTAAAAAGTATAATAAAAAAGCTCTAACTTTACTATGGGTTCCAAATATCGGACATTTGCGATATTGGGACTACCTCCTATCCGATATTAGGACACCATTTTTAAAATGGTGATTTTTGTATTCCAAAATATATTTTTATCTGTCTCCGAAAAGAATCAAGTTTGATCTTTGGCATTTCAGAATATTGAAAAATATAGGTTACGTAATTGTTTGCCAACACGTACTTCTGATATATAGTTGAAAAAAAAATTATAGGCCAAAAGAAAAAAGTATCCGATAATAGGCACCTTTCCTCTACATCGACGGGCAAGGTCTTTATACTTTTAGTTAGGGCAAAAAATTTGAAAAGGCTTGATTGTGCTTTACTATTAACCAAGAGAATATTTTCTTGATATTGCACAAAAAATGTGTTTCCTCTTAATTTTAATGTGAAAATTGTTTTATTATGAATTGGAACTGAATTAATCTAAGGCACCGTTTTCTTTGGAAGCAAAATATTACTTATATGAAGACAATTTGCTTTGTTACAAAATGGAGTATACTGAAACATCACAATAGGGTGTTTGACAGTAGTAAAAAATAAATATATATTTATTTTTAGATATGTCTTTAGGTCTTGGGAATGCTAAAAACAAACTTTTTTGTTTAATTTTTTCTCAAATTCATAGTTCTTTTAATTAAATACATTAATTGAATTCAAACAATTAGCCACTTGAGTCAAAACAGGCGGTCTACCAATTAGCTGCGAGTGACGTCACAAAACAGTAAACGCCTCGAACGAACCTATTTTCTGTGTTATTTTCTTATGGATGGTAATGTTTGCTTTGGTTTAAAGTGCGAATTATCGTCCTAAATTAGATTTTATTTTGTGTTTTGCATATAAAAAACATTTTTCAATGGAAAACGGATTCTCCAAAGCCGATAGCTCCAACTTGCCAATGCTGAATTCCTTTATGGTGGCAAGCTTCTTTGCCAACAACAGTGTTTTTTGTACTGCGAAATTTAGAAACGTTAAAATGTTGATGTAAGTATTCGATGAGTTGTTTTGTATATAACTGAAAGTTTTTTTACGATATTCTTCGGCTTCTTTTACTCATTTAGATTTTGAGGTTAGGTTATATGTTTTGTTTTTTGTTTAATATACCACTAAGAGAAAATACCCAATCATTATTATTTTAAGCATTAAGAAACAATCAAAAATTGCTTTTTTAAAACAACATTTTCTAAATACATTTTGATTCAAAGAATTCTTATGACCCTTCATAACTGTGGCCTATTAAAAATGCGTAGGGTGACATTTGTGGCAGCTCAAAGACGTTGCTGCCATTTTGTGACACTGTAATTAGAATAATAACAATTTGCCAGCTTGTGACACAACAAAACCACTGAATAATTAAACAGATATCTGGAAGCAGAACTGTATTTTCCAGCTAGGTAAAACATTGATATGCCCGGTAACTTTTATACAGTGGAGAAGGAGGGGTTCAGAAATAAGAAAATTTTACGTGCGCCACAGTGTTTAATACCAATGTTTTACAAAGAAGATCTTAAATAAAATACAGTTCAACCCAAACGTTGTAGCCAAACAATGAAATTATACCTACTTCCGAGGCTTCCAGAGTATTTGTGTAATTAAGAAAACCAAAAAATTGACTAATAAACAAAATAACATTTAAAGGATTCCCAAATGAATCAAAATGACAAAACTAGAAGCACTTTACAGGTAGATGGACATTTTCAGCGGGTCACAGTGTACCCACCTTTGAGTCAGTAGCGTAGGACTCAATTATATGAATGATTGTTAAAAAAAAATATATATACTTCCAAAATTATTCTGTCATAGAGGAGATCTGGACCAAATATCTGCTGTCATCATTCTACGTTGGGTAGAATGAGACAGACAGCAACCCAGTCCGAGATCTACCCCATGAGGTAGAACAATGTAAGGAAACCGCTAAAAAATATAACCTCATCTCTCTTTTTGTCTCTGCAAAGTTGGTTCATTGGGTTGTACAAATGACACAAAAATTTAGTTCATCTTGTATATTTTAATTTGAAAACTAGGGGTAAAAATAGCAAATTATTATGAAGAAAAGGTGAAGCCAAGTCGAAACAAACTCTTTCAATGGTACAGTACAATTCAGATAAATAGTTATGCCGCAAAATTTTGGTCATGACGTCATACCTTATCTTGCGTTTACAAGGAAAGCAAAAGTTGTACTTAACGATATATGGCAAATTATATGAAAAGAAAAATTATATCTAAAGCTTGCTCCTACCTTGGTCCTTGATTATTGTATAAATAAATGTGTGTTTTAGTTTATAAACCTGGAATTGTTTCCAGACATTCCCCTACTACTGCTGCTCTGGTTTCTTCTCCTCCTGCTACTCCGGGTTCAATTCTGCCCGCGTCTCCCCTCCTGACTAACTAGCACATGGTACTAGGGCAGCACGTGGTTTCGAATGTGTGCTGGATCTTTTTCGAGCGTAGAAACCTTTCCCAGGGTTACAAGGTTACACCTGGCTTCACACCAGCCTCCAGCCCAACTGTCCCGTCGATGGAATTGACAGGGCACTGCTCTTATTTCCCGTACAAATGGCGTAGGCCGACTTAAATCCCCCTCAAAAGGGTGCGAGCGTCACTCTAGATTTCGCCTAAACACGACGGACTCACTCTTCACAGTCTCTGGGACAGAACCTGCAGTTTTTGCAGTGCCACTAACCAAAAACAATGGCGATCCCAGAGACCTGTTGCCGACCCAGCCAAAATTCGTTAGCAAAGAGACCAGGCACTTTGTCGAGAACACAAAAATAATGAAGCCACCGGAAACCGTTCGTAGACTTGGTGGGGACGGTAAAACGCAATACCAACCTAATTTTCCCGGTTAAATTCAAATAAAGGATGCAAACCTATTTATAAAAAAAACTTTTTCGCCAAAAAATCTCTAACTTCGGTTGCAAGACTGGAAGAAAAAACCCGCGGTTTTTAAACTAACCAATGAGGAAATACACCAATATTTCCATACCGGTATATAGGGGGCAGCACCGACCAAGGGGATAGGAAACACGTAAACCGCACACTGAGATGTTGTCGGATCTATTTCCACGGTTGGAATTTTTATAACAAGGACATCGAGACACCCTCGAACATTTGCTTACCGGACCCCTGCCAACATAGCAAGTAGGAGGAAAATAACCAGCCGGACTATAAGAAGCTCAGCATTGAAACCATCAATTGTAAATTCAATTACTGGAGATTCGGGCATGTATCAAACCCAGGAATATTCGAACACTCAACCAATTCCCATATGAGTAAAGCTATACTAAGTGTAGAATTTAGTTGTATTTTAGTTACAGTTTTAGTCAAAAGTTTCCTTTGCTCTTTATATATGTTTTCTCTAAGATTCATATGGTTTGACGCCATTCTTGTAAAACATTTCTACATTAATAAAGTTGTTTCTGAACTTGAACCTAAAAATACCCATTGAACTACTGCTCAAACTCGGCACAAGAGTGTTCAGATGTTAAGTTTGCTCACCACTATCCAGCCCTACAAACCCTTCAATCCGACTAACTGAGCTAGTTATTAACTTTACATAACTATGATTATATATAAATTTATATAATATAAAAATACGATTTTGTTTACTCTTTTAGTCCTGGTTTTTATTCCTCGTTTATCTTCCTTTTACGAAAGTGCATAACTCGTTTTTATTTTATCTTCTCCTCATCAAATTAATAAAGATATCAAAGTGGGCGGAGCCTCGGTTGTTACTGGTCAAACCGTGGACCTAAATATGTTTTCGTGCTATCACAACTAGCTATGAGGTTCGGATTGTCCCAATATCCTCGAAAAGAAACGTAAGGGAATGAAATGTTCATCTAAATGTTTCCTTCCTGTTACTGAAACCATTTGTGATGTGGCAACGCCGCCATTCCCCAGCAGAATCGCTGTTTATTGTCATGACCGTCAACGAAAACTATGAAATTTCACAGATAAACAAAACAATCAAAAAGTTTTTATGTGATTTTCCCGAAACCTGTGATCCCGAATTCCAACCACGATGTCCAGATAATACGGTGTGCGTAGTGTCCACAGTAATTCGATGGAATGTCTCCTTTATAAGGTAACTTTTTGGACACTATATAACCTCCAAACCTAGCTCTATAAAATACCCTTAATTTGTGTACAGAAAGACGAGTCGAAGAGCCTTGATTATTTACCTGAATAAACAAATATGTAACGTTGCCTTAAACGTAAAAATGACACGTTTCATAACAAATATGCACTGCCTAGTCTTGCATATGCACTGCTCAGTCCTACATTTAGCCTGCATGTGCACTGCCTAATCCTGCATTTAGAGGTACTTCCTTGTCCTGCCTAATAACTGCCTAGCACCGCCTAAAAATCTGTACACCTTTCTGCCTATTATAGTTGTTTACCCCTTGCAATAAACATAACCTCAAAAATTTAATCGTCATTTACGAAATAGTTATATATATTATAGACAACATGAGAAAAATTGATAGAAACAATTTAGTTATACTCACATCAAAGTGTTCTTCACAAATGCAAAGTGAAGATGTATTAGATCAGGCCCTTGGGTCTCTTCAAGCAAGTTCTAGCCACTTTTTCCGTTCTTTTACTGCTGTAGGCACATGAATAAATAGTTTTTCAGGTGTTTTTATACTTGTATTCGAATACTGAGGCACTACACACCACTTATAGGACATTTTTTACATAAAAAACAGTAAAAACACAGACCAAAATCAAATAAACACTTGAATGCCGTGTATCTGTCCGCGAGTTTACTGCGCTCTGACGTCATTGCAACGCCATGCTAGAAATGAGCGTTTTAGCGGTCAATTCAAATCGGAAATTGGAAAACTTGATTTTAAATGTAGTCATAATAAAATATACTATTTTAATAATTTTGCGTAGCAAATTAGGGATCTATGTATCATTCTAAACTCTTTTCTAAAATTTGTCAAATACCCTATTAAAGAAGAAAAATAAAGTCTCATTTCAAGATTGCACTAAAAATAAATTTTTTTGATTCAAAACAAATTGTTTTAAGGTAATACAATTTATACAAAAAAAGAACGTGTTTCTTAATACACTTTATTTAAAGGGTTACGTGACGTGTTTGGGAGAGATGCGCTAGTCAAAATGTTTTGTAGGAATACACATATTTTAGAATTTGATTTAAAGTTTGTTTAATTTATTCATTGGTTTTCTCAAGCCAAGTAGTTTTCCTCAAAGTGTTTTCGGTTAATTAACTACACAAAGGCGTCTCCATACGCTTAATTAATTATTTACAAAGAGATCTTGTTTAAATCAAACAGTTTCACGTCCCTTAAAAGGGCCGACATTTAAGGAGAAATTCCCTATAATTTAATGAGAATTTCTCGTTCTATTGCAACGTTTTGATTTGATGACTTTTAATACGGTTATTTAAACAACTACACGCAAGGTCTCTAAATAGGCTAAAAACGCGTTTTATTCGTAAGGGTTTTTTCTAAATTTGGGGTGTTTTACAATACTGACCACCCTGTAGCACATACTGGTTATTCAATTGGCCACTAGAAAAAAAAATTAAGCGAAAAAACCATTAAAATCCGTCTAGAATCAACGAAAAATGTAAAAAACTGTTTTATGGCGAAAACTCATCTGGTCAACTATAAATGGGCGGTGTGAATCTGAATCTAAAAACGAGCCTCTCTTCACACATCGATTTCTAGCCATTTTAGGTATAATTTTGAGTGAGTCATTCACCAAAATGACATTCTCAATTCCACGCTTTTATTTTTTTATGTTGAAGTTAATTTCATGAGTTTTGTGCTACCATCAAATAATTGCTATGATATTATTTTTGTAACTTGGTAACGTTTTTTACTTTAGTTATAAATCTTTTAATTAACGTTTCAAAACAGATAAACTAAAAATCATTTAACTAGTGTGTTTTGCAATTTTTAATTTATATTTACGTTAGAAATTTCCAGGTTCGGACTATATTTTTTTAATATTCGATATTTTTTCAACCTTAAATCAAAAAACATTTTAGTTTTTAGTTTTATCATTTTAGGATAATAATAGCATGAAACCAATCAAAATAGTGATAAAAAATCCAGGTACGTATTTAATTTTTTTATTATAAAAACCGTATGTCAAAAACTAAAAAATATTTAAAAAAATTGACAATTTTATTATTTTTCTCTAAAAAAGTTGCCATAAAAAGGTTTTTACAGAATAAAAATATCTTGCAGAATAAGCGAGATACAAGGAATTATTAAAAATTCTTAATGCTCCTTTTTCGGGTAGACAGGATTTCATTACTGCGCATGCGTTAGTTTTGGTGGTTTTGGAACAACCGTTACGTCATTACATTATTTCACAACTGTCAAAAATTTAGGGTTATTTATATTAATTTTTTTCTAAAAATTAGTTGATTGGGTGAAACTTTATCAAATTATGGATTAAAATTGTAGTTTTTCTAAAATTAATTGTGCAGATTTATTGTAGACACCATGAAGTGTTTAATGGCATCTATAAACCACTACTAACTTTATTAACAAATTATAAATAAAAATACAGGCACTTACCTATGGAATGGCACTCCCTTACTTCTCCTGGACATTTTTTCACAAACCACACATGTTTTACGTGAATTATTTCCCATTTTTCACAGAAAAAAACAATTTTACACGACAAACGCAAGACACCGCAAAATGTAAATAGCCATCAAATATGGCGTCGACCCACATAGCAGCTGTGTGTCAACGTGACGAAACACATGTATTTATAATCTAACGTATTTGGTTCTTACCTATAGTGTCGAACTGTCCCACTGACGCCCCCCCCCTTAAAATCTGGCGAGAGAAATAAGCTGACTGCGTGGACCAATCAGATGCTTTGTTCAAGGGAAATTAATAAACTTTCCTTAAAGAGAAAAATGAAATTGCCCCGGAATTCAAGAATAGCGCCACGTTTAATTTTTATGTGTGTTTTCTTAGGTTTTAAATAGGATGAAAAAAGAATTAACTTTAGGCGGACCAATTTTACTTTTATTCCAACTTTCATGTAAAGAGCTAGAAATAGAGAAAAAACTGGTTTTTATGTCCGGTCAAGCATTCCGGTTTTTGACAAGAAAATTAAAAGAAGTCTTTTAGTTACATAATTAATGGTCTGGCCATTGGACGTACAGGGTGTCCCAAATCCGATATTTTTTATTCGTTTGATAAAAACTGCATTTTGATCTTGATATAGCAACCAGTGGCGGATCCAGGGGGATAAATATCCTTTAGATACTAAATTTCACACCTCAGATCTATCAAAAACCACTAGTAAAAAATATTTTGATCCGCCACTGATAGCAGCCCATTTTTAAGATTTGGCGTATTTTAAAATTCTGCATTTTGGAAAGGGGTCTATAACTTGTTTTTTATGAACATTTTAGTTAGGTGTAAATTGATTTTTTATAATCAAAAATTATAGAAAAATTGAAAAATCAATAAATATTTAATTCAACTTTGAAATTTAATTTTATCTGCTAATTTAAGTTTTCAAGATACCTATAACATAAATTTTGCGTTTTTCTTTTAGAATGCCCTTTTTGTTAGATTTTTGGATCAGCGTAAAATTTCCTTCAAAATGACGTATCACACTCAATATTTTATTATTAAATTTTTCTTATTGAGATCAAAGTAAAGCCAAGTTTTTCAATACACATTTTAAAATTGACTATTGCGACTGCATAATTGACTTTTAACACTGTTAGTATTATCGGTTCAATATGTCAAAAATAAAAGGGACCTTTATAACCTGAAGAACCTTTTTTTGCATGAAATGTTTTTATTATGATTTGAATATTTTGAAATATCTTGAACCCAGTAAACAAATTAAAATATAATATAAAAAATAATATAAAAAATACAGGCAATATAGAGAAAAAGGGGTCATGTACACAGTAGCGTACCCAGGAATGTGTCTTGAAGGAGGGGGGGGGCAGACCCGATGATATCATAGTTCATGCTCTTTTTTGTTTTTCTTCATAAAATATCTGGAAAATATGTTAAAAAATCTTAGGCTTGGGGGCCCGGGCATCGAGGTCCCCCTGGTTGTATAAAGAAATAACAATTTTTGGAAACAAACCGAACCAAACCGAACCCTTAGAAAATTCTTACCTATACAAATAATGCATCCTTTGTTTTTCGGTTTTTATCCTGGCTCTTCTACCGAAAATCACCGTAAAGTTGTAAAATTTAAAGTCTCCTTTAAAATACAATAATAAAGGAAGAAATGATACCATCTTTCAAAGGAGATTAGATAACCTTCGCTCCTAAGAATTTCACGAAAATACGTAAAATTCCAAAGATACCGTTGGTCGTGCGGTGTAAATTTGTAGGAGAACCAGCATGTAGTACCCACCTTTACCTCAGACTAAAGAGTTTAATAGAAGGAATAAGCATTGCACAAGTTCCACATTTTAATTTGGAAATTTATTGAATAAAGTATCAACTTTTAGCTAGGTATGATCGTGCAGGCAGATCTTGTAGTGATAATGTTTTTTGTCTGTAGAGAACTGGAAAACAGAATAGTAAAAGCAAAAAAGGTTATTGGATGTCCTAACAGTATTTTATGGAGCAGAGAGATAAAAGAGAATGTAAAATTCAACATATTTGACACAATGGTAAAAAACACGCTGTTGTGTGGAATAGAGACTTGTCGCGTACCAGAAAAATACAAAACAAAGATGGAAAGTGTCAAAATGGATGCAATGAAAAGATCAATGAGAATATCTAGAACAGATCATATAAGAAATGAAACTATAAAAGAAAGAATGGGAATCGAGAGAAGCATCCCAGTTAGCAAGGGGTCATCAAATGACGTCTTTTTATCGTCGAAAAGTGGTCATTTGGAAACCAGCAGGTCATCTACCAAAAAATGTTGTCTTTAAGGCGTCAGTTACTTGACGTCTTTTCGTAGTGTAGTTTTTGACGTCTGAAAAACGTCATATATTGGTCACTACCCACACTGCACACTTTGTCCAAGGGACATACACTCATACTTACATAGATGGTGCCCCAGTCAGTACTTCACCGGATTTATACGGAATATCGGGGTACGTATGTAAAATAAATTAAATATTAAATCAAGACAAACTTCGAGGCTTCTTTCGCTTCAAGGTGGAGATGTGTAAGTCTAGGTATAGGTCTATTTTGATCTGTACCTCACAGAAGAACACCGCTGTACCTGTTCCAGTACTTCCAGGTCTAAGTCTCTCTTCTGTGTCTAAGTTTCCTTCAGTGTTCTCAACTGCAGGGAATATTTCATATATTCAGACGAGTTTAAAAAAAGTCATAAATAGGTTTGTGTCTGTGTGTGTGTCTAATGTTCTGATTTGGTCGCAAATACGTCATATTGCTGACGTCTTTAAAACGTCTAAAAATGACCTCATTTTGGGTGTGTCTTTTGAACGTCAGTTACACGTCAGATTAGAGACGTCAATGGTCATTAAAAATGACCTGTTTTTGACGTTTAAAAAACGTGACCTTGCTACCTGGGATAACGGATGACATCACTAAAAGACAACTGATATGGTACGGCCATTTACAACGGATGAACGACGAAGGATTACCAAAGCAGGTCCTAGAATGGCAACCAATAGGAAAGGAAAAAGAGACTAGAAAAAATAAACTAGAATGGCAACAGTGAATGGGTCAAAAAAACCTGACCGAAGATGATTGTCAGGATCGAAGGAGGTGGATAATAGGCGTCGGACAACTTAGAAAAACGTTCTAAACCGCCATAGTCAATTTAGCGTCAAGGGCAAGAAATATATGTAATTCGGTCTTGATAACTCAAACTGATTAATCGAATTCTCTGGGGAAATCCCCTAATTACAAATCGTAACTTGTTTGTTTGCATTGGTATGTTTTAAAGACGCAATTCAGTGTAACTTGTATTCGATTTGCTATACGTTTAGGGGTTGTGTGTACGTTACTAGGTCACAAAACACGACTATTTTTCTGTAAAATAAATATGTACATTTATAATATGTATATGAACAATAATAAGAAAAAAATTATGTATTCAGATGTATTAGGGGTGAACGTTTTTAATATAGACTTGGTTGTATCAGAATTATGGCAATTATACCAATTTTTCTTTAAAAAAAAACGTAAATTTTGATTCACAAAAAATACGAAAACGCCGCAAAAATTTCGTCGAAGTCATGATAAGTCGAAATTTTTATGTGACACATGGTTGTTCGAGTTATCGAAGTATATTATATCCAAATATTTCAACATACAGGGACTCTAACTATACCTACCTGAACGAGGATCCAAGAAGAAGAAAGCATAAAATGTCTTGGCAAAATATAATCAATATCTTGTAGATCAGTAAATTCTGTTTCTAAAGTAGTTCAGTCACGGATCACCTAACAAACAGATAGGGAACTCAGGTGGTGGGGGGTGCTACGCGCATCTTTCACGCAGCCTGCCATGTTGGGGTCAACCACTCCAGAGGCGCATTCTGTATTTTAATATTTTTTAAACTTTTAGTACGTGTTGAGCGTTAGTGGTGTGTAGATGTGATTTTTGTGTTTGATATATGTGATTTTTGATTTTAAACAATGGGAACGGTTTGTGCCGTAAGAGACTGTAAATTCACGCGACGGTATAACCTTAATAAAAGTTATTTTCGATTTACGCAGGATCCTATAAAATAAGCTTATACATAATTTAATCTTTTGATTTTTTTAAAAAATTTGCAATATACTATACAGGGTGTTCAATAATTAAATGTCCTATGAGATGAATCTGTAAATGATCTAAGTACAAAGAGTTCTTAAGGATATATAGATCTGCAACCCCTTTGATTTTGTTTTTTTATTTTTTTATGCTTTTGCAGGATTTGTTATATTTATCTCAAATTTGAAAATGCGCCTTCATTAGAGATAAACTATGTTTTGTTTAGAAAGTTTTTGGTGTTTTGTATAAAACAGCGGCGTAAGCTCAGTTGTAGAAAAGCGAAAATTTTTAGATTGGTATCTTGATCCTTAAATTAAGCACAGGTACACAAATTAAAAGGGTAGAGGACAATTCGCCGCAGCCGATTCACCGCGGCTGAGTGGCCGCGGCCCGTTTTGCCGCGGGGACAATTCGCCGGGGGAACAATTCGCTGCGAGATTTTTGTTTCTTGATATTACCATTGTTTTATTTACCTTGAATTCATATAATATTTTTTTATAAAAATAATGTTTTCAAACTTTCCAACTAGGTATTTGGTGGTAATCCAGCATTTTTTTAATTGGAAAAAATAAATAAATTGGCGAATGTAGAATGGCGGTTTTTGTCATTTATGAACCGATTGCATCAAACTAGAAACTTTATTAAATTTTAAATTATTTTTAACTTAAATTAAAAAAAATTAAAATGGGAACCGACCTGAAACACCTTAAAGTTCCGAATTTGATGCATATCGTTTAATAAATTTGAAAATCCACAATTTTGGATCTGCTATTAGGTTTTTTTTAAATTTGAGTAAAAAGCTGTAATGAGTGACCTTAATCACTGCAAGGTTAAAATTTAAGAAAATTCTGTTGGAAAAGTTTTAAAAAAGTGATAATCGAGCAAACAAATATATTATATGAAGTCAAGCTAAATAAAACTGTTTAAACAATTGCCATTGGCATGAAACAAAAAATCTAGCTCATTTTTGTTTATTAGGTATTCAAAAACTCCAATGATGTGTGTTTTCAATAGCTTAAAACTGCAACTAATATAAATTTCACTGCTAAAGTGTTAAACATCTCTTAAAATCAAAGGGGGTGATTTTTCTTCGGTATTTTAAAAATATTATCACAAGAGTTTGTTTGAGTTTAGTAGGTATTACAATATAAATAATACAAAAATTTGATGTTTCATTATGCACCTCAAAAATTAGGTTAAAGATCCAACATTCTTTAGAAAATGTCTAATTTTGACGTAAGCATCATATAAAATTTATATAAAGTCCCTCGTGTCTTACTGATTTTAAAAATATGTAACGCGTCGATGCTCTGATAAAATCATTATTTATATTATAAATGCATTATTAAAAAAACAAATATCTAAACTTGTAGGTTGCTTCGATTTAAAAAAGATCCCTCCTATCAAAATTTAACATTTTGGCTAGCAAATTATTTAAAAAAACTTAATTATTACCGTTTTGGTAATGCATAATTCCACAAAATTTTAATGGTCTGTTATAATTTTTAAGAAACAAACAAAAAACCGAAAAAAAATAACGCCAAGTTTAACACCCTGTAAAAACAAAGAGGTCTAACAAAATGTAATGCGAAAAAAAATCTTTGATTTGACCATTTCCACAACCCCTTAAAGTTTCATGCATCATTTAAATTACACCCTGTATAATAAACTATTATATAACATTTGGTCAAGAGTTTTTGACACAAATTTGTTATAATTTTTTATTATGCTACTATTTAAACTTTTAAGAATACATATAGAACTTTAAAGATTTTACTAAATATTAAAATATTAATTTACCGTGAAGCAATTTTGTGCTAATTGTAAAGATTATTTGGTCACCCTGTATCTCCTTAAACTTTCAATTTTTCGAAAAAACTAATAAATAATATCTGATTCCAGTAAATGAAGAAATTAATCCACATTGTCAAACTTCTTATATCTAAAATTCACAATTTTACTCCTCTTGAAACTTATAGCAATTTCGGCTTTTGCTCGAAAACTGCCCTCGAGTGCTCGTAAATTGCTCTGAAACGGATGCACGCGTTCGACCTAAAAACAAGCAGTGCTCTAAAAAAGATTTGCGTGATCGTCTATTGCCCGCAAATCTCCGAGCGGGTGCTCGGAATTGCTCCATCTCTTTTGACGGAGCAACGTGTCAGATCAAAACAAAAACATAACCCCATTTTTTAGATTTGATTAATTTGTTTCTAATTTTGGTGTATTTGTGTTTTTATAAGTGTTTTCCGTATTTTACATCTAGAAAATTTGCATTTATATACGTTATTGCACCCAAAAATTTTTAATCAAAAAATTATAAAACAACAATATTTTTTATTTGTTGACGTTATAAAGCCCAGGAAATTTCGAGCAAGTATTTGGAAAATCGTGTTCGCCCTTGCTCTGAAGACAAGCAATCCCGCTCGATCTCAGATCAATGCCGGGTGCTCGGAGAGAGATTCGTGACGTTACCGTTCTACCCGCGAGTGACTTCAGAGCAGTGAAGCCGAAATCGCCATTAATAAATGTTATCCCAATAAAACAAAAAAAGCAATCAATTTTTTTCTCCTTGTGTTTGGCTGTATGCTGGAAACGACAACATGCTAACGTATTCTGGATGAAGAAGAAGACTTTTTTTTGTGTTTCCCCTATCTCTCATTCAATAAAACACATTATTTCCATAGTCCCCTACAGAGGACAACATATAATTTTTTTACGCGGCCTAGACTCTAAAATTCATTTTAGCTCCCATTTTTAGCAGTACAAAACTATTTTAATGTTTTTATTATTTCTGGCAGTAAAATATTTTTTCGCATCAACAATCTGAATATTTTATGATAAATTTATTTTAGTCCGGCTCTGAGTTTGATTCCCAATGCTCAGCCATCGCTGAATTCTTCGAGATCAAAGACTGCCAGCCGGCTTATTTATCTGTTTGTTAGGTGATCCGTGGTTCAGTCATAGGTGCAAGCCTTAGAGTAATAATAATATAAAGAGAAGAAGTCAACCGCGGCCCCGTGTAAATGTTCCCTATTCGTGGCGGTCATTCCTGAAAACTTAGAATATGCAGAATCCCCGGCGATGGCAACATAGCGTCACTGGAATCATCTCGAAAAAACCACACTGGGCTGAATTTTCACAGTATTTTCAGAAACATAGCACTTCTTGTTTATTTTTACGTCCAACTAAGTTCTTTTTTACAAAAATAAAAGTCAGCACACAGAAAAAAACACCAAAAATTCAATATACCGAGTCCGACGGCCAAGACAACACTGCATTTAATACAAACACATGTTACTGTCAGTGTCGACCTTAGAGCTTAGGAATATCTGGGCTAACCGTTCACGACTTGAGGACCCACCTAATTAAACTTGTTGCCATTATATAAGTGAAAAAATGATTGAGTAGAAATAAGAGGGCACGGCAGTGCCTCGCCAAGTTCGCGCTGCCGTACCATCTTTTCTTGAAACATTTCAGCCCATATTTGACCTATCTAAAACTCTACTTCGAAAAGAACTACGAATCTCATACTTTGCACAGTCGTAGACCTTCATGGAGTTAACAACCCCTCCAAGTTTCATGGACTTCTATAAAGTAGTAAAGTTGTTACGAAATTTCAAAAAACGTCGAAATTGCCACTCACTCACTGACTCACTCACTCATGTATAGATCATCAAAGTTCTACTGTACTTCCAGACCTGCTATAAAGCTGAAATTTGGCGGACTGATAGAAATTATGACCAAACCCCTGGAAAAAATCAAAAAGCCCCAAAATTCTAATTTACTCCCCTCCCCTATACATGTAAAATTATTTAAAAGTAACATTACCCACTTCTAGAAATGCTAGAGAGCTGAGCTATAGGAAAAAACACCCCAAAATTCTAATTTACTTCCCTCCCATATAAATGTAAAGTTATGTAAAAGTAACACTGCCCACTTCCAGAAACGCTAGAGAGCTGAGCTTTTTAAGACTGAAAGACACTATGATAAAACTATAGGAAAAAAATTTAAAACACCACTATTTTAATTTACTTCCCTCTTCTATAAATGTAAATTTATATAAAAGTAACATTGCCCACTTCCAGAAACGCTAGAGAGCTGAGCTTTGGAAGGTTGATAGAAACTATGATAAAACCATGGGAAAAAATTTAAAAACCCCAAAAATTTTCATTTACTCTCCTCCCCTATAAATGTCAAGTTATGTAAAAGTAACATTACCCACTTCCAAAAACGTTAGAGAGCTGAGCATTGGAAGACTGATAGGAACTATGATAAAACTATAGGAAAAAATTAAAAACACGAAAATTTTAATTTATTTCCCTTCCCTATACATTTAAAGTTATGCAAAAGTAACATTGTCCACTTTCAGAAACGCCAGAGAACTGAACTTTGGAAGGCTGATAGCAACTATGATAAAACCATGGGAAAAAATTAAAAAACCTCAAAATTTTAAGTAAGGCATTGCAAAAGTTTTGAACAATATTCCGCATATTTTACTATTTTAAAAATTAAATATTATCCAATTCCTTTAAAAAAGAAGCGAAATCATAACAAAAACATTCATGTAAAAATAACCAAGTACGCGGCATTCCGTAAAAAGAATTGAGATAAAAGTAAAGTCAAGTTCTCCAATACAAATTTCAAAATGAAAGTAAGAAACTAGTTTGGAAATGTTTTTCTAAACTTAGCTATTACGGCTGTAAATGACTCAGGCACAGTGCTAAATTGAACATAAAGAAGTTCGGCTGTAATAGCAAAGTTTAGAAAAACATTTCCAACTAGTAAAAATCTTTGTATTGGAGAACTTGGCCTTACTTTTACCTCAATTCTTTTTACGGAATGCCATTTTCGCGTACTTGGCTCTTTTTTACATGAAATGTTTTTGTGTTGGTTTATTTTAAACAGGCCGTTTCAGTAAGTAAGTATATCTAACCGTTTTCAAGTGTAAACTAAACAATCCAGTCTAAAGGCTACTACTTATACTACTTGGTGTGCAGTCGGCCCCTTTTTACCTTCCTAGCCCGCACAGCAACGTCTAGAGAAGGTATTGTTTTCGACAAAAAATTTTCAGATAACACCGAAAATGTGTTATTTGGGTGTATTTTGACCTACCCTAGCAATATCGTCGTGATGTCTGTCTGTGTTGTGTGTAACGCTTAACCGATTTACATGAAATTTTCAGGTAAAATAGTACTTGATACTGCAACGAGCTGATTAGATTTTAGTCAAAATTCGTGAATGCTAATGACAGTTTTTGACAGTTAAAAAGTTTTAAAAATGCTAACTTTTTAATGGAACGTCGCATCAATATGCGGCTTTCGGAATATAGTATAGCGCGTTTTTTGAAAAAAATTATGTTATAACAAGAAAGTTCGCAGGAGCTTTCATTTCCGAGATATTTACAAAAAACTGTTTTCAAGGTTGATGTAACGTGGAGTGTGCTAATGGGCTACGAAGGTATCAGATCCGTCATGGATCCATTTATTTAGTTCCAAGACGCTTGTTTTCCTTAAAGTGTGGTTTCACACAGAAAAACTACAAAACTACTAAATACTTAGAGAAAATTAAAACAATCCAATGAAATTTTCGTTTGAATGGTTAATAGTGCTTCAACTCTCCAAACAGAAAAGCCGCATTTTAAAATAATAAAATAGAATATCCTTAATACTGGTTAAAACTGTTGGAACAATGACTAATAGTTAATCGTCCTCTAGTATAGAAAAAAGGATTCCCCTTTTACCTGGGGATATAGTCCAAGTAGCTCAAAACGAAACCCGGCCCTGCTAACACGAAATCCGTAATATGATGTCATACACCTGTTGCCACGTCCTAAAAAAATGGTGGGAAAGGGGTCGTTCACAAATTATGTTGTCTAAATGAGTTTTTATCGCAGATTGTAATAAGAAATACACAGCATAAAACGACGCGACGCGGGCTAATAAGCGCATGACAAATTATCGCACGGTTTGAATAGCCTAACCAACTCAAAGCACTATATATTTTGGTAAGGTAAGAAGTTGAACCTTACTTATTATTTATAAAATTTTACAGAGGCAGAGGAGGCGGCAACAGCGGAAAAGCTACATTGTTTACCAACAAATGAATGAATGACCGCTGAAACCGGGGCTACTACTTCTCTTTATATGTTATTACTCTGAGGTGCAAGCCGAATTTTTATATAATTATTCCTTAGCAGCTGGGACACATCCCCACATATTCTTCGCCAAAATCCCCTTTGACCTTCGCCTCAAAGTAAGTAAGTATTAACTGTGATAAAAAGTGAAGAAAGGAAAAATACGCAAAATCATTCGGTCTATATAAGCTTGTCTAACGAACTGTCACGATCAGCTGTTCGATACTTGTGGGAGGACAGGCACAGCGTTTTCCCATAAGGCGCAATGCTAACATAAACGTAAATTTAAAAAAAAAGTGAAACGATTTAATTTACTACAAAGATGCTGTTCTAAGTATTGACCCTTTGTGCACATGGGAAAAATGCGTTTTTCTTTAAAAAAATCAATTAAAGCCAGTAAATCTGAAATAAAAGGGACCATGTTTTGTTCAAAAAGTCAGGTTATGGTTTTATTTACTTTTGGTGGGTGTGCTTTCGGGCTGTTCGGCCGTCGTCGTTGGAAATTCGTTCTCGACGTTTCGCCATCTCGCGTGGATGGCATCTTCAGGAGATGTTGACTGTTTGTCGGCTTCTCGAAGACTGACCACCAGTCTTCGAGAAGCCGACAAACAGTCAACATCTCCTGAAGATGCCATCCACTCGAGATGGCGAAACGCCGAGAACGAATTTCCGACGACGACGGCCGAACAGCCCGAAAGAACACCCACCATTGGACGATGGCCGCGAAAGCCTTTCACAATTTGTTTATTTACTTTTGTTTTTTTTTACGTTTTTTTCAGTTTTTTACTCAGTTTGAATCATTATTATTAGTTTTTGTGCTGTTATGAACTGTGGCAGCTGGGAAGATCTTGATAATGTTAATTTTGATGGAATGCCAAGTATTTTGACCTTAAAAAATCATCCTGATTTAAATGAACTAGGTATATCAGCTCAAGGAAGGGAAAAGAAAGTGGATAAGTGCTCTAAGAGCTGACTTAACAGAGCAAAATTGAAATATTCGAAAGTTTTTTGTCAGGTTTGTTTTGGATAAATACCTATGTAACTGCCATTTTTGCAACGTTTTCTATTGGGATCTTTTTTGTGCTCGAGTGGACCTTTTGCAGAAGTGTATCTAACATAGAATTGTGTTAAACTATAAGAAATATTTCACTATGATTTTTTTACTATTCTAGGCAAGCAACTTTCAAAATTAGAATACAGCAATGATCCTGACTGGGTCCCTCCTGAATGGATTGTTTTAAAACAGTTGAAAATTTTTTAAATTGATGTTTGAAAAAAGGGTTTAGAGAAGAAAGAAGAGGAAAATGATATGAGGTTAAAGTGTAGGTAACAAGCTAAACCAAATTTGGACACCATCCTACAGAACTCTAAGCGCCGGTACACACACGCGTTTTTTCTGCAGCGCGACGACGCAGCGTTACCGCAATTGCGGTCCGTGATACCACGGATCACCTATTTGTTAAGGTGATCCGTGGTGATACTATGAAATAAATGGCGCTATTCACACAGTTGAGCGGCAAACGCGCGTTCGACTTGCGTGCATTCTTCAGAAAAACGCGGTAACGCTGTATCACCGCGCTGCAAAAAAACGCGTGTGTGTATCGGCGCTAATAAATTCATGGTAGTGTAGCGTCCTGTATAGTGTCCTGTATTGTCAAAGTTTCTTTTTCTTTAATAAATATTTATTTTACATACCTTAAAACAGTTTAGAATAAACTGGTGGGTTTGACAATCTCCCTAACTCAAACCTCTTTTTATCTTAAACTATTTTGGTGCAAATTTTCCTTTATTTCCTTGCTTTTTAATTTCTGAAACTGAATTTTTTTTATAACTTGTACACCGTAAAATTTGTACAGCATTTGAGTTGTGAAATTTCTACAGTACTGTTCTGAGCCTATTACCAAAAAAAAGTTACATTATGAGGCCTCGGGCCCCCCCCACGACATATTCCTGGGTGCGTTACTGAGTTTAACACTATAGAAGGCCTATTACTTAGCAAAAGGTTTAGTCAAGTACAACAAAAGGTCCTAATAGAAAACCCGAATCTGATGAGAAATGTTTAGAGAAAAGTTTAGTCTACTTCAATTTCTTCTCTGTTAAGTGAACCTTGAAGTGAGCTCTTCGAATAGAACTACTGATCCACTTTCCTCTACTTTGGGCTGATAGTTCATTGATTCATTGGTCAAAAAACTTCATATTCAATGAAAACTAACATTCTCATGACCTCCTCCGCTGCCGCAATTCACAACAGCAAAAAAACTTGGCATAATAATCAGTGGGGCACCCAGAAATATGTCTTGTGGGGACCCGAAACCTTTGGGGGCCGGATACCATTGGGGGGCCCCCAGAGGTCTCATGATGTCGTACTTTATGCTATTTTTTCTGTTTATTCATGAAATACATGGAAAATATCTAAAAAAATATGTGGTTTGGGGGGGGGGTCCGGGCCCCGAGCCTCCCGCCCCCTTGGTGCGCCCATGTAATAATTCAAAATAAGTAACTAGAAAAAAGTTTAAAAAAACCAAAATAAACAAAAACATAACCTACTTTTTTAAAGAAAACATGGTCTCTTTTATTTCAGATTTACTCGCTTTAGCTTAATATTTTTAAGAAAAACGCATTTTTCCCATATGGACAAAGGATCCGTTCTTAAAACTGAATCATTTTTGAAACTGAAGCTCTTGTCTTTTTTGTAAAATTTACGTTTTTGTTAACATACGGCTTATGGGAAATCGGTTTGTTTGTCCTATGGAAGACATCTTGGATTTGATCATATGTTTTGTTATTTTGGTTTCTTTAAAGTTAAACAACTTTAAGTAAGGGTTAGGTGAATGGTTAATAATACCCGGACCACCAATGGTACCAGAAAAAAAAGCGTGTGAAAATTTTAATTATCGTGGAATTTTAAAAAAGTCAACTTTTGGTCAACTATTAAAGCAAAACGAGGTATACTTTTACGTAAACATTTCTCATAATAGGCGCATTTGTGAAATTAAGACACAATACGTGCATTCATATAAAAGGTCACATCATCTCTTCTTATAATAAATCCCGTTATATTACCTTTACTTTACCAGTGGCGCACCCAGGATCATGTCTTGGGGGGGCCCGAAGCCTCATGATGTCGTATTTTATGCTATTGAATCTTTTTATTCGTGAAATATGTGGAAAATAGCTAAAAAAATCTTGAGCTTGGGGAGGCCCGGACCCGAGCAAGACATTAAAGTCATAAAACTAAATTTGAGTTTTCGACCTTGGGGAGGGGGGTGGCTTCCCCCGCCATCTTGGATTTAGTGTGCACAAAAAGATTTTTTAAAATTACTTGGTTACTGTACGCTTTAGAAAAAAAAGTTTTAAAAAAGTTGAAGCCAATAAAATTTCCTATAAAAACGCGTTTGCATGTTTTTTGTCAGACGAATAGTTTCTCAGTTATGACGCTAAATATTTCGCCGCAATATTGGATTTTGTTTAATTTTTTTTTAGTGGCCTTTAAATTTGAAACTTCTTATTTTTGAGAAAATCTGTGGTATCGTAAAATAAAGATCAACTAATGGCCTATGAAATGAGGCATCATTGAGTTCTCTGAGTAGTACCCTTGCTGAGATACGAACCCTGAAGTGTTAGCCGTACACCCGTTTCCTATGTATTTCCATAGTATATGCAAAATAAACCGAAATTATTCAGTTTTATGTCATTTTCTCGAAAGGTAAGCATTTTACCGAAAGTGTGTAAGCAACTTTATTGTGAAAAATTAAATTATCTTTTAGACGATGTATCATCTAAGTGGGCCAAGTCCACGGTTAGCACTTAATTGGCATCCGTAAATTGTATTTTGTTGAAAGTAAAATTGTCTTTAAAACGATATGTATCTAGTGGGTTTTTGTTAACGGCAGTGGCGTATATAAGGGGGGCCTGGGGACCCGCCCCCCCTGAAAAGCTAAGATTTTTTTAGATATTTTCCATATATTTCATGAATACAAACATAAAATAGCATTATATACGGCCTCATGGGGACTCGGGCCCCCCAAAACTGTATCGGGCCCACCCCGAAACTTTTTTCTATATACGCTACTGGTTAACGGGGAATACTCAAGACCGTTTGGTGAATTTTTTTCCAATGAGATGTCGGACAGAATCATACTTGATTCTTCAAAATGGCGTATTTATTCTTATATTCCAAAATTGTTTTATTTTATTTTTATTTATTTATAGTAAACAGAGCTGTCAGGTACTTCAAGTACAGTACTTGAAATTGTACTTACAAGTACTTCAAGTACTGTACTTAAAGTACATCTACAATTCGGTAATTGTACTTGGTAATTGAAGTACTTTTAACAATGTACTTGGAAATGTACTTGATTTTGTCAAGTAAAGTATTTCAAGTACATTTAAAGTACTTCAAGTACATTCAAAGTACTTCAAGTACATTCGAAGTACTTCAAGTACATTAAAAGTACTTCAAGTACAATAAAATATTCTTGAAGTACAATGTAGATATAGGTGAGATATAACTTTAATGTGCCGAAGACAACTGGTAACCTCAGGGTTGCCACCTGTCCGACTTTTTTATCAACTTCGCAGGGAAGTCCGGTATTTTAGGAACCTTGATAGGACGTCTTAATTAATCGCCCAAAAAATCGTAATATTAGGTACACAATTATCCAAAGAATAATGTGGAACGTGAAATTCAAATGCAGTGTAAGAAACTACTACAGCAGTCATGCCATCTATTGAAGCATCTCGGTAGTACGGTGGTGCAGGTATAATGCACTTTCAGCTCGATTTTTGGGGATCCACCTACTCACCTTGCAGCAGGCGTGATTTCTACGTTTGATGGAGGTTGGTTTAAAAAACCCGAAAATTTATTTAGCCTGACTAGAAACACCTCAAAGCATTCCTGGATATTTGTTATGCTTACTTATTTAGTTTGATTTAAACAAGCTTTTAAGCAGTTTTCTCGGTTATTATAAAAATAGTACTTTCTATGAGTGATTTAGAAATTATTGAAGGTAAGAACAGTGCCCCTAGTGCTCAACCAAAAAAGAAATAAGGCAAGGTAGGGTACGTGCATCCCGGTTTTACACGAGTTTTTTGTAGGTCTCATACACAAAATGTGATCTATTTGGAACAACCGTATGCAATTTAAGAAAAACTTAATATATTTTAAAATTTTTCTTTTTTGGGGTAGGTCCCACTTACCCCGGAGTTCGTGGTAACTGTGACACCCCTATTGCAAAACTATAAAACGTTAAGAACAGTTTGATGCGACTGGGTCAATTTTGCAGCTTTTTGTTTAATAAAATTATCTCTTTCCATTACCTTTCTGGCATTTTTATGTAAAATGATGAGTTGAGAAAACATAAATAAATGCAATTTAGGTATACAAGTAATATATTATTATGAACATACATGAATATTCCAAAAAATAAAACCTTTCAGGTTGAAAATTTTGTAAACATTTTTGACATGTTTTAAATTTTTTTACATATTAAACATTTTTTTCCATTTTTGACGGTTTATGACATTTTTTGAAATTTTTTGATAGATACAGATTAGATAATTTTTGACATTTTTTACATTTTTGAAATTTTTTACATTGTTGATATTTTTTTGATATTTTTGGCATTTTTCTAATTTTTTTACATATTTAAAGTTCTTGAAGTACTATTGCAGATAACATATTTTAAATGGAGTGTTACCTTAGAATGTGAGCTATCAAATGTACTTACTGTGTTTTTGCTTATGACGGCAGAATAGGTAACGAATTTATAAGGAAATGAGTGCAGACAAGATTGGCAGTGTAATCGTATAATCTGTAAAAAAATAGTTAAAACAAAAATAGATTTTTTGGAAACGACCACACCGATTTTACTAATTTGTACCTCGTTGTGTGGGGGAAAAGAAAAGTAGTGCTTTTCTATAAATTAAAAACTAAAGTATTTTTGGAAAATAAGAATAAACACGTCATTTCAAGAATCAAGTGTGATGACCAGGATGTTTTTGACTTCATCCAAATCGGTTCAGTAGTAATGAATTTTTAAGAAAATAAATGCAGACATGATTGGCAAAGCAATCGTATAATATTTAAAACAATGGTTGAAACAAAAATATATTTTTTTTAGAACCACTTAACAGATTTTGCTGATTCATACCTTATTGTGCGTGACAAGAATGCAGCTTTTTTACTAGTTTAAAAAAATATATTCGCAACACAAGAATAAGCCAGCATCTTTGAAGGGTACATTTTCATTTTGTCCGTCATCTTGGATTTTAAAAAAATATATATAATAAGTTTAAACTCTGATTAATTCTCTGCCAAGTGCAGTTTGTCTTATTAAAATCGATTGAATAGTTCAAAAGTTAAAATAAAAAGAAATTACCGTGTTTTTTTGGCCCACCCGGTATCTCTCAAATTAGGAGTTCTGGGAAGAACATAAAAAAAAAATGTGACAAGGCAAAATTAAATTCAATAAATTAAATGAAAATCTGCGCGGAAACGCCAGCTTGGCATCGGAAAATGACAGATTTTTCTTTAAAGTTGAAAATTTGCTGTTGAAAGTTTCTCTCGCGCGCAACGAATAGGGTAATAAAAGGCCCCTAATAAAGCTGTCTGTATCGACTCGGGCCAATCTAAGTATTAAACTTTAGATTTTAATTAATTAGAAGGGAAAATCCGAAAAAGCAGGCGTCTCCGAAAACCCATACAGTTAGTAGGCATGGGTAACACAGCAAATTTTCGTGTGTCGATACAATGACGCTGACACTGCTTGCTGTATTAAGGCAATGTGTTAGCACAATTGTGTCATGACAGTGAGAGCGGTGAGCTATAAGAGACTCAAAAATGTGCCAGCTTTGGCGATAGATAAAGGATTTTTGCTTCGGTTCAGTCAGTTTTTATTAGATAGGCAACTCCGGCTGTTTGACAGATCATTAACTCTGTGGCGCCCACTACTGAGCTTAGTGACGAACTAAAATTGGAGGCGGGAAATTTGAATCGCCTTTTATAATAAATTTTCTTTAATTTTAAAGTTTTTTTTGAAATTTTTAATCAGTCAATATTTTATATGTCTTTATAAGATATAAACAGATTGATTGAATAAAACATTTTTTAAATGAGTTTTTATTATTATAAAAAAAGCTACAAATTAACTACTAACTACAGATGAAATCATACATAGTCTATTTGATTGGTAAAATAAAATATAATGAAAAACCAAACACTATCTAGTATATTTAAATGTGCTTTTAACATTTCTGGTGAGTGATGATGAAATCATACATAGTGTATTTGATTGGTAAAATAAAGTGTTAGCTCCCGCTAAATTTCGCGGTTGTTTATATATATTTTTAAAAACACACAACTGTATGAAGGACAAAGCGCATTCCGCGTATTTGGACATGCGCACCAACAACCAGTGAGATCCTTGTCAATCGCCTAGAGAAAATGGCGTGTGAATTTCGTTCTCCAACTATTTCAAATATCTACACCTGAAAGTGCTCGATTTTTGTGTACTGAAGCATAGAACTAGAAACTTCAACCCTTCAGCTACGTGGTGACATCATTAGATCCAATCAGGGGCCCCTTGGAAGTGGAGAATTTGGCTGCAAAAGTGGTGAGGGCATTTGTCTCTGATTACCGTTGTGTGGCACAAATATTTTAATTAATCTATAATTATTAATTCATATCAATATATTTATGTTGGTTCGCGCTTTCATTAATTAAAATATTTACAGTCCATTGCATTTAACGTTTTTCTAACCGTGGACTAACAGAAAGTGGTCCTTTTCGAGCCGAATTATTTTTAAATAATAAATCCATACGACGGTATTAATAATTATTTGCAAGCCGAGGCGGCCTTGAATTTTTCGCATCGTATTTGAAACGTCGAGAGAGAAAGTCGGCGCAGTACCTGGTTTTGGTCCGCTGCTATGGTAACGGGTCTACTCCGCGTGGTATAAACAAAAGCGAGTAGGAATCAAAACAAACAAAACAAACGTTCAGTGTGATAGGTGTGTACCATATCATTTCGATATTTAAAACAATTTTCATCAATTGCGATAAATTAGTGCATATTTTCGACAATTCGTCATTTTTCTATTTCCGAAGCATTAATTTAGCGTTAATTGTATATTTACCGACAATTTCGTCATTTCAAAGGTAAAATCATGTCTGTCAAAAAAGCCGCGCAAAAACGCAAGGGTTTTTTATCTGCGATCACCGAGTGTTATGTGTTGTCACAGACCGCGGAAAAGGATGAAAGAGCGAGAAACGAGTTTCAAGTGAGGTATGCCGATTTGGATGAAACCTTCGAAAAATGCATGCTGGAACATAATGACGTCATTATGTTGATAGACGACTCGGACGATGAGGAGTTTAAAACACAGGATGCGATCCTTTCAGAAGCTCGTAAATATTTTTATGCGTGTAAGGGGGTTTACTCTAAAATATTTCCGGTTGAGGCCCCATCCTTTTCGGGATCATATGTTCGACAAAACGAATCTGAAACTCCAAAACTCAAAGAGTTAGGTATTCCCATATTCCGAGGTGATAAAAAATTATGGCCAAACTTTTTCGATCTTTTTAATAACATTATAGATCAAAATCAAAGTCTAAGTAACGTTCGAAAACTTCAATATTTATTTTCATATCTCGAGGATGAGCCTTTAAAATTGAATCAGGGATTAGCTTATCTGATCAGAATTATAAAATTGCTTACGACAAATTAGTCAATAGATATCAAAACAAGCGAGACCTCGCAAATGATGCTTTAAGCTCAATTATGAACTCCACCTTAAAAAACGAGTCAGCTAAAGAATTACGTAATTTAATTGACACCTTTTCTGAATCCCTAGAAATTTTAAAATCACTTAGCTTTGACGTTGACAGTTGGGACTTTATTATTTTTTTCATTTTATTAGAAAAATTGGATATTCCAACGCGTTCAAATTTCGAAATGAGTCACGCCAATACTAATACCGAAATTCCCACTTTTCAGTCACTTTTTCAATTTCTAGAAAAAAGATGTAAAGTTTTGGAATCACTTCCTCAACCAACAGCACCCAAAAAGGTGCCTATCTATCAAAAATCAAATTCTATGCAAAATCAGTCTGGGCAAAAGCCTACCTATCAAAATTCAAATTCTATGCGAAGTCAGTTTGGGCAAAAGCCTACCTATAAATCATCCAATTCGCCTTTTATAGGACTGGCTGGCACCTCAACTAATTCAAGTACGGGAATAAAATGTTTCCGGTGTAATCAAGGTCACGTGCTTTCGAAATGTCAAACATTTCTTGATCTCTCACCTATCGATCGCCTATCTTTCGTCAAACAGAAAAAATTATGTCTAGCGTGTTTTCATCCCTTGCATGATGTAGATACGTGCAAATCAAAATATTCATGCAGGACTTGCAATAGTAAAAGGCACCACACTTTAACTCATATCTTAGAAACTAATCAAGAGTCTGGAAGCCAAGATACTAGTCCTGTCATTCACACACCACCTGTCAATAATCTTCATGTGTCATTAAATGCCTCAGGACCTTCAGGTACCTTTCTTTTATGCACCGCCATAATAGATGTTATGGACGGTTGCGGAAATTTTCAACCTGTAAGGGCACTGCTTGATTCTGGATCACAGACAGGATTCATCAGTGAAAAGTGTATTCAGCGTCTTAATCTTCCTAGGCGAAGTTACACCACTGAAATATTCGGATTAAATCAGATGTCTTCTTTCACTTCCAAAGGGCTCGTTCAATGTCACATTAAGCCACAAGGACAAGTCACTCCTTTACTTAATTTCGAAGCAATTGTTGTTCCACAACTATGTTCCAATATGCCTACATTCTCTTTGAACGATAATCAGTGGAAACACTTGGAAGACCTTAAACTTGCCGACCCATCTTATTTCAAATCTAGACCTGTGGACCTGGTTATTGGTTGCGAGCTATTCGCACAGATATTCAAGGAGGGCAGGGTTCTTGGACAGGTAGGGCAGCCTTCAGCCCTTGAAACTATCTTTGGCTGGGTCGACATGGGAAAGGTTGACGAAGTAGGTAGTCTTACGGAACGAACCAGTTGTTTTTTAACGAGTCATTCACCTCCTTTAGAGGTCATTCTCCCTAGGTTTTGGGAAATCGAACATTTGCCTAAAAAACAAATCTTATCAAAGGAAGAAAAACAGGCAGAATCAATTTTTACTGCTAGTGTAGTACGGCAACCGAGCGGTAGATTCATGGTAGATCTTCCGTTTAAAGACAAAATAAACCCTGACCTAGGAAATACTTATCCGCAAGCTTATCGTAGATTTTTACTTCTAGAAAATAGATTAATCAAAAATCCTGATCTGTACACTGCCTATTCAAGTTTCATGCAAGACTATATCGATTCTAATCATATGAGTTTAGTTTTATCTAGTCAACCAAAGGTCGACGTGTCGTGTTTTTTAGCACATCATTGCGTACTAAAGCCGGAAAGCTTAAGTACAAAATTAAGGGTAGTCTGGGATTGTTCGGCAGTCACCCCAAAAAATATTAGTCTCAATGACACATTGTTATCTGGACCGAAACTTCAAAAGGATATTGCTTCTTTACTCCTTACGTTTCGTCTTAATCCTATTGCCTACATTGCTGACATCAAATAGATGTTCCGTCAAGTCCTTATCAATCCTTATCACCGTCCTTATCAAAGGATATTGTGGAGGTTTTCTCCACAGGACCCACTTTCAGTGTGGGAACTTTCTACTGTCACTTTTGGCATGACATGCTCACCTTTTCTAGCCATGCGTACCTTAAATGAGCTGGCAGAGAGAGAAAAGGAACGTTTTCCTATGGCTAGTACTGTTCTAAAAACGTCAATCTATATCGACGATATCTTGGGAACTAGCCCTTCGCTTTCTGAAGCTCTCTCCCTTCAAACAGAACTCAATGATTTGTTGAAGTCGGGAGGATTTGAACTTAAAAAATGGACAAGCAATTGTCCTGAGTTATTGGCAACATTGCCAGAGTCCGATCGTCAAATGCCTCTCTCTTTCGACAAGGAGGAACCCCACTTTATCAAAGTTTTAGGACTTCAATGGCATCCAAAAAACGACATTTTTTCTTATCAATGCCGAATAAAGGACAAACCCCCAACCAAACGTTCTATTTTATCTATCATAGGGACAATCTTCGATCCCTTAGGTTTTCTTTGTCCCTTGTTGCTACAAGCAAAATTTATTTTGCAACAGTTGTGGATATCGAAAATAGGCTGGGACGAAGAACCAGATTCTTCTATCATCGACTCTTGGAACAAACTTCGTTCTGAATTCTCGCTTCTTTCCAATTTTCAATTACCCCGACAAATCAAACTGTCAAAAACCAATACCTGTCAAATCATCGGCTTCTGTGACGCTTCAATTCGAGGCTACGCAGGCGTCGTATATTTTCGTGTAGAAGAGGAAAATAATATATCTGTTTCTCTCATATCTGCAAAATCTAGGGTCGCGCCTATAAAGTCACAAACTTTGGCTAGGCTAGAACTCCTAGGCGCATTGCTTTTAAGCGAATTAATTGACTTCGTTTTATCTAGCTATGAAGGAAAAATAACTTTTACAAATATCGTTACTTTCTGCGATTCGCAAGTCGTATTGCACTGGCTTTCATCCCCTCCTAATCGCTGGCAAACCTTTGTTGGAAATCGAGTCAGTAGAATCCAAGAAATCATTCCCTCAAACTCGTGGCGCTACATTCCTTCTGCTTTGAATGCAGCCGATATTGCGTCACGAGGGGCCACCCCTTCACAGCTCATGTCACATGACATGTGGTGGAACGCACCGTCGTTTTTGTGGTCTCCCGAAAACGAATGGCCCGATTTTCATAAACCAAAAATGCCGATTGATTTCGGAGATATTAATCTGGAGGAAAAGCCAAAAGTCTGTTGCAATGCGATAATTGATGTCAACTTCTTAGATCAGCTTCTTATCAAATATTCCTCTATATCAAAAATTCAACGTATCATTTGTTATGTCCTTCGAATAGTTAACCTTTTTCAAAACCATTCCTATCAAAAACCCACTAAGCCGCCGGACCAAAAAGTTATTTTTGAGAATATTGTTTTTCCTACCACCGGTGAGATGCAAAGTGCGTTACACCTTCTTATCAAACGCGTTCAAGGTTCTTGTTTTTCTGAGCTTTTTTCCGCGTTATCTAAAGACAAACCAATACCGAAACCTTTGCGAAAACTTTCACCTTTTCTTGATGAGAATAATATCATTAGAGTCGGTGGCAGATTACAAAAATCTGACCTTTTGTCTTATTCTGCAAAACGCCCCGTCTTACTTTCGAGTGACCATCGTTTAACTACTCTTCTTATCGAGTCCGCTCATCGACAATATCTTCATCCTGGGTTTAAAACATTACATAATCTGCTTTTACAGCAATTTTGGATATTATCTGCCAGACGGGCACTTCAAAGAACCATATCCAAGTGCTTGCAATGTTTTAGAATCAACCCTAAACCCTATAGACCGCTCATAATGAGTTCACTTCCCGCTCATCGAATCAATCAACTTAAACCTTTTTCGAGTGTAGCTATCGACTTTTGTGGACCTTTCTTTGTGATTCCTCATCGTTACCGTGGTTGTAAAGCTTTCAAATCGTATGTCTGTGTGTTTGTCTGTACGGCCACACATTGCGTGCATTTGGAATTAACCATGGAACTGTCCACCGAAGGGTTCGTAGGTGCATTCCATCGATTCATTTCCAGACGCGGAAGCGTGACGCAATGCTGGTCAGATCAAGGCAGTAATTTTATAGGGTTTCGTAACCAATTACTGGATTACGCAAGAAGTGCTGCCACCAGACTTTCTATTCGTTGGCATCTGGGACCTCCTCTCAGTCCACATTTCAATGGCCTGGCAGAAGCTGGCGTCAAAAGTTTTAAAACTTACTTTGTACGAGTTGTCGGCGACCAGAAGTTGTCTATCATGGAGATGTCCACCCTTACCTGTCGCATAGAAGCCGTACTTAATAGTCGCCCTTTATCTCCTGCCTCTTCAGACCCACACGATCTTCAACCTCTTATGGCAACTAATCCAAAAACTACATAATGATTTTTGGAAACGGTATTCTATAGAGTATTTGCATACGCTACAACAGCGACACAAGTGGGCTGATTCGTCCCCAAATATCAAATTAAATGATTTGGTTATCATAACAAGTGATCACATTCAATCGCCTTTGAAATGGCCGGTCGGTCGGGTCATCGAACTGCATCCCGGCGGGGACGGTCAGGTGCGTGTTGCGACGGTACAAACGGTTACCGGTGTTTATAAGCGGCCAGTTGTAAAACTTTGCCTCTTGCCAAATTAAAAGTAATTTTAATTTTCTACCTTTTACCGGGTATTACAATAGGTTTTTTTATTTTTAATTTTTTTTGAATTTTTTGTTTGTTTGTTTTGCCTTTTTTCGGGATTTCGTTATATCTAAATAAACTTACGATACTTATCTGTTTTCATTCATTTATATTTATCGGTCGATTCTTTTTCTTATATCTATATCTGTCCGGTTGAGATTCTAAAATTGTGTGTTTTGGAGGGCAGTTATGTTAGCTCCCGCTAAATTTCGCGGTTGTTTATATATATTTTTAAAAACACACAACTGTATGAAGGACAAAGCGCATTCCGCGTATTTGGACATGCGCACCAACAACCAGTGAGATCCTTGTCAATCGCCTAGAGAAAATGGCGTGTTAATTTCGTTCTCCAACTATTTCAAATATCTACACTTGAAAGTGCTCGATTTTTGTGTACTGAAGCATAGAACTAGAAACTTCAACCCTTCAGCTACGTGGTGACATCATTAGATCCAATCAGGGGCCCCTTGGAAGTGGAGAATTTGGCTGCAAAAGTGGTGAGGGCATTTGTCTCTGATTACCGTTGTGTGGCACAAATATTTTACCTATGGACCTTATTAATTATTTCGTAATTCATATCAATATATTTATGTTGGTTCGCGCTTTCATTAATTAAAATATTTACAGTCCATTGCATTTAACGTTTTTCTAACCGTGGACTAACATAAAGTATAATGAAAAACCAAACACTATCTAGTATATTTAAATGTGCTTTTAACATTTCTGGTGAGTGATGAGTGAATAAATAATGAAACAGTTGTTCGTGAAGAGAATCATTCTTAAATGTCTACTTTATCGTTGGCTGCGATAGGCGAGTTAGAAAGGTGTCAGATCCATCATGGATCCATTTGTTGCCCTACGTAGAGTTACTTTATGTGACAGATATTGAAATATCTGTCACATACAGGGACTCTAGGCCTACGGCGCCACAGTGGGGCCGGGACACATAAAAGTTACCGAAAATTCGATATGCATATAATGTTTATTAAAATTGTCTATAAACGCATTTTTTATTCTTAAAATGAAGAATTTAATGAAAAATTATTGCCGCACGAGCAATTAGCCGAGGTATGCGGTACGCTAACGTAGTACTTACAAATAGCAACAAAATTTAATATTAAAACTTAAAGTAATTAAAAAAACACAACAACCCTTATGTTTTCTGATTGTAATTTCATTATCTAGGTAAAATAACCTTTAATTTGATAGCCCACAACCCATGTTAATAAAATAAATAAATTTAAAAATGATCTATTTAAAAAAAGTATATTTAAAGGAATAAAAAAAACAACAAAACAAAACTAACCTACGCTTTAATTATCACAATCTGAAGTAGCGGAGAGACGATGGAGATGGATTTTGCTATATAATTTTTTGGGGTCTTTTGATTGCGGATTCCCGACCACCAATTTTAATGGAACCAGCCAAGTAACGAAAGCAAATTTAAGCAAGGAAATTTACTTCTGTCTTTTTCTCGGATGAGATTATACTGATTCCTTGATAAGCCAACTTCTACAAGAACCAAGAGTGCCTCATTTTGTGACAATTGATTGTTATTCGTTTCTTTTACCACTTTTGTTAAAAAGTTTATGTATTCAAAAGCTCAATCGGGATTTAAATATAATTCTTTTAATAGTTTGGAAGCTTAAATATGTAATATAAACTCAATTTGGGCAGCATATAATATTTCCTCAATTCTATTTTTTTTGGCAAATGTGCAGTTTTCTGACGTTTACTGTTTTCACTGCATTCTGTAAAGTCTGTTAGCAGACGACATACTTTGTAATAAACAAATTTTGGAAGTTAAATTACTTTCCAACCAATTTCTGTTTGTTCAAATAAAATTTGACTCATTTCTAGCAGCTTTTTTCCACTTCTCTTTAAACTATAACATACATTTTGACACTTTTGGTCTGAATTTAAAGACGGACATTCTTTTAATTTTATCGAAATATCATAACGACTGATTTCAAAATAATCCACATATTATTTTTTTTTATTTAAATAAAAAATTTTCGACCCTAATATTTCTAAATTCTGTCTTTATTAAAATATAACAAACTTATTTTCTCCTGTCATTTTTAGCGCACAATATACCAAACTATAATTAATTATTATTTATCGTGATCCTACTGAAAGCTACAAGAACAAAAAGTGCGATGATTTTACCAAAATTATATATCTTTGCTTTTGTGAAAAATAATTTGAAGCATTTTAGGATTTTGCCGTTTTGTCTGTATGTATGCCTATATGTTTATATAACTGTCACCAAAGCTTATAACTCAAAAAATATTTATTCAATTTTTTAAAGAAATTTATAAATAGTTACGGAGAAAATAAGTACCTACTTATTTTTTATTCCAATTCTGAGTTTAATCTTTTAAGCTTAAATGCCCAAGAATTGGCAGAATATGATTCTAAAATGTGTTTAGTCTCTTTTTTAACTAGGCAAAGTTGTTAGTAAACCAAAACAGAGTGACATTTTGTTATTAAATTAAAATTATAGGGTGTGGAACATTTAGACGGAAATGTGACTTGTTAAAATGTCACAGAATATGCAAATCCTTGAAACTCTGGAAATCGTTTTCTTGAATTAAACCGCAAAATACCGCAAAAAATGCTTATACCACATTAAAGATGAGGTTTCGTAGAAAAGGAAGTAATAAAAGTGTGTGATGGATTCGAATGGATCCTTAACTTTTGAGCCAGCTGAAACTACAGTTTTAAAACAAAACTCAATTTCTGTTACGTTTTGGTTAGAATTTAATTATCTAAATAACATTAAAAAATAAACTAAATAAATTTATACTAAACAAATCTACACTTACCGTAGTTAGTGCTAGCCATTTACTTTTTAGTTCTTAGAAATTCCGTCACAGAGAAAATGACCTTTGAAAGTACCAAATATTTTACTTTAATCTGTAACACAATTAAAATGACGTTACCTTTGACAAATGCTATCAATTGTTTTGTTGTACGCACTTTTTCATGGATACCTCAAATAAAGAAAGAGATGCAAGGAGGATAATTTTCAGGCGTTTTTTTCACTTAAATTTCATATCCTGAGTTTCATATTTTTGGTAACTTTTATGGGTCCCTGCCCCTCTGTGCGGCGTCCGATACTGCGTTTAATGACAGAGACAACACACTTGGTATGGATTGACATAAGACTTGCCCGAACATTTTACGAAATGGAACCACCCCCCAACCCTGGCAGGGGGGTTGTTAACCCTCCTTAAACGTGCTTTTTGGCGGGTTTTTGCTAATAACTCGAAAACGGTCAACTTTTCTAAAAATATTCTAAAGATCATTTTTGAAGCGGATAAAATTTCTTTTTTAACCATGTATGTTAGTACCCTCTAAAGGCAGTGGTGCACGTTCCATAGGCCTACCAATAAAGGGGAAAATGTTAAAATATGTTTTTTTAATATTTCTTGTGGCATTTTGTGTCCTTAATGCATTGTTTTTTTCAAAAAATTATTTTGTTTTATAAACCCATTGTATACAGTTAAATATTTAATAAGTTAAACATAACTTTTTAAAGTAGCCGCCTTGAAATAAAATTAAATGTGTTTGTCGAAATCCTCGAATCCAAATCCTCAACATTCATTTTTGTAACTCAGTAAATAATACTCAATAAGTCAGAAAAAAATTGTTTTGGTTAGTATTAACTTAAAACATATTTTTTCGAGTTGAATTAATTTAAATTGGGGGGGGGGGAGGGGACATCGTCTCTCTCGCCCCATCAAAAGTGAACTTTTACAGTATTTTTCTAATTACTTGCAAACTTTTAACTTGGCCAAACACAACTAAGTAATAGTTATTGAGGCTGATCAAAAGTCCTATCTAACGATGTTTAACACGCCCCCCTTACATCAGTGGCACACCTTTTATAGGCATTTAAATAAATGAGAGTGTGGAAAAAAACAATATTTTTTTAATTTTCGTGAATTTTATTGTCCTACATGTCTAGTTTTAAAACTTATTTTTAAAGCTGAAGAAATTTTCTTTTTAACGATATATATCACTCCCCCCTCAAGGCAGCGGTAGATCTAGCATAGACGCACCAAAAATGGTCAAGTTTGGTATACACTAGAATCTTTATTTAAGACAACCCTGTTGGAGCAGTACTAATACACACACTGCGTTCAAAAAAAAAGCAACACACTTGGTATGAATATACAGTATACTCCCCCGAAAATATAACGAGGGGGAACCAGCCGTGTGATGTACATCATTGCAAAGGACATTTCTTCGGCTTTAAAAATAAGTTTTAAAACCAGACATATGGGACGGTAAAATTTAAGAAAATTTAAAATAAATAGTTTTTTCTACACATCTCATTTATTTAAATGCCTATAAAAGGTGCGCTACTGATGTAAGGGGGGCGTGTTATACATCTTTAGAGAGTACTTTTAATTAGCCTCAATAATTGTTACTTAGTTGTTTTTTGCCAAGTTAAAAGTTTGCAAATAACTGGGAAAATACTGTAAGAGAACACTTTCAAGGGGGGTGAGAGGGGGGCTGCCCCTCACCGCCACTTTAAAGAAGGTCAACTAAAAAAAGTCAGTTTTAAGTTATTCCTAACCAAAAGATATTTTTTAAGTACTCTCATTTTTATTTACTGAGTTACAAAAATGAATGTTTTATATTTTTGTTTGATTTAAGGATTTCTACAAACACATTTATTTTTGTTTCAAGGCGGCTATTTAAAAAATATATATCTAGCTTAATAAGTATTTAACTGTATACAATGGGCTTTTAACCAAAAATATTAAAAATAACAAAAAAACAACAAAAAAATATTTAAAAAAATATTTTAAAAATTTTGCCGTCAGAGTGTACTAAGGTAATCGTTAAAAAGTTAATTATATCCGCTTGCAAAATGATCTCCAGAAGATTTTTGAAAAAGTTAACTGTTAGAGATTAGCAGAAAACTATCAAAAAGCACGTTTAAGGGGGGGGGGACCACCCCCTGCCAGGGTTTGGGGGGTGGTTCTGTTTCGTAAAATGTTCGGGCGAGTCCTATTTCTATCCATTCCAAGTGTGTTGCTTCTATCATTAAACGCAGCATATCCCTTGAATCTCGGATGTAGGGCCTTGGCTCTGGTACAAAATAGCGCAGGACAAAATAGCGTAGAAAAATAGCGTAGACAAAATAGCGCAGGACAAAATAGCGCAGGACAAAATGGCGCAGGACAAAATAGCGCAGTACAAAATAGCGCAGGACAAAATTGCGCAGGACAAAATGGCGCAGGACAAAATGGCGCAGGCCAAAATAGCGCAAAAAAAAACTATTGCGATTTGCCGATTTGCCGTGTCCAGCCGAAGTGGACCAGGGGCCGAGGATAGGTTAGGTTAGTATCCCAACCTGACCCGGTTAGGTTTTTTTACAAAAAAAAAACTTACCTGTACCTAACCGGGTCAGGTTGGGATACTAACCTAACCTATCCTCGGCCCCTGGTCCACTTCGGCTGGGGCAATCTAATTGATAAGGTTAGGCCTTCACTATTTCAGTAATGCGATATTTTACTAATGCGCTTTTAAGGCTTGCGCTATTTTGGTCTTGCACTATTATTACCTGTGCGATTTAGTCCGCGCAATTTGGACCTGCGCTATTTTGTACCACTGCCGTAAGATTAATAATAGGGACTTATTGGAATAAAACCTGACCTTATTTTAAAATCGACCGTGTGGTGACAGATTTACATATAAAAAGCAGCTGCTCTCTTTCAAAATTCGGCCTTTGTGTATTTAAAAACCGGATTTATTTGTGTCGGTATTTATTAAATGAAAAATAGGGTCTGTATTATTAAATTTGGCTTTGCTATGTCAATTTTGGGAGATCAGCTGTTAGTTTTCTGTGCAAATGTGTCAGAATAAAGTCGACTCTATAATAAAGTCAGGTTTTATTCCAATAAGTCTCTAATAACATAAACAAAACTAGCCTAACCAGGTCAGGTAAGGTCTGCAGGTTAGGTTTTAATATATTAGGCCCAACCTAACCAAGACAGGTTCACACTTAATCAGGTCATGTTAGGTTGCAGGTAAGGTTTTAGTATATTAAACTAAGCTAAGTAAGGTTAGGTTAATTTTTTAGATCTGCGCTATTTTGCGCTATTTGCGCTATTTTGTCCTGCGCTATTTTGTCCCGCGCTATTTTGTCCGCGCTATTTTGTCCTGTGCTATTTTGTACCAGAGCCAAGGGCCTTACCTTTATATTCAAACAGATAAAAAACAACATCAGATTTCTTATTGCAAATTGTTGCTTGTTTTAAAATCAAGAATAGCAAAGTTTGATGGAAAAGTTTGATGTTTGGATTGAATCCACCCTTCTCCCCTTCTCTTTGACAGATCGATATAGTGGCCTCCTGCTATAGCATGCCGGTGTACGCGGGGTGCGGTTGAGACCTTGCCCTGTGTGAATGTCGATGTCTTAGTAAATGTGAAACAAATAGCCAGTACGACCACTCCAAATATAAACATTAACAGTTATTAATAAAGATTTACCAATACAACCAATGAAAAACAATGAAACCTCCTATAAGCGGACACTCACGGTTTCGATTTTGTCCACTTATTGAAGGTGCCCGCTTATGGGAGAGAACTGCGAAATTTTAATATAGATTTATTGACAATTTCCGCTGCTTGACTTTTTCCGATATTAAATTTTTCACTTCCATTTTTTCACGTAAACTAAGAAGTTTTTTTACTAGGTGTCATTTTATAGAGATCTATTAGTACCCAACTGAACAATAAAAATAGAACACAGCAGTCCCGCCGAATAAAATATATTGTAAATACGACAGAAGTATTTAGTTTCCGCATTAAAACGGAAAGAGGTAATTCCCCGGCTGTAAAGTGCGTTGTTGCCAACATACTACATAATATTTATGCCCATGTCGTGCAGCGCTCTGCCCCGTTGTCAGAGGTTCGCGTCCGGTTAAGGGAGATTTCAGAATTTTTTAACCAAAAAAATTGTCCGCGTCCGGTTCTTAGAGTGTCCGGTTATTAAAGTGTCCGGTTATAGGAGTGAATTTTACATGTAAGGGAATAGGGAAAAGCTTGGTTCCAACAAATTTGTCCGCCTAAAGGGAGTGCCCGCTTAATAGAGGTGTCCGCAAGGAGAGGTTTCACTGTATACATAAAGTGAGAGATGCTTTGATCTGAGGGCACGGCAGTACCCAGCCAAGTTCGCGCAACTGCTGTACCATCTTTTCTTGAAACATTTCAGCTCATACTTGACCTACCTATAAATCTACTTCGGAATGAGCTACGAAACTCAAACTTTGCACAGTCGTAGATCTTTATAGAGTTAACAACCCCTCCAAGTGTCATGGACTTCCATAAGGCAATAAAGTAGTTACGAAATTTCAAAAAACGTCGAAACTGCAACTCACTCACTCACTCATGTATAGATCATCAAAATTCTACTGTACTTCCAGACATGCTACAAAGCTGAAATTTGGCAGACTGATAGAAATTATGACCAACCCTTGGAAAAAATTTAAAAACCCAATAATTCTAATTTACTCCCCTACAAAATAATAAAAATAACATTTCCCACTTCCAGAAACGCTAGAGAGCTGAGCTTTCCCAGACTGATAGGAACTATGCTAAAACTATAGGAAAAATTTGAAAACCCCAAAATTTTAATATACGTCCCTCCTCTATAAATGTAAAGTTATGTAAAAGTAACATTGCCCACTTCCAGAAACGCTAGATAGCTTTGGAAGGTTGATAGGAACTATGATAAAACCATGGGAAAAAATTAAAAAACCTTAAAATTTTAAGGCATTGCAAAAGTTTTGAACAATATTCCGCATATTTTACTACTTCAAAAAAGGGAGTAAACTCATAACAAAAACATTTCATGTAAAAAAAAGCCAAGTACGCAAAAATGATATTCCGTAAACAGAATTGAGATAAAAGTAAAGCCAAGTTCTCTAATACAAATTTTAAAATGAAAGGTTCTTACTAGTTTGAAAATGTTTTTCTACACTTGGCTATTACGGCTGCGAATGACTATTAGGCACAGTGCTAAATTGAACATAAAGAAGTTTAGCTGTAATAGCAAAGCTTAAAAAACATTTCCAAACTAGTTAGAACCTTTCATTTTAAAATTTGTTTTGGAGAACATGGCTTTATTTTTATCTCATTTCTTTTTACGGAATATCATTTTCGCGTACTGCGCTTTTTTTTACATGAAATGTTTTTGTTATGAAACAGCTTTTTTGTTATCAATTTTATTAAATTAGAATGACTTTTAAAATCGTAGTTTTAATTATTTCTAAACGCGGGAACTATCTCATTCAAATTTGGATTATTACTGGCACCAATTGACCCTAGCTTGTTTCTATTCTTCGGTTAACAGATGCGGTATCCAGCGGGAAACTAAATTTCTTACCTTCAATTCTTTATGCAATTTTTTTTGAATTGAAGTTTTTGAAATCTCCAATAAAGCCTCAATCTCGCGATATGACACTTATCGATCTTCCGTGATGAGCATGCGCACAGCATCGATGTTTTCCTGGGTGACAGCCGTTTTTGGTGCACCTGGTTTTAAATCGTCGCTAAGGCTAATCCGTCCACGCTTGAATTATCCATACCAACGAGAAACTGTCGACTAATGTGGTACTTCATTACCGAAAATAAAAATTAACTCGGCAAGGCATTTTGGTGAGATAATTTCCTTCGAAAATTGTAAAAAATAGCCTGAAAATTTTCTTGGTTTAATTTCATTTTTTGACTGATTTGTTAACTTAAAAAAATCACTGTAGCTTTAAAACTATATGTATTGGACTGAAGTTTTAAAATGTAAAAATTGAGGTTAGGTTTTAGTAACGACATTCGATAAGAGTCGCCCTCTATGTTCCTATATGCAAAATAGAAAAGACATTCCGTATAAATCGGTCTCTACCGTACAAAATTGTGTACAAATTTGCCTGTATAAAATGCAAATAAAATGTACGGCCACCGAAATGTACAGCCATTAATTGCACCTAGTTAATCGTCTCCATAATCCGGATATACTAGGTGGAACGCCATAATAACGTCAAAGATTGACGACCATTAAAAGTTAGAAGAGAAACCGCGAGCATTCAGTGCGTGTATGCTTTAAACAACATCAGAACTAATTAAAACCATTCGAAAATTCGGTTTTGCCTGTATTCGTTGTTCAAAAGTTTTCCACTGGAAAATCCGGGAAAACCACGGCAATAGTACAAAAAGAAAATTGTTCAATGTTCATTTCGACTAATTTTTCATGCAAATTTTTTTGAATTGAATTCTTTGAAATCCCCAATGAAGCCTTAGTCTCGCGATATGTCACATGCGGATCTTCCGTGATGAGCATGCGCACAGCATCAATGTTTTCCTGGGTGACAGCCGTTTTTGGTGCACCTGGTTTTAAATCGTCGCTAAGGCTAATCCGTCCACGCTTGAATTCTCCATACCAACGAGAAACTGTCAACTAATGTGGTGCTTCATTACCGAAAATAAAAATTAACTCGGCAAGGCATTTTGGTGAGACAATTTCCTTCGAAAATTGTAAAAAATTCTAGCCTGAAAATGTTCTTGGTTTAATTTAATTTTTCGACTGATTTGTTAACTTAAAAAAATCACTGTAGCTTTAAAACTATATGTATCGCACTGAAGTTTTAAAAGGTAAAAATTGAGGTTAGGTTTTAGTAACGACATTCGATCAGAGTCGCCCTCTATGTTCCTATATGCAAAATAGAAAAGACATTCCGTATAAATCGGTCTCTACCGTACAAAATTGTGTACAAATTTGCCTGTATAAAATGCAAATAAAATGTACGGCCACCGAAATGTACAGCCATTAATTGCACCTAGTTAATCGTCTCCATAATCCGGATATAATAGGTGGAACGCCATAATAACGTCAAATGAATGACGACCATTAAAAGTTAGAAGAGAAACCGCGAGCATTCAGTGTGTGTATGCTTTAAACAACATCAGAACTAATTAAAACCATTCGAAAATTCGGTTTTGCCTCTATTCGTTGTTCAAAAGTTTTCCACTGGAAAATCCGGGAAAACCACGGCAATAATACAAAAAGAAAATTGTTCAATGTTCATTTCGACTAATTTTTCATGCAAATTTTTTTGAATTGAATTCTTTGAAATCCCCACTGAAGCCTCAGTCTCGCGATATGTCACATGCGGATCTTCCGTGATGAGCATGCGCACAGCATCGATGTTTTCCTGGGTGACAGCCGTTTTTGGTGCACCTGGTTTTAAATCGTCGCTAAGGCTAATCCGTCCACGCTTGAATTCTCCCTACCAACGAGAAACTGTCAACTAATGTGGTGCTTCATTACCGAAAATAAAAATTAACTCGGCAAGGCATTTTGGTGAGATAATTTCCTTCGAAAATTGTAAAAAATTCTAGCTTGAAAATGTTCTTGGTTTAATTTAATTTTTCGACTGATTTCTTAACTTAAAAAAATCACTGTAGCTGTAAAACTATATATGTATCGCACTGACGTTTTAAATTCGGTTTTGCCTTTATTCGTTGTTCAAAAGTTTTCCAATGGAAAACCCGGGAAAACCACGGCCATAATGTAAAAAGAAAATTGTTTAATGTTCATTTGTCCCAAAGTCTTTGTACTTTTACACAGGTTGCCTACAGAATTTGACCAGTCATGAGTATTTAACTGGACGACTGTAGCTGTTACATAAAACAAATGTTTTAAGGCAACTAGTGACGTAGATTTTTTAATCAGGATTACAGTTGGCCAGTCAGGTTCAATGACCTTTCAGATTCTGTAGATAACCTGTGTACAAGTATAAAGACCTTGGCACGGTCCCTAGAATATACCGGAATATTCACGTCACTGGTGGTCCAGCTGATTTTTGTAAACAAAAACTAAGATAATTTTCCTACTGTTTTTTAGTACATCCTTATAAAATATAATTTTTTAGACGTATTGTCGTTATTTTTTTTAACCCGCTTTATTTTTGATTACACAAAACTTAAAATACAAGTCAAACTGAATGTGATCGTTTAGTATCAAAGGTAAACCAACGATTTGGGAAGTAAACAAAGGTTTATGTTAGAGGATTACTTTTGAAGCTGAAACGAACACATTATTTTCTTCGAATTTTAAATTTTGTGTAAAGAAAAATGAAGCGAGCTAAAATAAGTAACGACTGGTATGTCTCAAAAATATTATTTTATAGGTATATACTAAAAAACTTCTGAATTATTATGGTTAATTATATTCAAATTTGCATACTTAGCAATAAAAAAATTTTTAAATAAAAAAAATACCCAACTGCTAAATATACCTGTAAGTACTAGTCGCAGTTGAGTACAAAATTGATAGATATATTTATAATGTACGACATGCTTCAACTTTTAGTTTTGATGCCCAAAGCGCACTTACGAAATTATACAGTATTGTATTTTCATGAATCAGGTTATTGCGTAATTTTGTACCCAACTGCTACTAGTAGTTACAAGTAAATTTAGCAGTTGAGTGTTTTTTTTATTTAAAATTTTTTTTATTTCCAACTTTTAGGATTATTTCTTATTCAGCCTTATAAAAAGCACGATGCATTTACAATTCATTTAGCTTTACCTTAAAGTACGTGTAGATTTTCTACGGACGCGAACAGTATGTTACCTTCCATTGAGTAAAGGTGGGGGAGGAGAGAGGGAGGAGGGAACTAGTAAAATGGTGTCGAAAAAAATCTTAAAGCGTGTGCCGAAAGAATTTTTGAAATCGCTCTAAATTTGTGAAAGGTATAGCTACAACTATCACTAATAAGGAGGGAGGGGAGAGGAGAGGGAGGATGAAACTAGTAAAATGATTTTTGGAAAAAAAATCTTCAAGCATGTGCCGAAAGAACTTTTGAAATCGCTTTATATTTGTGAAATTTATAGCTATAACTATTACTAATAAAGGATGGTGGGGAGGAGTGAGGGAGAGGCGGGGGGGGGGATGAACTAGTAAAACGGCTTGGAAAAAAAATCTGAAAGCGTATGCAGAAAGAATTTTTGCAATCGCACTATATTTGATAAAATTATGCGAATATGATTTTTGAATAGGGTGGGGGGAATGACAGGAGGGGAGATGGGTGGGAGCAGAAAGAACTACAAAGTAACTACAGCAAATTAGAGGATATTTGCTATGGATAATCAAAGGAATTTTAATAAAATCGCTTGATATTTAGATAATTTGTATGCCTTAACGCCTACATCATGTGACAAAATGGCGTCTGAAGACCGCCATGTTGATTCCTGTTTAAAAAAATATAGCCTATAGCACCTTCGGGTTCAGTAGCAATTTAACGACATGTTTTTTGTCAAAATCGGTTCAGCCGTTTGGCCTCTAGCGTGACACAAACATATTTACTTACATACAACAATCGAAAAACATTACTTACCCTTCCTTTCGCCGTCCTGCAGTTGGGGACTAAAAAAATTATTACATCTCGAGCGGAGTTTCCTGCACAATATCATTTTCACATTTGAACCTTCTCTTCGATAGTAAATTTTAACGCCGGCATAATGCTCGAGAACGAAATTAGCAAGGTTTACACAAACGCAATTCTTACCTCCTTCTCGCTTCGCAGATTTAAAAGAAAAGACAATCTCGATCCCGTAACGCGACCTCGTTGGATCTCCCCTGATATCCCTAGTCAGCTCTAGAGTCCCTGTATGTTGACATATTTATATTAATATATCCAAATATGTCAACATACAGGGACTCTACTCAGATCTTGTCTTGTCTAGCTGCCTATAATTTGGCAAAAATAAACTTAAGTTCTGGAATAATTTGTAAACTAGTTTAATTAAAAAAAAAACTGAATCCCTTTAAGGGTGATGACTTGTAAGAAATCTGTCTCAAAGTTTAGTTTAGAAATAAAGAAACGTTGTGAATTTTCAAAATTATTGAGCCACCATATTGTATTTGGCATGAGCTTGACAGATGTCCAATAAGTGGAATTGTGTTTCCAAAGCTACGGGCTTTCAACCCCTGAAAACTTTGCATTAACACAAAAAGTGCATGAAGGCCTCTAAGCGAATAGAGAATCTCGATTGATGACTAAAAATTTAAAAATTATAATTCTAAGCTCCCTCAATTTTCAATTAAAATTTGCTCACATGAATGGGGATAAAACTAAGCTTTTCTGGGCTTTCCATATTCTTATTACGGCCTAGGGACAGATGAACGGACATCAGTCCGCCCAAACGTTATGAAATCCCCGTCACTCGCAGGACCTAATAATCATGAATAAATAAGTGATGTAAAACGGGGTTCTTTGAGATGTTATTACATTAATAGCCCATCGCACCGACTTTTTTTTCGTTACTTAGCCTAAAATGTTCCTTATTACGTCATATTATGATTATATTAATAAACGCTTGAAGCTAAAGAACCGAAAAAAAACTCTGTGATATGGACCCTAAGTATTCAAAAACCATTTTACTAGGTGGCCACTTAGCTTTTCCGATTTAATATTCTCGAAAAGATATGCCAAATGGCGTATTTTTTTAATATATTTTTATTCGCGCCTACTTCAAGGGGCGCTAAAATGACCAAAATCCTACCAATTAAATTTGATATAATATTTAATAAATGGATTAAACTATTGGAATAATGTATAAACATTATCAAACGTGAAATTTAGTACCCGTGAATTTAAAAATCAAACAAGTTTCGTGGCTAATCGCGTAAACAGAATTATTTTTGCTCTCAAATTTTTCCGTGGGTAGCTTGAAAGCTTAACATCACGGGGGTCCAAGATCTAATAGACACCTAATAAGTGTTAACAGTTAACTGTTGTTTCGTCCTCATGGGACTCCTCAGAACACTGCTTGGTTAATGTGCGAAGGTGAATAGTGTTCTGAGGAGTCCCATAAGGACGAAACAGTTAACTGTCAACACTTACTAGGTGCCCATTAGATCTTGGACCCCCGTGAGGTTAAGCTTTAAAGCTACCCACGGAAGAATATGAGAGAAACAAAAACTTCTTTTTACCCGACTAGCCACGAAATTTGTTTGATGTATAAACATTATTTTTATTTAGTTTAGTGAAACTTCTATAATAAATGTACGTATTTAAAAAAAATGTTTTATTTTAGTCATGAGCAGGGGCGCAATCAGGAGAGGGCGCTAGTGGGGGCTAAGCCCCTTAAGCTAAAAAATGTTCTTGTTTTTATTTTAAAAAAAATCAAAAAACCCTTAATTTTCGAGGCGCGATATTTCGAAAAAAAAATTATGTTTAAGTATATTCTTTATATCAACTAAGTTTTTGATGCGGCGTCATTTTCTCCAGAAAGTTCTCCTTGTTTACAAACTTGCCGGCGCCGATGGCGCGATTTTTTCGTTATATTTATAAAAAATGGAGCCTCGATTTTTTCCGAAAGCTTCTTAACTTTTTGCTAAAAATTTTGTCTGCGGCAAATTTTTGTAAAATGTTCTTTTTACTTTCTTTACATTCAAAGAAGAAATTGTTTAATGCGGTGTTTCTTGCAAAAAGTCTCTTTTCTATCTATCTTGTCTACAAAGCATTTTTTAAAATTTTTCCAGTAGGTTATTTTATATTTTAATTTCCTTTATCTTGAGGTGTGTTGAGCCATCTTACCCCCTCAAATAATATTATGCAGTAGCGCCCCTGTACGGGAAAGTTTTAAAATGAACCCAATATGTATATATTAAATAGCCCAATATGCAAGTATATATTAAATAGCTCACTCAAACTGATGAAGCCGGCCTTTTTGGAGGATTAGGTATACAGAGGTGAAAAACCACTCAAAAGTGACCCACAAAGACCCATTGGTGGGCGCAGTGGAAGGGGTGCAAAGCTCACTCACACATTAAAATTTACATTCTAGAACATCAATGATACGCAGATATCCCAAGTCTCCGCATTTGACTCTTACACAGCTTCATTTCAATTCAAAAAGGGTTCTTATCCCAAAAAAATAGTTTCACACATTCCAAAACCCAATTGTTATTTTAAAATTATTTGTTTAAAATCTTGGCGTCAACCTTAGACTTTTATTCTGACAAGACAATAAAAATAAAAATTTTATTGCTTTTTTATATTTTAAGAACAATATATAAATAGCCAAGTTTAGAAAAACATTTTCAAACTACTAAAAACCTTTCATTTTAAAATTTGTATTGGAGACCTTGGCTTTACTTTTATTTTAATTCTTTTTACGGAATACCATTTTCGCGAACTTGGCTTTTTTTACATGAAATGTTTTTGTTATGATTTTATTCCTTTTTAAAAGGATTTGGATAATATTTAAGTTTTAAAGTAGTAAAATATGCGAAATTATTATTATTATTATTCTTATATAACTTTACATTTATAGGGTAGGGAAGTAAATTAAAATGTTGGGATTTTTTAATTTTTATCTATAGTTTTATCATAGTTCCTATCAGCCGTCCAAAGCTGAGCTCTCTAGCGTTTTTGGAAGTGGACAATGTTACTTTTACATAATTTTACATTTATAGGGGAGAGAAATAAATTAGAATTTTGAGGTTTTTTAATTTTTGTCTATATTTTTAGCATAGTTCCTATCGGTCTTCCAAAGCTTAGCTCTCTACCTTTTCTGGAAGTGGGCAATGTTACTTTTACAGAATTTACATGTATAGGAGGGGGAGTAAATTAGAATTTTGAGGCTTTTTGATTTTTTCCAAAGATTTGGTCATAATTTCTATCAGTCTGCCAAATTTCAGCTTTGTAGCATGTCTAGAAGTAAAAAAGAATTTTGATTCTATACATGCGTGAGTCAGTGAGTGCATGGTAAAAATTTTTGTCTACAATGAAAACACGTTCTTTTCTTAAGTAAATTGATTTACCTTAAAACAATTTGTTTTGAATTAAAATATTTATTTTTAGTTCAACGCAACGTTTAATCTTGAAATGGGGCTTTATTTTTCTTCTTTTATTATTTTGTTTCAGTATTGTATTTTGTAACAAAGCAAATTGTCTTCATATAAGTAATATTTTGCTTCCAGAGAAAGCGGTGCCTTAGATTAATTCTGTTCTAATTTATAATAAAACAATTTCTGCACAAATTATTTTACTTCGAAGCAATTTGCTTTGATTTAAGACAATTTTTTTTACCGTGTGAGTGAGTGGCAATTTCGACGTTTTTTGAAATTTCGTTACTACTTTCCTACTCTATGGAAGTCCATGAAACTTGGAGGGGTTGTTAATTCTATGAAGGTCTACGACTGTGCAAAATTTCGTAGCTCATTTCCAAGTAGAGTTTTAGATCAAATATGGGCTAAAATATTTCAAGAAAAGTTGGTACAGTAGTTTGGGCGAACTTGGCGGGGCACTGCCGCACAGAGGAACGGCTTAGTATAATATCAGAGACATAGACCAAAAAATTTTCTTTATATTTTTAAAATTAAATTTACACAATTATTTAGAAAGAAGTCCATTTATTATAATTTTATTGTAATTTTGGGTGATATCTTTATGCGCTAAATTTTGGGTGCAAGTGTGTCTAATTACAAATTTTACTACTATTTAAATGAAATGCCAATGAAAAGTAAATATAAAAAAAATCTAGTATAAAATGTTGACTTTAGTAAATATTTTTGTTATATGATTGTCTAATACTGATTAATGGTTTTTCGAAATTTGTACACAAATAAGTCGTCTTTTTTATCAGAAATATAATAATAAAATGAACAAATTAGGTAAAAATATATAAACATCTAAGTTTTTGTATTTACAAAATTTGAGATTCGACAGGATTCGCTTTACCAGTAATCTCAATATAATTGCTGGAGTATTACGATCACGAAAATATAACATTTATCTGCTACGATCTGCTACCAAGATGGCTATGGAATTAACAAAAGTTGAGCGTATGGGCAACGCGTAGTGTTGTTAAATTTCCAGAAATATATTTTCGGAAATATTTCCGGAAATATTTCGTGAAACATTGGAAATATATTGAAATATTGGAAATATATGAAATATTAAAAAAAATAAGAAAAAAGGGAATATTTATTTATAAAATCATAACAAAACACCGGAAAACGCAGAAGGCTTATACATGAACACAAATCAGGAGTTATTCCTCAAACAAATAAACAGAAATAAAGTCAAATATGTACAACAAAAATCTCATTCTTGACACACTACACTATTCACTAGTCGAGCAAGAGGCATATATTCATCGCTGTCATCAGGATCACACTCAATAACATCGCCTTGCCAGTCTACTTCTTCAAAATCTTCAATAGTATCAGAAATAAAAATTGTTCTATAGTAAGTTTAATGCTTATGGACCTATCCTTAAATTACGTAACGCTCGGGAGGGGGGTTTGGCTTTGCGTTACACTCAATGTTATTTTAATGTGTTTTTTCTTGAAAATGCGTTAAGAAGAAGGGTGGGGGTCAAAAATCCTGAATTTTGCGTTGCGTAATTTAAGAACGCTACCTAAGGTTACAAAATATGAAGGAAAATATTTCCGAGACACCTTCAGAAATTTCCAATATTTTCATTTACATCACCAGCAAAGCGTCATTTTTTGGCAGTTCATTATAAAAAGCGCATTCGAGTTGTCAAAAAGTTTTACAAGCGCTTTTTAATTTCTAAATTATTGAAAAATCCTATAGATTTTTGTGGTAAGAAAATATTGAATACCTTATTTTATTGTTATCATAACAACGACAATTTTTATTTAGAAAACTGGATTCAATATGAATTTGATGAAAACAAATCGGGTGTCGATATTAAAGGATGCCCATATGGGATTCAAATATGGCACAAGAGCCATTAAAAAAGTAAAAGAGCTTGCTAATTTAAGGGTCTACTGCGTTTTACCTCAATGCTTGAAAATGGGTGTTTCTTTTTTTAATGATAAGTTGAGGTAGTTTTATACTGTTTTCAAGAAAAAAAAAGCGGATTTTTCGCATTTTTTTTACAAATTTCAAAATTAAAAAATTAGTAACAACTCATACAAATTGCTATAGAAAGAATTTATTTGACGTTTGTTATTTCGAGAAAGAGAGTGACGGCTCATAATCGACTGAGCTTTAAATAAATGGTAATTTAGCCAAAAATAAGGTGACCAACTGTCTGGCAAGAGGCGATAAAAAGTTATGGTTTTTTAGAAATGTATTTACGCATAGAAAAATGGTTACACCATATTTTTGAAATCTAAGGTTCGACCTGACATTTTGCTCCAACATTTTAATTTGTCGCGCATTTTTGACTCCGTTTGATTTACAGAAATTCAGCAGTTCGATTTGGTTCGGTTCGGGTCGATCTTAGATTAGGTTGGTTGTGTCTTAAAGTAATTCAGCAGAAGTCGGCTGCGCTGACTCCTACTGAATTACTTTAAGATTCAACAAACCTAACCTAAAACCAAACCGAACGCAACTTAACTGAACCAAAACGAACTGAACTAAACCGAACGGAACTGAAACGAACCGAACCGAACCGAACCGAACCGAACCGAACCGAACCGAACCGAACCGAACCGAACCGAACCGAACCGAACCGAACCGAACCGAACCGAACCGATCCGAACCGAACCGAACCGAACCGAACCGAACCGAACCGAACCGAACCGAACCGAACGAAACCGAACGGAACCGAACCGAACCGAACCGAACCGAACCGAACCGAACCGAACCGAACCGAACCGAACCGTACCGAACCGAACCGAACCGAACCGAACCAAACCGAACCGAACCGAACCGAACCGAACCGAACCGAACTGAACGGAACCGAACCGAACCGTACCGCACAAGCAATAAGCAAGGATCGGCTTCGCCGATTCTTGGTGAATAGTTTTAAATAAATAATTTCCTATAATTTGGGCCTTTAACCCTCAGATGCCCCGTAACAAGGCTTTGCTAATCCATTCTCAATCTTTGTTGTTTTGTATGTGAGCAACAAGGACTTAATCGCGATTAAACCCATGATTGCGCTTAAGTGCTTACGGTGCATCTGAGGGTAAGTCAGCGTAAGCAAATGGAATTGGGAAATTTGATATGGCCGAATGACCTGAAAACAGTCGGCCCAGCAAAAAATTTCTATTAATGTGACAATGTGTCAAAACATCTGTGGGAAGGTCAACTGTACAAATTTTCAAAATTATGTGAAAAACCGCGGAAAAACAAGGTATGTAATTAATTTAAAATTGTTAAATTATTAATTCTAAGCTAATTTACAAATTTATGTCGAAAATTTGACGATGCAGTGATAGAAATTGATTTTTTTCAACCAAAACAAGTCAAAGAAAATCACTATGTAACGTACCATACTTTTTTTTTAATTTCCCGTATCTAAATCGACTAAAAATAGTCCAAAGAATCATTTCCATACAAAAAAATCGTTATATAGGGCGTTTTGACGAGCGAGGTATAACGTAGTAGAACCCATTTGGGTATAGAAAAGAAGATCAAACATTTTTGCGCAATATTATATTGGAAGTGGAACAAATCCTGTAGAGTCGAGTCACGGTTTGTGGAGGAAAATAAGAAATGGTTAGACCAACCCTTTGAGTTTTTAAAAACTCATCCTAAAGGTATTTATAAAATATGTATATACAGAGCATACGGTTAATTTTTGTACTAATATGAAAGAAAAAATCTTTTTAAAATGTTTTTGTAACTTTTTTCCATTTTTAACTAGGTATATATTTTTTTGCCTCTGTAATTTATTTTGAAAATGGTTAGCAAATCAGATGTATATTTTTAGTTGCCTAAATACAAAAATATATTTTTTTAATAGCTTATCTTAATTGTTTATGAAATGTCGGAAGTGACAGTTTTTTAATGTTGAGATACCTAGTGGCTTTTTCAAAAATGACTAAAATTATGAAATTTCTAAAAAAATATTTGAGTAAAGAGCAATTGTCAAAGACTCATTTTTGTTGAACACTCTATCTAGTTTTTTACTGTTTTATAAAAAAATATGTTTTTATAATAAAATTGAAAGCTCCTTCTTTCCAAAAAATTCAAGACGAAAAATTTAGATGACATTTAAGCAAAGTTATATGCTTATAAAAAAAATAGGTTTTTCTAAAACGCACTATATTTTTGGGTCGCCCTGTATATGGTTTGAATCATGTAAAGTAACTATTTTTTATTCATTTAAGATGTTGCTCTTTGTACAATATAACTGTGTATAAAACTCATTTCTAGATCAAAAGTTTCAAGTAAAAAACCTCATGTCCCTCTGTTCCCATAAGGTCGTTCCACTGTGTGCCGTTCCCCCAGATTACATTTTATTCTTGGTTAGGTATAGTTGGAAGAAAGAAAAATTTGTTGAAATCTAAAAAATGTGCAAAGACCCGTTCAACACGTCAAACTCATGCTATGTACGACAGGACAGTAATTTGTTGAATACTAATAGCCACGGGTCGAAATAGCTACGCCTAAGCGGCTCAGGCCATAGCTACATAGCTATGGCACACAGCTAACAGGGTTAAATACATGAAAGGGTTGCCTGACGTGATGGACGAGCTGCATTAAAGGACTGAAGCTTTGACAGATTTTCAAAACGGCCCAATAAGAGCTACATTGCTTGATCGTCGGCTTTTGCAATTTGGTGTGAAGTTCAAGGTTAAAATTTTTAGCTAGGCAAAAGTTATCAAAGCTATTGTAGCCTGATAGCTTGTCAAGCATCCCACGCAGCTGAGTCGTGTTTCGCGTACTATACCATTGAAAACGAGACAGATAGAGAGAGAGAGAAAGAGAGAGAGAGAGAGAGAGAGAGTGAAGGAGAGACGATCGCTACATGAAAATGAGTTTCCTTTTTTACCCAACTGCAGCACGGCGAAAAGAAGGGTAATGTTTTTCGATTGGGATATGTATGTAAGTATGTAAATATGTATGTGTCACGCTAGGGGCTAAACGGCTGAACCGATTTTGACAAAAAAGGTGTCGTTGAATTGCTACTGACCCCGAAGGTGCTATAGGTATTATTTTTTTAACAGGAATCAACATGGCGGTCTTCAGACGCCATTTTGTAACATGATGTAGGCTTTAAGGCATACAAATTATCTAAATTTCAGGCGATATTAATGAAATTCCTTTGATCACCCATTGCAAATGTCCTCTAATTTGCTGTAGTTACGTTGTAGTCCTCCCTGCTTCCACCCATCTCCCCTCCTGTCATTCCCCCCACCCTATTCTAAAACCATATTCGCATAATTTTATCAAATATAGGGCGATTTCAAAAATTATTTCTGCAAACGCTTTAAAAAAATTTTTACCATTACTTAATGGAAGGTAACACTGTTCGCGTCCGTAGAAAATCTACACGTACTTTTTGGGTAAAGCTAAATGAATGATAAATGCATAGTGCTTTTTATAAGGCTGAATAAGATTTAAACCTAAAAGTTGGAAATAAAAAAAAAATATATAAAAAAAACCCAAATGCTAAATTTACTTGTAACTACTAGTCGCAGTTGGGTACAAAATTACCCAATAACCTGATTCATGAAAATACAAAACTGTATAATTTCGTGCGCTGTGGGCATCAAAACTAAAAGTTGAAGCATGTCCTACATTATTACAGGTATACCTATCAAATTTGTACTCAACTGTAAATTTATAAGTTGGGTGTTTTTTTTATTAATTTTTTTAAAAATTATTTTTGTATCTAAATATTGTTTCTATTTTGATTCACGACTTCACGAAATTTCATATTTTTGCTGTATTTTTTAAAGATGTTATAACCAAAAAAGTTTTAAAAATCGCCAACTTTCATGCTTTGGAAACAAAATAATTTTGATCTAACAGAAATTTTTTTATTATTTTGCTCTTCTCTATCACTCATTAATATATTGTGAGTCATACCATTTACACTCTGTATAGTAATAAAAACGTAATGAATCATGTCATTGTCAGATGTTTTGTAATACCTAGAAAACACCACATGGCCTGTACAACAATTCTTGAACACCTTTTATTTCCTTGTTTAAAAATAATAATACAGTAATTAATACTATAGTACACCACTATAGTATTATTATACTAAGTGGTGCTCATCCCGAACCCAGTGCAGATCAAAGATGGACAGGGTGTTTTATTTTTAATTGCATCTATCTCATTAAAATTCCGCATAAAATTCAAATGTAAAGACCAATTAAAACCAAATTCAAATGTAAACCACCAATAAAAACCAAATTCAAATGTAAAGATAGACCAATAAAACTTGGCACCGATTATAAGGACTTAAACACTTAAATTTATTTTATTTTGATTTTTATAACTAATTATTTATTAAAAAAATCTGAAAAAATGGAAAAGTAAATGGATTTCTTAGACGTAGACGATATAAAATATATATATATATATATATATATATATATATATATATATGTATGTATGTCCCTTAGAGTAATAATAATATTATTACTCTGAGGTATGTCCCAAAAGTCCGAGTCCACCCAAATATCTTCTGAACTATTGAAGATAACTAATCCATATTTGGCAGTGATCAATAACATTAAGATATCTATTTTTTGACAGGGCGGATGTGACGCCTCTACATTAGGGGGCGGCATAGGGGCGGTCAACTTAAAATTTTCAAATTGAGACTCCTATTGAGTGATACCTCGTTACAAAGGTCTTCGAAAAACTAACCTTTTTACATAATTGTCAATTGTCTACGTCAAATCTGTCAAAAATTATAGCCTGTCAACCCTAATTTTTTCAGTCTTCGTTAAAATTGTCAAATTTATTGCTTTAAACAAAAATCCTATTGAGTGATATCTTGTTTGAAATATCTTTGAATAGCCAACAGTTTGGCGTAACTGCTCCTTGCCTATGTAAAACATGTCAAAATCTATCGACTGTCAAACTTATTGTTTTACTATTTTTGACAAATTTCACAGGCTTGGTCTAACTATAGCTTCGAAAGGTCTTTCAAAAACTGACTGACTGAAGTTGACGTAGCTGTCACTTGCTTACGTCAAACATTTTTTCTACATTTTTTGGAATTCAGTTTGAAATGTTTAAAATGCCACGATCAAATGAAGATAAAATTGAAATAGTTTTTTTATGGGCGAACAAGATATAGGAAAACTAAACGCCTTTTCAACAATACATTTAGGGTCCATCTCACCGACTTTTTTTTCGTTACTTAGCTTAAAGCATTTCTTAATATAGTCATATTATGACGTAATAAGGAATACTTAAGGCTAAGTAATGAAAAAAAAGTCGGTGCGATGTCTCATAAAAAATAATTTCAGCTTTATCTTCATTTGATCGTGACATCTTAAAATACAAATTTGTCAAAAAGTTTAGAAAGTATGTTTCTCGCAAATAAGTGACAGCTACGTCAACATGTTAGTGTTTCAAAGACCTTTCGAATATGCTATGGTTACACAAAACTTGTGAAATTTGTCAAAAATGGTAATGGTAAGAATAAGTTTGGCAGTCGACAGATTTTGACACGTTTCACACAGGTAAGAGGCAGTTACGCCAAAATGTTTGTTTTTTCAAAGACCTTTTAAATAAGTTATCATTTAATAGGGGCTTTTGTTTAAAACAACAAACTTGTTAATAAAAAGAAAACTGAAAAAATTAGGCTTGGCAGTCCATAGCTTTTGACATATTTGACGTAGACAATTGGCAGTTATGTCAAAATGTTAGTTTGTCAATGACCTTTAAAATGAGCTATCACTCGATAGGAGTTTTAATTTAAAAATGTTAAGTTGACCGCCCCTATGCCGTCCCCTAGTGTAGGGGCGGCACATCCGACCTTTCAGAAAATAGATATCTTAATATTATTAATCACTGCCAAATATGGTTATCTTCAATAGTTCAGAAGATGTTTGGGTGGAGTCAGACTTTTGGGACACCCTGTATATATATATATATATATATATATATATATATATATATATATATATATATTCCAAAACAAATATAGTTTGAACTGTATACAAGAGTCAAAATCAGCACATTATAATCTTATTAGTACAGCTTCCATTTTCTAAAATAAAAAAATTGTACAGAATAAAAAATAACACAATAAAGCGTTTTCGTAATTTTTACCTTTTACCTTCCTAGCCCGCACAACAATGGTTAGAGAAAATATTGTTTTCGACAAAAAATTGCCAAACCTTTCATTTGGAAATTTGTATTGGAGAATTTGGTTTTACTCTTATCTCAATTCTTTTTACGGAATACCATTTTCGCCTATTTGACTTTTTTTTTTACATAAAATGGTTTTGGTATGATTTCACTTCTTTTTGAAAAGATTTGGATAATATTTAAGTTATAAAGTACTAAAATATTCGGAATATTAAAAACTTGCTCATTCGGGTGAAGTCGGCTCGAGTCGACTAACTGTGAGAGGAACAGTCAATAGAGCGATATGATGATGCAGATGAAGGCCACTCAGAGCAAAATATACCAAAGTTATGTATACCCAATTATAATTATGTAAATGTTATTACTTTGTATATTACTTTGTCAATATACAACGTAAAAAATCTTGTATTTCGTATTATTAATTTCGCTTTGTTGAAGTTTACACTTCTGCCGTGTGTCTTGAGCACACACAATTTTTTTTTCTATGGTTTTATCATAGTTCCTATCAGCCTTCTAAAGCTCAGCTCTTTAGCGTTCCTGGAAGTGGGCAATGTTACTTTCATATAACTTTACATTTATAGGGAAGGAAAGTAAATTAAAATTTTGGTGTTTTGAAATTTTTTTCTATAGTTTTATCATAGTTTCTATCGGTCTTACAAAGCTCAGCTCTCTAGCGTTCCTGGAAGTGGGCAATGTTACTTTTACATAATTTTACATTTAAAGGGGAAGGAAGTTAATTAAAATTTTGGGGTTTTTTAATTTGTCTCTATAGTCTTATCATAGTTCCTATTGGTCTTACAAAGCTCAGCTCTCTAGCGTTTCTGAAAGTGAGCAATGTTACTTTTATATAATTTTACATTTAAGGGAAGTTAATTAAAATTTTGGGGTTATTTATGTTTTTCTTTAGTTTTATCATAGTTCCTATCGGCCTTCCAAAGCTTAGCTCTCTAGCGTTTCTGGAAGTGGGCAATGTTACTTTTACATAAATTTAGATTTATAGCGGAGGGAAGCAAATTAAAATTTTGTGGTTTTAAATTAAAATTTTTTCTGTAGTTTTATCATATTTTCTTTCAGTCTGCCAAAGCTCAGCTCTCTAGCGTTTCTGGAAGTGAGCATTGTTAATTTTACATAACTTTACATGTATAGGGAACGAGAGTAAATTAGAATTTTGTGGTTTTTTTCAGGGGTTTGGTCATAATTTCTATCAGTCTGTTAAATTTCAGCTTTATAGCATGTCTGGAAGTACAGTAGATGTGATGATCTATACATGAGTGAGTGAGTGGCAATTTCGAAGATTTTTGAAATTTCGTAATTACTTTACTACTTTGTTGAAGGGTTGTTAACTTTATGAAGATCTACGACTGTGCAAAGTGTGTGTTTCGTAGCTCATTCCGAAGTAAAGTTTTACATCGGTCAAATAGGGGCTGAAATGTTTCAAGAAAAGATGGTCCAGTAGTTTCCGCGTGAACTTGTCGGGGCACTCCCGTGCCCCCAGATATTTTTATTCCGATATATCTGCACCGGCCGGCGCCTCCACACACTTAACGACTTTTTGTTAAAAATTTAAATAAGTGACGCTGCAGAACTAAAACATACGTTTTATGTCTAGGAGGGGGGGAAGAGCGTGCTTCCCTCAAGCGCGGATCTAGGTGAAAATCTAAGGGGGGGGGAGGTAATAGTTGACAAAAAAATTATTTGTTGTATATTTTTTTTCTAAGGGGGTTAATTCGCCTATTTTCCCTTTAATCAATAACAAAAAGTACATATTTTTTGTTCTAGGGGGGGGGTAATTACCACGTTACCCCCCTCTCAAATCAGCGCTTGGCCCCCCTGGATCCGCCATTGTTTCAACCTGCATGCATCCCACGTATTTATCACACGTCGTTAGCGATAATTTTAGCAAAACGAAATATGATTTGATTACTGAATATTGAGTGCTGTGCATTGCGCAAATTCGTCCAAATAATTCTGAAAATCAGGGATGATTTGGCAAACAATGACGGATAGTCTCGCTGCATACATAATATCGAGTATCGAGTGCGTAAAATAGCAAATTTGTAATATTTTCAAAACATGCTCTCTTTATATTGGGCCTCACGCCCACGCAAATATTTTAAAGCCTACAGGGCACACGGACAGCGCACAATGGTTTATCCCTATGAAAAAACTATGCATTTTCATATCCAGATTTAAAAAAATATCGATTTTTTTGTAAAGAAATGTCCCCTTAGTTTAAACCTATGATTGTCTTTTTCAGATTTATTTTGAATTTTGAAAAATTGGACGGTAAAATAAAATTTTGTATTTATTTTTAATTTTTTTCTCAATCTGCAACCCGTCCTTTATTTATCTCTTAAACAAAAGCCGCTTTGTCAATTTTCCTTTTTCCTGTTTACGTTTATTGCGTATATTTAGTAGTGTTTTGTAAGTCCAAAAAAAAAAAAAGGAAGTTTTATCTATAATTTCAAAAAAAATTAAAATAATAGAAAAAACTATGTTATTTTGATGTATGCAAATTTCTGCAGACTAAAAGTTGTCTTCCCGCAGTCTCCCGCAATGAGATTTTTTTATGGTTATAATCCAAAATGTCTTATCTTTATGACTGCATAGGTTACAGCTGCCAATATCTGCCTATCTGTGAATTAGGTTCCTAAAATTATTGCTTTGTTATTCAAATATACTAGAAATACATACAATTAACGGGTTTTAAGTTGCTGTGTTAATATGGATATATTTATATATTTTGAAGTATTTATTTATTTAACTTTGTAGGTAGTATTTATTTATTTAACTTTGTAGGAGTTTTATTTTCTGAGATACTTAGTTGAAACTTGGGTGGACGTCTCAGGAGAGACGCGATCTCATTGAACTACAGAAGCATTGAAGCATTCTGAGATACTTAGAAAAAACTGTTTTCAAGCAGGGTTGGATGGGCTCAAACAAACCGGCCCTGGCAATTTTTTTTATTCGGCCCTCGCTTTGGCACAAAAATTTTACGGCAAAGAAAACGAAGCCTGTGTTATTTTTGTTTTTGATATTATTGAGGTTTTCTTATTAAGTAACATGCTAATTTTAAGGGATGTAATTTGCATTTTGAGGAAAAAAACTTCATATAAACATATGTATGCATGTCCTAAACATCCTAACTTGTGAGATACAAGATGTTTAAAGACTTTCAGAAAATCTCCTTTGTTATTAATATCTCAATCTGTGATACTGCTCTAGATATTTTTGTAAAGTTTTATATTCTGTATGCCTATATTAAACACTAAGTACCTATTAACATAATTATTATCTAATTTTTTCACAAAATGAAAACTTAAAAAAAAACGTACAAAATTTCAACATACAACAGCAGTTAAAAGGCTGCAAGTAATTTTTTTTCGAATTTAGGTTTTTGGTCTTGACGGATTTTTCATCATGTCCTATGTAATAAAATTTAAAAAAAAACTTAAAAAAAAAACAAATAGCAGTAGTACTGCCTTATGAACAATTAAAACTTTGAAGTCGTTTTTTTCCGAACCACACTCGTCACTTGCGCCCTTTTAACTACCGGGGGCAGAGCAGGTATGCTAATTTTTCATATGGTAACGACTTTTTTAATAATGAACTTGATGCTGCATTTTTATCTATGATCCCCTTAATTTGAATTGGGCCCATACCGATTTTTCAATCGGTTAATAGATTCTTAGATTTTTTATGTATTTTAGCACCAAAAATGATCTTTCGCAACTAAGATATGAGATACTGGCAAGGCCGTACCGAAGGGGGAGATCAGGGGGATTAGTCCCCACCAAAATAGTCAACAAATTGTGTTAAAAGAGATTTCACAACAGCAGAAACGAGTTTATTAGTTTATGACAACAGCAACACAAATAAGAAAAAAATTGGACAATATTTTTATAAAAAATTTTTAATCTCCCGATTTTTGTTCTGGATATTGGTATTGTAAAAAGAAACTAACTTATTAATAAGTTAGAGCCATTATCACATTATCTCCTTGATACATTATACTTATTTTAATATAAAAGTAACTGTAACAATCAAACGAGTAACGCAGGCCTGGAGTTACTACATACAGATTTTTTTAATTTAATTTTTTTTATGTATAATGTTTTAGTTAGTTCGTTTGTCAAATATACAAAAATAAATATTAATAATTTGGAATAGGAACATCGGGCCTGCGGTCCAACCGGCCCTAAATTGTACCGGCCCACCGGGCATTTGCCCGGTTGCCCACCTGCCCCATCCAACCCTGTTTTCAAGGCTGATATATCATGGCTTCACTTGAAGTATGCTAATAGGCTAGCTAGGAAGGTATCAGATCCGTCATGGATCCATTTATTTTTCTTGAGAATAAAATAGTTTTTGAATTGAATTTGAATTGAAAAACGCACCTAAATCATAATATGCTTAAGCAAATGATGAGTTATAAAAAGGTGTCGATTTTCCACTTCATTTTTCTCACCCCCTAACATTTAATAATTTAGGCATTATAACACGAAAATGTTTCGTCGATACTTTCAGTAAATATTTACCGACTTGATTAATGACGACCCGATTTAGAGGGTGGTGCGAATCAGGCTGAAATTTCCCTTTATCGCCACAGTTTATCTAAATTCTAACCAGTTTGCCTTATGCTGGTCTTATACAGATAAAAAAAAAATAAAAATAAAAATATTTTGCTGTTTATACAGTCAAATAATTTTTTTAAAATACTATAACGTAGTAGTGTGAGTTATGGTTATCGTGTCAAAAAGAAGAAAAAATAAATGGATCCATGACGGCTCTCATACCTTCCTAGCCAGCCTATTAGCATACTTCACGTGAAGCCATGATATATCAGCCTTGAAAACAGTTTTTTGTAAATATCTTAGAAACTAAAGCTCCTACAAAGTTTTTGGGTGTAACACAAATTATTGAGCCAAATGTAAACTACTATATTCCGAAAACCGCATAATGATGCGATGCTCCGTTAAAAAGTTAGCATTTTTTCAATTTCAAAAAACTATCATTAGCATTAATGGATTTTGACCAAAATCTAATCAGCTCGTTAGAGTGTCGAACAATATTTTACCTAAAAATTTTATAAAAGCCGGTTCAGCGGTTTAAGAGCTATCGTGTTGCGGACAGACACAAACACACCTAGGTTGAGTTTTGGCTCCAGATGGTCCTATTTACAAACGAATAAAATCCACGGACATAAGGCGAGAGAGTGCTGGTTAATATATTATTTCTGTCAGTGGCGTATATAGAAAAATGTTTCGGGGGGGCCCGAACAGTTTCGAGGGGGGGTCAAGACCCCATGAGGCCGTATTTAATGCTATTTTATGTTTGTATTTATGAAATATGTGGAAAATATTTATAAAAACCTTAGCTTCGGGGGGGGGGGTGGTTCGGTTCGGTAGTTCGGGGGGGGGGGCCCAGACCCCCCTTATATACGCCACTGATTTGTTACCTGTGCAAGAAATTTAAAAAAATACATTTTAGTTTGTTTTGTTCAGTGGTGCTACACTGAGGGGAGGATCTTCATTCTGACGCGACCCGGGTGATGGATGGGGGTTTATTTTCGCGGACCAACATGGGTAATAAAAAAGTTTTTAAATAAAAAAAACACCCAACTGCTAAATCTACTTGTACCTACTAGTCGCAGTTGGGTACCAAATTGATAGGTACACATATAATGTACGACTTGCTTTAACTTTTAGTTTTGATGTCCAAGCGCACTTACGAAATTAGACAGTTTTGTATTTTCATGAATCAGGTTATTGGGTAATATTGTACCCAACTGCGACTAGCGACTAGTTACAAATAGATTTCACAGTTGATTGTTTTTTTTATTTAAAAACTTTTTAAACTTTTAGGTTTAATTCTTATTCAGCCTTATAGAAAGCACTATCCATTTACCATTCATTTAGCGTTACCCGGAACGTACGTATAGATTTTCTCCGGGCGCGCACAGTGTTACCTTCCATTGAGTGAAGGTGAGAGAGGGAGGAGGGAACTAGTAAAATGGTGTTGGAAAAAATCTTATAGCGTGTGCAGAAAAATAATTTTTGAAATCGCTCTATATTTGTAAAAGTTATAGCTACAACTACTAATAAGGAGGGTGGGCAGGAGTGAGGGAGAAGGAGAGGGAAACTAGTAAAATAGTGTTGAAAAAAAAGTCTTAAAGCGTGTGCAGAAAGAATTTTTAAAATCGCCCTATATTTAATAAAATTATGCGAAGTTTTTTAAGAAGCAAGAAGGACTACAAAGTTTTTACAGAAAATTAGAGGACATTTGCAATGGGTTATGAAAGGCAAATTTAGGTAATTTGTATGCTTTAGTGCCGACATCATGTGAGAAAATGGCGTCTGACGACCGCCATATTGACTCCTGTATAAAAAAATATAGCCTATAGAACCCATATACGGGAATATTACGTATATGATAGAACCTTCGGGATCAGTAGCAATTCAACGACACCTTTTTCATCAAAAACGGCAACACAAACATACATATTTACCTTTGTTTCGCTGTGCTGCAGTTGGGTAAAAATTACATTATAGATACATTATTCGTGTGAGCTTAGGTGCAGAGTTGCCAACTCTAGTAGAGTATTTTTATACAGAAGCCACTGACATCAAATTTTTTATACTGTGAAATCGCCTGGAAAATCCAAAAAATAATAAACTTTCAAAAAGGGTTTAATAAAGAAGACACCGATCAATCACTTATTTGTGGCGACCATTCTGCGTTGGGCGGTCGTTAATAAAAATCATTTCATGTATATTAACCGATCGAACATTCCTTTCATGTGGGTAAAAAAAAAACAATTAAAAAACTGCTTGGTATATTAAAATGAAATTAGTAGTTTGAGAAACAAAAGTTTTAGAAATCTAAAAAATATTTGAAAAGGAGTCATGAAATAAAAAACTGCTTGGTATTTTAGAATGAAATCAGTAGGTTGAGAAACAAAAATTTTAGAAATCTAAAAAATATTTGAAAAGGAGTCATGAAATGCGAACATTTACCAAAAAAGATAAAATTTTAATTCAAAACTACCTTCTAACCATTTCTTGTGCTAGTCTAATAACCTATCTATCTAGCCGCCCCCATGAAACCTCCCCCTCTACTTGCATCGTGACGTGAGGTCAGTCAAGTAATTTTATTCCTTTGTTGTTTATATTGCACATGTACGAAATATTCTAAAATGCTCTATTTGGGTATTTGTATTTGCCTAATTTTTGCCTTATCAAAGCGTTTTAGTTCCCTGTCGGTTCTTGCCGAGCTATATTTATTTAATAGACATGAAGCTTAGTCTTATGTCAATTATTACTCATAAAAAAGTTGTCCGCCTACGTCCGCCATTTTGGCTTATATGCATTCATTCAAAAATATAATTGTTTTACTCATAAAAAAGTTTTTTTTATATTCAAATTTCTTCTACTTGGTAGAAAAAATGTTCAAAAACAAATAAAAAAGCAATAAAGCTCAAAAAATATGTACAGGTTGTCCCAAATTTGAACTTATTGGTGGTTTTAGGTATTTCTAGGATATATAGAAAAAACCTACTCCCACTACAAGCCTTAATTTTCAAAAGATGATTGAAGGTAAAAACTGCATCTTGATATTGCAAGCTGTTTTGAAGCTACGGGTGCCTTTTTGAGAACTCTGCATTTTAGGAGGGGGCCTATAACTTTTTTATTTATGAAAATTTCGTATTGATGTCAAGTTATTATTATATTTTTTGTGTCACATCTATTTTTTATAGTTTTTTTAACAAATAATCCAACTGGCACATAAAGGTGATATTTTTAAGTTATTTCATTAAAATTGTGGAATAACTTAAAGTGTTAAAAAATATATATATATAATATTTTTTTTAGTGTACAGGGTGTCTCATTATATTTTTTCCCACCCTTTTAGACCATTAATAATTGATATAGAAATATAAAAGAAATTGTGTTCGAATTCGCTAAATTTTTACTTTTAAATTGCATCTTGACTTTATTCCTGCTTACTGTATTTGACTCAATTTTATAGTTTTTGTAATTTGGATGCTCCTTATATTATTTAATTAATAGATTAGGCTTGAAATATACTTTCCAAAAATATCCTATATGTCGCAGTTTTGATAAATAGTTTCTGAAATATTAGCGATAAAGTTTTAAATGATAAAAAAATAACATTACCACTTTTGTGTTAATTTCAGTGTCCTTATTTCGAACTATGTTAGTCCCCATGTATAAACAGTGACAACGACAACTATTTTTTTTGTAATGACGCTCAAAATGACAACCGGTAACGACAACAAAGTTGTGTTGTTATAATTGCTAATATCTCAGAAACTATGGCTCTAAACTACGGCATATCGGGTATTTTTGGAAAATATGTTCCAAGCCTAATCTATTAATTAAATAATATAAGGAACATCCAATTTACAAAAACTATAAATTTGAGCGCCTGTCAAATATGGTAAGCATTAGGAATAAAGTCAAGAAGTAATTTAAAAGTAAAAATTTCGCGAATTCGAACACAATTTCTTTTATATTTCTATAACAATTATTAATTCGAATGGTGGGAAAAAATATAATGAGACACCCTGTTCATTTATAATTCTTGTAGGCTTCCAATAAAACTAATTCTTAAAATTATTTGTCATTAATTAAATGTATTGAATAATTTTCCAACCATTTTTTGGTTTATCAAAAAATTTAGTGTACGCCTATAAAATAAAATTGCATAAAACGGTGACCAATAATTTTGAAAAAGTAATATCATATCAAAAAATTAACAACATGAACAGGGACGGATTTAGGAATTTCATTAGGGGGGATATCAATAGCTACTCTTCAAAAAAATTATACATAGGAACCAGAAGGAGTATTCCGTGTGCCAAAAGTAAATAAAATTTTATAATTTTGAATTTGGGAGGGGAAATTCCCCTTTCTCCCCTACCCGTAAATCCGCGACTGTCATAAATAACAGTAAATAACTTGTAAGCTATTAAAAACCGGATTACAATATCGTTATTCTCAGCGGCGTAGCGTGGGGGGGGGCGCGGGGGGTTCGTCGTCCCCCCCCCGCGCCGAGGGTAGTGGCGCCCCATTGGTGGTCGAAGCGCCCAGCTTTATTAAGTCGGGCGGGCCAGTTGAGTGGGCGCCAAAGGAAACTAGCGACATGATGACCTTTTTTTTTTTTTTTTTTTGGTTGCAAAATTTTTTTTCAGTTTTCAGAGGCGCCCTTGTTAGCGGTCGCCCCCCCCCCCCCCCCCCCTTTCGGGCGCGCTACGCCGCTGGTTATTCTTATCACATCAACCCCATCAATACTCACTCCGTTTGATCCACGACATGTGGGACACCCTGTATAGATATATTTTTTAATATAAACAGTTTATTATCATGAAACTTTGTCTTTCATTCAAAGAAATTGCAAAAAACACAACAAATAAGTTTGTCCCGTTTTATGATACGAATACTTCTATGTGCGGCGATTGTGACTAAAGTTAAGTTGAAACATTATTTGATCTTTTTGAGTAAATGTTCGCATTTCATGACTCCTTTTTAGATATCACCATTTATTTCATCTCCATCCCATATGGTTACGCTCGAACTGATGTATCCCAATGATGACGAAACACCGGTTTCTTCGAGCTACCCTGTCCCCCTTTTGAGGAAGTGCCCGCAAACCAGTTTTGACTATATTTCTTCGCAATATTACTAAAAATATTATTTTTCCTACCTTGGCTTTATATTATTTCTGATAACTTTTAACCTGATTCACCAGACCCTTGTGTCATTATGTAATTTGTTTTGTCGAAATTGCCTTATTATACAGTGCCAGAGGCGACAAAATGGCTTGAAAAAACACTTCACTTATTTTAAAAGATAAATAAAAAGGTGGCAATTAATTTTGGAAAAAAAACGATGAAATTAATAAACCGATAGCAGGAAATTTAAATTTTTAATGTAATTATTTAATTATTTTACTTAACAAAAACGGTAGATCAATTATTGCTCTCACTTTTTTTGGAGCATTTTTAAAGAGTAGAATGTACCTACACAAATACACCTTGTAATATATTTCTGTGTGCCTGTCATAAATGTGTGGCGTATATAGAAAAAAGTTTCGGGTGAACCCGAGACAGTTTTCGGGGGGGGCCGTGACCCCATAAGGCCGTATTTTATGCTATTTAATGTTTGTATTCATGAAATATGTAGAAAATATCTAAAAACATCTTAGCTTCGGGGGTCCCCGTTTTATATACGCCACTGTTTCTGTAACAGGCGCTGTGGGGTCGTTAGGGTCAGTCGCTTTAGTGTATTACACTCTCTTTCCTTCAGTAAAAACGTAACAACAAACATTTGACAAGCACAAGCGAACGAATTCGTTTAGTTGTGTTCGTTGTAATGAAAATGCGGATAATGTGTTTACTGAACCAGATCTATGACCTGCCAAATTGAAAGGAAAATTTTTCCCCATAAAAAGCCATTTCCTGTTGCCATATATGTTATATTTCTTTTTCTGCAATTCGCACCTTTATGTTTCCGCAATTTTCCCTCGTTTTCCATCACGGCGCAAAGGAAAATGTACAGGGTTTTCCCGTATATTTTTACACCATATCTAAAACGTTTATTTGAAAAATATCAAAATATGATAAATACAAAAGTTTAATAATTTTAACGAAGTTTAAGAATCAAGGGTCAGAATGTCAACAAAAAATTTGACAGGTCGATGGTTTTTTTAACACCTTATATATTATTTTGGAGTTTTATAGATCTTTCCGTCCTGATTTCAAAAATATATATGTTGGGATTATTTCTTTTATTCGTTTTGGAGATATATGCGTTTAATTGTTTTAAAAACTTAACACGTTCACTACCGCCCAGATTTTGCTGTCCGTTACTCTCAAACCAACTACGATAACTTTTGAACCAGTAGGAATTTTTTAGTGATTTAAGTACCTACACACTCAGTCTGATCTTCCGAAGAAGATTCCGCCATTTTGTTCTAGGGCCACTAAACTGGCCGCCGGTCTACGAGTAGTCATAGACACTTTGGCAGACCGACGGCCATTATAGTGGTCTCAAGAAAATTAAACTAAATTGATATTAATTATTATTTATTGAAGTGAGCTTGAGTTGTAAATAATAAAACATTAATTCTAGGACAAATGAAGGTGCCATTCTGCAAAACATGGTATAACACATAAACCAGGTTGGTTTTCACAAATGTCTACGAGTAGTCATAGACACTTTGGCAAACCGACGGCGACGGCCATTATAGTGGTCTTAAGAAAATTAAACTAAATTAATATGAATAATTAATTATTGAAGTGAACTTGAGTTGCAATCCAGGTTGGTTTTCGCAAATGCACGTGTTCACCTGTAAACAAAACCACACTCAGCAAACCAACGGCCACTCAAGTGGCCGTGCATGCGCCTCCAACTGCGCGATAAACCGAAGAAACCATACGCGCCACCATTTGCAGCCCAAACGGCATCTGTATCGCATTAAAATAAGTTTGAATTCAGGGCCAGTATAGTGGCCGCGGTTCACAGTGAAAAAACCAAGAGGCCACTATAGTGGCAGGCGGTAGTGAACGTGTTAAGTTGACACTTTTTAAAACATCAAGGCAGTCATGAAAGACAATCGCAGTGACACAAAAAGTAATGCTGTTGCTTTTGTATTTCTTTGTCGAAAATTACCAACAAAGTATTAGATCTTTGTTTGAAACTCGTAGACAATAATTGTGCAGAAATAAAATTTCGGACTGCCATTGTCTTTATTTATTTTAAAACACGACGTTTCGGTTAGTAAGTATCTCTAACCGTTATCAAGTGTAAACTGGTACACAACCAGTTTACACTTGATAATGGTTAGAGATACTTACTAACCGAAACGTCGTGTTTTAAAATAAATAAAGACAATGGAAGTCCGAAATTTTGTTTCTAAAGTATTAGATATTTATTTTTTTCTAAAAAAATTGTATTATTTTTTGTTTTTACTAGCTTGCAGCGCCACACATTACTGCGCAAAATCACGACGGATGGTAAATATTAATAAATTATATACCTTACAAAAGCAACACTTTTTGTGTCAATGCGATTGTCTTTTTCATGGCTGTATTGATGTTTTAAAGAGTATCAATTTAAGTTTTTAAAAACTTTAAAAGCATGTATCTCCTAAACTAATAAAATAAATAATCCCTACATATATATTTTTTAAATCAGGAAGGGAAGATCTATAAAAATCTAAAATAGGGTGTTCAATTTAAAAAAAAACATCGACCTGTCGATTTATAATTTTGTTTTAACACTTTGACCCCTAGATTCCTAAACTTTGTAAAACATTACGAAACTTTTGTATTTATTATATTTTGATATTGATTCAAATAAACTTTTTAGATATGGTGTAAAAATATACGGGAAAACCCTGTACCCTTTTCTCTATATAAACTTTGTGCGGGGCACACTATTTTTTCGATATTTATGCATAAAAGATAGCTATCCGAAGCCCGAGCTGGGATGCTATATTTACAAAACTGACTCTACAAAAGCAGTTTGACTCGGTTGTCGAGAGGAAAGGAAAATAGAATTTCCCCGTGGGAAAGGCAAGTCGAAAATAATTGCGTTTAAAAAAGCTATTTTAGGTTGAACGGAAAGATGATGGGATCCTTGCTTCGGATAATGCTAAATAAATAATAACAAAACTTTATCCAAAAGTTCAATTTCATGTGAAAAACGAACCTATATTATTCACAAGCAGTCAGCGGCGTAGCGTGGGGGGGGGTTCGTCGCCCCCCCGCCACGAGGGTAGTGGCGCCCCATTGGTGGGCGAAGCGCCCTCAGCTTTATTAAGTCGGGCCGGCAACGGCCAATTGAGTGGGCGCCAAAGGAAACTAACGACAAGACCTTTTTTTTTTTCCGCCCCCTCACACATGATGACCTTTTTTTTTTTGGTCGCAAGATTTGTGCGACGTGCCCTTTTGACCTGTCGGCCGCCCCCTTACACATGATGACCTTTTTTCAGTTTTCAAAGGCGCCCTTTTTCGCTGTCGCCCCCCCCGCCCTTTCGAGCACGCTACGCCGCTGCAAGCAGTGGCGGCTGCTACAGGGAGGGCAACGGAGCAGTGTTCTCATAAAACTAGACAACAAACAATATTTTTAATTGATTTATTTTATTTGTATTATCTGTGGTTAACACCAAGCAATTAATTGGTGAACTTTTTAGCGTAAATAATTACAAGCCGGCAGCGCCGCGCGGGGCAAGGTTTCAATTTCATCCGTTTTTCAGCGGGGTATGGGTGGATGTTCTCGAGCGGGGGCGGGAGGTATGTGTGTTTTCGTTCAAGTCGGCCATCATCATCGTGCGTACACGTCCGTTGCCCTTCTACACGATGCCAGTTCTATCCTTAGTGTATGAGTATGAGTTTGTTTTGATTTGGGCTGTCAGTAGTAAAAAACATTGCCGGTCGCGTGTCATTGTTTTTGTTATCGTTTGTTTATAAAATGGAATGTAAGTGTTAAACACGTTGACATATGAACTTCGATTACAAATAAAATCTTTAGGGCCACTTAGAGCTTACCTAAAAATCCTAAAAATTAACCAAAATTTTAGTGCAAGTAATAAAAAATTATACGATGCTGAAAACTGGTTGTGCGGTTGCGTGGGTGCCAAAAGGAATGTGTGATCTCTAGTACTTTAGTGAAACGTTAAAAACATAAAGTAAGTGCTACTTATTTAAATAACCATATAGAATTTTCTATGCTAGGCAAAACTGATATTAGATGCCAATTGAATAGTGCCTATAGGCAACATAATAAAAATAATAGGTTAATACTGTGTAAAATTCTGTGGGATTTTTGAGGTTGCTCTACGGGGCCACGATGAGTCTGAAACTGGTGCGAATTCAAGCACTTTGCACATGTAAAAGAAGGAATAGACTTTATCTATAAACAAATAAACTAAAAACTGCACCAAGTAGCTGCTTGTTTGTAAAATGCTAAAATAAAATTGTCTAGGTATTTCTGCCCCCAATTTATAACGTCGCCAGTGGCCACTGTTCACAAGACCAATTAAATACGAGTCGTTAAATACCGAGATGAATTCCAAGACGTGCGCAAGCGTTGATCTGTCACTTTTGCCAACCAATCAACTGAGAGATATTTCAGTATGGTTCACCACGACCTGTGGTGGTGTATGGTTTTATACAGCAAAACTTTAATAATTCCCAGTTCTTTTTGATGAAAATTCGTCGTTTTTGTTCTGTGAAAATGCCGGTGACGTGCAAGTTGTGTGATAAATTATTTAGTGCCCAATTTAATTTGAATAAACACTGTCATCAGGGTTCTACTGTATGTCTATGCTACGATAAACATTTTTTTTTTAAGATTTAGCGTATTTAAATTTGTCAATACTCCCATGGCAAAACAAAATAAACGTGAAATGCATATAGAAGAAATACTGCATATACCTCAAAAAATATTAATCGCAACACATAGATATTGTATATGTTTAAAATCAAAAAGAAAAGACGAATCTTACACCCTGTACAGGGTGTCCCAAATTCGTTGTTTTTTTGTGGTGTCGGATATTTCTAGGGGAGAAAGAATAAAACTGAGCGACGCTCAAATTTTAAGAGAAGCCTAAAGGTGAAAACTACATTTAGACATAGCAAGCCGTTTTTAAGCTACGGAGTGTTTTTGTCTGCATTTTGCTTTTGTGTAAATAGCTTTCTTATAGATCTTTTCTTGAAGAATTGACAGATGTCAACGGTTTTTATTTATCTCTTTTGGTTTTTAAAATATTGCATAAAGTTGTTAATTTTCTTACAGAATAACTCTAAAACTCTCTCTAAAATTTCCTTTAAAATGATGTATCACATTCAATATTTTAATTTTTAATTTTTTTTATTGTTTTCTTTATTCTTATTTTTTAATCACCTCTTTATTATTTTTTTATTTTTATAATTTTATAATATTAAAATATTTTAAACCCATTAAGCAAACTATAGTATGTGGTAAAAATAAAAAAAAACAAAAATATAAAGAAATCCCACTAATCCCATAAAGAAAAATTAATTTTATGTGATATCTCAAAAACTAAACGTGACAAATGAAATTTAATTTAACAGTTGAATTCCTCTTAAAAAAGTGTCTAAAGAATGTTTTCACAGAAATAAAAATATTAATAAATAAACAAGTTATAGACCCCTTCCCAAAATGCAGACTTTTTAAAAACACCTCGTAGTTTAAAAACGGCTTGCTATATCAAAATGCGATTTTCACCTTTAAGCTTCTTTTGAAATTTGAGTGTCACAAAGGTTGATCAGGTTTTTTTAGCCCCTCTAGAAATACCCGAAACTCTCCAAAAACATCGAATTTGGGACACCCTGTACATGGTGACGGATAGAAAAAAATTATGTTGGCTTTTAAAGTTCATCATCATTATAATTAACCAAAAAAAATCTACAATTTATTATAGCCCTTTATTTTCAATGATAAAGTTGCTGAGTGCTCCGGTCATAAAAAACCACCCGGTACCTACATAAAATCATACCTAAAAATTAGAATTGACCATTATTTTATACCTTGAATTTTTTATTATACGTTAAGCTCTTCGATCTCGCGCCAATCCCGGTATTCGCGCCAATAATTTAAATTAGACATTTTGACGTTAATTTTGGCGCATGCTCCTTTGATGGAATTCATCTCGGTATTTAACGACTCGTAATTAAATTAGTTAGATTATAAAAGGGAAGCATTGTTATCGGCAAAATACAAATTTTTGACGATTCCTCACGAATGAGACCGAGGCCCCGAGCGAGGCCCTTTAGACGAGCGTGCCGACTTAACGCTAGCCGTTTGGGCGCCAGCCCAATCAGAGCGAGCTTTTTAAAGTACAGTATATCAACCTGCACCAAACCAAACCCAGCCCAACCTAACATAAACCCAACCAAACCTAACCAAACATACCTAGCCTAACAAAAGTTATTAACAAACCCAGTGGCGACTGGTGTTATAAATTGAGGGGGGGGGGACAGAAATTTAAATTGCATGAAGTATATGTCTAATTTTTGTCACATTTTCATTATATTCGGTAATGTTTTGCCTATAGGCACTATTCAATTGGCATGTAATACCAGTCTTGCCTAGCATATAAAATTCCATGTGGTTATTTAAATGAATACCACTTACTTTGAGTATTTTTAACTTTTCACTAAGGTGCTTGATATCACACATTCCCTTTGCACGCAGGATCACTTCGTGGATTGTTCATAACAAGACATATAAAGCAAAAAAAAAGCATTTCTGTTTTCACAACCACACAACCAGTTTTCAGCATCGTATAATTTTTTCTTAAATTTTCTATTATAGTTTTTATGGAACTCTTCATTACTTACACTAAAATTTTGGTTAATTTTTAGGTCCGGTCTATGTGGCCCTAAAGATTTTATTTGTAATCGAAGTTCATATGTCAACGTATTTAGATTTGCACAGTTAATATAATTAATCGATGGTATTTATTTCCAGTTTTATAAACAAACGATAACGAAAACAAAACAATAACATGCGATCGGCAAGGCTTTTTACTGCTGACAAACCCCAAATCAAAACAAATTCATACGTCTTCTCTATGAAGGGCAACGAACGTTTCCGCACGATTATGGCAAAGAGTTAGGCTGCAATAGCAAAGTTTAGAAAAACATTTCCAAACAAGTAAGAACCTTTTATTTTGAAATTTGTATTGGAGTACTGCTTTATTTTTATCTCAATTCTTTTTACGGAATGCTACTTTCGCGTACTTGGCTTTTTTTACATGAAATGTTCTTGTTATGATTACCCACTTTGTGTTCTCAATTAACCGACAGTGTCGGGTAATTGGGAAAATGCATCTTTTTTACTAAACCTTATTTGAAGGTGCAGAATTTATATTTTTAGTTTATTTAAAGACTGATATTTTTACCCAACTGCAGCACGGCGAAAGGAAAGGTAATGTTTTTCGTGCTGTAGTTACTTTGTAGTTATATAGAGCGATTTCAAAAATTCTTTCTGCATGCGCTTTCAGATTCTTTTTCCAACACCATTTTACTAGTTTCCTCCTCCCTCTCCGCCCTCCTTATTAGTAATAGTTCAAAAATTATTTCTGAGAACGCTTTAAGACTTTTTTCAACATCATTTTACTAGTTTCTCTTTTTCTCTCCCTCTCTTCTCCCCACCCTCCTTATTAGTAATAGTTGTAGCTACCTGTCACAAATTTAAAGCGATTTAAAAAATTCTTTCGGCACACACTTTAAGATTTTTTTCGACACCATTTTATTAGTTCCTTCCTCCCTCTCTCCTCCTCCACCTTCACTGAATGGAAGGTAACACTGTTCGCGTCCGTAGAAAATCTACACGTACTTTTTGGGTAAGGTTAAATGAATTGTAAATGCATAGTGCTTTTTATAAGGCTGATTAAGAATTAAACCTAAAAGTTGAAAATAAAAAAAAATTAAATAAAAAAAACACCCAACTGCTAAATTGACTTGTAACTACTAGTCGCAGTTGGGTACAAAATTACCCAATAACCTGATTTATGAAAATACAAAACTGTATAATTTCGTAAGTGCGCTTTGTGCATCAAAACTAAAAGTTGAAGCATGTCGTACGTTATAGGTATACTCAACTGCGACCAGTACTTACAAGTAAATTTAGCAGTTGGGTGTTTTTTTTTATTAATTTTTTTTTTAATTCTTAGGTACAATCAAACTTTATATTCACTAAGTTGTAGGTTTTAGTTTTAAGTTGTTCCTAATAAAAATATATTTTTTTGTTTTTGAGTCAGTTAAAAACGGAAGAATAATAATAATTGGCATTGATTGGTACACGAAAAGGCCTCGAATATAACCTGCGGAAATATTGCAGAGAAATCATTTTTCGTATTCATTCGTTCCACATTATAGACGTCCCAACAACCGGCGCAAAGACGTCGCCGGCGACGCTAGGGACGCGTCAAGGCGAGAGTGATTTCCCACGGGGTTCAATAACTTATCCATAGAATGAATCTTGACGTTGCACCAACCTCCTGAAGGAATTTTTAAGATGGAGGTCCTACAAAAAAGTTTTCTAAACCTAAAATGAAGTCTCTACATTACAATGCAATGGTTTAAATCTTGAGGGTGAAAGAAACAAAAAAAGCAAAATTGCCAAAATAAGCTACTAAAAAAAATAAATGGATCCATGACGGATCTGACACCTTCCAAGCTAGCCTATTATCACACTTAAAGTGAAGCCATGATAACATATTAGCCTTGAAAACAGTTTTTTGTAAATATCTCAGAAACTAAAGCTTCTACGAAGTTTTTAGTTATAACACGAATTATTGGTTAAAATACAATCTACTATATTCCAAAAACAGTGTATTGATACGATGCTCCGTTAAAAAGTTAGCATTTTTTAATTGTCAAAAAATTTAATTAATAATTCCATATCAACGATAGAGTCTAATAACTTGGGTGTACCACAGGGAAGTGTATTGGGACCACTGTTTTTTATAACATATGTGAACGATATTGCATTAAAACTTGAATGTGACTATATTAACTTATTTGCAGATGATACTTATGTAGGAACAAAAGATAAAGATCTAAATTCAGCTATATGTAGAATCAACAATCAACTTAAAATAATTTCTAACTATAATAAGGTAAATAAACTTAAACTTAATACTTCTAAAACTAAAGCAATGATTCTATGTAAGCAGCATTTATATCGAAAAATCGATTTTAATCAAATAAATATATCTATCGATGGAGAAAAAATCGAAATCGTAAATGACACAAAATATTTGGGATTCATGTTGGAAAGAACATTGAACTTAAAGACACATTTTGAATATGTTTATAAAAAAATTGCAAAAGAATTATATTTTCTTTCACGTGTATCGAGACACTTATTAATGAAGTCAACTGTTACAGTATATAAAACTATAGTTCAACCGCACTTTGATTACTGTGCCAGTGTTTTGTACTTCTTAGACAGTAATTGCAAAGGAGCTCTTCAAAAACTACAAAATCGAGGCATGCGTATAATACTTAAATGCAACAGAAGGACTCATATAGATACTATGTTAAGTACATTAGATTGGCTAAGTGTGAGCAATCGCCACAAATATTTTTTACTTATTTTTATTTATAAGATTCTTAGTAACTTGAATCTTCCATATTTTGATAGATTTTTGAAATTTAATATGGATGTTCATAGGTATCCAACAAGAAGCAGGTACAATTTCTATATTCCTAAAGTAAAAACAAAAAAATATTCAAATTCGCTTTTTGTTAAGGGGCTTCAAGAATACAACAGCTTACCATCAGAATTTAAACAATCTCAGTCTTGAAATTTTTAAACGTTTTATAAGACAATTTTTAAATGAGCGTTAATCTTAATTTTGAAGTCTTCAAAATTTCGAAATGTGTATTGCATGGGAATTTTGTTGATTTTTTTTAAATGTGTTTGGGTTTAATGTTTTTTCCTTTACAATTTAAGATTTAACTGTAGTTATTTGTTTGACATTTAACCCTAATAAGGATGTTTCTTAGTTTATTAGAGTCGATTGAGGATTTGTATTTGTTCAGCTTTGTTGTATTAGGCATAACTAGAGCAACAAATAATAATAATAATCGTTTTTGACCAAAATCTAATCAGCTCGTAGGAGTGTTGAATTTTATGAAAATCGGTTTAGCGGTTTAGGAGCTATCGTGTTACGGACAGAAATAATATGCTTCGCTAACTTCATATGAATTTAGCGAAGCACCCAAAAAAACGGTGAAAAATAAGAGCGACAAAATTAATTTTTCCACAACTAATTAACGACTAATTAGCGGGAAATTATCCACCATATTCGGTTTCGATAGGTCATGTCTAAAGCCATTTTTGACAAGAGTGCTTCGTTAACTTCATATGAAGTTAGCGAAGCACCCAAAAAACGGTCAAAAATAAGAGCGACAAAATTAATTTTTCCACAACTAATTCACGACTAATTAACGGCAAATTATCCACCTAGTCGCGATTCGATTTGCGATGAAGCACCCAAAAAAACGGTCAAAAATGAGAGCGACAAAATTAATTTTTCCACAACTAATTAACGACTAATTAGCGGCAAATTATCCACCATATTTGATTTCGATAGGTTATGTCTAAAGCCATTTTTTACGAGAGTGCCTCTTCAACTTCATATGAATTTGGCGAGGCACCCAAAAAACGGTCAAAAATAAGAGCGACAAAATTAATTTTTCCACAACTAATTAACGACTAATTAGCGGCAAATTATCCACCATATTCGGTTTCGATAGGTCATGTCTAAAGCCATTTTTGACAGGGGTGCTTCGCTAACTTCATATGAAGTTAGCGAATCACCCTTGTCAACAAGGGCATTAGATTGATGTAATATACGGATGACCCTAAATTGTTATAAATAAAAATAATCTTACCTTCTTATATACCGTTTTAAAGGAAATTTAATTGTCTACAATCGAGGACACAATTTTTGATAAAGAGCTTAGTTTTAAAGAAAATGGGGTAAAACATATAATAAACAATTTCTTTTTAATTTTTTTTACATTACCTCAATAAACGGACGCCACTGGAGAGTGTGTCATTGGTTGTACCCCTCGGACTTGTATATGGTTAAAATGGAAATTTTATTGTCTAAAATAAAGGCAATTAAATATTTTTTCCTAAGTAGCTTAGTTTTTAAGAAAATTTGAAGAAAACCTAAAAATTTCACGTTTTGGGGAGTCTGGGGTGTTTTTAGAGGTTTTTGTAGCTAAAATTTAAAAAACTAATATAATTTTATTTTTAGGTTAGATTTTACACATTTTTGATGCATTTCTGGGTCATTGTGCCTTTACGGCATCAACTTAATTACACTTTCAGGAATAGACCATAAGAAAAGGGGGGATAAAAAAAATTGGACCAAAATCTGGCTTGGCAACATCTAGATCATTAATCTGTGACCTATTGTCAGCTAGCATCCATTGTTAACTGCAGTACTCATATTTTGCATACTCAACTACCCACCGCGCCTGCACTATCACTAAACATTGGTGATCCCTGATTAAAATGTCTGCAGTGGCGTTTCTGATAATGATGTATAAACCCCAATTCGAACACCTTACTTTACATGCAAGTGTGCAGTACATATGCAAAGAGACGTATGCCGAGAAATTTCAGTTTGATGGAAGTAAATTGCATTGTCGAACCAGGACATTTTATATATAATATACTTGCTGAAAGATTTATTGTGTCATATCATAAAACTAGACAATAACTTACCAAACAAACCGGAACAAAAACAGGGGAATCATTTGAAATATTTTTTTAGTGGGCTTGGAACCACTTTTTGTACACAAGTTGTTCTTACTTGATTATATAGTCAGGGTGGTACCTAGGGGGGGATCAAGGGGGATCAATCAACCCCCCCCCCCGAAATGTTTAGGACTCGCATATAATAAAATATTTAGTAGTGATTGACTGTGAATTTTGAGATTTTTGCTTATAACAGCTGAAAACCTGCTCAAACTAAAGTTTGGTTAAGTATTCTAGTTTCTAAAAAAACTAAAATCTTAAGCGTATTTCATAGATTAATTTATACAAAGTAGGTAACAAAATATACTTGTCAGCAAAATTTTACAACATTTTTCTTTCAATTTTTAAAAAAACCATGTATTGCCTAATAACATAAAAAAAACTTTAATTAATAAACAGTTGTGTTTTAAATAATATTCATTGACTTGACTGCAAAATTAATCCAAGATTTGAGCAGCTGCTGAAAAATAGTTTAATTATTTCTGTCGTGTTTTTGAATTTGATTTTTGCCTATTCAAGGATAGTTTTTGCTTGACAAATATAAATTTGACTTAAAAAGTATGCTAGATTGACTTATTTTTTAGCCACCCATAGGTAGGAATGCTATGGATTGTTATTTTTTTTTTCAGTTAAAATAAGGTAACCTAAAGACGAAAATTTTTGATGGTGTCGTCTGTCTAGGGCACGATAAATCAAAAATTAATAAATATATTTTAGCCATTTAACATCCAACGTTCCCATTTTGAGAACATAAAAATTTTCAGAGTAATTTATTCATAGTTTCTTTAGTCTTATGTACGGCTGTATGCATGTCTTTTATTCATTGATGCAGGATTTGCATGAATAACAACGGTGGAATTTTCGAACATTTGCTTATTTAATTCAATGCTTTGTTATCGGTTTTTAGTTTTATTTTAAAGTAAATAGTAAATGCAAACTTTTGTTTCAGAAATAAAAGATAGATTTTAAGAAATTGTATTATTTCTTAGCTAGAAAAAAATTAAAAAATAAGGGCCTTAAAGATTTGCATATAAATCAAATAAATGGAAAAGTTTTGAAAGGTAGTTATGTAGGTATGACAACAAACGCAACTACACGGCATTTGTTTCACAGCCAACTAAGTGAAAAACTATTTTTAAATAAATGCACATTTTCCGTCATCCAAGGATAGGCTTATTATACACGGTTAAAAAGCTCCTTTTATGCTCTATTTATTGAAGTATAAATCCAATATGGCGGTCATAAGAAATAACATGGCTATGGTTTCAAAAACACTAGAAGGCCTAGAAAAAAAATCTTAACGTCATTCAAATAGCCGTAGTTGCTTATACAAAACTACCAAATTTCATTAAATTTGTTTGTAAGATGGCGGCGATATTTCAATTTTTCAAAAAACACAATTTTTATTTTCTGCTCGATAATTTAAAAACCCCTGTAGATATTTTTAATTTTGATACGGCATCTGATTGAACTTAGAACAGCGCAACTTTTTTCTCTTTTAAACATACTCGTATCTCTTACCGTTTCCGAAATCCCCATGTAGTTCCTTTTTGGGACACCCTGTATATATATATATATATACACAGGGTGTACCAGACCACCCGTTCACCCCTTTCAAAACCTAGGGGAAAAGTTTATTGAATGATCCAAAAAATTACTTGAGTACGCTCTTTTGATTATTGGTAGATGTTTTCAACTTTGGGACTTTCGACCGGAAGTGGCCTATTTAGGCCTGGAGTCCGTTTTTCAAATAGGGATGAACATATATTAAAAAAAATAATAACCTTTAAGAAAAAAATGTTTCAACTAAAAGGTACGTATTTTCTTGCGTAGAATCTGAATTCATTACAAAATTATGCCCATCCATATTAAAAAAACGGACTTTAGCCCTGAATAGGCCGCTTCCGGTCGGCGCCGGAATCTAAAAATACCACCAATTGAAAGAGCGTACTCGATATTGCTACAATCATTTTTTAGATCATTGAAAAAATCCATCCCCTGGGTTTTAAAAGGGGTGGGCGGGTGGTCGGGGACTCCCCGTATATATATATATATATATATATATATATATTTATATATATATACCTAACAAATTTCAAATCTTTAGCTCATCGGCCATTATTAAAAGAAGATCTTGCAAAAGATGACACAAAGGCATAAACAAATTAAATTATCACTCATTCTTCTGATGCCCAATAAAATACCTCTACAAAATTTCGGAAAAATCCCAGGACATTTAAATGACTTTCTCAACTTTCTCTGCCACTGCTTAATATTGTCCTTTTTTCCACAAATCGCTTAAACCATCAAAAAATATTTGGAATATGAAGGATTCGCTAAAAGCAGAGAAAAAATTTAAAAGCAAACTGATAAAGCTGGTGTCTTGCTCGTATTAAAACATTTTATACATGGCCTTGTTTAAGCAGTTTACTTGTGACGTCACGGGCGCGCCTACTACGTCACGACATATTGATCGTGCGAAAAAGGGGTCGGGAATAGCTGAGCAAAACAGGGCCTATTCCAGAGTCTGGGCAAGCCGAATTTATAATTTTTATATAGTGCCTACCTAAACTTCTTAAAACAATTTTTTGTCAATCATAACAATAAATTTAAAAATCAAACAAGTTTCGTCGCTAATCGGGTAGAAAGGAGTTTTTGTTTCTCTCATATTTTACCGTGGGTAGGTTCAAAGCTTAACCTCACGGGGGTCCAAGATCTAATGGACACCTAATAAGTGTTGACAGTTAACTGTTTCGTCCTTATGGGACTCCTCAGAACACTGGTCAATGTGACACCCTTGCGAAGTTAATTAGACGTTTTTGTTTCTAATCCTATGTAAATAATGAGAAAACTCTCGCAAGAAGCGCCATCTACCGAGATACGAGAGAAACCAAAAGAAGAGCAGTCGAAAATAAACTGCTTTACAAATCAATCAATGAAAAGATCGATTAAAAATAAAAAGAAACAAACCATCCTTGACCTACGACAGCTCTTCTGCCTTTAAGGCCAGATCAACGTCGATTGCGTTTTTACTCGCCATCAGACACGCTAGTGTCAATCAGCGGAATTTCTAAACCAAATAATACTAACAAACGTGAAATTTAGTACCTGTGAATTTAAAAATCAAACAAGTTTCGTGGATTATCCAGTAGGAAGGAGTTTCTGTTTCTCTTATATTCTTCCGTGAGTAGCTTGAAAGCTTAACCTCACGGGGGTCCAAGATCTAATGGACACCTAACAAGTGTTGACAGTTAACTGTTTCGTCCTTATTGGACTCCTTATGGAGTCCGTGGGAAGTTGTCCGTGTCTTGTTGGCCGCGCTTAGTTTGTCGGCACCCAGTTGTCCTAAACCGGCCCGTTGCAGTAAGCAAGATCGATCCGACCCTGGATTGGGAGGAGCAGAGAGCCAGAAGTGAAAACTTAAATAATAAAAATGTGGCTCGAATTTTAGCACGGACCTGTCGGTCGGCCGTTTGATTCTTCTCGTCCCCGGGATATCGGCGAGGCCTTTTATTTGCCTTTGCTCCATTTTAAGAAATAAAATGAAGAAAACTATAAACCTACTGGATACAATCTGATTCAACGGCGATAAAAGAGAAAAAGAAATAGTTTTTGAGTAAAATTGGCAAGTCGATGGCCTAACTGCAATATCCCGTATCTGAAAAAATGCAACTTTACAGAGGAAGCGAAAAACAGTTTAGGTAACACATATAGGGTTACTGGGTATAAAAAAATATATTTGCTATATTTGTGATTTCCCACGCATATATGTCTTTTATTATTATACACCATGAAAGTAGCCAGCTCATTTTGCCTAAATCACAAATAATCTAAAAATTATCAAAATGTTAGATACGGGGTATTGCAGTTAGGCTATCGAAATACTGTTGTTGACTAAGGTAAATTCAGGTATTACCGCCCTATTTTGGATATCTTTGTGTCTGATCTTAAATATTAAGATAAATATAGGGTCCATAAACAACAAGTTAAATTAAAGAAAGAAAAATAAGAAAAAAGTTTTCTGTCTTCGGCCGGGACTCGAACCCGGAATCTCTTGCTCTGTACGCAAACATTCTATACATTAAGTCACCGAAGACTATACACAAATTTTCGGAAAATTTCAATCTATACATTTCTGCGGTGTCTTAATACAAGAACGAAAACTCTCAGGGTATTAACCCGACCAAGCCATCCAACTGATCTCTATAATTCTTCCTTCCCACTGTGAAAGGTATGAAAACTCTAATTCGACGTAAAGTATCAACGTCTGAAAACATGAGATCACCTTTTCGTGTGTTAAAATTTCTGATCGCAATGGGCGATTGCCAATATAATTCTCAAATACCAAATTGCAAATATAGCAAGGACCTAAAACTATAAACAAGTAAAATTAAAGAAAGAAACACGGATGGCTGGGTCGAGGTAATACCCTGAGAGTTTCTTGTTCTTGTATTGAGACACCGCAGAGATGCGTATATGGAAGTTTTCCGAAAAATTTACGTATAGTCTTTGATGACTTAATGTAGAGAGCGTTTGCGTATAGAGCAAGAGATTCCGGGTTCGAGTCCCGGCTGAAGACAGAAAACTTTTTCTTATTTTTCTTTCTTTAATTTCACTTGTTGTTTTTTATAGTTTTAGGTCCTTGCATTATTTTCAATTTGGTATTTGAGAAATATAGGGTCTGTTACGATTTTCTTTGTTTTCTTTGATAATCTAGGGTTTTTTGTGTAGGAATTTGTAAAAAAATTTACTATAGATTAAGTTTTTTTTACCAATACTTTAAAAAGTATTAAGAAAAACAGTTTTTTTTTTATTATTGCCCTATCCTAAAATTTTTTTGATAAATACCGCCCTATGGTTTGTCAATTACCGCCCTATATTTTTATTTCATCGCAATGAGATAACCAATTGTAATACTTAATGTTAATCAATTATTATACAGTGTGTGCGAAAATTTGCTTAATAAATCAATCCAATCAAAGTTGACATGCACTGTATACAGGGTAGAGCACAACACACATATTTTGCATAAGATTGCAAAAATTATGCTAAAATAAGTTGTTTAGATTTATAAGTTATGTTCAGGTGCAAAATTTTAGCCTCCTATGACAACTTTAAGAGATTTTTTAATGATTTTTCTATTCTGCATAATAAACATATTGCAAATTTATTCTCCCGTGGCAGCAAGTATGATTTTTTTTTGTTTTTGTATACAAAATAAAAAACCTTAGAAAAAATATACATATATTAATAATTAACCATTTTGTTAAGAAAGTTTAATAATGATTCTACTCTACTACTCTATTCTACTCTCTATATCAATAAAAAAAATATATATATTTAAATCATATTTTGAATAATTTATGTTAAAAAAAAACATAACGAATAGCGTTTACCGTCCTATTAGAGCGGTATTACAAAACTACACAAAATCTGGATTATTACCGCCCTATTTTTTTTATATATTTTTTTGTTATTTGTTTTTAGTTTTTATTAAAAAAAAGTTGATATTCTTATTGCTTGGAAGTCCTTCTAACATATAGTATAAATAAACTCCACATTTAAAGTTAATTTGAATATTATTTTAAAAAAATCCCTTAACATAGCAGATTCAAATTCTTACCAAAATAATTAGGTTTTCACATTACTCCACTCTCTCTTACTCTCATCTTTTTGCGACACGTAAACAAATAAACCCTTGTCTTCACCTCTATAAACTTAGCATTACCACTTAAGAATTGGATATTCGCAATATATGCATTAATTGTCGTAAATTTGTCGTAAATTTGTCGCGAAAGAAAAAAATTTGTCGCGCCACCCGTTTTCCTGAAAAGGGTATGTAATGCTAAGTTGAGTCTCAACTTAGCATTACCAACCCAGAAAAAATAAAATTTTTTAAAAACAAATCTTTGGAATAATTGTCGTAAATTTGTCGTAAAAGAAAGAAATTTGTCGCGCCACCCGTTTTCCTGAAAAGGGTATGTAATGCTAAGTTGAGTCTCAACTTAGCACTACCACCCCAGAAAAAATTAACATTTTCAAAATCTAATAAATGCATTAATTGTCGTGAATTTGTCGTAAATTTGTCGTAAAAGAAAAACAATTGTCGCATCATCCGTTTTCCTGGAAACGGGCAGTGAGCAATTTTGAGATTTCTCAGCCAAATCTTAGTGCTCTTTAAGCTTTTTCACAATACTTACGAAGATGTAGTATATTTAACCTTGTCGCGCGATTGTAACTTTCTTGTGAAACAATCATTATATTACGTCCCGTTTTTACTTTTCAATATAACCCTTTGTGGTGTTAATATAAATATTCATTGCTCGCTGTTTTCAATGATCAAGCTAACGCCAGGATTTTGCGTTGTTTTAGAATTAACGAAAAAAGCGAACTTCTCAAGAAATATTATGTTGTCCTTTTAACAACCACAGGCATTTTGCTACAAAGAACGGATATAAATATGTTTCATACTAACAAAACACCATCTTCTAGTAATACTAGGTACCTACTAGTTGTATAGCTTTATTTATTTTATTGTACGCAAAAGTTGTTACCTAACAAAGTCGAGAAGCCCTCCCTTCCCTTGTTACACTTTGCCAAACTTTCAGGAACCCCTCCAAATCCTGTTACGTAATTTATAGACGACCCCTAATAAAGAAAAAAACAAGCATAGCATTGTCAATTGTTACGTAAAAACTTTTCGGACGCGTGTAAACGTGTTATGTCGACCTGGTAACATTATACTGCACCAAAGCATCGAAAAAATAATATCTTTGACCAAAGTTCTTCGAGCCGACAAGACGTTTTTGTTTAATTTTATTTATTAATTATTCCGAAAGTACACAATAAAAAGAGGGAAACCTCGTAAAATCCCACAGGAGGATATCGAAAAGACAGTGTTCAGATATAAAAAACGGGACGTAATATAATGATTATTTCACCAAAAATTTACAATCGCGCGACAAGGTTAAATATACTACATCTTCGTATTGTGAAAAAGCTTAAAGATCACTAAGATTTGGCTGAGAAATCTCAAAATTGCTCACTGCCCGTTACCGGGAAAACGGATGACGCGACAATTGTTTTTCTTTTATGACAAATTTACGACAAATTCACGAAAATTAATGCATTTATAAGTTTTTAAAAATTTTAATTTTTTCTGGGGTGGTAGTGCTAAGTTGAGACTCAATTTAGCATTACATACCCTTTTCAGGAATACGGGTGGCGCGACAAATTTTTTTCTTTCACGACAATTATTCCATAGATTAGTTTTTAAAAATTTTAATTTTTTCTGGGGTGGTAATGCTAAGTTGAGACTCAACTTAGCATTACATACCCTTTTCAGGAAAACGGGTGGCGCGACAATTTTTTTTTCACGACAAATTTACGACAATTAATGCATATATTGCGAATATCCAATTCTTAAGTGGTAATGCTAAGTTTATAGAGGTCTCTTCTTCCATTCTTGCGTTTCTTGGGTTGCCGACCCATATATCTTTAAAAAAAGATAACCCCTGCGATTTTAATTCTCAATATTTCACAAAATGGTAGCCTTGTAGAACGGAATTAATACAAGATTTTACATAGGGCGGTAATAGCTGAATTTACCTTAATGTGAAAGAAACACAGGTTTTGCTATGCCGCAAGCTATGATATATTAAACATCACGCACACCAAAAAATTAAAAGAATCAGAACTACATTTAAAAGAATCAGTTTTCCAACTAAGTTTTTCTGTGCGGAAACTAACGAAAAGGCAAGCGATAAGGAAGCGAAGGGCGGCAGGGTAGTCCCAAAGTATTGTTTTCGGTTTTCGTCTTCAGATACAGAAGTTCCGGGATCTCGTTTCGAACAGTGGACGCCCAAAAAGTCTCGATGCCCTGCCTCTCTCCCGCTTTCTTTTTAGCATTGAACTATATGGCCCTAAAGATTTTATTTGTAATCGAAGTTCATATGTCAACGTATTTAAATTTGCACAGTTAATTATGTAATCGACGGTATTCCCTCTGGCCCCCCTGGATCCGCCACTGTACGAAGCGCGCCCAGCCTACGCGCGGTCCGTCCAGTCATATGGCAAGCACTGCAGTCATATGCACGAACCAACGAGCTATGCCGGTCGGCTACGGTTCCCATTAACAAAATAAGCCGGGTGGGCCAAAAAAACGAACAAAATATTATTTTTGTTTAATGAAGTTTATTGAAGTTTGTGTGAATACTATACGTTACTTTAATTAATTAGAAAACAAAAATGTCCTAATTTTAGGCCGGTATTCTCAAAAGATAAAGAATAAATTCAAGTGCAAAAGTATTTATATTAGAGGTTCATTAAATACCTACCTAATTTAAAAAACTAATAAAAATTTTTAAATCTTTTTGAAGTTTTGATTATAAAAAAATATATAGAAAGGGTAAAAAAATGAAATTGTGAATTTGGATTTTTTTATAAAAAGGATAAAAATAAAACTAAGTAAAAATTTTCATTAAGTGTTGTTGAACCAAATCGGTACGTGTGCAGTTGAATGGCTAAATTATATTTATTGATTTTTGAGTTACCGTATCCCAGACAGCCGCAATCAAAAATTTTGGTGGCTAGGTCTTTTTAGACCCAAACTTATTTTGTGAAGAAATATCCTATGCCTACCTATGGATGGCTAAAAAATAAGTCAACCAAGCATCTTTTTTGAGTCAAATCACAAAGAATATATTCTTTGTGGTCAAATTTATATTTGTCAAGCAAAAATGATCAATGACTGGCCAAAAATTAAGTTCAACAAAACGACAAAAATACGAAACTATTTTTCAGCAGCTACTCAAATTTTGGATTAATTTCCCAGTCAAGTCAAGTACTATTATTTAAAACACAACTGTTTATGGGGTGACATGAGTGAAATTTGAAATATTTTGCCACTCACTTGGCATACATTTATCTATCAAATACGCTTAAGATTTGAGTTTTTTAGAAAACTCAAACTTTAGTTTGAGCACGCTGTTACAAGCAAAAATCAAAATCTAAAAAATCAGTCAATACTGCCATAAAAAATGCGAATTGCCCATATTTCTCTCTACTATCATTAAGTACTAAATATCTTATTATTATTAAGTCCTAAATATTTCCAGGGGGATCGATCCTCCTTGACCCCCCCCCCTCCCTCCCCCCCGCCCTAGGTACGGCCTTGTAGCTGGCACAGCTATTCTTGATGACTTTTATTCACACAGGCAGAAAACGTCTGCGGTGATTTTAAAAATCCGGGCACATTCGGGATTTGAAAAATTACGGCTATATCGCACTGCAAAATTTTCGTTTATTTATCGATATCCGTGAATCTTTATTGGACCGGCAAAAATTTAGAGTCGTTCAAAAACTTGCTTTATGGCAGGTGTAAATTAAACGGCCACAGAGGGGCAAAATCAAGAAAACATGCGATTTAGTGCAAAACTCATTTATCTAATATGGGAGATATTTTTACTGAAAACTATTTATTAATAATCGCTTTACCATAGCAAGTTAGCTTCGGATAGCCAAACGTCAAACAAATGAATAAAACACCTTGTCAAAGTTAGCGTGTTTTGAAAACTGACGTTGCGTAAATGTTTTAAGAACACAAATGAATCAACTTTGCCACAATTTTTCATGTTGATCAAGTTTGTTTAAAGTAATTTTAATTATGTCAGGGAATCACTATGGTGAGTACATTATTCTCGTATATAAAAAATGCGAAACTTTTCGTTGTTTTTCTTCAAACTGCCATTTTTGTAAAATCTTTCAAAAATTTATTATTTTCTTTAATCTTAAAAATATACGTGGACAAAAAGTAACTTGTCGCCCGCTGTCGCGGGCTAGTTTTAACATGTCATTTTTTATTGAACCTTCCTGTTTAATATGCTGCCACATTTAGCTGCTAATATTTGCCCATAAGGCCGGAATTAATTTTTAAATATTAACATTTTTCTTCAAATTTAGCGAAATATGTGTTAAAATTGTAGTATAGATATTTAAAATATAAAGTACTAAATACATATACATCTACAGATACTATTATTATGCTCATTATGTATTAAGGAATAAAAGTTAAACCCTATCCCGAGGAAAAAAGCTTGTAGCCTGAGCTAAGCGAGGAATATAATTGGCAAATAACTAACAAGACACTAATTAGGAATTTTAGGAGATATATTTTAAACTTTTAGATTTTTCTGCCCTAAAATTAAATTATAATTATAAATATGTGGTTTTTAGCTACTTTACTAAAAACATAATGTCTGATAGAACCTTTTATTTTGAATTTTAAGGATAAAAAGTTTTATCGGTAAAATAAGGATTAAGGAGGGCCCTATTCTTATAATATATACCAAGGGATAAAAGTGACATTTTTTATTTCAAAGTAAAAAGTTTTTAGGATCAAAATACTCTTTTATAACGAGGTTTATACGTTAATTTTACACTTTCAGACCGATCTCTTTTTTAACTTATTATTTGATTTATTAATATAGTTAAATTATTTTTTGTTTTGTTTAGTATAATCTTAATCTTCATCCTTCACTTATCATCAAGTATAATATAGGTAAATTTTCTCATCAAAGATCTACTTTAAAAATTGAAAATATTTTTTACAACTTTAAACGAGCCGATCTTAGACTCCTATACGATGCATTAATAGGGATTAATTGGGACTTTTTAATTAACGTTAACAATGCCGATACAGCTGTCAAAAATTTTTATGACAGAATATATCACTATTTAGATCTATATGTACCCAAAACAAGCAAACGTAGAAAAAGATATCCTCCTTGGTTCACCAGCGACGTCATTAAGCTTATTAAACGTAAACATAAATACTGGAAAAAGTTTAAGGGGGGCGATCAGGAGGCATTGGCAACGTTTGGGAACTTACGTACTCGGCTTAAAACAACCATTGATTCTTCATTTAAAGAATACTGCGCCAATCTGGAACGTAACCTAAAGAGCCAGCCACAAAATTTTTGGAAATTAATTCAAAGCAAGCAAGGGAATAGCATACTACCTCAAACAATGATTAATAATGCGGGCACAATCATTACCAATCATCAAGAAATTGCTAATGCGTTTGCAGAATATTTTCAAAGTTCTTATACAACTCCCAGTGCTTCCAAGCAATCAGCATCTACTTCAGATAAAGCTAATTCACATACTGCAAATGTCATTGCTGTTCCCTATATCACGGAATCTGATGTACTTCAAGCACTAAAAAGTATGAAACCCAAAGCAACGGTGGGGCCAGACCGAATACCCTCATTTTTCTTAAAAGATTGCGCTATCTTGCTTGCAAAACCTTTGACCATAATTTTTAATATAATCTTAAGTACAAGCGTCTTTCCTAGTACATGGAAGCAGTCGAAGATTATTCCCGTCTATAAAAAGAACGAACGGAATAATATAGAAAATTACCGCCCAATAACACTAATTAACAACTTTGCTAAGTGCTTTGAAAGGGTACTTCATAATGTAATGTACTCTCCCATGAAGCTCTTAATAAATCCTAATCAACACGGTTTTATGAAACAGAGATCTACAACAACAAATCTTATGTCAGTTACTCAATTCATTGCTGAGTGTCTCGATAATGGTACCCAGGTTGATGTTATATATACTGATTTTTCGAAAGCCTTCGATAGACTCGACCATGACATTCTGCTTAACAAGCTTGAAAATTCATTTAACTTAACAAAGAATTTATCAGATCTGTTTCGTTCCATGCTTACTAATAGAAAACAATACGTGGAGTGCTATGGTCGAGCCTCATCGGAGGTCTCAGCTTATTCTGGTGTCCCTCAGGGTTCGATTTTGGGACCACTTCTGTTCAACTGCTTTATAAACGACATCTCTTCTAACTTGGATGCCGACATCTTGGGACTTTTGTACGCGGACGATAAAAAACTTTACTGTCAAGTTACGAACAAAGATGACTGTATCAAGCTTCAAAATGCATTAAATGAAGTAAATAACTGGTGCGTTGCAAATCGTTTGCCCCTAAACCCTTTGAAATGTAACGTTGTTTCCTACTCTCTTAAACGTAACATCATTGAGTTTGATTACCATATTGACAACACACTTGTGCCGCGGTCAACAAAGTTCAAGGACTTGGGCGTGACATTCGATCAGAGACTTTCATTTGTGCCACATATCGAAGATATTTTAAGTAGAAGCTATCGAATGCTAGGTTTTCTGTTTAGAAACTCCCGAGATTTTAACTCTACACATAGCATAAAAATATTGTACTTTGCCTATGTTAGATCTAATTTAGAATACGCTTCGGTAGTTTGGTCTCCATACTACCAAAATCATATTGAGGAGATTGAAAAAATTCAAAGAAGATTCTTAAAGTATATGTGGTACAGGTGTGAGGGCGCTTATCCTGAAATCGGTTTTCCTAACGAAATACTTACTCAGAGGTTTTCGTTGCAGTCTTTAGAGGCCCGTCGAAAACTATCTGAAGTTCAGTTTCTCTACAATCTTATTAACGGTAGGATTGACTCATCTAATCTTCTGAGCCAAATAAAATTTTATATTCCCAGACTTTCAGCTCGCGAACGACCTACATTTTATCTTCAGGTTTCTAGAACAAATATTGGCAAATTTTCCCCAATCAATAGATTGTGCAGTAGCTATAATAGTATACAGGGCCAGTGTGATATATTCAACTGCAGTGCGAATTCACTTAAAAATATCGAAATTTAATTGTAGCGTTACAAAATAGTAATATTTTCTTTTTTCTTTTAAGACTTATTAAATTATGCTAAGTGATAGTACTTGTCAGTACAAGTCTGTAGTATTTTGTGTGTATGTGTGTGTGTACTATAGTTATATATACATTTTTTTTGTAGTTAGTTGATTGAAGTGTGTTTAGTTGTTTTCTTAATTATTTTAACTAATTATTGTAACTTTTTAAAATTTCTGATTCCCACTTTGTAATTGGATTTAAAATCTGTTAAGTGGGTAAATAAATAAATAAATAAATAAATAAATAAATAAATAAATAAATAAATAATATATAAACATGATTATTTCCAGCTTCCAGCGGCGTATATAGTTTTGGGGGGCGAGACCCCATGAGGCCGTATTGTATGCTGTTTTATGTTTGTATTCATGAAATTTGTGGAAAATATATAGAAAAATCTCAGCTTCGGGGGGGGGGGCTCCCCAGGCCCCCCTTATATACGCCACTGAAAGCTTCTGTCAAGTCGTTTTAAAAATGGCTAAAGTCAGAAGGAAAGTGTGCAAAGTTTTATGTCGGTTCTGTAAAGTTTTTAGGGGGGGGGGGGTTTAGGTGTTTGCATTTGTCAGGAGGACGAGTAGTTATTGGGGAGGGGGCAAACTTGGCCTTTCCGTTTCTGTAGGGTCGACAACATAATATAATATTTTGTAAAGCTTGCCGTCTTACATAGTATTTTAGGAAATATTTCGAAGCTTATTCGACCACTAATACCTCAACTAACAGCTCGGGGTCACTTTTTTTTATTTTGGATCACCAAGTAATTCGTTTTAAACATTCCTGACTACAAAAGAATATATCCATTGCACTGTGGGATTTTATCGCATCTTTTTGTGCTTTGGTTATAACGACATTGAACGGACGGCTTAATTTCGGACGTTATAACCGAGCGTCGTTATAGAAAAAAAAGGTTACAATGGGTTATATTACACAACTCGGTCGGGACCTTAATATGTCGTCGTTATAACCGATATGTCGTATTATCCGTTATAGTTATGTTATAAGCGATATTCACTGTATCGAAAGCAGTCAAAATCAAAAATACAAAATATCGAAACTAGAAAATGTCGAAACACACAAAATATCGATAAACAAATTATCGAAAATACAAAATATCGAAACCAGAAAATATCAAACTACAAATTGTCGAAAACAAAAATATCGAAATTAAGAAATATCGAAAAAATAAGATTTTAAAAACCTAACCTAACCCGACCCTCACCTAACCTAACCAAACCTATTAGAGAATTAATATATATAATATAATAAAGCCAGGCTATAATAGTGCCAGGCACCATTTTGACACATTCCGAAGCCTCATGATGTCGAATTTTAAGCTATTTTTTGTGTTTTTTTCTGAAATATGTCGAAAATATGTTTCGGGGGGGGGGGGCGAGACCCCATTGAGGCCGTATTTCATGCTATTTTATATTTGTATTTATGAAATATGTGGAAAATATTTATAAAAACCTTAGCTTTGGGGGGGGGGGGCGTCCCCCAGGCCCTTCCTTATATACACCAGTGGGTGATGTGATGGAAGAATTTAGAGTTGCTGTTAGGGCCGACTGAGTGTTTGGTTTAAATAAAAAATAAACACCCATTTTTTATTTCAATTTTAAAATATGCTCGACTTCTAAGTTAAAATAATAAAATGTATATAAACATTAATTTCGGTTTCATTTTTTTAAATGATTTTTCTTCTTTTAGGGCTCCTCTATGTATATATGGAGTTTCCATAAAAAACCCACCGCCAAAAATTAAATCGAAGTATCGTTTTTCCAAAAAAACCTAAATTTAAAAATTTTAAATGAATGTGTTGCAATTCATGGATATTTAAAAATATAAAGTCCGATAAAAATTAAATACAAACACTAAGCCACCTTGGATTTTGCTCCCCTAAATACCAATTATTAGGGCTTACGCCTATATATTATATTATTATTTTCTTCGATATATAACTGTAATAACGCCCTCGGGAGTTTCTCTCAAGACTTTGGCGAAAGCCTCCCACGTATATACGGCACTGGTGGTTACAATTTGGGCGCCAATAATGGTACCTATACTTGATGTTGTATTAAATTGGCACCGAGTCATCAAATCCGTGATGGGCGGGAAGGGAGTAGAGAGGTACATACAGTGGCCCGCACTTCCTGTAATTTTTTTATTGGAATTGATTCCCAAAACGAGGCACTGCACCAAGGCACTGCACTAATTAGTCATTAGCTTACTATTTTACTTGCTTTTAATTTATGTCTTCTTCCAAACGATTTTATTAGAAAGGAACATATATACTCTTGTCTGGTTGTTACGAACATATTGATTTAGCCGGGCTATGACGTTTTCTATTCGTTGTTGTTTTGACTGTTTTAATGTCAAACAAATTGGGACCGACTTTTTACAAAACAAATTGCAACTAAATCAATATTTGCGCTCATTTTAATATAATTTTGGATTCTCTTTTATGTTTCGGATATTTATTTATTAGGTATGTTCCTATTTTATATCTCCTTTAAAGGGACTCGGTGTTTTATTATAGACATATAAAGCAGCACACTGCAGGTACAAAGCGAAACAACAATTTTTTGGGCCTTCTTTACATAGATTTTGCCGCAACACTTGGTTTACTATAGCTATGACGCGGTGCCACTTATATACATCCTCAACTATAAGTAACACCAGAGACCCATCATTAGCATTCATGGATTTTAGTCAACATCTACTCAGCTCGTTGGAGTGTCGAACATTAGATATTTTACGTGAAAATTTCATTCTATACCTTCCTAGACCACACCACGTTATATCAACCTTGGAAACAGTTTTTTGTAAATATCTCCGAAATGAAAGCTCCTACGATCTTTTCGGTTATTACATAATTTTTTTCAAAAAATGCGCACTACTATATTCCGAAAACCGCATATTGATGCGACCCTCCGTTAAAAAGTTAGCATTTTTTAAACTTTTTAACTGTAAAAAAACTGTCATTAGCATTGATGAATTTTGACTAAAATCTAATCAGCTCATTGCAGTATCGAGTGCTATTTTACCTGAAAATTTCATGTTAATCGGTTAAGCGGTTTAGGAGCTATCGCGTTACGGACAGATATACATACATACACACACAACACAGACAGACATCACGACGATATTGCTAGGGTAGGTCAAAATACACCCAAATAACACATTTTCGGCGTTATCTCAAAAAGCCATTGCTGTGCGGGATAGGAAGGTAAAAAGGGGGCGGGCCGACTGCACTCCAAGTAGTATAAGTAGTAGCCTTTAGACTGGATTGTTTAGTTTACATTTGAAAACGGTTAGAGATACTTACTTACTGAAACGTCCTGTTTAAAATAAATCAACATAAAAACATTTCATGTAAAAAAGAGCCAAGTACGCGAAAATGGCATTCCGTAAAAAGAATTGAGATAAAAGTAAGGCCAAGTTCTCCAATACAAATTTCATAATGAAAGATTTTTACTAGTTGGAAATGTTTTTCTAAACTTTCCTATTACAGCCAAACTTCTTTATGTTCAATTTAGCACTGTGCCTAAGAGTCATTTACAGCCGTAATATCCAAGTTTAGAAAAACATTTCCAAACTAGTTTCTTACTTTAATTTTGAAATTTGTATTGAAGAACTTGACTTTACTTTTATCTCAATTATTTTTACGGAATGCCTCGTACTTGGCTTTTTTTACATAAAATGTTATTCTTATGATTTCACTTCTTTTTTAAAGTAATTGGATAATATTTAATTTTTAAAATAGTAAAATAAATATGCGGAATATTGTTCAAAACTTTTGCAATGCCTTACTTAAAATTTTGAGGTTTTTTAATTTTTTCCCATGGTTTTATCATAGTTGGTATCAGCCTTCCAAAGCTCAGCTCTCTAGCGTTTCTGAAAGTGGACAATGTTACTTTTACATAACTTTACATGTATAGGGGAGGGAAGTTTATTAACATTTTCGTGTCTTTAAATTTTTTCCTATAGTTTTATCATGTTCCTATCAGTCTTCCAATGCTCAGCTCTCTAACGTTTCTTTTTTTTTTTTTTTTTTTTATTTGTCAAACACACTGTGTTTTTTTTTATTACAATCTAGTCAGTAAGACTAATTAGCAATTTTGTTTTAACTTAATTTACTAGAAAAGTCAGATTTAAACTTAGGGTTCACTCAACAGTTCTCCCCGCTTTGTTTAGTCTGTAACTCACAATTGTGTTGTGTTTATAGCATTATTTTGTTTTATGTGTAATTCACTTAGTTTACTAGCTCAAACGGCTTCACTCTTTTTAGTCGTCGAACTAGCATAGTATTGTCTAGAAGCTGAATTGCTTCCACATTCACATGCCGATGGAGTCTATCTATCTATCTACCGAACGTTTCTGGAAGTGGATAATGTTACTTTTACATAACCTGACATTTATAGGGGAGGAGAGTAAATGAAAATTTTTGGGGTTTCTAAATTTTTTCCCATTGTTTTATCATAGTTTCTATCAGCCTTCCAAAGCTCAGCTCTCTAGCGTTTCTGCAAGTGGGCAATGTTACTTTTATAAAAATTTACATTTATAGGAGAGGGAAGTAAATTAAAATTTTGTTGTTTTTAAATTTTTTCCTATAGTTTTATCATAGTGTCTTTCAGTCTTAAAAAGCTCAGCTCTCTAGCGTTTCTGGAAGTGGGAAGTGTTACTTTTACATAACTTTACATTTATATGGGAGGGAAGTAAATTAGAATTTTGGGGTGTTAAAATTTTTTCCTATAGTTTTATCATAGTTCCTATCAGGCTGCCAAAGCTCAGCTCTCTAGCATTTCTAGAAGTGGGTAATGTTACTTTTAAATAATTTTACATGTATAGGGGAGGGGAGTAAATTAGAATTTTGGGGCTTTTTGATTTTTTCCAGGAGTTTGGTCATAATTTCGCAGTCTGCGAAATTTCAGCTCTGTAGCATGTCTGGAAGTACAGTAGAATTTTGATGATTTATACATGAGTGAGTCAGTGAGTGAGTGGCAATTTCGACGTTTTTTGAAATTTCGTAACTACTTTACTACTTTATGGAAGTGCATGAAACTTGGAGGGGTTGTTAACTCTATAAAGGTCTACGACTGTGCAAAGTATGAGATTGTTAGCTCTTTCCGAAGTAGAGTTTTAGATAGGTCAAATATGGGCTGAAATGTTTCAAGAAAGGATGGTAAGCAGCCCGAACCTGGCGAGGCACTGCCGTGCCCTCAGATAAAGACAATGGAAGACCAAAGTTTCATATCTATATTTTTATTTATAATTAATACAACATCAAGTATAGGTACCATTATTGGAGTTTCATTGTCTACGAGTTTCAAACAAAAGATTATTTCTTCACTTATATAATGGCAACAAGTTTAATTAGGTGGGTCCTCAAGTCGTGAACGGTTAGCTCAGATTTTCCTAAGCTCTAAGGTCGACACTGACAGTAACATGTGTTTGTATTAAATGCAGTCGGACCCGGTGTATTGAATATTTGGTGTTTTTTTACTGAGTGTTGAGTTTTATTTTTGTAAAAAAGAACTTAGTTGGACGTAAAAATAATCAAGAGGTCCTATGTTTATGAAAATATTGTGAAAATTCAGCCCACTTTGGTTTTAGCGAGATGATTCCAGTGACGCAGCTATGTTGCCATCGCCGGGGATTCTAAAAATTCTAAGTTTTCAGGAATGACCGCCACGAATAGGGAAAATTCACACGGGGCCGCGGTTGATTACTTCTCTTAATATTTTTATTACTCTACACATTTTCGGCGTAATCTTTGAAAAAAAAATTCCACGAAAATAGACCTCTCTAGCTATTGCTATGCGGGCTAGGAAGGTAAAAACTCTCATATGCCTTTACTTTGTTGCGAAATTCTTATAAACTTGTGAAATTAGAAGAAGAAAATAGTTTCTGGTGTCTAAATGAACTTCGATTTTCTACCTACATAGTTTCTGGTGTCAGGTGTCTGGAATATCGGATCGAAACCGAAAATAGATTATCAATCTGTCTTGTTATATCGGCGTCAAACGTAGCTTAGATTGTTCAAGGTCTTTTGATCCATATGGAAGCATGCCCAAATAGTTTTTTATAAAATATCTAGAAAGCATTAATAATTAGAGTTAAGATAAGTATACCGCGTGAACAAGTTCACATCTAGGGGTATAAATTTCCATAAGAGGATAAAAACAGATACAGTATAGCATTTATTAAAAAGAGACCGCGATACGCCCGAGTCCCGCAGAAAGTTTTTCAGCGTTGTCAAAGGTAACTTGATAAATTACTACAGGCGCACGCGGTAGCACTCGTCAAGGGGCGGACAATCTGAAACATATTTTTAGGGCGAAAATTATTACTTGGCAAAACGTGAACATTTTATTTTTAAGATTTTATTAAATGTAAGTTATTTAGTTTCTAAAACACCTAGATCGGATAATAAAATAAATTGTCTGTCTCAATACACGATAACTCAAGAACACTTCAAACGATTTTAACCCAATATGATATATTAAATATTAAAAATTATTACTTGACTTGTCACCATACAAGAAGTGGACTATTCAAAACGTAAACATTTTATTTTTAAAATTTTAATAAATGTGAGTTAATTAGTTCCTAAAACACCTAGATCGGATAATAAAATAAATTGTCTGTCTCAATACACGATAACTCAAGAACACCTCAAACGATTTTAACCCAATATGATACACAAGTTTTATGTCAGCATTAGATTTTGGTTAAAAAAAAGGGTTAGTTAAAAGTATTATTTAACCAATTTTACCTTAAAACAATCAACTTTACTATCAATATTTCTGGTTGTAAAGATTTTAAAAAAAATGTTCCTTTTGTATTTAAAACATTTTTGCCTGTGGCGCATGTCGCCTGCGAGCACTTTAAGTAATATTACTTCAATATTTTCAAAAAATTTTCGTTTTTAGTTTAAAAGGCAATACTACTCATAATTATTATGATATTTGTCTTGAAAAAGTACTAAATGAGCTCCGCGGAACTACTTTTGAGGTTCAATACCACCTCTGCCGCCCCTTACTCGACCACCCTCCCGCGCCCTATAACCACGCTGCGTTCACTGTGGTCTACCATTACCTTTGTTAGGGTTAGACTAAAAATGCATTAAAAAAAACCTGAAATTAAATAATAGTTAGCTTACCAATAGTTTGTAAAAGTAAGTGAATTATTTTATTATTATTATTTAGGTAATATTCTGGTTGTTTATCACCCCGTTTGATGAATGCACTTACATAAAACTGAAAAAATGACCTTTCGCGAACCAAGTAGCGGAAAATACTGATATTTTTGCTAAACTGGCAACGTTGGTCTGTTCACCCATGCAATCCTTATGGCCCATACAAAAATCCTACCCCTAGATAGAAGGCTGGCCACGCGGTATAAGGACGCTTTGAAATTGTTGTCGTTTAAACACTATTAAAACCGTTTCAAGCACTAAAACTGATTTTATTTTAAACCGATTTGCCGTGTCAACACCCTTAAAATCGGTTTGAGCACTAAACCGCTTTTAGGCAGGTATAAATAAAGTAAGTGTTTTTTAAAGTTGTGATACCAGCTCATTTTTTATCGATCCGAACTGACCTAAACTTTTAATATAGTTACGAGTATTGTTACATCACCGGAGAACTTTGGGACACAAACTAAGTAGGTGCTCAAAACTTTAAACACATCTCAGCCTTTACTCACTTTAAGTACCCCTGCTCCATACCTACTCTCGAAATCTCGAAACTTTTCGAAATATAGGTGACTGGCTATACATTTAAAATTCATAACTTTGAGCCGTTATCCTGCCTTTTCGCTGCAAGCTCTAGTACAAAGTTATAGATAGATAGATAGCACGAGATTTGATTTTCGAAAAGTGCTGAGGTGGAATTTTTTATTTGTTCCTGATATTGGCATTCTTAATTTTATTTTGATTATTAGGTAATAATTGAATTAAATCTACTTATAACAGCTTCAACTTCAATTACTCTTAATTTATTTGCTTTTCCGTTAACATTTTTTACCGATCAAACTAGCCTCAAAGCTTATCAACAGCTGATTCCAACTAAAACGCTCAACTAACATTTATATTTATATATAGTTTACTAACAATAGGAACATATAACATTAGGTCAGACAGAGGAAGAACTGACAAGGATAAAATGGGACATTGTAGGCCTGTCAGAAACCCGACGAAAATCAGAAAATCGGATAAAACTGAACTCCGGTAATCTACTATATCATAAAGGTAATGTGGGATTCATAGTCAATAAAATGAAAAGAACATCACTTAAAGTAATTCAGGTATATGCCCCCACCTCCACCTACGATGACGAGCATATCGAAGCATTCTACGAAGACATCTTAAAAGCCATTAAAGGAAACAAAACCCATCTGACACCAGTAATGGGAGATTTCAATGCCAAATTAGGTAAGATGATGAAAATCGAAGAGACTAAAATAGGAGATTTTGGATATGGAGAAAGGAATGACAAAATGACTTTATGCAATCAACTTGTTCTATAGAAAGAAACCGCAACAAAAGTGGACATGGCTCAGCCCTAATAGAATAACGAAAACGAAATTGATTACATACTGACTACTGATAAAAATATTGTTAGAGATGTGACAGTCCTAAACAGCTTTATAACAGGCAGTGAGCATAGGATGGTCAGAACGAAAATCTGCATTGACAGCAATTTCGAAATGAAAAGAAAAATTGATAATAACAATGAACAACTTGACATGAATAAACTTACACAAAATAAAGCTATATACAAAGAAATGCTAAAGAAACAGCTCACCCAAAACTGCGAAAATGAAAATATAGATGAAATAAATGACTAGCTATGACCAAAGTAGAAAAAGATATCGCCCAAAAAGATAAAAAGGGAGAAAATTGTATATCAGAAGAAATAAAGAAACTGATGGAAAAAAGGCGGAACTTGGAGAAAGAAGGAAAAAGAACATCGATAGAATACACGGAAGTAAATAAAACTATAAGAAAAATAATTAAAAAGAAAAAGAAATGGCCAAAAAATAAAAGTTGAGAGAGTTATAGAAAATAACAGAAATATGAAATGTCTAAGGCCGACTCTAGGTAGATATAAAATAATTAAAATAAAGGATATGACTATTCTATACAGAATTATACCAAGCAAAAATGGAACCATCAACAGAAAAACCACGAAGAAACTCCTAACAAAAATAAAGAAAATAAACTCAGAGCTACAACCCGAAATAAGCAAAGCGAAAATAAAGAGAGCATTAAAGAAAATTGAAAATAACAAATTACCTGGAAAAGACGGAGTAACGGCAGAAATGCTCAAATACGGTGGTAAAGCTGTAGTTAGTACCCTACATATTCTCTAATTCTCTAATAATACGGCCCGACCTATAACGCCAAGTTGTCTCAGTGCACTAATTTAAAGTGCACATGAGGTGCTGTAACAGCCAACGCTAATGGTTGACGCGGGGGCTTTACTAGGTTGCGGGCGGCATCGATCTTCACAATTTCTACATAAGAGCATAACCGAAGTAAGTAAGGACATGTCGTCCTCTCTTTATCACGTAATTAGAATGCGACATAACATCTACGCTGTATAGAATTTGGTTCCAGTAAAGCGCGACGCGAGCCGGCCTGCATATTTGTAAACGACGTCCATGATTGCGATTCGGTTCGAGTCAATGAAGCCCTATTCTACATTGATACGGTTCGGTTACGTTGGCGATCGATTGACAACGGTTAGGTTTCACATTCTCTAGGATCCCGGGAAAGAGGTATATATATATATATATATATATATATATAATATATGTATGTTAGAAATTTACGAATTCTTTCTTAAGAAAGATTGTGGTTCTGAAATCCAGACTGATTTTTAACGAACATTTTTGCGATCACGGGTGTTAGTTACCCAAGCGATTTACCATATCGTCTGCTATTTACCAGAGATGTTCGGGCGAAAGCCGACTGGCGATCCTGGGTGTTGTATACGAACATGCAGCCGGCCTACGCATCCACCGCATCCTGGTTTGAACACGAATACAAACACATACATACCGGGTATTAATTTCTTCTTCGTATTCAAGCCTTTGGTGAATCCTTTTTGGGGTTTATTGATACTTTATGATAAAATTATGAAGTAAAATTTGGGACTTATGGAGGAACCGCCACTGCTCCTAAGTTTATCTCACATCTCAACCCTCTTTGTTCTGGCCGAGAGAGCGTGTATTTAATTGCATTCCATTTTTCATTGGGCCTTAAGAGTTCTTAAACACAAGTTAACCTGTTGACGGGAAATAATAATAGGACGGGATCATATTTTCCCCACTGAATAAGCCTCGACGTGGAGGCCTCATTGCTCAAGGCAAGAAATAAATCCTACGAAAGCCCAGGGACTTAATAGGCTGTGTGCCTGTCTCTAACAGACTCAAAGAAGCACATAAAAGCCGAGATCGTATTTATAGTAATAATAGCACAGATACCTCCACTGTGATCATAGCAGTGGCGACTGCTACACGGAGGGCAACTTGGCTGTGCCCTCCCAAAACTAGACAACAAACAGTATTTTTAATTGATTTATTTAAAAAAAATAAATCTTCTCTTACGATATGTCTAGTTCTTTTTTAGCTCACACATATACTATACTATAGTAGTGTGAGCTATGGTGATCCTAATTTTTTCGAGAAAAAAAAAGTTGCTCCGATTTCAAAAATTTTTATATATCTTTGCGTTTCAGATGATTTTGAAACTTTTTTGTTGCGCCGTCTGTCTGTCTGTCTGTCTGTCTGTCTGTCTGTATGTCTGTCTGTCTGTCTGTCTGTCTGTATGTCTGTCTGTAACGACCAACGCGCATAACTCAAAAACCGCTTGGCCGATTTTAATAAAATTTGGTACCTAGGCTGGGTCTTGGGTCGAGATGGTCCCATTTAAAAATGAACAAAATCCACCGAACACAAACCAAATAAAAGGGTGGGGGTAGATTTCAAAAATTAGAGTTTATGTGAAAATATGGCGTGTGTGATATCAAACGAAAGGTAATTGAGTCTGCAGTTAAACAAAATACATTTTAATTTATTTAAAAAAAAGGGTGGGGGTATATTTTAAAAATTAGAGTTTCAAGTGAAAATATGGCGTGTGTGATATCAAACGAAAGGTAATTGAGTCCGGAGTTTAACAAAATACATTTTAGTTTTTGTTTTTTTAAGGGTGGGGGTAGATTTCAAAAATTTGAGTTTGGGTCAAAATATGGCTTGTGTGGTATCAAACAAAAGGTAATTTAGTCTGGAGTTAAATAAAATATATTTCAGTTTTTAGTTATATTAGCTCACACGTACACTATAACTACAGTACCTAGTGTGAGCTTAGGGGCCCATATATTGGCAGAGTATTTTTAAATCTGTGGTTAACAAAAGGCGATTAATTGGGTAAACTTTTTTAGCGTAAATAATTACAAGCCGGCGGCACCGCGCGGGACAAGATTTCAGTTTCACCCGTTTTTAGCGGTTTATGGCTGGCTGTTCTCGCGCGGGGGCAGTAGGAATGTTTGTTTTAGTTGACGTCATATTCATCGTGCAAAAACGTTCGTTGCCCTTCCTACGTGTTGCCGGTTCTATCCTTAGTGAAGACGTATGAGTTTGTTTTGATTTGGGTTAGGTCAGTAGTTAAAAGCCTTGCCGGTCGCGTGTCTACTGTTTGTTTTTGTTTTTGTTTGTTTTCAAAATGGAAATAAATACCGTCGATTATATAATTAAATGTGAAAATTTAAATACGTTGACATATGAACTTCGATTACAAATTAAATCTTTAGGGCCACATAGACCGGATCTAGAAATCCTAAAAATTACCCAAAATTTTAGTGAAAGTAATAAAAAATTATACGATGCTGAAAAGTGGTTGTGCGGTTGTGAAAAACGAAATGCTTTTTTTTTGCTTTGTTTGTCTTATTAGTAACAATCCACGAAGTGATCCTGCTTGGGTGACAAAGGGAATGTGTCATATCAAGCACTTTATTGAAAAGTTGAAGACACAAAGTAAGTGCTACTTATTTAAATGACCACATAGAATTTTCTGTGCTAGGCAAGACTGATATTAGGTTCGAATTGAATAGTGTCTATAGTCAAAAAATTACCGAACATAATGAAAATGTGGCAAAAACTAGACATATACGTAGTAGGTTAATAGACTGTTTAAAATTCTGTGGGATTTTTGAGATTGCTCTACGGGGCCATAATGAGTCCAAAACTGGCGCTAATCCAAGCACTTTGCGCATGTAAAAGAAGGGCGAATAGACTTTATCTATAAAAAAATAAACTAAAAACTACACCAATTAGCTGCTTGTTTGTAAAATGCTTAAATAAAATTGTTTAGGTAAGTTTTTTTATCTCCTTTTCCATGGAATATAAATTTCTGCCCCTCAATTTATAACGTCACCAGTCGCCACTGGATCATAGTAACGTTAAATGAAAGTCCTTTGCTTAAGTTTGTGTATAACAATAACATGACGTTAGATCTTGAAACGAGAAGATGTAGTTTTAGTCAAGGCATGGACTTTTAAGCAAGCAGAAATAAATAGTAATAGGGAAATGTACTCCAAGATGGAACAGTTTCACAAGACGGGGCAATTATTTTTTTTTTACTAAGTTTACACAAATTGCGCGATCGTTGGGTTGGTTTTGAAATAACACATGTATGGGAAAAGTATTTAATATTTTTTTGATAAAACTTTTGACAATTAGACAAAATAAACCTCAACCCTCAAAAAAACGTGCCTAGATCAACTAATTTTTCGTCATTTTTTGATGCATTATTTTGTCTAGAACCGTGTCATTTATCGCAATGGGGTTTGTAAGGCACGGTGCATATTCGTCTCTTCTTAAAAGTGCAAAAAAGATTTTCGCACAATTTGCGAAACTCTGCCCAAAAAAGTGTTTTTTCAAAACCCTTACAATTAGATTGTTACTTACAATATATTAAATTTTTATTCCGAAATAACTCTGCACCGCCTCCACAAACTTTTATTTTATAGTTCTCCTTTAGATTAAATACTTTTCTCATAAAAAAGATATTTCAAAACCCTTACGCGCTCATTATATGCCATACGCAGAGCTCCCTCTTAATAGGGTAAAAAAGCAGCACGACACTTTTAAACACTTATTATTATCAAGGTAGGTAAAGCTGGAGGGAACATGATAAGGGGCCCAAAAACAATTGATGCCAATAATTGTTGCTAATTTGTTGCGATTATATTGATTTTGTTGCTGCAGCCGTTTACGAGAAAAGTGTGGTCCCCTCAGGTTTACCGTAAAGCTAGGGGGACCACGCATATCTTCGCTTTGGGGCCAAGTACAAAATTAGGTTTTGTGGCATTAATTGTTGCTATAAAGGCCCAAGAATATTCAATAATAAAAAAACTTACAGCTTTTTTTTCTAATTGACAAAAAACTGTTTTTTTTTGTTTTTTTTTCAATAGGACTTCTATGATCGCCGGTAGCAAACTTTTTTATTGGCATATAATTCTATTTATTTGTAGCTAATTTGTTGCGGTTTTTCAGATATCTCAAATGACAAAATGCAAGAGGAGCAAAAAAATATTTCCTATTACCACTGTTTCTTATTCCCCCATCTTCCCCTATTTCAAATAAATGTGTGCCGTCTTTGAGTATATGACCCATATAATTTACTCAATAGTTCCGCTCAACACTACGATGACCTGTGCAGCCAGCGCCACCAAATGGCACGGAATTTAGTAGAAGCTCGTTCGGCGTTCCACAGAAGCCGTTCACATGTGACGTTCGAATGTCAATAGTGTAGAGTTGCGTTAGTCGTCTGCCGTTTTTGGCACAACCAAAAACTATCTAATAAACTTCCAGTTTAAGAGATGGGACTATATTTGGTTAAAGTACCTTATCATATTATATAGTTTCTCTCTATTATACTTAATTAATATCAATGTGGGAGTAACACAGTTCTACACTTACTAACAGTTAATCAATTTCACGTCTATCTAGCCCGATGCGGTTGATCCACCTAATATCCGCAACATACCATTGTATAATTGGCTATTATCGCTAATCATATCAAAACTGTATCTGTATCTGTCGCTCTAACTATGATTCAATATTCGTAATACGGCTTAGTGTATACTACAATGAATTTGGACAATTAACACAGTCACTGCAAGAGCCGATACAGCTTGCAAACGGTGCTGTAGTTCCAATTTTGACATTTGTGGTTCACATTGTCCAAAAAAAAATTTGAGTTTTGGACATTGGTGGGCGAGACACCCCCGCGACCTTCGATTTGGTGTGCACAAAAAGGTTTTTTTTTAAATTACTTGGTCCCTGTACATTAAAAAAAAAAGTTTTTACAAAAGTTAAAGACAATAAAATTTCCTTCAAAAACGCTGTTGAACGTTTTTTTGTCAGATGAATGGTTTTCGAGTTATGACGCTCAAAATTGCAATCGCAAAAGTTTTGAACAATATTCCGCATATTTTACTACTTTAACATTTAAATATTATCCAGATCCTTTAAAAAAGGAGTGAAATCATAACAAAAACATTTTATGTAAAAAAAGCCAATTACTCGAAGATGGTATTCCGTAAAAAGAATTGTGATAAAAGTAAAGCTGAGTTCTCCAATACAAATGACTGTTTAGACAAATCGGTTAGTAAATAAGAAAATCCGCCATTTTGGATCCGCCATTTTGATTTTTTTAAGTTTGAGTAAAAAATTTTGTTAAATGACCTCAAGCAATGTAATATTTCAAGTTTGAGACAAATCCGTTAGTAAATAAGAAAATCCGCCATTTTGGATCCGCCATTTTGATTTTTTTACGTTTGAGTAAAAATTTTTGTTAAATGACCTGAAGCAATGTAATATTTCAAGTTTGAGACAAATCGGTTAGTAAATAAGAAAATCCGCCATTTTGGATTCGCTATTTTGAATTCTTTAAGTTTGAGGATAAAACTGTATTTAGTGATCTCAGGCACTGCAAACTTTCAAGTTTCAGACAAATCGGTTTAAAAGTAAAGAAATCCGCCATTTGGGATCCGCCGTTGTTGTAATAAAAAACGTAAATTGTAGTATCACCAGGTTTCCAAACACTACAACTACCAAGATTCAACAGTCGACTTAAAGGATTTAACTTTACTTAACAAAAACAAATTTCAAAAAAATTGCTTAAAGGATTTTTTAAAGATGTTTTTATATAAATAATATATTTTGTTTTTCATCTACACATTTTATCAAAAAATTTTTTTATTGTCCGGCGCCGAGTTGACCCGGCGCCCAGTTAGCGGCGCCGAGTTGGCCCGGCACCCAGTTGGCGGCGTCGAGTTAGCGGCGCTCAGTTGGCGGCGCCCAGTTGTCCTAGACCGTTAGGCACAGTGCTAAATTGAACATAAAGACGTTTGACAATAGCAAAGTTAAAAAAAAAACAATTTCAAACTAGTAAGAACCTTTCATTTTGAAATTTGTATTGGAAAACTTGGCTTTACGTTTATCTCAATTCTTTTTACGGAATACCATTTTCGCGTACTGGGTTTTTTTTCACATGAAATGTTTTTGTTTTGATTTAATTATTTCGACAGAACTAGTGAAATATTATCGTGTTCAAAGTAAAACCCTTTAATAAAAGTATTAAAACAAAACTGATTTAAAACAAACTGGCGGGATTTAAATCGTTTATTTTATGCACAGATTATGCCGTGAAATATACGCCACGGCCATACCTGTAGGACTTTAATCTAGGCTTAGGCTGATTCCCTTTATGAGTAATGTTTAGAAACCTTTTTTCCCCAGATTTTTGTAATACAATATTCAGGCTTTTTTTATAAAAAGGACTAATAATATCGCCACATACAATTAGGAACGTTTATTTTGTCCTTGTATAATTATTTATTTATTTAAGTTATTAGCAGTGGCTGCTGCTACAGGGGGGGCAACGGGAACGTGCCCTCCCAAAACTAGACAACAAACGGCTAGTATTTAATTGATTTATTTAAAAAAAGTTAAATCTTCCCTTACGGCATGATTGTCTAGTTCTTTTCATTATGTGTGGTTAACAACAAGCGATTAATTGGGTGAACTTTTTTAGCGTAAATAATTACAAGCCGGCAACGCCGCGCGGGGCAAGGTTTTAATTTCACCCGTTTTTCAGCGATGTATGGGTGGCTGTTCTCGCGCGGGGGCGGGAGGAATGTTTGTTTTTGTTGACGTCGGCCATCATCATTGTGCCTAAACGTTCGTTGCCCTTTCTAGTGTTGCCGGTTCTATCCTTAGTAAAGACGTATGAATTTGTTTTGATTTGAGGTTTGTCAGTAATTGTTTGTTTTCGTTATCGTTTGTTTATAAAATGGAAATAAATACCGTTGATTACATAATTAACTGTTCAATTTTAAATACGTTGACATATGAATTTAGATTAGAAATAAAATCTTTAGGGCCACATAGACCGGACCTAAAAATTAACCAAAATATTAGTGTAAGTAATGCCGAGGGGTGTTCCATAAAAAAATAGAAAATTTAATAAAAATTATGCGATGCTTAGGACCGGTTGTGCGGTTATGAAAAAAGAAATGCTTTTTTTTGCTTTATTTGTCTTGTTATAAACAATCCACAAAGTCATCCTGCGTGCACAGGAATTGTGTGATATCAAGCACTTTAGTGAAAAGTTAAAAAGACACAAAGTAAGTGGTATTCATTTATATATCCACATAGAAATTTCTATGCAAGGCTGATATTAGGTGCCAATTGAATAGTGCCTATAGGCAAAACAATACCGAACATAATAAAAATATGACAAAAATTAGACCTATAGTAGGTTAATAGACTGTTTAAAATTCTGTGGGATATTTGAGGTTACTTTACTGGGCCATAAAAAGAAAGGCGAATGGACTTTATCTATAATCAAATAAACTAAAAACTACATCAAGTAGCTGCTTGTTTGGAAAATACTAAAATAAAATTGTTTCGGTAAGTTTTTTTATCTCATTTTTCATGCAATTTAAATTTCTGCCCCCCCAATTTATAACGTCACCAGCCGCCACTGATCTCAGGTGTGATCAAATTAAAGGCCTCTTCAATTTTAATTCAAAGTTTAGCTAAATTATGAGCTTGGAGGTGATTAAATGTAAATATCTTTTTGACATAAGGCCAAATAAAAAAATCACATTGTCAGGTCAGTCGATCTAGGGGACCATCTGGTAATACTGCGTCTGCTTATTACTAGTCGGAGAAAAGTTTCGTCTAAAAATTTTCTGGCGGGTAAATCGTCATGTGCCGGACACCGATCCTGCTGAAGTCAAACTTGCTGAAAATCAACATCCGACAATTATTGTTAAATTGCAGGAGTCACTTGATTTTGCAACAAATTTAAATAGGCGACCCCATTCAAGTTTGCCATTAATAAAAAACGGCCCGATGATATTATCTCCAAGAACACCCGACCAAACATTTTATTTTAGGGGTATTGTGTTCGTATATTTACCTAAAAATGTTTATTTTCTTTTGCCCAGTCGCGAGTAATTGATGGATTGTGCACATTGTGTAGGGAGAAAGTACTTTAGTCAAAAAATAAAATAAAACTGACATTTTCATCCTGATTTGCACGATCCATCATTTTTTTACAAAATTCAGAAATAGGATCAGCTCTCTCTTTAGCAATGGCTGAGCTTGAACAAGGAGGGAGTACTGACGCCGCAGCACAAACGGCAGTTTTTCGCTGTTGCCTTTGTTCCGACATAGGTCTTAGACCCTCGTCTACCTCTTCATTGTCGCTACATTTTCTGCAAAGGTTAACGCACTCAAATTTATCAAAATGGTTAAATATATTCAAAATGGTAGTTTTCTAAGGAATCCTTAGCATTAAACAAATTTATTTTATCCCGAGCGGAGTTTCCTGCAAAATACCATCCTTCTCGCTTCGCAGATTTAAAAGAAAATAAAATCTTTATCTCGTAATGCGACCCCGTCGGATCTCAACTGATATCCCTAGTCAGCTCTTGACTACCTGCCTATAATTTTTTCTCTGGTGTTCCCCCTCTTCTTTAACTTTTAGTTCACGGACCGTCGCGTTTTGCTGAGATCGGGGTACACCTTTATGTTTCTATTTTTATAAAAACTCCTGCTAAATTAGTTTTTCTGTTTCTAAGCAGAATGTTTATAGTTAGTAGAGCTATTACCCTAATGGTATACAATACCTATTATCGTGGAAGGTAATACAGGGTGGCCGGAAATTCGGAGGAGGTGATTCTACGTCTAAAAGTTGTCCTAAAATAAACCCCAGTTTCCTATATAAAAGTATGTTGCTTTTTTACCCGAATACGGGGTGTTGAAATGTTAAGCATCAAACGATGTTTTCTTGTAATTAAAGGGTAGTTTTTACGTGTTGTTTTCTCCCTTTTATTCAATCTTTTTCTGTTTTAGTCCATGTTATGTTATTGCTGTTTGACCTTTGAGTACATTGTATTTGTGCCATAATTTAATTTTTTATATTTTATTGTATAAAAAAACCTTACGAAATAATGCATATGTGACTTGTAATAGACGTTATTTTAAACATGAAATCTAGCTGTTTATACTGGTAAGTGACCTGACCTCGTATGGTCAAATAAGGGTATGGTTATGTGTATTTTTAGGCAGAATGTGCGTGCCACATGTTATTAGCGATTTCCTTTTAGATATTTTCCGCCAAAGAAAATCAAAGATTGCGAGGTCCCGCCGTTATTCGCCATGTTTCGTGTTAGAAAGGGAAAAATCGTTCTGATTCTCATATTATACTCGAACAAAAAAGTAAACTCTTCACGCCCAAAGTCTATACCAACGATTCTCAAACTGGGTTCCGTGAAGCGGTAATAGGGTATTTGACAAATTTTAGAAAAGAGTTTTAAATGATACATAGATCCCTAATTTGCTACGCAAAATTATTAAAATAGTATATTTTATCATGACTACATTTAAAATCAAGTTTTCTAATTTCCGATTTGAATTGACCGCTAAAACGTTTATTTCCAGCATGGCGTTGCAATGACATCACATCGCAGTAAACTCGCGGACAGATACACGGCATTCAAGTGTTTATTTGTTTTTGGTCTATGTTTTTACTGTTTTTTATGTAAAAAAATGTCCTATAAGTGGTGTGTAGTGACTCAGTGTTCGAATACTAGCATAAAAACACCTGAAAAACTATTTATTCGTGTGCCTACAGCAGTAAAAGAACGGAAAAAGCGGCTAGAACTGCTCGAAGAGACCCAAGGGCCTTATCTAATACATCTTCACTTTACATTTGTGAAATTGTTTCTATTAATTTTTCTCACGTTGAACGACTATAATAGGCAGAAAGGTGTACAAATTTTTAGGCGGTGCTAGGCAGTTATTAGGCAGGACTAGGAAGTACCTCTAAATGCAGGATTAGGCAGTGCACATGCAAGCTAAATGTAGGACTGAGCAGACAGAACAAAATGTATTTAGAAAATGTTGTTTTAAAAAAGCAATTTTTGATTGTTTCTTAATGCTTAAAATAATAATGATTGGGTATTTAATTGAATCTATTGTAAGTGGCATATTAAACAAAAAAGCAAAACATATAACCTAACCTCAAAATCTAAATGAGTAAAAGTAGGCGAAGAATATCGTAAAAAACTTTCAGTTATATACAAAACAACTCATCGCATAATTACATCAACATTTTAACGTTTCTAAATTTCGCAGTACAAAAATCACTGCTGTTGGCAAAGAAGCCTGCCACCATAAAGGAATTCAGCATTGACAAGTTGGAGCTATCGGCTTTGGAGAATCCGTTTTCCATTGAAAATGTTTTTTATAAGCAAAACACAAAATAAAATTTATAATTTAGGACGATAATTCGCACTTTAAGCCAAAGCAAACATTACCATCCATAAGAAAATAACACAGAAAATAGGTTCGTTCGAGGCGTTTACTGTTTTGTGACATCACTCGCAGCTGATTGGTGGACCGCCTGTTTTGAATCACGTGGCTAATTGTTTGAATTCAATGAATTTATTTAATTAAAAGAACTATGAATTTGAGAAAAAATTAAACAAAAAAGTTTGTTTTTAGCTTTCCCAAGACCTAAAGAGATATCTAAAAATAAATATATATTTATTTTTTACTACTGTCAAACACCCTATAGGGGTTCCGCAAGAAGTTAATAAAATAAAAAAATATTTGTGGTATCACCCAAAAATGAAATAGTCAATAGTGTCATGTTGCAAATAAAATAAATATTTTTAGTAGAGTAAAGTTACTTTGGGAATTGGGACAATCACCTGCTTACTCTGCGAAGTGAGGTGATGGTAAATGATGTTTTTGAAGTGGCTACATGACAAAATCCAGGCTATGTTAAATAAAATACAGTTTTGGAAATCTTGTCTAAATAGAGGAGTGACTGAGTGCTTTCCAACACTTCATGATTCTGTATTCGAGTCAAAGAGTCCAGCAGAAATCACTTCTGAGGTCACCAAACATCTTCAGAACCTGCAAGTTTCAACCAAAGAATATTTTCCAAGGCAAGAAGAGAATCTTGATTGGGTTCGCAATTCGTTCTCAGTCTCAGTCGAAAAAGCTCATCAAACTCTAACTGTAAAACAAACTGGACAGCTAATTGATGTTGCAGCCGATGGAAACCCTATTAATTCGGCTACTTTGTTGGAGTTTTGGGCCCAGATTAGAAGTAAATATCCAGAATTTGTTAATATTGCTGTTAAAAAATAGTTGCCTTTTGTTACAGCTTACCGTTGTGAAGTAAAGTTTTCCAAGTATGCTCCTACAAAAACCGACTTAAGAAATAAACTAAATCCCGAAGCAGATGTGCGCACACAACGTTCAAACATTGAACCCGACATTGAGAAACTTGTCTTAAACAAACAGGCCCATCCACTGCATTAAGTTTAAAAAAAAATAATAACAAAATATTTTTTATACTTATTTTAGTATTTTAACTGTTTCCGAGTTATTAATATATTACGTATTCCACTCCTTATTTGAAAGCTTAAAAAGTAGTGTTAATGTCGATTTTTTTACACAAAACTAAACATTATGTTTTATATTTAAGTAGTTAGGGTAGGGGTTCCCTTAGCACGCTTTAGTGTTCCCCACTCTACAAAAGTTTGAGAACCACTGGTCTATACTAGAGTCTCCTTTATGTTGACATAATTGGATATATTAATATATCCAAATATGTCAACATACAGGGACCCTAGTCTATACTATCGAATTTTTATTAAACTGGGCGTTGAAACATTTTTCCAAAAAATAAATCTTTTCTTTTAGTTCTTACTTTGCTTAATTATTTTTTTTTGGTCAATAAGGAATATATTTTCAGGGTGGTGGAAGTGCGAAATTGGAGGATAGTAGTCCGTTGTTAAAGGATAAGCAAGATTGAAGAAATATACTACGTATCAAAAAAATTTGTACACCTGCAATATAAAAACCCATGATAGGTGTACAATTTTTTTTGAAAAGCAGTATACTAAAACTCACACAGTTCTATCGATAAATGCATGAGACCTTATATGAGAATCTCTTCAACCCATACGCGCCGAAAATCTAGAGGCAACGCGGATCAATATGGTACACAGTAAACTCCGACAGAGTCGCGGCCGACTCTGTTCGCCACTCTACGCACGTTGGGTCAAAATAGTAGTTCAAACGAACAAAAATAATAAAAATTACAAAACCTTTTCCTAAAGCTTACAGAATATTTTAGAAGACCCTATAATTTTTTAAGTCACTGAATTGTACGACTAGAGTAACTTTAAAGAAACTAGAGGCATATCTAAAAACTTTAAACTATTTTTCAGTTCACGAGCTGTGGCGATCTTTTATCATAAAATCTCTAGCCATTGCTGCGCGGGCTAGGAAGGTAAAAATCAAGGCTTCTATAACACAACCTCAAAAATTAGTTTTACATTATAGCACAAAATATCAAAGATAATATTGGCGGAAACGTAATTTTTGGAACGGTCATTTCGGGAACGTTCTCGGATATGACGAACATATAAGCCTTATTTTATCACAAGCGTTTATTTAACTTTACTTGTTTAGTACTACATATCGGATCAACTTCAAAAAAAAATATGTTAACTTACAAAAATATCATAAAAATTTTTGAATATTTTGAAAGTTTTAAAAATATTTGAAATGTATTTTCTTTTTTAATTTTTGATTTTTAAAAAATTTTTAAAACGTATTTTTTTTTTTTTGAATTTTAAATGTAGTGTTTTATAGAGTTGTTATTTTTATTTATAATTTAAATTATTTTTTTTTCTATTTACAAAATTTATTTATTTTTTTAATTTTGAAATATTTATATATACATTGCGGACCTAAATAAACCCCCCTGCTAACTTTGGCACAAAAAGAGATATCAATTTCTGGTAAAAAATCTCTTCAATGGGACTTTTTTTGAGGATATTTAAGCTAAGTGACAGTTATGTCAAACTAACCTAGTGTCAAAAATTTGAGATAACATCAAATTTTTTTAATTAGAAGGGGGGCATGTAATGCCTCTTTCGAAAGGTATTTTGATTCTCTATAGAACACATTTTAAATTTTTGAAATCGGTTTAGTTTCCTAGGAGATATGTTTATTTTTCTTCGCGGTCGACTAAAAGAAGTCAATTTTTTATCTAGCAAAAAAAGTCATTTAACCTAAAAATAAGTTAAAAAATTTTCATAGGAAATCGTGAGGTGTGATCATTTTTTCAAAATTTTTTTATGTTAAGTTTTTGAAAAAAAATTAAGATTTAATAAAAGTGCAAAATAATAACTTTTATTATATTGAGCACAAAATAGTCATTTAGGAAACGCTTATAAATATACGGTTAAAAAGAAAGCATTGCATATTTTGGAAATTATATAAACATTGAAATAATGTGTAATTTCGAAACTTGAAAATATCTTAAATTTTTGAGACAAACATAAAAAAAAGCGACAAACATTTACCCCAAAAATTACATCTAAACATACTGGGTAATTTCTCTCAATAATTATTACAATCCATATCAAGTTTTGCTAAATTTATGGAATTAAAGTACTTTTAAATAAAGTTTAGTATTATTTTTAAAATTTTTAAAAAATGTTCCCCAAATGACATTATTTTTAGCGTAGTCTATTATTTTTGTCGATAATTTGAAAAATATTGAGAAGAGTTGACACAACATTTAAGCGTAAAAAATCTTTTGTAAAGCAAAGTGAAACTTTTAATAATTTGCAAAATGAAATTTTTCACCTCGATGATTTTGACCCATACATACATTGATTTATTTTCTATTAATGATGATTGATGATTCATATGTGAGTGGGCCTTGCAGCCCTTCCACTGCGACCACTAGTTAGTCTATTGTGGCTCACTTTTGTGTGGTTTCTCACCATTGTATGCCTAATCCTTGGGTGAGACACTGTTTAGATCTGAATCAATCTGAGGTTGACCGAAAGTGTTTTGACGTAAACGTGCAATAGCCGGATATTCGCACAGTACATGTCTGACTGTTTCGTCATCCTCCATACAAAGTCTACATTCGGTCTCTTTTGTTATTCCCATTCTGTGCATGGGTACTCTTAGTCGACAGTGACCCGTAAAAAGTCCAGTCACTATACGGATCTCCTGTCTGCTGATCCAATGATATTCCTTGCTCTCTTTTGACAAGGTCCTTTAATGAACTCTTTAGAGTGAGCCAGTTCTGGTATATTCATCCATCATATTGTTGGAAGCTGTTCTCCATCCATCTATATGGTTAATTTAGCAGCATTGTATGATATTCTCAGGGCTGGTTCGGGACCGAAAAATTCGGCAGATCCCGCTTCCCTCGCTACCTGGTCTGCGGCCTCATTTCCCTCGTGCCCAGAATGCCCTGGTATCCATACTGATTAGCGCTACCAAGCGCATTCATCGAATCCCTGCAGCTCCTCACGGTTCTCGATGAGACCGTATAGAAATCAAGCGCTTTTAAGGCTGCTTGACTGTCAGAGAATTGACAATTTATTGTCCTGTTGGTCCATTCGTGGTCAGTAATCCACCGGGCACACAGTTAGCTACGATTTCGGCCTGAAATATAGTAACCAATTGGGCGAGACTATGTTGAATTCGACTTTTTCTTGTACTTCAATTCCAGATCCAACGCCTGATGGCATTTAGATCCGTCGGTATACCAGCAGCTATCGTTATTTTCTGTTACACAAAGTATTATTGTCTACAATTTTTTTTCGAATTAAGAAGTTTGGCCCACTGTACCATATACCCCATCTCTCACTCATACTTGCTATCCTCCATAGCAAACGCACACACTCTATCCGCTACCGCCTTGCTAGAGTGTTTCTCAGCTCGCTCACTTGCTCGCTCTAAACCCACTGCTCCATTCCGCGGTATAATAGCTCTCTCCGGACTCTACCCCGTTCTATCTGCGAAGTATAGAGGCATATTATAGAGGCTAGAACATTTGGTGTGCGTGCCGCGCAGACTTAACCTATGTTTATATTTACGCGAATAGAGGTTAAAATAGAGTCAAAGTGTTGCATATATAGATTCGAGATTGACGGGCCGTTTATCGGGCATTGATAAACATCGGAAAATTTTTTCATGTGTAAGTTTAAAGAGTTCGGGAAATTTAAATAGGGCCGTGGCTAATTTTCGGCGAAATCGCTCGTTGTGTCGTCCATCGGTAGAGAGTTGTTTGCAATTTCGCAGATTTTTGGGGCTCTGGGTTTTAGGTGTGTGGACTTGCGCGCAAACAACCAGCGTTGTTTTTAATGTGAGTAGGTATTTGTAGGTATTTAATATATTAGGATTAACATGATATTATCTACAATCTACAGGGTGTAATCAGTATGACTGACTAATATTTTAATGGGTGATTGAGTAGCACAAAATGAGAAAACAAGTTCTTACAACATTTCTCTCTCAACATTTCTCTCCCCTGTTTTCAAGATATAGGATTTTTAAAGCTTAAAGGAGTAGGGGGAAAAAAGGTTTTAACCAAAAAGAAAATCTGCCCAATGATTATCTGGCTAATTATAAATAATGATATATAAAAAATATAAAATAATAAACTTTTAGAAAAATATTAATATTTTATTGTTATGTCTACCTAAAAACTTGTTTCTAATAATATAAAACAACAATGTTCCGTTTAGTATGAAATTTATAAACGTTTTTAATAAAAAGACAGTTTTTCTTGCAAACATTTGCCCTCATATTTTTTTTATCATTTTTATATTTGACTAAATTTTTGCCGTGTTTTTTTAAAGAAGTTTTACCAAAAAATTTTAAAAAATCGTCAACTTTGATGCTCTGTATCTCGAAAATAAAAGAGTCTCGACTCCTATGTTATATGAACTTTTTTTCTTTATTTGACCTTTATAACTCGTTAAAATATTAGAAGTCATAATATTTACACCCTGTATATTATTTGGTTAAAACAAATCACAATCGGTTGTCCCAATCAAAAACCCAGTATGGCAAAACCTTTTTTTTTGAAAATTTAGTTACTTTTTATCTGGGGGCACGGCAGTGCCCCGCCAAGTTTGCGCGAAAACTGCTGTATCATTTTTTCTTAAAACATTTCAGCCTATATTTGACCGATCTTAAACTCTATTTCAGAATGAGCAACAAAACTCAAATTTTGCGCAGTCGTAGATCTATATAGGGTTAACAATCCTTCCAAGTTTCATGGACTTCCATAAGGTAGTAAAGTAGTTACGAAATTTTAAAAACTTTGAAATTGCCACTCACTCACTCATGTATAGTTAGATCATCAAAATTCTACTGTACTTGCAGACATGCTACAAAGCTTAATTTTGGCACACTGATAGCAATTGTGACCAAACCCTTGGAAAAAATCAAAAAACCTCAAAATTCTAATTTATCTCCTCCCCTATAAATGTAAATTTATGTAAAAGTGACATTGCCCACTTCCAGAAACGCTAGAGAGCTGAGCTTTAGAAGGCCGATAGGAACTATGATAAAACTATATAAAAAAATTAAAAAACCCCAAATTTTAATTCACTTTACTTTCCTCCCCTATAAACGTAAAGTTATTTAAAAGTAACATTGTCCACTTCCAGAAACGCTAGAGAGCTAAGCTTTAGAAGGCTGATATATATTCTATGATAAACCCATAGAAAAAATAATAAAAAACCTCAAAATTTTTAATAAGGCAATTTTGCAATAATTTTGAACAATATTCCGCATGCTTTACTACTTTAAAACATAAATATTATCCAAATCCTTTAAAAAGGAGAGAAATCATAACAAAAACATTTCATGTAAAAAAAAGTACGTGAAAGTGGTATTCCGTAAAAAGAATTAAGATAAAAGTAAAGTTCTCCAATACAAATTTCAGAATGAAATGTTCTTACTAATTTCGAAATGTTTTTCTAAACTTGGCTATTATGCTATAGTGCTGATGATGTTTCAATGGGAAACTGGTCAACCTTAAAATAAATACTATGGGGACAAAAAGACCGAGTTAAATACTTCTTTCTATCTTTTCTTCCTTTTGATTGATTGATTGATTTTAATATTTGTTACTATAAAAAAAAAGGATTAAGGTTGAAAAGAGCCACAAAAATAGGATTAAGAATGGGCGCGACCAAGATGCGACTGCAAAAAGTCTACGCTTCCAAAGTAGAAACAGGATGAGGTGTCCACTTTAAAAGATCGACACTAAAAAAAAGTCAAAGTAGTTTGCTTTGCGGCTTTCAAGTTGTTGCAAAAAGTTATTTTCTCTACATTATGACATCAGATGTTACTAGGTTGACACAAACTTTTGTGGTAAAAATTAAAGTTACATTGTAGTTGTCGGATACACTTGTTTGCGACTTTAATGAAACTTAACTTTGTAGTGGTAACTAAGTAACATATAAAAGTCAGGGCGACTACGAATTAAGAGACTAAAAAGAAAGCAAAACTTTGGCAACGACCTATCGTAGTAGAGAAGACTATTAGAATAGCCTATTAAGAAACAATCGTAAGAAGTAGTTTAGAAGGTCGTTTTTACGAGAGCTCTATGTTTTCGTGATACTATATAGTAGACAGAATTTAAAAGTGCTGAATTTTTGTTGGGATCACCACATTTCTACCATAAAATAGTAGCAAAGTCTTTGGACCGTGTAGCCTCTACCATAAATGTAAGTTGAGTGGATCCGCCACTTATCCATTCATTTTTCTGTTTCTAGGGATCCTACACTCATTCAAAAGAAAACTTAAATCAAAAGCTAATTTGGATTTCCTCAAGGTCTGTTTGGGGTTTTCTAAATTAAAATGACTTAAAAGCTAACAAACAGGCTAGGTCACAACCTTAGAAAAGTTCAAAAGTCACAACAAAGTCCAAAACCCAAAAGCTCATTAAAATTTTGAGCAACATAAGTCGACTGATGATGAGTCCAGAGATTATGAGTACAGTGATACCTCCTATAAGCGGACACTCACGGTTTCGTTGATTTTGACCGCTTATTGGAGATGTCCGCTTATGAGAGAGAACTGCAAAATTTTAATATATATTTATTAACAATTTCGCTGCTTGAGTTTTTCCGATATTAAATCTTTCGTGCCAATAGATGTTCCTTCTCAGAAACGGTAACAACTCTTATTTTTCACGTAAACTAAGAAGTTTTTTACTAGACGCCATTTTAAAAAGATCTATTACTAACCAACTGAACATTAAAACTAAAACACAGCAGTCCCGTCGAATAAAATATGTTGTAAATACGACAGAAATATTTTCTCTCCGCGTTAAAACCCCGGGCTGCAGAGTGCGTTGCTGCCAACATACTGCATAATATTTTATGCCCATGTCGTGCAGCGGTCCGTCCCGTTGTCAAAGGTTCGCGTCCGGTTATTAAAGTGAAATTTACATGTAAAGAAATAGGAAAAAGCTTGTGTAACAGGGGCCTGTGTGACAGTAGTCCTGTCATCTCAAGTGGCCAACGTTGCGAGCTACCAACTTTTGATATAATTATTAAAAGTTGCTATATGTTATTAAATTTACACGATCTCATAAGGGAATTTGGTGGTTCTTGGAGGAAGTTTTATGCTATAAATGTTTTTCTCAAATGAATAAACACTGTAGGAAAATCTATACATACCTTTTCAATTTTATTCTTGTAGCTTTACACTTTCACTTCTTATATTTATTATCTAAATATCAAATTTTTGTACTATTAAACTTTTGTATTCAAATATTTACACTTCTTAAACTTTTAGGCTTTATAAACCTTTTGTATATTTGTTGTAAATATTTTTATTTATCAACATTTTAAACGTTGAGTGAATAGGTGAAACTATTCAATCAACTGTTTAATTTACTTAATATTACGGTTTAGGTTTGGGCTGTATTAGTGATTAAAAATGCCGATTTTAGGGCAACGAATGGTTTGTATTTTGATGTTAAAAAACCATAAAACAGTTAAAAACATTATTTCAAAACCCTGGAAACAGTAATAATTAAAAGCTTTAAAATTAATAAACTCCAAAAGAAAAGACTAAAATAATTATGAATAATAAAGTTAACAGTTTTATACAAAGTTAAAGTAATTGAAAAATTTCCCCAGTTGAAAAAAACCCCCCTTAAGAAGTGTGAACGAAAGCAAAGCCAACTAAAGAATGTTTGCTCCAACGACTTTCGAAAGTTTCCTGTCTGAGTCAAAGCAACCCTACGCTTGCAAGCACAAAAAGCTTGTCGTTGATTGGCTAGAACTATACTCATCGTCGCTTTGGCGAGAAAGAGATGTTAAACGCTTCATTAAGAGACAAAATATCAAAGCAAGCCAAGATGCGTGGATTTAAGACTGGAGAAAATCGACAGTAGTTAAAATTACACAGTGTGTTTTTTAAAAGTTGAAAATAGTTTAGCAAATTTGTTTTCAGTTACAAAATATGAATTATTTTGATGTTAGTGGCTCAAAGGACATATTAGCCGAATACAACTTTTATTAAAATACAGCGGACCTGAAAATATGCCAAAAAACAAGTCGCTTGTGTTGCCACAAATTTTACTTATTCTTAACCTAGTCTTGCATATAATTAATGCTTGTTGATGTCAAAAACAATATTTAATTAAAAATCTTTTATATTCAGATCCCGTTTTGTTACACTTGGTTCCAACAAATTTGTCCGCTTAATAGAGGTGTCCGTAAGGAGAGGTTTCACTGTATTTCTATATTCGATAGTATTCTAGGAAAAGTTATTTTAAAACCGTCTAAACGGCCGTCACTTAAATTAGCAAAGTTGAACTTCAAAACTATAGTCTACCGTTTAAAGTTGCTACAGCCAGCGAACAAAAATGTTATCAAAACTTTAATTGCGCAAAAGTATATTAAAAGGATAACTTTAAATAAAGTTTTATGCATGCATAATCTGGATTAGCGCTCTAGCTTTATACAATCGCTCAACTCAACGAACAAAATCTTTTGTAATTTAAAATTCTATAATTAAACAAAATAAAATGGAAATAGTACGCTTTTAATTTTATTATCCTGTGACTTTAATTTTCTATAGGTTACGTTATACATCTGTCTCATTCCATCTTCACTTGCGGAAAAAAGATGGCGGGAGTTAAGTTGGGCCAAAAACAGTGATAAAACGTCATATATATCTAAGAGCCTAAAAAATTGCCAAATATTTTGTCCCCTTTTTTCTAAAATTAATTGTACAGATTTATTGTGGACACCATGAAGAGTGTTTAATGGCATCTACAAACTACTCTTAACTATATTAACAAATTATAAAGAAAAATACAATTAGTTACAAAGGTACACAAATTTTTTTTTTTGAAAACTGCCCTGGAAGTTTTGACTGATTTTTATGTTCTTTTTGTGCTGAATCCAAATCTGTCGACCGTTTTTCTCTATCTTATCCAGATTTTTTGCTAGGGTTAACGAGGTTTACGGGGTTTATAACTCAACAATGGTAAAATAAGTCTAATTTTACTTACAAAAGAAAGCAAACGTATATTCCGAAGTATAGTTAATTAATAAATATTATAATTTACAAACATACTAGGGATATAAAACCAGATAGGCATCAATTGTTGTCCTGGTGGGCTCGTTTCTTCTTTCCCAGAATACTTGTTTTTGTGCGTTGCTTTACGTCTTTTTCTTCTGGGGTTTCCCGCATCAACAACCAGCAGAAATCAGCCATCGTATTGGTGTTCCAACATACCTGATACCTTCTCTCTGCGTCCTTGATATCTTGGTGAAACCTTTAGTCTTGTTCTTCACTATAGTTTTCGGGGAAGTAGTCGATGTGCGAATACAAGAAATGCACTTTTACACTCATATTACAACCCTGCAATTTAAAAGCATTTAACATCCGATCTACAATAGCTTTGTAGTTGGGCTTCCCTTGTTATTCTCTTTGAAGGAGTTCCAGGCTTCTTTTTCCTTTCCTGAGATAGTTTCAGTGAATCATGTGTCAACAATAAGTTTCCTTATATTTTCCTGTATTTTTCAAGTTGTGTCCCTTTATATCGCATAAGCAGAAATAGCAGTCACTTCCGTGGTCTTTTTATTTATGCCCTATCATAGGTATTCCGTGACGAAATGCATGTTTTTTGCCTTTTAGCCATAAGGGAAGATCTTCGACACAAGTCTTACACACTTTATGCGAAGCCCACGGTTTGTCCTGATCACCTAACTGTAACCGAAATATATTCTTTTAACAAACGCGGTAATGTTCCTCTGTCGTTTTTTTAAGGTATATTCGCCGCATATGTAACAAAAATTGTTTGGTAAGTTTATTTAATCTCTATTAGCCATCACAACCACAGCACTTGCAACTTGTTACACTGTATCACTTCCGAATAAAGCTTGATCACGACTAAGCCAACAACAAGTGAATAGAAACTTGCCAGACACCCAAATAAATGCATGGACAGGTTTTTACAAGCTTATAAGAATAAGCACATGTCACTCGATATAAAGTCAAAACTATTCATGACACATAACTAATAAACAGATAGAACACTGGCCTATTACTGTAAATGGGACCATCCTGGGCTCATATGAAGCAAAAAAATCAATTTGGCGAAAAATCGTGACGTGATGGAACTTTATGGGTAATTTTTCCGAATTCAGCACCCAAAAATCTATCAGGAACAGTGGAAAAATTGGAGGCAGTTTTTTGGTGGTATTTCTTTCCTTCTCCCGGATATTTTTGCACAAACCGCATATGTTTTGTTTGAATTATTTCCCGTTTTTTCTTCTACTGCAATATTAAAAAAGTTTTAGCACTTTAATGCTCTTTTGACAAGCAAACTCTTTCAAATAATATTTTTTTTTTCTGATGGAAACAGTTTATTTTAAGTCTTTCTATGTATTGTTTTAAATTTTGCTTGTCATAAACAAGTAGTTCAAAGTAGAAATGTTTCTTATTACCCTTTCGAGCAATAAGAAATATATTATTTTTTGTTGCAGATTGATTTGAGAAATGAATTTGCCTTCAAATTTGAGAAAAGTGACCCATGCAAAGCTTTAGAAATGGCAAGTTGCAGAAATATTAAATGGCATATAACGCAAATAGTCTACAGTACAGCGATCTATTTTTTAAGTGATAATGAACATGCTGAATTATCGTACACATAACTTTATTTGGCCGAGACGCCTAACTTTTTTCCTGCAAAAATACTTGAAAGTGATTCTTAAAATTTTTTCGCCAGGGCAAATGGTTAAAAATCGAGTGTCGTGTCCCAGTTGGTCACGTTAGTTTTGGTATTTAAAAATCGTAAAGAAGTGGGGATTCTGGCTTATAATTGACTCGGTTGGAAAAACCGCATAGAATTTGACGAATTTTTAATTTTTGGTCCCGTCAAGAGTGTAATAAAAGAGAGATGCCCCTTGCTCTTTTCTTTGTCGTTTTACACCGATATTTTTAGCCCTAATTAGGGGGAAAGCCGTATATTTTATTTACTTGTTGTGAAACTTCCCGGATGTTCGGACAGGGCGACAGACAGACAGTGATAGCGCGGCTGAAAACGACAAAATAACGTTGATTTATTCTTGTATACCTCTAATAACGTTGATTTATTGTTGTATACCTCTAAAAGCACTGTAATGTTTCAATGTTTTAGCTGAGTTTTAATTTTATAATGCAGCAAAATTTGTAAGGTTAAGTTTTTAATTATATCGTAACGTAAAGGTTTCTTAGATTAGGGTCAAAAAGCATCTATCTCTCTAATTTGCCCGTATCGGTATCAATATCCAACTGCGCATGTGCAGAATCGTTATGAGCAGTGGCGACTGGTGATGTTATAAATTGGGAAGGGGGGGGGGCAGAAATTTAAATTGCATGAAAAATGGGTTAAAAAAACTTATTTTAGTATTTTCCAAACAAGCAACTACTTCGGGTAGTTTTTAGTTTATTTGTTTATAGATAAAGTCCATTCGCCTTTCTTTTTTATGGCCCCGTAGAACAACCTCAAAAATCCCACAGAATTTTAAACAGTCTATTAACGTACTAAGTATATGTCTGTTTTTTGCCTCATTTTCATTATGTTCGGTAAAGTGTCGCCTATAGGCACTATTCAATTGGTACCTAATATCAGTCTTGCCTAGCATAGAAAATTCTATGTGGGTATTTAAATAAGTAGCACTTACTTTGTGTCTTTAACTCTTCACTAAAGTGCTAGAGATCACACATTCCTTTTGCCACCCACGCATGATCACTTCGTGGATTGTTCATAATAAGATAAGTAAAGCAAAAAAAAAGCATTTCGTTTTTCACAACCGCACAACCAGTTTCCAGCATCGTAAAATGTTTTATTATTTGCACTAAAATTTTGGTTAATTTTTAGGATTTTTAGATCCGGTCTATGTGGCCCTAAAGATTTTATTTATAATTTATATGCACAGTTAATTATGTAATCGACGGTATTTATTTCCATTTTATAAACAAACCATAACAAAAACAATGACACGCGACCGGCAATGCTTTTTACTACTGACATAACCCAAATCAAAACAAACTTATACGTCTTCACTAAGGATAGAACCGTCATTGTGTAGAAGGGCAACGGACGTTTCCGCACGATGATGATGGCCGACTTCAACTAAAACACACATTCCTCCCGCCCTCGCTCGAGAATATCCACCCATACTCCGCTGAAAAACGGGTGAAATTAAAACCTTGTCCCACGCGGTGCTGCCGGCTTGTAATTATTTACGCTAAAAAAGTTCACCCAATTAATCGTTTGATGTTAACAACAGATAATAAAAAGAACTAGACAATCATGTCGTAAGGAAAGATTTAACTTTTTGTAAATAAATCAATTAAAAATACTGTTTGTTGTCTAGTTTTGGGAGGATACTGCCCCGTTGCCCTCCCTATATCAGCCGCCACTGTAGCTGCCCTAACGCATCCAAACCAATTTCTGTGTTCTTTGGTTTTCGAAGGTCAAGTTCTGCCGTCCAAAACAAAACGGTTGTAACTGCATTTTACTCGCAACTGAGATGATCCCCTTTTAAGTAAGAATTCTGTGGTTGCGAATAAATTTAACCCTGTCATTTCGTCAAATTTGGCCAAAATTGATCAACGAGGAGTCCAAAATGCCAATAACTCATTTTTTTTGCAGTTGGGGGAAATTGGTATAATATGGCACACTAGGATAAAATGGCACACCAAATTACGCGCGCTTTTTAAGTCCGGATGTGCTGATAAGGTGGATATTCTAAGGACACTTATCGTAAAGGCTAGCTTTATTATTATAGAAATTCTGACAACTTCTTAAAAATAATCCTCAAATCCCCCCACCAAGCGCAAATTGATAGAAATAGATATTTATTCATTTCAAAAGGAAAACTAAAAAAGGTAAAAGCTAAAGTATCGCAAAAGTTTTGAGCATATTTCGCATATTTTAATTCCTTTAAAAGAGGAGTGTGCAAGCTGTGCTTGACAATTACGCTTTCTTAACTCAGCTTGGTTAAGCAGCGGGATTAAAGTAAAAAGTTTACTGCCAGGGAGCAGCCTCACACTCTGCAATGACCAAGAAGGCTTATGGTACAGTAAACTAAGTAGGTATAGTGAGAACAACTATCAAATGTTGAGTCTGCTTTATTAAGATAAATCCTCTCTTTTTATATTAAAAAATTGTGAGAAATTATAAAATATAAAATTCAATATAATATGATGTTTTTTAAACTAAATAATTTATATAATTTAAATAGGTAAACTTGAGAAGGTTAGTTTATGTTATTAAAACCTAATTTCTCAAGATCACCTGTATTTAAATAATAACTAAAACTAATGATTATAATAATTTAAATTTGGATTTACTTAAAATATTAAAAAAGAAATCTGTTTAATTTTACAATTAAACAAGGAGTGAAATCGTAACAAAAATATTAATGTAAAACAAATCCAAGTACGCAAAAATGGTCGTAAAAAGAATTGTGATCAAAGTATAGCCAAGTCCTTCAATATAAAATTCAAAATGAAATGTTTTTACTAGTTTGGAAAAGTTTTCTTAAACTTGGCTATTACAGCTGCAAACTGATTCTTAGGCACAGTGCTAAATTATACATAAACAAGTTAAGTTGTAATAGCAAATTTTAAAAAACATTTCCAAACTAGTAAGAACTAGTTACTAGCTACAATACATTTTAAAAATTGGATTGGAGAACTTGGCTACTCCTTTATCTCAATTCTTTTTACGGAACACCATTTTCGCGTTCTTGGCTTCTTTTTGATGAAGCTGCACAAAAATATGCTGAGTTAAAGGACCGCTTTGTTTTTATACCTTTTAGTGTTGAGACGTTTGGTCCTTGATTGGGCAAAAAAGCTAATTTTTGATATTAATAAAAAAATCAAAAGTAAATTAGCTAAAAACTTCATCACCCAAACGATCAGCCTATTAATACAAAGAGGCTATGCTGCATCTATTCTAGGTACTATTCCGCAAAAATAGTTGATCTTTTTTATACATTTTTTATTTAGTTATTTTTATTAGTTTTATTTAATGTTTTATTAATATTATACACAAATATAAAATATAAGGAATATATGAGCATTTTAGTAAAAACAAATGCTTTTAGGAAATGCACCAAGCTGTAAAATGATTGGATTTATATCCGCATATAAACAGTAAACCGCTTAATAAGGAAGAGATAAGAGGAAATTCTTTGGAATGTACCTTGGGAAAGACTTATTTATAGAAAACATTTTCCAAAGGTTGCTAATAGAGATGATTCATATGTGAGTGGCCTGCGACCACTAGTGGGTCTATTGTGGCTCATTTTTTAGTGGTTTCTTACCACTGAATGCCTAATCCTCCAAAAAGGTTAGCTATTAGTTTGGGTGACATAGAGAGGTTTACGAAAAGTATTTTCACGTAAACGTGCAATAGCCGGACATTCGCATAGTACATATCTAACTGTTTCGTCATCATCCATACTAAGTCTACATTCGGTCTCTTCTTTTATCCCCATTCTATGCATAGGTACTGTTAGTCGACAGTGACCCGTAAAAAGTCCAGTCACTATACAGATCTCCTGTCTGGTAAGTCCAATGATGTTCCTGGCTCTCTTTCAACAGGTCACTTAAATAAACTCTTTAGAGTGAGTCAGTTTTGGTATATTTATCCAGTATTATTGGAAGCTCTTCTCCATCCATTTTAATATGGTTGATTTAGCAGCATTGCGTGATATCCCCAGGGCTGGTTCGGGGCCGAAAAATTCCGTAGATGCCGCTCTCGTTGCTGCTTGGTGTGCGGCCTCATTTCCCTCGTGCCCAGAATGTAATGGTATCAATACTAATGACACATTGTTAGTGCTACCAAGCCCATTCAGCGAATCCCTGCAGCTCCTCGCGGTTCTCGATAAGACCGTATAGGAATCAAGCGCTCTCAAGGCTTCTTGACTGTCGGACAAGATTTTTATTATCCTGTTGGTCCTTTCGTAGTCAGTAATCCACCGGGCACACAGTCCAATGGCTATGAGTTCGGCCTGAAATATAGTAGCCAATTGGCCGAGACTATGTTAAATGCTAATAGAGTTGGGATGAAGAATTGACTCTATATATCAACACTGACTCTCTTATGGTTAAATGATTAGCTATAACTAAACGATAAGCAACAGCTAAAGCGAGATCCGTATCTTTTTCCATATGAATAAGGCTAAACGGCCTCTAATTTAAGCGTTACGGAATCTAAGAATGGTCTGCGTGTTAGATGATCTGCATAGAAACTGTTTGCTTTCCAGACTTTATTTCAAAGCGAAAAAAGTTGCTTTATGAGCTATTAATCTATCGGCTTAACGTCTGGCTGCTCATTCTCCACGTTTGTAAAATATCCCGGAAGAGTCCTCGAAGTGCATTTCTCAAGCATCATCTGGATAAATTCATAAGGAAATTACAGGTTGGCTAAGAGTGTTAGCTCCCGCTAATTTTCGCGGTTGTTTATATATATTTTTAAAAACACACAACTGTATGAAAGGCAAAGCGCATTCAGCGTATTTGGACATGCGCACCAACAACCGGTGAGATCATTGTCAATCGCCAAGAGAAAAAGGCGTGTTAATTTCGTTCTCCAACTATTTTAAATATCTACACCTGAAAGTGCTCGATTTTTGTGTACTGAAGCATAGAACTAGAAACTTCAACCCTTCAGCTACGTGGTGACATCATTAGATCCAATCGGGGGCCCCTGGGAACGAGGAGAACTTGAATACAAAGGAGGTGAGTGCTTGTCTATGATTACCGTTGTGTGATATCAATATTTTACCTATGGACATTGTGATTATTTCGTAATTTCATATCAATCTTTATGTTTGCTCGCGATATCATTAAAAATATTTACAGTCCATTCATTGCTTTTAACGTTTTTCTATCCGCGAGTTAACATAAGTGTTCCTCCGAACCGAATTATTTTAAATAATAAATCCATACGACGGTATTAATAATTATTTAACAATCTGTGGCCAAGCCAGACAACGGCCTTGAATTTTCAGCAGGATCGTCGTTGAAACGCCGAGTAGAGAAAGTCGGCCGGCGCAGTACGTGTTTTTGGTCCGCTGCCATAGTAACGGGTCTACTCCGCGTGGTGTAAACAAAACGAGTAGGATCAAAACAAAACAAAACAAAAGTTCAGTGGTGTATCATATCATTTCGATATTTAAAACAATTTTTATCAATTGGCGATAGATTAGTGCATATTTTCGACAATTCGTCATTTTTCTATTTCAGAAGCATTAATTTAGCGTTAATTGTATATTTACCGACAATTTCGTCATTTCAAAGGTAAAATCATGTCTGTCAAAAAAGCCGTACAAAAACGCAAGGGTTTTTTATCTGCGATCACCGAGTGTTATGTGTTGTCGCAGACTGCGGAAAAAGATGAAAGAGCGAGAAACGAGTTTCAAGTGAGGTATGCTGATTTGGATGAAACCTTCGATAAATGCATGCTGGCACATAATGACGTCATTATGTTGCTAGACGACTCGGACGATGAGGAATTTAAAACGCAGGATGCGATCCTTTCAGAAGCTCGTAAATATTTTTATGCGTGTAAGGGGGTTTACTCTAAAATATTTCCGGTTGAGGCCCCATCTTTTTCGGGATCATATGTTCGACAAAACGAATACGAAACTCCAAAACTCAAAGAGTTAGGTATTCCCATATTTCGAGGTGATAAAAAATTATGGCCAAGCTTTTTCGATCTTTTTAATAACATTATAGATCAAAATCAAAGTCTAAGTAACGTTCGAAAACTTCAATATTTATTTTCATATCTCGAGGATGAGCCTTTAAAATTGATATCAGGGATTAGCTTGTCTGATCAAAATTATAAAATTGCTTACGACAAATTAGTCAATAGATATCAAAACAAGCGAGACCTCGCAAATGATGCTTTGAGCTCAATTATGAACTCCACCTTAAAAAACGAGTCAGCTAAAGAATTGCGTAATTTAATTGACACCTTTTCTGAATCCCTAGAAATTTTAAAATCACTTAGCTTTGACGTTGACAGTTGGGACTTTATTATTTTTTTCATTTTATTAGAAAAATTGGATATTCCAACGCGTTCAAATTTCGAAATGAGTCACGCCAATACTAATACCGAAATTCCCACTTTTCAGTCACTTTTTCAATTTCTAGAAAAAAGATGTAAAGTTTTGGAATCACTTCCTCAATCAACAGCACCCAAAAAGGTGCCTATCTATCAAAAATCAAATTCTATGCAAAATCAGTCTGGGCAAAAGCCTACCTATCAAAATTCAAATTCTATGCGAAATCAGTTTGGGCAAAAGCCTACCTATAAATCATCCAACTCGCCTTTTATAGGACTGGCTGGCACCTCAACTAATTCGAGTACGGGAATAAAATGTTTCCGATGTAATCAAGGTCACGTGCTTTCGAAATGTCAAACATTTCTTGATCTCTCACCTATCGATCGCCTATCTTTCGTCAAACAGAAAAAATTATGTTTAGCGTGTTTTCATCCCTTGCATAATGTAGATACGTGCAAATCAAAATATTCATGCAGGACTTGCAATAGTAAAAGGCACCACACTTTAACTCATATCTTAGAAACTAATCAAGAGTCTGGAAGCCAAGATACTAGTCCTGTCATTCACACACCACCTGTCAATAATCTTCATGTGTCATTGAATGCCTCAGGACCTTCAGGTACCTTTCTTTTATGCACCGCCATAATAGATGTTATGGACGGTTGCGGAAATTTTCAACCTGTAAGGGCACTGCTTGATTCTGGATCACAGACTGGATTCATCAGTGAAAAGTGTATTCAGCGTCTTAATCTTCCTAGGCGAAGTTACACCACTGAAATATTCGGATTAAATCAGATGTCTTCTTTTACTTCCAAAGGGCTCGTTCAATGTCACATTAAGCCACAAGGACAAGTCACTCCTTTACTTAATTTCGAAGCAATTGTTGTTCCACAACTATGTTCCAATATGCCTACATTCTCCTTGAACGATAATCAGTGGAAACACTTGGGAAACCTTAAACTTGCCGACCCATCTTATTTCAAATCTAGACCTGTGGACCTGGTTATTGGTTGCGAGCTATTCGCACAGATTTTCAAGGAGGGCAGGGTTCTTGGACAGGTAGGGCAGCCTTCAGCCCTTGAAACTATCTTTGGCTGGGTCGTCATGGGAAAGGTTGACGAAGTAGGTAGTCTTACGGAACGAACCAGTTGTTTTTTAACGAGTCATTCACCTCCTTTAGAGGTCATTCTCCCTAGGTTTTGGGAAATCGAACATTTGCCTAAAAAACAAATCTTATCAAAGGAAGAAAAACAAGCAGAATCAATTTTTACTGCTAGTGTATTACGGCAACCGAGCGGTAGATTCATGGTAGATCTTCCGTTTAAAGATAAAATAAACCCTGACCTAGGAAATACTTATCCGCAAGCTTATCGTAGATTTTTACTTCTAGAAAATAGATTAATCAAAAATCCTGATCTGTACACTGCCTATTCAAATTTCATGCAAGACTATATCGATTCTAATCATATGAGTTTGGTTTTATCTAGTCAACCAAAGGTCGACGTATCGTGTTTTTTAGCACATCATTGCGTTTTAAAGCCGGAAAGCTTGAGTACAAAATTAAGGGTGGTCTGGGATTGTTCAGCAGTCACCCCAAAAAATATTAGTCTCAATGACACATTGTTATCTGGACCGAAACTTCAAAAAGATATTGCTTCTTTACTCCTTACATTTCGTCTTAATGCTATTGCCTACATTGCTGATATCAAACAGATGTTCCGTCAAGTCCTTATCAGTCCTTATCACCGTCCTTATCAAAGGATATTGTGGAGGTTTTCTCCACAGGACCCACTTTCAGTGTGGGAACTTTCTACTGTCACTTTTGGCATGACATGCTCACCTTTTCTAGCCATGCGTACCTTAAATGAGCTGGCAGAGAGAGAAAAGGAACGTTTTCCTATGGCTAGTATTGTTCTAAAAACGTCAATCTATATCGACGATATCTTGGGAACTAGCCCTTCGCTTTCTGAAGCTCTCTCCCTTCAAACAGAACTCAATGATTTGTTGAAGTCGGGAGGATTTGAACTTAAAAAATGGGCAAGCAATTGTCCTGAGTTATTGGCAACATTGCCAGAGTCCGATCGTCAAATGCCTCTCTCTTTCGACAAGGAGGAACCCCACTTTATCAAAGTTTTAGGACTTCAATGGCATCCAAAAAACGACATTTTTTCTTATCAATGCCGAATGAAGGACAAACCCCCAACCAAACGTTCTATTTTATCTATCATAGGAACAATCTTCGACCCCTTAGGTTTTCTTTGTCCCTTGTTGCTACAAGCAAAATTTATTTTGCAACAGTTGTGGATATCGAAAGTAGGCTGGGACGAAGAACCAGATTCTTTTATCATCGACTCTTGGAACAAACTTCGTTCTGAATTCCCGCTTCTTTCCAATTTTCAATTACCCCGACAAATCAAACTGTCAAAAACCAATACCTGTCAAATCATCGGCTTCTGTGACGCTTCAATTCGAGGCTACGCAGGCGTCGTATATTTTCGTGTAGAAGAGGAAAACAATATATCTGTTTCTCTCATATCTGCAAAATCTAGGGTCGCGCCTATAAAGTCACAAACTTTGGCTAGGCTAGAACTCCTAGGCGCATTTCTTTTAAGCGAATTAATTGACTTCGTTTTATCTAGCTATGAAGGAAAAATAACTTTTACAAATATCGTTACTTTCTGCGATTCGCAAGTCGTATTGCACTGGCTTTCATCCCCTCCTAATCGCTGGCAAACCTTTGTTGGAAATCGCGTCAGTAGAATCCAAGAAATCATTCCCTCAAACTCGTGGCGCTACATTCCTTCTGCTTTGAATGCAGCCGATATTGCGTCACGAGGGGCCACCCCTTCACAGCTCATGTCACATGACATGTGGTGGAACGCACCGTCGTTTTTGTGGTCTCCCGAAAACGAATGGCCCGATTTTCATAAATCAAAAATGCCGATTGATTTCGGAGAGATTAATCTGGAGGAAAAGCCAAAAGTCTGTTGCAATGCGATAATTGATGTCAACTTCTTAGATCAGCTTCTTATCAAATATTCATCTATATCAAAAATTCAACGTATCATTTGCTATGTCCTTCGAATAGTTAACCTTTTTCAAAACCATTCCTATCAAAAACCCACTAAGCCGCCGGACCAAAAAGTTATTTTTGAGAATATTGTTTTTCCTACCACCGGTGAGATGCAAAGTGCGTTACACCTTCTTATCAAACGCGTTCAAGGTTCTTGTTTTTCTGAGCTTTTTTCTGCGTTATCTAAGGATAAACCAATACCGAAACCTTTGCGAAAACTTTCACCTTTTCTTGATGAGAATAATATCATTAGAGTCGGTGGCAGATTACAAAAATCTGACCTTTTGTCTTATTCTGCAAAACACCCCGTCTTACTTTCGAGTGACCATCGTTTAACTACACTTCTTATCGAGTCCGCTCATCGACAATATCTTCATCCTGGGTTTAAAACATTACATAACCTGCTTTTACAGCAATTTTGGATATTATCTGCCAGGCGGGCAATTCAAAGAACCATATCCAAGTGCTTGCAATGTTTTAGAATCAACCCTAAACCCTATAGACCGCCCATAATGAGTTCACTTCCCGCTCATCGAATCAATCAGCTTAAACCTTTTTCGAGTGTAGCTATCGACTTTTGTGGACCTTTCTTTGTGATTCCTCATCGTTACCGTGGTTGTAGAGCTTTCAAATCGTATGTCTGTGTGTTTGTCTGTACGGCCACACATTGCGTGCATTTGGAATTAACCATGGAACTGTCCACCGAAGGGTTCGTAGGTGCATTCCATCGATTCATTTCTAGACGCGGAAGCGTGACGCAATGCTGGTCAGATCAAGGCAGTAATTTTATAGGGTTTCGTAACCAATTACTGGATTACGCAAGAAGTGCTGCCACCAGACTTTCTATTCGTTGGCATCTGGGACCTCCTCTCAGTCCACATTTCAATGGCCTGGCAGAAGCTGGCGTCAAAAGTTTTAAAACTCACTTTGTTCGAGTTGTCGGCGACCAGAAGTTGTCTATCCTGGAGATGTCCACCCTTACCTGTCGCATAGAAGCCGTACTTAATAGTCGCCCTTTATCTCCTGCCTCTTCAGACCCACACGATCTTCAACCTCTTACCCCTGGGCATTTTTTGACACTTGAACCCCTTAACTCTGAAATTCCGGAGTCAGATTTGTCCGAGGTTCCCCTAAATCGGCTCTCGAGATGGCAACTAATCCAAAAACTACATAATGATTTTTGGAAACGGTATTCTATAGAGTATTTGCATACGCTACAACAGCGACACAAGTGGGCTGATTTGTCCCCAAATATCAAATTAAATGATTTGGTTATCATAACAAGTGATCACATTCAATCGCCTTTGAAATGGCCGGTCGGTCGGGTCATCGAACTGCATCCCGGCGGGGACGGTCAGGTGCGTGTTGCGACGGTAAAAACGGTTACCGGTGTTTATAAGCGGCCAGTTGTAAAACTGTGCCTCTTGCCAAATTAAAAGTAATTTTAATTTTCTACCTTTTGCCGGGTATTACAATAGGTTTTTTATTTTTAATTTTTTTTTGAATTTTTTGTTTGTTTGTTTTGCCTTTTTTTCGGGATTTCGTTATCTCTAAATAAACTTACGATACTTATCTATTTTCATTCATTTATATTTATCGGTCGATTCTTTTTCTTATATCTATATCTGTCCGGTTGAGATTCTAAATTTGTGTGTTTTGGAGGGCAGTTATGTTAGCTCCCGCTAAATTTCGCGGTTGTTTATATATATTTTTAAAAACACACAACTGTATGAAAGGCAAAGCGCATTCAGCGTATTTGGACATGCGCACCAACAACCGGTGAGATCATTGTCAATCGCCAAGAGAAAAAGGCGTGTTAATTTCGTTCTCCAACTATTTTAAATATCTACACCTGAAAGTGCTCGATTTTTGTGTACTGAAGCATAGAACTAGAAACTTCAACCCTTCAGCTACGTGGTGACATCATTAGATCCAATCGGGGGCCCCTGGGAACGAGGAGAACTTGAATACAAAGGAGGTGAGTGCTTGTCTATGATTACCGTTGTGTGATATCAATATTTTACCTATGGACATTGTGATTATTTCGTAATTTCATATCAATCTTTATGTTTGCTCGCGATATCATTAAAAATATTTACAGTCCATTCATTGCTTTTAACGTTTTTCTATCCGCGAGTTAACATAAGAGATAAAATCGCAGCGTAACAGGACAAACCCCGCGGCACTATAGGGTTTGAAATTATTGGATTTATCTATACCAGGGCTGTGTTTTAATTCTTTTATATTTTGCATATTGCAACATAAAGGGAGACACTGATCGAATCATATACATAATATTCCAATACTCACGGTAACTGCCCATTTATGATGCCTTGGGGTCCTCAAGCAAAAAAGACCTGATTGGTTGCTTTCAAAGACATATGCATATTATTTCCATATAGTATACCTACGGTACCTTACGATGCAGAATGCAAACATATTTGAAATAGCAATATCAATGGGAATAAGTCTAAGCTTTTTGCGGTCCTGAAGATCAAATGTCCTGATTGGTTATACTTTTACGCATGAATATTATTTTATTCTTGTATTCGTTACGTCAAATCATCGGCGTACAGTTGACAAAAACTCTATGAAACTTAGTATATGTGCATTTTTCGTATCTTTATTTCTGAATGTTTGCATCAAACGCCAACCATTGTGTAAATAGGTAACAGGGAGTATTGGAATATTATGTATATGAATCAAATGTCGTTTCTAAAACTTAATATTAATCAATTAATCAATCTTCAAAACGTCATGTCAGTGCGATCCATATAGTTTTATAGCTACAGTGGATTTTTAAGTTAACAAATAAGTGGAAAAATGGAATTAAACCAAGACATTTTCGGGCTGTAATTTTTTACAACTTTTGAAGGAAATTATCTCAACAAGAATGCCTTGCTGAGTTGATTCTGTTTTCGGTAATGAAGCACCACATCAGTCGGCAGTTTCTCGTTAGTATGGAGAAGAATTCAAGCGTGGACGAATTAGCCTTAGCGAGGATCCAAGGCAAGGTGCACCAAAAACGGATGTCACCCAGGAAAACATCGGTGCTGTGCCCATGCTCATCATGAAAGATCGACATCTGACAGATTGAGGCTTCATTGGGGAACTCAAAAACCTTAATTCAAAAAATTTAGCATGAAGAGGTAGATACCGCATCTGTTAACCGAAGAACAGAAAGAAAGAAGCTACGGTCAATTAAAGTCAGAAAGCTCTAGACCTCTTTGAGGCAGGACTCTTGAAAAACGTGTTTAGCATTGTGATTGGTGATGAATCGTGGATTTACTCATATCAACCTGAAAATAAACGTCTGCTTGGGTGCTCCAAGATAAAAAAAAAGCCAACAAAAGTCATCCGTTTCCGAAGTGTATTCAAAAAGATGGTCGCGACATTTGTGTCAAAAGCAGGTCATGTAGCAACAATTCGTCTGGAAGATCAAAGGACTGTTACTGCCGAATGTTACATTCTATTTGTCCGAAAGTTATCGTTGAGCTTCGAAAATCGAACCGAATGACGAATCATCCTTCACCAAGACAATGGAAGTTCACATAAAGCACAAAAACACCATTGAATAACCCAATAAAACGTCGAGTTATTGGATCATCCTCCATACAGTCCCGACCTAAGTCCCAACGATTTCTATATTTTTTCGAAACTCAAGAATGGACTGCGTGGTCAAAGATTTCTATCGCCAGAGGAAGCAGTCGACGGCTTCAATAATGCAATTTTGACAGTACCAACAAACCTAGTGAAATTACAGCTTTAACAACTGGAACTAAAGGAAACTAAGTCCATGACGCATTACGGGACGAAAACGTTTACCGGTCTATAAGGAAGAAAGAAATTTCGTCACATTTTAACCAAACCTTGCTATCACGGTCTCCACGGCGTCTTTTCGGAACCGAAAACAATAAGTTAACAAAGTATAAATGGCAACTTCCTCCTCCTTCCATCCTCAGCGTGTCATTTCATTACAGTTCAACAAGACCATGCACCGTCTCCACGGCGTCGGTTCGAAACCGAAAACAATGATTTCACAAAAATTAAAAGGCAACTTCAAAGGTATAAAGTCTTTTTTCTTTCTTTTCTTTTTGATTTGTAGTCAGGCAAGCCACGCTGAGGATGGCAATGCCTTTTTCAGAAACACCGGTGTCCGTGGTTGACTTTACCCTCTTGAAGTTGCTTTTTATACTATGTTGATTTAGCACGTGTTAATAGTAACCCATCCTTAAAAAAATTGGTGTTTGTACATGCAGTGTGCCGCTTTATGTGTATAATAAAACGATGAGACCTTTTAAAGGAGAGATGAATTGCGGCGTGTTTTACAAAAACCGCATAGGTCCAAATTTGACGAAAATGGGTTAGTGGCGTCATCTAGTCGAAAAAAGGGATGGCTTTAAGACCATGAAGTAAGATTCTGCAAACACACCACAAGTGCCAAGATATGAGCAGTTAAAATTTGTATTCTTCCGCAAAAAGCACCCCAAAGTTTTCTTTGTATTAACTTTTTCTTTCCTGTAAAAACAATTTATGTCTAACAGTTTTTCTCTTTTTATAAAGTAATCAGGCAACAAATGTTTTTTCTTATGTAATGAACAGAATTCTAAAGTCAACAGTTACTGTGAGTAATAAAAAAATATTTAAGAAAAACATTCGTTTTAAAATAAACCGCTTTTTTTATTTTCTGAAATTTTTTTGTTTTGGTAAAACACGCCTCAATTACCCAGCAAGCACAACAAGATTGCAGTAATATCATTGTATTGTAACTGCGAGATATAAAATGTACTCAGCGATGTACTTTGTAAATTACTGGGCACTTACATGTAAAGCCAAATGTCCGCAACATAGCGGTAGGGTGAAATATCTGTACAACATATCATTGAGACATTATAGGTTTGTCATTAAATAACATTAGGGAGAAGTTACGTTGATTGTCTACTGCGATGTACTTTTTGCGTTATGCAAGACTTACATGTAACGCCAAATGTCCGCAACATAGCAGTGCTCTATAACATCACAGCTACATAACATTTTTAAACAAATTATTTTTCACCAGTTAACATTATGAAGAAGTTTATGTGATATAAAGTTGCTAGTTGCAATAATTTATCGCCAAATAACATTACATGGAAGTTGATATGATATATTATTGCAACCCTTATTAATTTTATCACTAGATAACATTATAAAGACGTTAACGCGATTTAAAGTTAATTTCTGCATTTATTTTATCCATAAATAACATAACAAAAAAATTGATATGATAAAACAGTGCAATATTACTAAATAACGTCGCAAAGAAGTTAACATGGTACTTTCTCTAGATGTTCTTACATATGTTACATCAACGTTAAGAGGCAACGTGGCATCAACGTTAAAAGGCAACGTGACATCAACGTTAAAAAGCATTATGACATACACGTTCCCACGCCACGTTGCCTTCGAAGAAATTTTCTGTACCAAACGGCTTGGAGGCGAAAAGTTCTCACTGCGAATCAGCCGCGAACAATCATGTTTGCCAATGCTACAAAATAAATATTTATTTTATTAATATATAAAATAAATATTTATATCTATAAATACATAAATATTTATTTTATTTACTTATAAAATATTTATTTCATTAAAAAGCACTGGCAAACATGATTCCCCGCGGCCGATTCGCAGCGAAAACTTTTCGCCTCCAAGCCGGTTGGTCCCAGAACAGTCATTCGCGACAAATAAGCCGTGACGAATCGTCCCAGTCAGTGTTTTTAAAATAAATACACCACAAGTAAACTTTTAATAAATTGTATTTATTAATAATATATATATTAACTTGAACAGAAACAAATAAACTTTATCTAATCTACATTTTATAACTAGTTTTATTTGGTATTAACATTCCAGAGGTAATATACTTATATGGCCTCTTACTCCCACCCAAAAAGTTAATTTAGTTTCAAAAAAATTCTTAAATATTTAACTGTTACGTCTTCATTATGCATTTAAAATATATACAAGCTTAAAAACAAAGTTTTGAAAAATATAGGTTTTTAATTTTTCTCAAAAATATGGATTGTTTGGATTATCTTTGGAACGTTAAAAATATAAATTTAATAAATTAATACTTAACATTAATGACTTTTACTTTTCTGCCCTAGTTTTGCAAAATCTAGCAACATTACTAGGTTTTAAAAAATTATTGCATTTTTGAAACGGTTACGGTTTCGCGATAATAGTCTACGCATTTTTATTATTTCCCATTAGCTAAATGGCAAAATATTTTAGAGAAAACGCTCTCCTGAAAAGTTTTGTACTTTTTATAGTTTTAATAATAAAATAGAATTAATCAGTCTTTGGTCAAATTATAATAAAGGTTGTGCACCGGCGTATGAGATACATTGAAAGTGTCTCAAAATTAGACGTCAATATTTTAACCATGTATTCTATGTCCAAAAATAAAGATAATAGATAATAAATTTTATGTAAGCTATGTTCCAAAATTGCTTCGTTTCCGAGATACAGGGTGTTAAATTTAAAAAATAAAAATCGATTTTTTTAAATATTGTGCACAGTTTTCAATGTATTGTTTTCAAAATTAATACCTGCATAGGGATTCTTTAAGATGCGAAATCCGAATTCGGACACATTTTTACTACAGCCGTTAGATGGCGCTTCACACTGCACTTTTGATGGTTTAAAATGACTGTAACTTTTTTCTCAGTGTACTTTCTTACATTTTTTTTTGTTAAGAAAGTAATATTGTAAACAATATTCAGCTAAGGAGGTGCACTTCTTAAAATCCGCTAAAATTAGCCGATTTCGAGATATTTAGGTTTTTAGTGTTCGATCCTGCACTGGAATATTTCTATGAATATTTCGAATGAATTTGTCAAAAATTATTTTTTGTGACATTTAAAGATGAAATTTGGTCAGTTAACTAATAGTGCCCAATCGATTATTCTAAAATAATAATTTAATATTTTTATTATTTTAAATTTTTTTATTTTTTTATTCAAAAAATTTTTAAAACGGCTTACTTTAGCGAATTTTAACGAGAGTACTTTTTTTGATGTGAAATGCTTAAAAAATTATGTTTTTAACAAAAAAATAAAAATTACATTGAAAAAAAAGTTATGGTCCTTTTAAGTAATCAGAACCCTATAAAAAAAATTGATAAAAAAGGATAAAAAAAATGAATCCATTTTTTATCCGCTTTTTGAAATCCTTTTTCTGACCTTTGGGGGATAGAAAGTGTTAAGTATTAAAATGGATAATAAATTTTTAATTCATTTCAATACAGATCCTGGCATACAAAATAAATCCATTTTGAAACATTCTATCTTTTTGTATACACTTTTTGGCATTCAAAGTAAATCCATTTCAATACACTTTTTGGCATTCAAAAGGAATCCATTTCTATGTCATTAAGGGGATATATTTTTAATCCCCTTTAAGCCATAAAATCTTTAACCTTTTGAATCCCCTTTTAACAATAGAGAATGAATACATTTTAATACCTTCGAGATCTACATTTTCAATCCTTTCTTATCCAAAAAAAGGATTTCAAAAAGCGTATGCAATTAGCATTAAAAAGTATATAAACATTCAATCCATTTCAATACACTTTTTGGCATTCAAAAGGAATCCATTTCTATGTCATTAAGGGGATTTATTTTTAATTCCCTTTAATCCATAAAATCTTTAACCTTTTGAATCCCCTTTTAAGAATAGAGAATGAATAGATTTTAATACCTTCGAGATCTACATTTTCAATCCTTTCTTATCCAAAAAAAGGATTTTAAAAAGCGTATGCAATTAGCATTAAAAAGTATATAAACATTCCATCCATTTCAATACACTTTGTGGCATTCAAAAGGAATCCATTTCTATCTCATTAAGGGTTTTTATTTTTAATCCCCTACAATCCCTAAACTACTTATCCTTTTAAATCCCCTTTTAAGTATGCAGAATGAATACATTTTAATACCTCCTAGATCTACATTTTCAATCCTTTCTTATCCAAAAAAAGGATTTGAAAAGGCGTATTAAATTGGCATTAAAAAGTATACAAACATTTCCTATATTTCAATACACTTTGTGACATTCAAAAGAAATCCATTTCTATCCCATTAAGGGTTTTTAATTTGAATTATCTCCAATCCATAAACTATTTATCCTTTCAAGTTTTTAAGTATACAGAATTAATACATTTTAATACCTCCGAAATTCACATTTTCAATTATTTCTTATCCAAAAAAAGGTTTTGAAAAAGCGTATTAAATTGTCATTAAAAGTATAAAAATATTCCATCCATTTTAATACACTTTTTGGCATTCAAAAGGAATCCATTTCTATGTCATTAAGAGATTTTATGTTTAATCCCCTTTAATCCATAAAATCTATCCTTTTGAATCCCCTTTCATGTATACAGAATGTATACATTTAATCCATTTCAATACACTTTGTGGCATTCAAAAGGAATCCCCTTCTATCTTATTAAGGGTTTTTATTTTTAATCCCCTCCGATCCATAAACTACTTATCCTTTTAAATCCCCTTTTAAGTATGCAGAAAGAATACATTTTAATACCTCCTAGATCTACATTTTCAATCCTTTCTTATCCAAAAAAAGGATTTGAAAAAGCGTATTAAATTGGCATTAAAAAGTATACAAACATTTCATCCATTTCAATACACTTTAAGGGTTTTTAATTTGAATTATCTCCAATCCATAAACTATTTATCCTTTTAAGTCCCTTTTTAAGTATACAGAATTAATACATTTTAATACCTCCGAAATTCACATTTTCAATTCTTTCTTATCCAAAAAAAGGTTTTGAAAAAGCGTATTAAATTGTCATTAAAAGTATAAAAATATTCCATCCATTTTAATACACTTTTTGGCATTCAAAAGGAATCCATTTCTATGTCATTAAGGGGTTTTATGTTTAATCCCCTTTAATCCATAAAATCTTTATCCTTTTGAATTCCCTTTCATGTATACAGAATGTATACATTTGATCAATTTCAATACACTTTGTGGCATTCAAAAGGAATCCCTTTCTATCTCATTAAGGGTGTTTATTTTTAATCCCCTCCAATCCATAAATGTTTTTACTTATCCTTTTAAATCCCCTTTTAAGTAAGCAGAATTAATACATTTTAATACCTCCTAGATCTACATTTTCAAGCCATTCTTATCTAAAAAAAGGATTTAAAAAGGCGTATTAAATTGGCATTAAAAAGTATACAAACATTTCATCCATTTCAATACACTTTGTGACATTCAAAAGGAATCCATTTCTATTTCATTATTATTGGGTTGTTATTTTAAATTCTCTTTAATCCATAAACTATTTATCGTTTTAAGTCCCCTTTTAAGTATACAGAATTAATACATTTTAATACCTCCAAATTCACATTTTCAATTCTTTCTTATCCGAAAAAAGGATTTGAAAAGGCGTATATATATATTTCAATACACTTTTTGGCATTCAAAAGGAATCCATTTCTATGTCATTAAGGGGATTTATTTTTAATCCATAAAATCTTTATCCTTTTGAATCCCCTTTCATGTATACAGAATGAATACATTTCATCCATTTCAATACACTTTGTGGCATTCAAAAAGAATCCCTTTCTATCCCATTAAGGGTTGTTATTTTGAATTCTCTTCAATCCATAAACTATTTATCCTTTTAAGTCCCCTTTTAAGTATACAGAATTATAACATTTTAATACCTCCGAAATTCACATTTTCAATTCTTTCTTATCCGAAAAATGGATTTGAAAAGGCGTATTAAGTTGTCATTAAAAAGTATATAAACATTCCATCCATTTCAATACACTTTGTGTCATTCAAAAAGAATCCATTTCTATAGCATTAAGGGTTTTTTTAATCCCCTTCAATCCATAAAATAATTATACTTTTGAATCCTCTTCCAAGTATACAAAATAAATACATTTTAATACCTCCGAAATTTACATTTTCAATCCTGTCTTATCCAAAAAAAGGAATCCATTTCTATGTCATTAGGGGGTTTTATTTTTAATCCCCTTTAATCCATAAAATCTTTAACCTTTTGAATCCCCTTTCAAGAATACCGAATGAATACATTTTAATACCTTCGAGATCTACATTTTTAATCCTCTCTTATCCAAAAAAAGGATTTCAAAAAGCGTATGCAATTAGCATTAAAAAGTGTATAAACATTCCATCCATTTCAATACAGTTTGTGGCAATAAAAAAAAATAATAATAAAAGTACTTATCCTTTTAAATCCCCTTTTAAGTATGCAGAATGAATACATTTTAATACCTCCTAGATCTATATTTTGAATCTTTTCTTATCCAAAAAAGGATTTGAAAAGGCATAATAAATTGGCATTAAAAAGTATACAAATATTTCATCCATTTCAATACACTTTGTGACATTCAAAAGGAATCAATTTCTATCCCATTAAGGGTTTTTATTTTGAATTCTCTCCAATCCATAAACTATTTATCATTTTAAGTCCCTTTTTAAGTATACAGAATTAATGGGCAGTTCTTCAGAAAACCTGTGAAATGAGCTTTCCTTTTTTTGAAAAATATAATATTAAAAAATAAGCTTTTTATTATCTGTTAAAAAGAAAATGCTTTAATATTTTGCATAGAGTATGTTTCCCAGAAAAAAAATGTATATTTTTGGAGAAAAAGTAAAAATAAGAAAAAGTGATTCATCAAAGCTGAGGTTATGTTAACAAAGCTGATAAATTACTTAGAAAATATATGTAGTGAACAAATTTTACATAAAAAAGTCATAACAAAACAAAAAAAAACTACTTTTTATCATAAAACACAGCAAAAATAGAAGAATTTTTAAAAAAAGTATATTAACGAAACTGAGGTCAAGTTAACAAAGCTGATAAATTACTTAGAAAATATATATTGCAAAGCTTATTGTATTTAAATTTCTCATAACTAAATTTAAAAAACTACTACTACCAAATAAACAAAAATAATTATAATGAACAAAAAACCTAAAACCTATTATTTTCAAATTTTTAATCTCTTCTTAAACCACTTAAATCTTAAATGAGCAACAATATAAAAAGTTAATCTACAGATAATGGTTTGATGGTTTGTTGGGAACTTGTTAAAACTATTTGGTTTTCACTCTCTCCAACGTCGATCACATGGATACGAATGATCCCCGTCTGGAACACGTTCTGACAATCAGGAACAAGTAATCCATGCCAATCCACGTCCGGTTTCGGCCTTTTGGGCCATCCTCAGGTGAATGTAGGCGATAGCTCCGTGTAGAGCATAAGTTGTGTGAAACCAACAGAAACAACTACTCAGAGGGAAAATACTCCTACCCGTATTAAATTGTACTGATGGTTTGATGCTTTTGTTGGGAACTTGTTAAAACTGTTTGGTTTTCACTCTCTCCAACGTCGATCACAAGGATACGAATGATCCCCGTCTGGAACACGTTCTGATAAGGAACAAGTGTTCCATGATCCCCATCATACATTCTCTAGATTTTGCTTTTTTTTTTCATCTGCACCTTTTTTTGTGTCTTTCTTTTTTTTGCCATTTTTCTAGATATCAAAAAATTAATGTTTATAAAAAAGTTTATATGTCAAAAAAATGTACCTATTTTTTAAGCTTTTATAAAATTCACTAAAAAGTTAAAAATTAATTTGTTGGTATTCCGATATCATAATAATAAAAGCGATGACCGCCTAGTAATACAGTCGAACCTCTCTAACTCGAACCTCTATAACTCGAACCTTTAAAGTGGTTCTGCACCTCAGCTAACAAATTTATTAATCTAAGTTCTGCACTTTTTATATGAATTTTAACCTCTTTAACTCGAATTTCTATAAGTCGAACTCTCCATAACTCGAACTGATTTGGTTGTTCCTTGAAGTTCGAGTTATAGAGGTTCGACTGTAATTTTGACCATGATTTTTTGATAAGATATGTTATTACATTTATTATTGTTTGAAAAAATGTTAAGTAAACCCAACCCAACCTGACCCAAGCTACCGTTAATTGACTTTTTGTGTTAACGAAAAGGGCCGAAACGTTTCAACTGTCGTTTCTGCCTAATAATTGACCCCAATAATTCGAAAATACTTTTTATTTTTTTTGCTACCTAAGCTTTTTCAGTAAATTATACTATAATATTCAACTTTGTTAACACATCCTCAGCTTTGTTACCACCAGTATTAACAAAGCTGATATTAACGGAGCTGAGGAATCTATTCATATTTCCCGCCTAACTCCTTGAAAACAAAATGTTAAGATCTGTTTTTTTGCCCTGTTTTTTATTACGTTTTGCGCATTATTAAGTCACATTTAGATTATTTAAGACATTTTTTGTATTTTCAGGAACTTGACAACAAAGTTGAGAAAGTGTGCTTGTCACTTACCTGTTTTGTCACTTCAAAATTAAAAAAAAAAAACACCAACACTTCACAGCGTCCACCTGCTTCTTGACAGCGAAGAATGTGACTAAAGTAAACGGAACAATGCAATGGCGGCTGCTTGTGTTGCCATATACGGATTTTAGTGCGATTTAAAAATTGGTAACAAAGTTGATGCAAAGAGGGTGTGACAACAATATTATTTTAAAAAAATCAGAGTGTCTTTTGTTGAATATTATTATTTTGGCTTAAAATAGTTTTCTTTTGAGTTGATCTTGTTAGAACTTAACTATATTAATGTAAATCATTAACCATAACTTTAAAAAATAAGTCGAAATGTGCTCACCTTGGGGTTGTGACATTAACAAAGCCTGAGACCTCAGCTACTGTTAATACAGCAAAAATCCTTAATAATTAAAATATTTTTTTCTTTTTTTGGTGAGGTAGCAAATTAGATAGCATTTTATCCTATTTTAAATTAAAAAGTAGGTTTCTGCTTCAAAAAATGAGATATTTACCCCTGTGACACCGTTTCACAGGTTTTCTGAAGAACCGCCCTAATACATTTTAATACCTCCCAAATTCACATTTTCAATTCTTTCTTATCCAAAAAAAGGATTTAAAAAGGTGTATTAAATTGTCATTAAAAAGTATATGAACATTTCATCAATTTCAATACACTTTGTGTCATTCAAAAAGAATCCATTTCTATACCATTAAGGGTTTTTTTAATACCCTCCAATCCATTAAATAATTATCCTTTTGAATCCCCTTTCAAGTATACAGAATAAATACATTTTAATACCTCCAAAATTTACATTTTTCCCATTCTTAAAACTGAATAATTTTTGAGACTCAATCTCTTGTTGTTTTTGTACAATTTACGTTTTTGTTAACATTACGGCTTATGAGAAATCAGTTTGTTTGTCCTACGGAAGATATCTTAGATTGGATCATATGTTTTGCTAGACAACCCTACAAGTACCTAGTTAAACAAAAAAAAAATAAATAATAACACCAACCAAATACCTAACCTAGAAAAATGTTTCTATTTATAGATTGGCAATAACTCCAAAAAACTTTTGCTTATTCTTCTATCCTACCCATGTATACAATTTATACAGGGGGTACCATAATTAGCAGAACACCTCAATATATTAGAAACTAGCAGTTTTCAAAAAACTGTTAAACAGGAGATTTTTACGGTTAATTCTTAACTGAAAAATTTCTCTGGATTAAGTTCAAAGCTTCTCTCAAAACTCTCCTTTTAAACATTTTTCTAACTGCTAGTTTCCTATTTATATATAAGTATACATATTATATAGTTTTTTATTTATGTTCTGCTATTTAAGGTGCAAAAAAATAATAAAGAAGAGGACAGATTCAAATTAACCAACCTTTAATTCATAATTTCTATTCACTTAGCTGAAAAACATTCTGAGCAAAATGGCACCATAAATACTATCCATGATTTAAAATCCATATAAACACTATCCTTGAAGCTGAGCCACAATAGACCCGATAGTAGTCACAGTAGAAGGGCTCCAAGGCCCACTCACATATGAATCATGAATCATCCTTGAACCTCTACCAAATGGAAAAAATGGTCTCATATAACGCGTACTGTGAGAGGAAGTTCACTGGAATGTCCCTATTAGAACAAAACTTATGACTTGACTTGTTCTAAGCTAATGTTCTAAGCAATAATCACCTACCAAGTCTCTAGCTCACTGAGAAGTATAAAAAATATCTGTTGCAAGATTTAAAAAGTTAGGTAAAGATTCAAGTTAAAAGAAAACTTTTTGATATAATTTTTCTCAAAATTTATTAAATAAAAAAAAATGCTTTTATATAAAACACTCCATAACGAAAATAATATTTGTATTTGTCAACTAATTTATGGTAAAATTGACTGCTAAGAACCTTTCTGATTTCTCTTATACATCTAGTTTATAAATAGGCACTTAACTACCCTCCTTTCTAAGTAGGGGCCTTACAGAACACACGGATTCGAAATGAAATTTAAAACAACGTACCTGGCCAAGCCGATCTGGCAATCCAAAAAACACAAGCAAAGACCAAATTGAAAACTCAAGAAGAGGAAAAACCTTAGAGTAATAATGGAAAAACTGAAAAACATTTAATTTCATTGATTTTAGCACGCAAATATTGACATAACCACAGATTAGGTAAATAAGGACGTAGTCACCCAACCAATATGAATAACACCACCATGTCTATGGTGTATTCGAAGAGGAGCCGCTCAAAAATTAATAAAATAAAATTTGAAAAAGTGACACTATTTTTAAAGGATTCCGAATGGCTCCCCCCGATGCAAAGATTTTTTTTGGTATTTTCCACATATTTTATTAATAAAAACATAAAATACGGCAGTGGCGTATATAGAAAAACAACACAGTTTTGGGGGCTCTGGTACAAAATAGCGCAGGACAAAATAGCGTGGACAAAATGGCGCAGGAAAAAATAGCGCAGGACAAAATAGCGCAGGACAAATTAGCGCAGGACAAAATAGCGCAGGACGAAATGGCGCAGGACAAAATAGCGCACGTCATAAATCCCAAGTCGATTTGCCCTGTCCAGCCGAAGTGGACCAGGGGCCGAGGATAGGTTAGGTTAGTATCCCAACCTGACCCGGTTAGGTTTTTTACAAAAAAAAAACTTGCTTGAACAGATCAGGTAAGTTTTTTTTTGTAAATAAACCTAACCGGGTCAGGTTGGGACACTAACCTAACCTATCCTCGGCCCCTGGTCCACTTCGGCTGGGGCAGTTTGAGTGATAAGGTTAGGCTTTCACTGTTTATTAAACTAACCAAGTAAGGTTAGGTTATTTTTTTAGTATCTCCGAGGATAGGTTAGGTTAGTATCCCAACCTAACCGGGTCAGGTTGGGATACTAACCTAACCTATCCTCGGCCCCTGATCCACTTCGGCTGGTGCAGTTTGAGTGATAAGGTTAGGCCTTCACTGTATATTAAACTAACCAAGTAAGGTTAGGTTATTTTTTTAGTATCTTTTTGAGATCTGCGCTATTTTGTCCTGCGCTATTTTGTCCCGGGCTACTTTGTCCCGCGCTATTTTGTCCCCGCGTTATTTTGTCCTGTGCTATTTTGTCCTGCGCTATTTTGTCCCGCGCTATTTTGTCATTGCTATTTTGTCCTGCGCTATTTTGTACCATAGCCATTTTGGGGGGGGGGGGGCGAGACCCCATGAGGCCGTAGTTTATGCTATTTTATGTTTGTATTCATGAAATATGTGGAAAATATCTAAAAAATCTTAGCTACGGGCCCCCCCCCCCCTCATATACGCCCAAAACTGTCTCGGGCCCACCCCGAAGCTTTTTTCTATATACGCCACTGATTATGACCAAATTAGGAACCCTGGAACGCCAAAGTCAGAAAGATCGGTTATAAATTTCTTAAACAGTTTGACACGCAATCACATCGTTGATTGTATTCAATCAAAATTTGTAAAAATGACCTCGGCTGTGACGTCATAATTTTTTAGAAAAAATCGCCCAGCTATAAGAATTTAAGCAATTTTCAACAGGTATTTAATTATCATTTAAATTTAGAATTTTTAGAATATTCTTTACACAAGGTACCTATACTTAAAATTACCAATTCTCTAAAAAGCAATATTTTTGTACAGTTTTATTATTCAAAAATAAAGAATATTGTAGTGTTTTTTGTAGAACGTATTCATGCCATGAATATTATTAAAATATATGTGTATTTTCTAGTGCATTCCGGAATATTCTTAGCATGTTAATCTCAGAATATTCTTGGCACGTTCATGACTGGTATATACTATGGATGAACTAAAGTGAAACATTCTCACATGGTATATGCCAAGAATATGGTATGCTGATTCCTAAAAGAAGATCCTTTACAGTATATTCATCGCATATACTTGGGATGTGAATCTTCTTTTCAAAATATGCTAAGCATATCACTAAAAGAATATTCTTTAAAGTACCTAAAAAGCATATACAAAGCATTTGAATGTTCTTTCAATGCTATGTGGGAAATAATGAATTCATAAAAAGTCATTTAAATGGATTGTTTTATAGCGTATTAGTATGTATTCAGATGTATTAAAAATGAATCATTTTATGTTTATTCGGTTGTACTGAGATGAAGGAAGGAATTAAAAAGTATTCATTGGTATAAATAATGATTACATAAAAAGGTATTTAATTGTTTTGCTTTAAAGGGTATAAATATGTATTCAATTACATAGAAAATGAATACTTGAAAAGTGCATTTAATTGTATTGATAAAGGAAGGTATTGAAAAGTATTCAACGGGATAAATAATGAATTCATAAAAAGTCATTTAAATGGATTATTCCATAGCGTATTAGTATATATTCAAATGTATTAAAAATTAATCCTTGTATGTTTATTCGGTTGCATTGAGAAAGGAAGGAATTAAAAAGTATTCATTGGTATAAATAATGATTACATAAAAAGGTATTTAATTGGATTGTTTTAAAGAGTATAAATATGTATTCAAATATATAGAAAATGAATACCTAAAAAGTTCATTCAATTGTATTGGTAAAGGAAGGTATTGAAAAGTATTCAACGGTATAAATAATGAATTCATAAAAAGTCATTTAAATGGATAGGTTTCAAAAGATATTGAGAAGTATTTAAATGTATAAAAAATGAATTCAGAATTTGGTATATACATGTAACCAAAACAGTTTTGGATAAAAAAGTATTGGTTGGAATAAATTCTGATTACCTATCCTCTGCTCAGGGAATTGAGCAGGATACATAGTTATTAAAAGGTATAAAAACTGAATACTTTTTAATGCCATTGAATCCATTATTTTTTATAGGGAACTGCAGTATGAAGCGCCATCTAACGGCCATACTAAATAGGTTTCCATATTCGAGTTTTGCATCTCAAAAAACCCTTGGGTAATAAATTTGAAAATAATAAGTTTAAAAACTCTTCACAATATTTAAAAAAATCTCGGAAACAGAGCAATTTTGGACCATAGCTTATATAAACTTTTTTCTCTATTTTGGTTCTAAAATATGTGATTAAAATAATGACGTCTAATTTCGGGACACCCTGTATACAGGGTGTTCCAAGTTAAGTGTCTACCATTGCTAAATTTATTATTAACGATAAAAAAAAGTTTAAACTTGCAAACTAGTAGAACTTTTGCTGCTCTTTAAGATGGCCAAATTAAAATAAAAATTCGAGCATCGCGTTTTCGAGTTTTTTCATAAAACATATTTTTTAAATAGAGCAACCTGTATTTTATTTTTTTTCTGTAAGGGCTTTCAATTCGAAACAAAAATAGTGTTTGAATGTTTTTCATAAAGTTAAAAATAACAAAGATATTCCAAATTCAAAATTACACTTAGACTGTTTTCTACCAAATAAAATTTCAGTACTTGCCTAATTTTTAATTTTAAATATCTTCATTATTTTTGGCTTTGGGAAAAAAATTAAAAAACTATTTCTTCATCGTAAATGGCGTCATTATTACCAATCTACCACACGAGCCAACCATTGAGAGCTGCTTCCAGTCTGTTGTCGTTGATTTCATTGTGGAATAGCTGCCTTAAGTTAATGAATGAATATGCAAAACTCTGATACACCTGGATATGCCACTGGGTCGTGGACTTTCTTGTCCTTAGTAGATTCTTAGTCTGAAAAAAAAAACTTACATAGGTATAGAGTTTAACAGTACATGAAAATCAATAAATAAAAATTCGATCATCACATTTAAAAAACATATTTATTTATTTTTTAAATAGAGCAACCTGTATTTTATTTTTTTTCTGTAAGGGCTTTCAATTCGAAACAAAAATAGTGTTTGAATGTTTTTCATAAAGTTAAAAATAACAAAAATATTCCAAATTCAAAATTACACTTAGACTGTTTTCTACCAAATAAAATTTCAGTACTTGCATAATTTTTAATTTTAAATATCTTCATTATTTTTGGCTTTGGGAAAAAAATTCAAAAACTATTTTTGTATAGAATTTAAAGACCAATAAAAAAAATAAAATACAGGGTGTTTTATGATGTGTTTTTGAAAAAACTCGAAAATGTGATGTTTGATTGTTTTTTTTTGATTTCACCATCGTAAACGGCGTTATTATTACCAATCTACCACACGAGTCAACCATTGAGAGCTGCTTCCAGTCTGTTGTCATTGATTTCATTGTGGAGTAGCTGCCTTAAGTTAATGAATAAATATGCAAAATTCTGATACACCTGGATACACCACTGGGTCGTGGACTTTCTTGTTGTAGATTCTTAGTCTGAAAAAAAAACTTACATAGGTATAGAGTTTAAGAGTGCATGAAAATCAATAGCCCATGATCTTAAATCGCTTACAAACAAATCTTTATTAACAAAACTTTGATCATTACATTGAAGACAACAACAATTATTGTTTACCCCCTCTTACCTACTATCAGACACACTTTGCTCTTTGTTAGTCACCCCTTGCTTATCACCGGCCACCACTTGCCTATTCTTATCCATAACCCCTTGGAAAATCTCAGAGACCCCCCTAATTCCATGTGCACATGATCATCAAAACCATCTAAATTAAGCCCCAAACTTGCATTAGGAACATATCCTTTTTCTTCTGCTTTAGAGCTTACCTCAGAAGTTTTTGATTTCATGAATGCTGAACCTTTGTGAAAACCCTTTGAAATACCCCCTTCAAAAACCACAGCCTAAATCTTTTGCCGTAATCTTCGGCGATGCCTAGCCGAAACGTTTTTAAATGCCTTATACATTAGAAAAAAACACTTACCACTTACCGATGGACGAGACGATTAAAAAAAATCACGGCAGCTTCCACAGAACACCAAGCAACTTCGAAAACCTGCCAAAAACACGAAGCCCCATGAAAGCACACACAAAAAAGATTTGTCAAAAAAGATGCCGAGGTTAAAAAAAAGTGGGGTTAATACCACTTTCTTCTTCTCTGTCATGAAACAAATATGCTTACATGCGACATCTCAAGTTGATCTAAACGAAACATTTTGGGGACGTTTTTTTATGACAAAACTAAAGTCTTAATGATATGTTGTAAAGATGTCTCTGCCTACCGCTACGTTGCGGATATTTGGCTTTACATGTAAGTCTTACATAATGCAAAAAATACATTGCAATAGATAATCAACATATCTTCTCCCTAATGTTATTTAATGACAAAACTAAAGTCTCAATGATATGTTGTAAAGATGTTTCTGCTTGCTTTCTACCGCTATGTTGCGGACATTTGGCTTTACATGTAAGTGCCTCGTAATTTACAAAGTACATCTTTGAGTTATAAAACTTTGATATTACCGCGATTTTTTACAAAAACATCGAACTTTTTGCAGTACTTTTTATACTCACGATAGGCTGTTTGTGTCATATTGACCCAATGATAATTAGTTATTTCAAAAAGTTGATATAAAAAGTACATCGCAGGACCGCCTATTAACGTTTGTGCTTGCTGGGTAAGTACCTACTTACCTAATAAATTAAGATTGGAAACATACAAGAGGATCCAAATTTATATTAAAATGTCCGCAAATGTTGATATAGTTGCAAAAAAGGCAATTTGTTTTGTAAAAAGCCCGGCTTAATCAATATGTTCGTAATAACCAGATAAGAGTACATATGATCTTTTCTAATGAAAGCGTTTAGAAGAAGACATAAATAAAAAGCAAGTAAATTATTAAGATAATGACTAATTAGTGCCTTGTGTTGGGAATCAATATTAATAAAAAAATTAAAGGAAGTGCATGCCATTGTATGTACCCCTTTACTCCCTTCCAGCCCACCGCCGTTTTGATGACGCGGTGTCACTTTAATACAACATCAACTATTATAGTTGATATTCAATAAAAAGTAGTAAATAAACAAAAGTAGGTTTTAATAAAATATAGTTTAAAACAATACAAATTTTGAAACTATACGACTATACCTACCTTACTTAGATTTAAAGTTCAGTTTCTAAATTATTTTGCTGGTGCTGAAACCACGTCTTATTTTGTAGACAACCACAAGATTTATAAAGACACTTTGTCTTGTTTTAGTTGGATAAACAAACTTCGGAGTTGAGGAAAAACATAGAGAGAATGCTTGTCCGCAAAATTAAAATTTATTTGCTCAACGAACAATTGCACTTCTAAGGGATTAGACCCTTCTCTTTGTCGCATAACAAATGATATAATAATCCTTTATAAAACAAAGCAGTTCGTTATAGCGGATTGCAACGAGTAATGCTATAGAAGTGTGCGATGTATTTTAGTGATATTAATACGACAAGAAAGCTAAGGAAAAAAAGCGATAAACAATTCTTTATGTATATGATATTGAAAAATATATTTATCATGAAAGTAGATAAATAGCTTGAAACATCTGAATAAAAATTCGTAGGTGAAAAGACTGGGATTTAAAGTTCAGGCTTTCCAAATGTCAAGTATTCGTCGATAATCTCAAACACTCTGGAATATACTTATATTCCTAAATCGAAACTTATCGAATTTTCAATACACATAAAATAATAATGCTGTCGGTATCTGTGTAGTAGACTTCAAATTTTATTAGTTTTTGAACGAACAGTCTTTCCAAAGTAGTAGTAGCACCGTAACGGTGGTAATAGTGCTTATTATAAAACATATTAAACGCCTTAACAAGGCTAAATGCACGTATAGGCCAGTCACTGGAGCGAAAAAAAGATCCCAGCTTGCAAAAGGTGGTGTAGTCGCGATTTTGACTTATGCATGTTGTTTACATTAGAGCCCTAAAAAAAATTTGAGTTTTCGACCTTGGGGGGGCCCGGCAGACAAATGAATTTTGAGTTGTGACGTTAAAAATTTCTCCGCCATTTTGGATTTTGTACAGTTTTGTTTTAGTGGCCTTGAACTTCGAAACTACTTATTTTTTTAGAAAATCTGTCCAAACATAAAATAAAAATAAATGTATTTAAAACTTAGTAAGTCGCTGTACAGGGTGTCCCGTGTTTGATGACATTAAGTGGGAAACTCAGTTATTATAAAAGAGAGACCTGGTGATTTTATATTACTGTCCTTAAATTTTGAGACAAGAAAAAAAAGTTTAAGTTTTTTCTAGTCCTTGTAGTTTTAAAGATACGAGGGAAAATTAAAAAATTTGGAATTCTAGAAATTCAATATTAGTGCAGATATTTAAATTTTGTTAAAAGATCTCTACAGACAGGTGATCCTGTCAATAAAATGACGTCAAATTTTTTGTCCAACGAGTCGGATTCGAGATTTTAATAATTTATAAGTTAAACACGATCCTGGCTTTTTTTGTTCAATTTTTTGCTTTACATTAGGTCTCTAATTATTAACCCCTAGCTATAATTTTTTTTTAAATCCAGATCCGTATTTTTTCTATTTTTTTTTCTGAAATTTCGAATCTGAATCGACGGATCAAGAAAATTTTAAAATTTTTGCGTGATGACCTTTTTTTGTGATCATTAATTCTTTGCTTCGAGGCAAATACAATTAAAACAAAAAAAATCATCAGCTCAAAACAGGACTGGTACAAATTTTATAACAGACAGACAGACATCAGGACCCGACAGGAATTAAAACAGGACTCGACAGGACCCGACAGAACTGAAGTCCTGTTGGATGCTGTACAAATATTAAGGTTCATATTAACGAGTTTCGATTTCACTTTATTAGGGCTATCAAAACGGATTCTATATAAAGTATCGAATCAACGGATGTTATAGTAAAAATATCCCCAAAATTATTGAAAAGTTGTATTAGGATCCCTAAAGAAGAACAATAAACAGTTGAAATAAAATGTCGGACTTCTGTCTTTATTTATTTTAAACACGACGTTTTGGTTAGTACGTATCTCTCACGGTCCCTAGAATAGACCGGTCTTCGGATCTTATATATATATGTCGAATTTTTCACGTCACAGGTGGTCCAGCTGATTATTGTAAACAAAAAATAGATTTGAAATGAAAAACTAATATTTTTGGAATTTTTTAAAAACTAAGACAATTTTCCAACAGTTTTGTTAGTACATCCTTATAAAATATAATTTTTTAGACGTATTGTCGTTATGTTTTTTTAGTATCAAATGTAAACCGAGTACTTGGAAAGTAAACAAAGATGTGGGTTAGCGGATTACTTTTGAAGCTGAAACGAACACATACATTATTTTCTTCGAATTTTAATTTTTGTTTAAAGATAAATGAAGCGGGTTAAAATAAATAACGACGGTTATGTCTCAAAAATATACTAAAAAACCGTAGGAAAATTGCCTTAGTTATCAAAAAAATCAAAAAATATTAGTTGATCATATCATATCAAACTTTTGTTTACAAAAATCAGCTGGATCATCAGTGACGTTAAAAATTCGACATATATATATATATAAGATCCGAAGACTGGTTTAATTCTAGGGACCGTGCGTATCTCTAACCGTGTTCAAGTGCAAACTATGTATCTATCACTCCAGTCTACAGGCTACTACTTATACTACTTGGTATGCAGTCAGGTGTGACGGCCCGTCCTCTTTTTTTATCCTAAGACGCTTGTTTGGTGTGTGGTTTCCATATGTTTGGTATGTCCGTGCTTGGTTGAGACTAAAGAGTTATTATAAAAATGCGGTTGCTTTTATTACCGTACGATTTTCCAAACTTTCTTAACACAAATTATAACAGAATCAAAGCAGAAATAAAATTTATCAGAAAAAGAACTAGCCTAATAATTAAACAGCTAATTCCAAATTTAGTCGCGTTAAAATCGTTTTAAAATTGCTGGATGAAAACCCTAAAATGAAAACAGAGTCTGTATTCCAATACACGGTGATCCCGGACTTTGAGTATATGACCCATATAATAGAGGTGCAACCGGCGAGCTTTATCATATTGAGAGGCAGATGGCGCTGAAATAAATTCGTCTAGTACGCAATATTCAGGGACTGATAGTACGATTTAGTTGCATGAGCAGGTTCCGAGGTTCATGCCTATCATACAAATATCATTAGATCATAGTAGTTGTCTCTGAGTATTGCGTACTAGACGAATTTATTTCAGCGCCATCTGCCCCTCAATAAGGTAAAGCTCGCCGGTGGCACCTCTATATGGGTTATTTACTTAATGTCCTGGATTTGATTTTGAGAAATTTATTGACAAAATAATGATTCCAATATTTCCACATTCTGAAAATATCTGAATTAGTTTTTCTTTTTTTTTTTCAGAAAATTAGGCAATGAGGGCACGTTAGCTGGGACTATGGGACCGCCGGGATGGGCATGCGCACAGACCCTCGGGCCAAGCAGTCATCGACTCGTCCGCGTCACGTGCTGAATTACACACATAACAACGTCATCAATTCCACCAGCATCAGCAATGTTGTCAGATCGAAGCGCATCGCCGAGCAGTGTCTACCGGTTCTAGCTGTCGTTTTTTATATTTTTGTGCAAACTGGTAAGATGGTAAATTCATACTTTTTACTTTTTCCAATGCCGCACGGTGGTCAGCTTGTCGGTTCGGAATGATCGACATTATTTTATGGTTGCAGTTTTCACAAATTCATGCTCAAAGTTAGGAAATGTCAACTAGCGTTTAAAAAATGTGATTTTAATATATTGTGCATTCTGAAGATGGAGATATCTTTTTTTCTCTTAAACAAATAACTTGAAAAATTGATATTTTGAGTGTGTGTACATAATTAGCTTAAAGCTTTTTTATTTAACATATTTTTCCATAAAAATTTAACTAAATTTATTAATCTTGCTATACAAAAATCAGCTGGAATTAATATAGATCAATCACTATCAAATTTTGCAAGGTGTTTTTACCATGCACTGCACTGATATTCTTTATCGTAGTCTTTATATTCATTATTTTCACATACATAGTTCAAAACGGATTGATTTTTATCTTGTGAAACCGGTGTCTTGTGCCACACGTTAAATAAATTACGTCGGCCAATTCCATGCGCCAACGCTGAAACAATAAATCATAGCTAATACTCCTGCAAGAACCGGCAGCTGAATGTAGGACAAATACAACCCTTGATACATGATTGAAATAATAAAGTCACAAACGCAATTGATACGTAATGATGCGGACTTTTTCAGTCCAATATATATAAAACATATTTGAAAACTTTTATCTAAGTTTTTTAATAAGCAAATTGAAACTTTGCAAATGGTTTAATAGTAAAAATTAACGAACTAACCCATATTTATAATATACGTGAAGAAATCACCATATAAACTCCGGTTTACCAAATTGGAGCACTTTTGAAAATCGCCTTTGCGCGCGGAATAAGTGCGGATCATTATACAGGCTATCAAGCGGCCTATGACTTGTCGTCGTGACAAGTGACAACAAGTTAGTTGATCGATTTTTTTGCATTGGGGTTTACTAATAAGGTAATTACGCACATTTTTAAGATTTACTGGTTAAGATAGAAAACAGTGCGATATTGAGGTTTCGATCGTCTAAATTAGACAAGCTGACCTCCATGCGTCGGCGTTTTTTAGAAGAATTACGAGTGATCCTTGGTGTGGTGTGGTTTTGTTTTTACGTCTTGGCCATGTCCGCTTATTGCACAAAATTTGCCTCAATTCGTTGTCCACCAAGATAATCTGACTCGAATTCACTTGGTGTCCCGAATCATCACATTTCATTCACTCTCATATTCATACTACATGACAACCCAACGGGCAGGCTCACCAAGTTAGAGTAAGAAAAAATATTCCTTCCTCTAAGCCCGCTAAGAACTCCCATAGTAGGCAATTTTTTTTTATCGAGAATAATTTAATTTTGCCTGATACTTGTTGTCGAGCACAGGGGTTCTTATCATGCTAGCGCCATCTCCGCTGTTAACACGGGACCATCCGCTTAACGTGACTTCCGAACCAAGGCCTTGTATTGATCATCAACTTTTGCCTACCTACCCAAAACAGGCGTTACCCTACCTTCGGTGATTCTGTATTCACAAATTGAAAAAAGAATAAACATAGCCTAATGCCGGATTTCCACCAAACGGACAAAACAAAAACAAAACATAAACTCGTGTCGAATAAAACAAAACTGAAACTTTTGGCCAACTTTTTTAAGACTGGCGTGTTTTGCGACAGTTGGAGTTTTGTTTTTCGAGTCCCGTTTGGAAGCGGTAACATCAAAAGGTTTTGACTAGTTTCGACGAGTTTTGAAACTCGAGTCTGTTTAGTGGAAATGGTCGTGTTGAGTTTTTTTATGTTCTACTTTTATTTCGTTGTGCTAGTCTGGCTACCACTTTTGTACTAAATTGATAGGTAAGTAAATATTAGTATTTTAAGAAACTTGTTTCCAAACGCTCGATAAATTTATTAGATATATACCTACAAGTAAATTGTTTTTTTCCAGAAATTCCAGATCATGTCTGAAAGTGGTAAACTTCCAAAAAAACAGTGGACCACTGAGGAAATTAGTACCTTGATTGATGCCTTTAGGGAACATAGAAATTTGTGGGACCCAAAGGATTCTTACAAAGAAATTGCCCAGTTGCTTAACACAAATTGGATGGAAATAAGAATCAACGTGAAAGAAGTAATTACAAAAAAATTAAAACCTCTGGCGCGGGTTAATATTTCACACCCAAATGGTTTGGGTATAACTCAATGAGTTTTTTGCATGATCGGAATAAACTAAAACTACCAGTGGAAAAGGACCCGAAACAAAAACAAAAGTCAAACAAAACCTAGTCCGCTTGATGGAAACAAGAGTTTTGGGTTTGTCTTCGATTTGTTTTTGTTTTTCGGAAACTAGAAAACACAAACAAAACACAAACTCAACTGTCCGTTTGCTGGAAAACCGGCATTACATTAAACAAGTTTTCGTGACTAATCGGGTAGAAAGAAGTTTTTGTTTTTCTCACATTTTTCCGTGGGTAGCTCGTAAGCTTATGATTACGGGGGTCCATGATCTAATGGACGCCTAATAAGTGTTGACAGTTAACTGTTTCGTCCTTATAAAACTCCTCAGAACACTGCTTGGTCAATGTGACACCCGTGCGAAGTTAATCAGACCCTTTTCTCTTTCATCCTACGTCTATACTAAGAAAACTTCCGCAAACAACGCCATCTACCGAAATACGAAGGAAACTAGAACAAGAGCAGACAAGTAATACCCTATATATATATATATATATATATATATATGTATATAGGCAGTTATTACTCGCCTGCTCTTATTTTAGTTTCTCTCGTATCTCGGTAGATGGTGCTTCTTGCGGTAGTTTTCCCCCTATAGACGTAGGATAAGAGACAAAACGGTCTGATTAACTTCGCACGGGTGTCACATTGACCAAGCAGTGTTCTGAGGAGTCCCATATGTCGGTTGAGCTAACAGGAGTGCAAGTATACCATCCTATACATTATTTAAAAAGTTCTCTGCCGGAAGCGCTAACTACCTACCTATTATTATTATTAATCGCGGAACACTGTTTTGGCGTACCCGTATCCAAACAAATATTAAAAATATCGATTCCTGAGTCGAATTGTGCCTGTGGCACGGGAATGAATATATGCGGCGTCGAAAAGTTTTCAAACTTCTGGATAGACAACTTTACAAACAAGCCTATAATAAATGATCGGCCGTGTAATCTCTTTACGGTCCAATGGAAATAGAGCATTTATTTAAGTTGTTAAGTAAGCTGGAACTCCAAGCGAAACTTAAGATCAGGAAATGCTGCTAATTCTTAGAGACTAGAAGGAAAACATTGCAAAATCCAAAAAAAGACTTAGAATGTAATGGATTTTTTTACTGATAGATCATCTACCCCACAAGAACTCTTATTTTTTATTATTTTTAAAACCTCTGCTCCACAAATCGGCAGAAAAAAAAAGCTGCTTAGAAACGTGAAATTTAGTACCCGTGAATTTCAAAATCAAACAAGTTTCGTAGCTAATCGGGTAAAAAAGAGTTTTTGTTTCTCTCATATTTTTCCGTGGATAGCTTGAAAGCTTAACCTCACGGGGGTCCAAGATCTAATGGACACCTAATAAGTGTTGACAGTTTTGTCCTTATGGGACTCCTCAGAACACTGCTTGGTCAATGTGACACCCTTGCGAAGTTAATTACTGTTCTGAGGTACTGAGGATATTTTTAATTTTTTAATATGTAGATTAATTTACCTAATGCTGCCCAGTCCAATGTTACTAGTCTCTTGATTTCAGCTGTTTGGTTTTATTTTTTTAGTTTAATAATTTGTTTCAGGTATATATTCCTTCCTGATCGTCATATCTTCATCTATGTTTGTTCTGACTTTAGTTTTAGTGTAGTTCATACTCAAGCCTATATTTTCAGCTGCTGTATCCAGCATTTTTATCATTTCTTCTTTCTTATCTGTTATTAAGGCGATATCATCAGCATATCTTAGGTGGTTCAAGTATTGTTCGTTTACTTTGATGCCTATTTATTCCCAATCTAACTTTTTAAAAACATGGTCTAGGGCATGGTTAAATAGTTTAGGGGATATTGTGTCACCCTGTCTGACACCTCTTGTTATGTGGATTGGCTTGGTTCCTTCGTGGATTTTGATTGATGTTGTTTCTTCGCTATATATATTGGCTATTAAATCTGTGTACCTATCTGTGATCTATTCGGCTATATAGCAGAATAGAACTTTTAGTGTACTTACTGTATATTTTTTTGAAATATTTCTGATATTTTTTCCATTCTTTTCCGTAACCTCCACTTAATGCAAATGTCACTATGTGGCTGCGAGTTCTCTTCGTTTTTTATGGAAATGCGGGATAATTGGCACCAGGAACCGAGCATCCATTCATTGAGGCAGAATCCAATCATGTACTTTCTCGCACATAGGGAGAGGTATCCCGATTCATACATGTATGGCTTACGACAAAAGAAGGCCTCACTACGCTAAAGTTTTAAACCAATCGCTTGAAAAACGGGAAATTTTATTTTGCTAACTATACCCAGCGCTGGTTTATCCTATAGGCACTCTAGGCACTTGCCTAGGGCTCGCAGGGACCTGGTCCAAAAATTTATTGTCTTGAAAAACAATGCAAGAATAAAATGGAAAAAAAAAAGTTTTTTTAATTTTGATTTTTTTTGGATCTATGCAATCTAGATATTTAAAAAAAAATTGACTGAATTATTTTGCCAAAGTTTTATCTATGCATTTTTGCATAGGTAATCAAGCAAAAAGTGGCAGATTCAGGGGTGCACATAGCCGCAGTGTCTTATGTAAATCTGAATTTATTGTAGTACATGTTTCAGCCAAATTTGCAGTTTTTTTCAAAAATTAATTTACAGTAACTATGCAGGATCTGATACCTTCCTAGGTGGCCAATTAGCACACTTTAAGTGTGATATATCCCACATTTACTTCTCTTACGTTGCTTTGTGGTACATTAATATTAAGTATGGCCAAAAGATCTGGACACCTAGATATGTCATTTAAGATTTTATATGCAAATATGCATGACTTCGACAAAGTTTTCTCGCCTCTCCTTCAACAACTAAAGCCGTGGCAATCTGTAATGTTTTTTTAGAAACCCCAGCATTTTATATACTTCGCTAGTTACAAACTCCACATGGTCATCAAATGAAAGTTTGCCATCAAAAAGCACACCCAGGTCCTCAGGTCTCGTACAGTGTTCACTTTTTGAATGACTCTCCCATGAAATAAGAATGGATTTACGGAACTAAGCTACTTGTAAATTCAATATACTTGCATTGATGCATTCTGTTTTTTCTGCAACATATTTCTTTAAAATCTTAAAAAACTTGTTATCATCAGCAAACATCAGCGCTATGCAGTGAACTAAATATTTTACATCATTAATGAATACATCAATTAGCAAAGAAGCTAAGTGTCCCTCTTGTGGAACTGCGGAACTGACATTAGTAAGACAACTATTGAATTTTACTGACTGTGTTCTATCTTTTGGATAGGAATAGATCCATCTTAACAAGTTTCCATCAATACCATACAATGAAAGCTTTTCAATCAACAGATCATGTTCCACTCTGTCAAAGGCCGGGGAGGGGAGATTAATCCCAATTGACGGGGAAATTGATCTCTCCTAGGTACGGCCTTGTCAGCAGTTAGTTTGGCGTTATTTAAAAAAATCGTTATTATTGAGGGTTGTATCTTTCACCTTGTAGGCTGTACTCGCGCGGCTGACTATTGCAAAAAACGCAAAACGCCGCCGTTTTGATTATTATCAAAAAATACAGTTTTAAATGCGAGCTTTCGCTACAGATTAACGTGGAGCGAAGCGCTATGTAATCGAAAATGTGATTATTCAAAAGGGTTTTTAACTCATCAAAGAAACGTAACGAATAACTCACACAAATACGTTATAGCATAAATATATGTTCAAAGAATCGAAAAGTGAAGCGCTCATAGCTGGCTTTGGAAACAATGGCAAACTTAAATTCGCGGGTGCGAATTTTCAAGTGCGCATGCGTCTGTTTTGTCATGTAGACACACAGCTGCTATGTGGCTGGAGGCCATATTGACATTTTGCGGTGTTTTGCGTTTGTCGTCTAAAATTATATATTTTTCAGTGAAAAATCCGAATTAATGCATGGAAAACATGTGCGGTTTATGGAAAAATGTCCAGAAGATGTAAGGGAGTTCCATTCCATAGGTACCTTCGTGTATTTTTCTTTATAATTTGTTAATAAACTTAAGAGTGGTTTCTAGATGCCATTAGACACTCTTCATGGTGTCCAGAATAAATATGCAAAATTAGTTTTAGAAAAATTTCAAATTTTATCCACAATTTGATAAATTTTCACCCAATCAACTAGTTTTTAGAAAAACATAATAGGCATAACCCTAAACATTTGACTAATGTCAAATAATGTAGTGACGTAACGGAGTATGTTCCAAAACCACCAAAACTGATGCATGCGCAGTAACCGAAATCCCGTCTACCCGAAAAAGGAACATTAAGGATTAAATAGGAGTCCTGGCTTTAAGCATCGCGTGTGAGAATTAATGGGTATGCCCCATGTTTATGCTCTAACGTATTTTAACTTTTATATTTTAAGAACAGATTTTATTCAATTGAATAAACCATTGAAGTAAAAGCTATATTGACAACGAAGATTCTGCTTAGAAAGAGAAAAACTAATTTAGCAGCCTTTAAGATAATAATTGAAACAACTTTCCCTCTTCATCCCTCCCAAATCATGCACCGCCTTCCATAAGCCGCGTCGAATGAATTTTATTGCATCGTTTTTGGTAGGGATAAACATATTTAATTACCTAGTTTGGATGTAGCCTATGATTTAGTTACTCGGAGATTTTCGAAGAGGAATATACCCATTTTTCGTTTATTATTGTCCCTAAACATAGCGTTAAATTAGGCGGGCACATCCTACAAATAAAATTAATTTTTTACATTGCTGTTGTCATGGCATAGCCGATTCAACAGCTGACAAAATTCTCATCCTGATTTGCACAATCCATAATTTTTTCACAAAATTCTATTCTTAAAATATTGTCCTCAGAAAACAGTTCTTGAGATTTTTTTAACTTGTAGGCTTTGTATCCATGTCCTTTTAAAATGTTACCAATGGTTCGGGGATACATACATATCGCAATCGAAAAACATTACCCTTCCTTTCGCCATTAAAGAAATACAGTGAAACCTCCTATAAGCGGACACTCACGGTCTGCTCGATTTTGTCCGCTTATTGGAGGTGTCCGCTTATGAGAGGGAACTGCGAAATTTTAATATATATTTATTAACAGTTTCCGCTGCTTGAGTTTTTCCGATATTAAATTTTTCAGCAATCTTTCGTGCTGATAGATGTTTCTTCTCCGAAATGTTAACAACTTCCATTTTTTCACGTAAATTAAGAAGTTTTTTACTGGGCGCAATTTCAAAGAAATATGTTACTACCCAACTGAACAATAAAAATAAAACACAGCAGTCCCGTCGAATAAAATATTTTATAAATACGACAGAACTATTTAGTCTCCGCATTAAATCGAAAAAAGGTAGTTCCCCTTCTCCAGACTGCGTTGTTGCCAACATTCTACATAATATTAATGCCCATATCGTGCAGAGCTTCGTCCCGTTGTCAGAGGTTTCCGTCCGGATAAGGGAGGTTTCAGAATTTTTTAACAAAAAAAATTGTTCGCGGCCGGTTATTAGAGTGTCCGGTTATAGGAGTGAATTTTACATGTGTAAATAAAAATGAAAAATAAAATTGCTACTGGAAAAATCTTTCGGCAAGGGCCGGCACCCTCGCCCCAATATGGATTTATCCTGGCATGTCGATGTTTATTTAAATAACATTTTACCCCGGCAAGGGGTTAATAATAGAGCAGTTTAATAACGTCAAAATATGTTGTCTGTATATCTAGACAGCTCTGTACAGCGTCCGCTCCGCTATGAAAATGCTTCGGCGGTATTAAATATCGTCGGTCTCCAAGCAAAATCCACTGAGTCATTTTTTTTTAGTTTTTGAGATATTTGCATATCAATAAAGTCTTTATCTTAGTAAAACCAGCCGTGATCAAGCCTGGCCGTTAAAATCAAATTTAAAAAACAACATTAAATCACAGACTTTCTGACAAAATCTATAAAAAATAACTAAATAAAAAAAAACTCTAATATCCAATACATTAATCATGTAAAATTCGGGAGTTTCTCACTCAAACCAATATCTCAAAATGTTGTTCCTAATTTCAGAACTTCTTAAAATGCGATTTTCTCAAAACTAACTTTTTTGACTTAGTAGATTTTGCCAGTGTACCGACGATATACAAAGTGACTGAAATATACAAAACGGTGGAGTAGTTATTCAATAAAAGATTTCTTTTTTTTTTGTAAAACACAGTTTATTGTATTACAATCTAGTCAATAAGACTAATTAGCAATTTTGTTTTAACTTAATTTACTAGAAAAGTTGGATTTAAAATTAGGGTTCACTCTACAGTTCTCCCCGTTTTGCTTCGTCTGTAACTCACAATTATTGTGTTGTGTTTATAGCATTATTTTGTTTTATATAATTCATTTAATTTACTAGCTCAAACGGCTTGACTCTTTTTAGTCTTCGAACTAGCATAGTATTGTCTAGAAGCTGAATTGCTTCCACATTCACATGTCAATTAAGTCTATCTTCATGGCTTTTTGCGTACTTTTTTATAGTCTCTGCTACAGTTTCGATTTTTATTTTTTATTATTTCGAACGTACCAAGGTGCAATCTCTGTAACTCTGTACTGATTGCATTATTTATCTATAAAGCAGTAACTTATTATGAATGGTCAAATTTGACTTCCTTCCAATTAGCTAGTTCATTTTTCTATACCTTATCTCAAGTTCTTTTGTTGTTTCTTAACATGTGCTTTTCAGCGTAATTTTGGATCAAGTGTCATACCGAGATATTTTGCCTGATTTGAATATAGTACGAGAATGTTGTTAATTATTATTTGTATGTGATTTACATTTTTGTTTGTAAAATCAACATGAATTGATTTGGTTTCATTTAATTTTATTCGCCTCTTTGTGATCCAATTGTGAACTTCGGTGACTTTTCTCTGAAGTTTTTCTATGCATTCTTCAATAGATATCTCTACCAACCAGTATCATCGGCAAATGTTGCTAAGTGACAATTTTCTGGCTTTGGGATATTGCAAGTCACTAACCCTGAGATGCACCGTAACAAGGCTTAGCTAATCCATTCTCCCTCCTAAGTGCTTACGGTGCATATGAGGGTAATAAGTATAAATAGGGGCCTAGTACGCTACCCTGAGGCACGCCTGCTTGAATTTGTCTAAAATTTGAGTATGAATCTTCCCGTTTTACTCTGAAATTAGATATGTATGATTCCAAAATATTAGAATATTATTTTGGCTGAAAACGTTTTAGTTTAAAATTAATGCCTTTATGTCACTCTTTGTCTAATTCTTATGCTACATCAAGAAAGACTGCAGAACAATATTTTCTTTCTTCTAGTGCTTTTTTTATTATATTAGTAATTCTGTTTACTTAGTCTATCGTGGAATGCTTGTCTTAAAACCCCAATTGATGATATGGAATATTTTCTTGCCTTTCTATGATTGGTTTTAATCTTTCAAGCAATATTTTTTTATAGAGCTTGGGTATAATTGGCATCAAAGATATTGGACTGCAAGATGACGCATCATGGAGTAGCTTTCGCAGGTTTGGAATCATGATATCTTCTGCAACTTTCCATAGTTTAGGTACTTACCTAAGCCTAAAGGGCGCATTAATTAGGTTGCATAGTTTTACGATAGCTTTTTTTCGAAAGATTTCTAACGGAAAATTTTAAATTAAAAAAGGTTATGGATCTTGTTGAAATATGTGTTACGATGAAAGAAAATTGATTAAACGATCAGTCACAAAATCTGACCCAAAAAACACAAATTGTTCAATATATATGTAAAAGGCTAAAATATAAAAAATCATAAATGATCATAATATAGAGTTTTTTATTAGGGTTTTCAGAAAAATGTATATTGCACAAAAAACTGTGTTAGCTGGTAGGGCAAAAATCATGCAAAAACAAAAATGCTTTTTATAAATGTAAAACTTTGTTTTTGCATCTGCTTTGAAAACTAAAAATAGAAATAAAATTTAATTTTTAACAAGCACTCAATCATTAATTTGGAAATGCAACAGCGATATTTTCAGGGCAATAGGCAGACACACAGGAACGTTTCGATAATCTAGGTGGACATGGCTAAGTAAAATAATTGAAGATATTAACTACCCACATTTTTTATATCCCCTCTGGTTGTCAAGATATTGGCACTGAAAGTTGCATCTTAAAAATTATCTGCTTGGACATGTGTGATAAATTATACAGGGAGTTTCACGAACATCGAAACAGAGGCCTTTTTGGGAATTTAGAGTGCGAATTAGGAGAAACGCTCAAAAAAGTCGATTTTGTTTGTGAGGGAGACATTTTTTGGCTATTTTGAAATTTTTGTAGCACGAACCCCCTTCGAGGGGTATACTTTACCTATATTTTAAATAGAGAAAGTGGGTCTAGCAATACCTTGTTATGACGGCCTTTTGAATATTCTTCCAACCGTGTAAAAATTTCAAAAATCTATCCATTAGTTTTTGAGATAATTGCCTTCATACTTTCAAATTTAACATGGACTGATAAAATAAAAAGTTAATTAGAATTGTCTATTTTTCGGATTTCATTTTTATTTTATCATTCCATGTTAAATTTGAAAATTTAAAAGCAAATATCTCAAAAACTAATCGATGAATTTTCGAAATTTTTACACGGTTGTAAAGATATTCAAGAGAGCTTCAAAGCAAGGTGTCACTAGATCCACTTTCCCCATTCAAAATATAGGAGTAAAGTATACCCCTCGAACGGGGTTCGTACCACAAAAATTTCAAGATAGCTATAAAGTGTCCCCCTCGCAAATAAAATTGACGTGTCCGAGCGTTTCTCCAAATTCGCACTCTAAATACCCAAAAACGGCTCTATTTCGATTTTCGTGAAACACATAGTATGTGTGGGCAACGCTTTTAGACAAAATTATTTTTACTCGCATAGTAGGCGTGGGATTAAAACAATTGCAAATATTAGAGTAACGTATTCTTAAGATTAGGAAAGTGTTTTATTTGTCACTATTGCAGTGCTTTATTTTTTTATGATTTTATAAAGGAGCTGGTGTTTTGCTAGTAAATTATTTTTATTTAGTTTTTGATGGAATGAAACTTTAATTTGTCTAAATTTGTGCACATTAGTTTTATTATTTTTTAATTATCTGAAATCCCTACTTTATGCAAAAGTTTTTCAATATTGTCGATTTTTTTAGCACGCAACGCTATAAATAGAGAACGGATTATAGTCCTGTCATTATATATTTCAGGTTGCAAAAGGTACAAAACTTTTGAAACTTTACGCTATTATAGTGTTAGTGGTCTTCAATATTCCAGTAAGCTAAGGACCTCAAATAAGACCTCTGCTCACACCGCTTGCTTTAAGAAATCTCGTCGAAAATTAGTTTTTTTTACAAATACTTGGTCTGTGTAGGTTATAGAAAAAAAAGTCAAACAAAAGTAAAAGACAGAAGAATTTTCTACAAAAACGCACAAAAGTTTTTTTTGTTAGGTTAATAGTATTAGAGTTATAAGGCCAAACATATCCCCACCTTTATTTGGGTATGACCTATCTTAGCAATATCGTCGTGATGTCTGTCTTTATGTGTGTGTGTCTGTATGTTTGTCCGTAACACGATAGCTCCTTAACCGACACTGTTACGAGCTAATTAGAGTTTAGTCAAAATCTATGCTAATGACCGTTTTTTGATAATTAAAATTTTTTAAAAATACTAAGTTTTTAACAAAGCATCACATCAATATGCGGTTTTCGGAATATAGTACTACATTTTGCGCAATAATTTGTGTTATAACCAAAAACTTCGTAGTAACATTAGTTTCTGAGATATTTACAAGAAACTGTTTTCAAGGCTGATATATCATGGCTTCACCTAAAGTGTGCTAATAGTCTAGCTAGGAATGTATTAGATCCGTCATTTAGGTTTTAGGTTGATGTATTTTTTCTTAATTTATCCCCGTTTTCTCTACCCAGGGTAGGTTGTTGTTTCCCTTTTTTAACTGGAATTAACAAGAGACCCACTAAGCTTAATTATTATTATAATATAAAATTTATATTTTATTGGTATTTTCGCTATAACTTTTTTTAAATTATTTTTTTAAAGTACCGTAAAACGAGGTTACTTTGCTCTACTTTTTTTAGTTAATTCGAAAAATTCAAAGAAATAACGAAAAATTAAACCATAGAAAATGTATTTTGGGTTTTAACAAAGGACATTTTTATTACAAAATACTTAGTATTATAAATATATTTTAACTTAAAAAGTGAAGCAAAGTTTCCCATAGTCCGAGGTTACTTTGCCCCACTTAATAAAATATGAAAAAAAAAACATTGGTATTTTATATGTTGGCGCAAACTACACCCAATATTTAGTTAGCCTTTCCCCAAACATTCAAAATGGTGAATAAAAATTAAAAAATATTGGTTTTTTAAGTTTTTATTGCATAGAAATCGATAACTGCACTGCACACACCAAATTTTTCGACGTCAAATTTTAAAGGAATTTCAAGCTGCCCTTCACTCTGGTATTGCAATAGTGCCAGGCACAAATTGTGCCGGGCACTATATTGACAGTTTCGCATTGCAAACTGACAGTTGATCTTTCAAAATTGACATACGAAAGTCGAATTTATAAATACCGTCGTTTATTTTCCTTTAATAGTGGCGTCACTATTAAATCCGGCTCGTATAATACACAAAGGCCTTATTTTGAAAGGACACAGCTGTTCTTATAATGAGAAACTGTCAATATAGTGGCCGGCACAATTTGTGCCTGGCACTATTGCAATAGGTCCCTATTAACTCGAGACGACTAAGCGGAAAACAGCAGCTACCGCGTCTTTGAAACGTCAAATTCGCAATGGATAATTCACGCGTGGTGGCGTTGTGGTGCATGCGCAGATTTTTAATGTGGAATATTTAAGAACTTTTTTTTCGCAATGGAGCAAAGTAGGACCAGGTGGCGCAAAGTAACCTCGTTTTACGGTAGGGGAGACCGGGGCTAGTTGGCGGAAGGTCAAGTTGGCGCACGGCTATTTTCTACTAAACCACCAGTCTGGCAACGTTGTGCTAATAGACAATTTTGATGTATGTGACCTAGTGTCTGTTTGTAAAGAATTCCAGTATTCAGAGTGCAGTCGCTAAGTGTGAGCGCTCTCTAATGTGTTCCTACACGTGGGAAGTAAATTTTTATTCATTTAATATATTTGCGATAACTTTTCATACAATAATTGTAGGTACTTACTAGATAGAGTAGTTTAAAGATTGGAATTTCTAGTTTCAAAAACAAGCTAAAATTTTTGTTTATATCTTAGTGTTGTACGAGAAAAAATTTCAAGAAACAAAAAAATACGATTGGGGTTAGTTGGCTCATTTTTTCAGGGGCAACTTGGCGCGTGCGCCAACTTCCCCAAGCAGTATTTTTGGTACAGAAATAACATAAATATTACTGCCGGTTTTGAAGTTTCAGGAATTTATCCTTTTAATCGGGATATCTTTTCCGAAGAGGAGTTTTTACCTTCATATTCTACGGACCGACCTAACCCTAATATTATTGACTTGGGTGATGATCAAGTGAAAGAAAATGGTGAGAAAAATGTTCCCCAAGCTGCAGAAGCTGCATTACAGGAGTATCAAGAACCTGATCTTTTACAACAAGCTTTAGAAGTTGACGAAAATCAAATCGAGGATATTCGTCCAAGGCCGTCTCGTAAAATTTTGGGAGAAATAACTTCAGAAAAAAACGAAATAGTTCCAACCCAAATACGGCCCTTACATAAAGCGGAAGCAAGAAAAATTATTAACAAAGGGCGAAAAAGACGAACTACGGCTATATTAACCGATACGCCCATTAAAGAAGCTCTTTGCGAAGAGCAAGCTCCAAAAAAAAAGAAGGTAGAACTTAAAAAAGCTTCTGAAATAAGCGAAAAGGAGGAAAATAGAAAAATTAGGTACCGGCAAATAAAAAATAAAAAAAATAAAAATAATGACCCCTTAAGCAGCGATGATGATGATGACTGCTTTTGTCTGTATTGCACTGATACATATAAGAATAGTGCCCTTAGGGAAAAATGGATTAAATGCAACTGGTGCCATGGCGGGGCTTATGAGGAATGTGCTGGTGAAACTTCAGCAATTTTTTTGTGCATTAATTGCTTAAGCGAGTAAAAAAAAAGTACTACATTTAAATTAAAGCTTAGTTTATGTTTATTAACATAATTTAAGTGATTTTTTTTTTGTTATTTAATAAATTTAGGCCGCAACCCAGAACCAAAGCGTCAACTTACCCCGGCCATACGCCAACTTGCCCCTGAGCGGGGCAAGTTGGCGCATTTTGCATAAACATGATTTTTCTTGATTTTCTTTTAAACTATAAGAGCTAAAGAAAAATTATACATGGCGCATAAATAGCTGAGATAAACATCTAGATGCTGCACTACCTTTTTATTTTGCATAATAAACCACAAAGACATACAAATTAAAAAACCAAAAACTGCGCCAACTAGCCCCGGTCTCCCCTACATACAATTTTATTTTGTATTTGCTTTGAAAACTTTTAGTTTTCAAAGCAAATACAAAAAAATATAAAATTCTTAGTAATTAAATTGAATTTTTCAGTGAGCGTCAGTCATTAATTGGAAATGCAACAAAGATATTTTCAGGGAAATTGACGGTTAAAAGTGGCAGATCAATATTATAACAAAGTTATCGCAGTTTATCATTCCCTTTAAAATGAGCTCCCGTCATCAGCCCTTTCTAGCACAGTTGGTCTCAAAACCGATTTTTACAACAAAAATTTAACATTTTTCAAATAAACATTTTTCCGTTATTTGCACTATTCAATGGGAGGCTTTGTTTTTTCTCGAATAGGCATCTTAGTAAGCTCATCATGCCTATAAGTTTTCTTATATCAATATCGTAAGAGGAGTTTCTTTTGTATTAGGTAGATGTCGCCACTTCTTTGGAAGGCATACGGTATCGCAGGCAATATTTATCATTTCTCTTACCAATATCGTAAGATGAGAGGTATATACCGTCTCTCTAGCTTTACAAAGGTGTCACATTGACCATACAGTGTCAAACTGTCAACCCTTAATAGGTGTCCATTAGATCTTGGACCCACGTGGGTGTACACCTTTTTTGCCGCCCACGGAAAAATATAAGAGAAATAAAATCTTTCTATACCCGCTTAGCCACGAAAAAATGTTTCTTTTTATTCACGGGTACTAAACAGTACGTTTATAATATTCTTGACTTATACTCCGCTGACTCGACATAAAAAAAGGTCGCGAACGCGGTAAAAATGCAATATGCATTAACCCGACCTGAGGGACAAATTATGTCACGCTAATGGTTACTGTTTTTCGTTTCATATGCCTGCATTTTATTTTTATTCTGATAGTTTTTTTTGTATTCGGTAGATGTCGCCACTTCTTTGGCAAGCATACGGTATCGCAGGCAATATTTATCATTTTTCTTACCAATAACTTAAGATAAGATATATATATATATATATATATATATATATATACCGTCTCTCTAGCTTTACAAAGGTGTCACATTGACCCTGCAGTGTTTTAAAGAGTCGCTTAAGAACAAAACAGTTACCTGTCAACCTTTAATAGCCTTCCATTACATTTTGGATCCCCGTGGGTGTACAGCTTTTGAGCTGCTCACAAAAAATACAAGAGAACCCAAATCTTTCTATACTTGCTTAGCCACCAAAAAATGTTTCATTTTATTCACGGGTATTTAACTTTACGTTTGTAGTAGTTTTGTATTTTACTCCGCTGACTCAACATAAAACGTCGCGAAGGCGGTAAAAATGCAATATGCATTGACTCGACCTGAGGGACAAACTATGTCATGGTCATGGTTACTGTTTTTCGTTTCATCTGCATGCCTTTGTTTTTATTCTGATAGCTTCTTTTGTATTCGGTAGATGTCGTTACTTCGTTGGAAAACATACGGTATCGCAAGCAATATTTATCATTTCTCTTAAATACCGTCTCTCTAGCTTTACAAAGGTGTCACATTGACCATGCAGTTAACTGTCAATACTTAATGGGTGTCCATTAGATTAGATCTTGGACCCCCGTGGGTGTACAGCTTTTGAGGTGCCCACGAAAAAATACAAGAGGGACAAATTCTTTCTATACCAACTTAGCCTTGAAAAAATGTTTGTTTTTATTCACAGGTACTAAACTTTACGTTTCTTATAAGTACTTTTTCGAAAAAGTTTAATTTAAATAAGAATATCTGACAATATAAATAAAGCCTGTTTCACATCAATTCTTGCATCAAAAGACGCAAGTGTAAGCAAGGCTAACATAAAAATAGAGGCCACGATCAGCTGCTCTCCGGGGGCTGAATTTTACATTGGGTCTTATGGGAGGTTAGACGTTTTTATGATATTTTCAAAATGGCACTACAGTTTTCCGCGAAATTTCAGTGAAATATTCTCAGGCACCATCCCGTGAATCTACCAAACTTTTGTAAGGATGCAAGATGATTAAAAGGTTAAAATCTTCAAGATTTAGCATTCCTTATATTGAATTCAAATTACCCGCCATATGTACCGCATGCCAACTGTTATATTTGACATGTATTTGACTTTGTCATCTGTGTTTGTCACATTCGCTTCTGCTTTAAACTTAATTTTTGTGTGAGCTAATGAAGCGGCTCTGAAAAACTAAGAGTTACTATAGATTAAAAAAAAAACTGTTCTAAAAGAATATGGTAAAAACAATCTCAAAACCGGCTTTATTTAAAAAAAAATCAAATATTCATGAACCGTCATTTCAACTTCAATATTTTAAAGACAATCAGCTGTGTCGAAACGATACCATCAAAAAAAATCAGCCCCGGATGTGACGTCAACAAAGTGGAGGACCGTAGCCCGTCCGTTTTGATAGCCCTGGTGTAAGAGATATAGAATTCAGTATCGATGTTTTCCTGGGTGACAGCCGCCATAAAACTATATGTATCGCACTGACGTTTTGAATTTAGGTTAGGTAAAGATTGAGGTTGAGTTTTAGTAACGACATTCGATTGGTGTTCCCTCTATGTTCCTATATGCAAAATATAAAAGACATCCCTCGTATTTGAATTGTGAAGCTGCCCCAGGGTTTCGTGAAAAACCGAGCGAATATTTTCCTAATATAATCTCCACCTCGTTTTGAACGTAAGCGTTTTAGTGTAATAGCTTTTATGACAACCGTTTTATTGATGTAAATTAAACACTTTCTTTAAAGCAAGTAGTTATATATTGTAAAAATAAAATATCGGTTCAATTGTCATATTTATCCAATTCGCATAAAGATTAAATTCATAACATTATTTTTATTAACAACCTTCGATTCAGCGTCTATCAGTTAATTTAATAGCAAACGACCTTATTAACAAAAGTTTTTATTGTAAAGCAAAACGATTCAGTCAATTTTATTATTATTATTGTTCAACTTTGTTCAAAATAAAAGTCTCACCATATTTACAGCCAGAATCCACCACTACACAATAATAACATTATAATTTTGCTTGCACTAAAACTTTGTCATACCTTTATGCACTTTTCTGTTGTTTACTCACTAGTACATTTATTTAACCATAGCTTTATTTACTTTTAATAATCTTTTTCTGTTAACTATCTTAAGCTCTGACGGACTCGAGTTTAATTCAAGTCAAATTTAGGTAGAAATAATGATAGAATAATCAATGATCAAAGAATATAGAATAATGAATCGAATAATAATGCTCTCTCTACGAAGGATCACGGGTATTTAAGCTAACCCCCCTACCGGAAAAGTCGATCTAATTCGACCGGGTGTCGGCCTTATTTTGGCGAAGCAGGTGGTTTTTGTTTATTTTTCGCGTTTATTTTTGGGACAGTAAATATAGTCTTTGGCGGTCGATTTTTTAGAAGGAAATCCATGTTGTTGTGCTACTTGCAGGTGGTAACGAAATTTGTTTTTGTCGATCCGATTCCAAGAAAATCGCACGTGTATCCTGTTGATACACTTTAGTTTTGGGGTAAAAATTGAACACAGGCTTGGCGGATGTTACGTAAGAACCGAGGTATCAAAAAGGCAAAGTGATTATGATTTTCATTTAGTTTCAGTTTACAGATGGTAAAGTCACACCTCTCTGTCATAAGTCGGTGATAGTCAGTGGTCAGTTGATCGAAGTCTACGTATAAGTGTATGTTCTGTATTTACTGTGGCCTCATGTGTGTGCATCATCCTGTACTGTGGCCTCCGTTCTACTTGTGACCTCATACACCCTGATGTCACAGCAAAATTGTCTTTATCATTAAAAAAAAAGAAGATAAACTAGCAATTTTTAAATTTTCCGCCAACATGTGACATGTGCTTTAACGGCTAATTTCAATTGATGTTGATTTTTCGAGTAAATAAAAATTTTAGCCTTTGTGTATAAGATGCCACAAGTCGGGATGAGGCACACGTGCATCAACCGGACTTGTGACATCAGTGGATAGTGTCGCCCCCTAAAGTATACACTTTTAACTATTGTGCGAATCAGGTGATTTTTTTCACGCGTTTGTTTAACGGTTAATTAGAGCATTGAGCTTGTTATTGTGAATTGTGTGCGTGCTTTGGAAACACGTGGTAAGTATCAAAACAAATATTATAAAAGTGATTTTTACAAGTTATTGCTATAACATTATTGAAAATTGGGTTCTTGGGGGTTATCTAGAAGGGATCCCGACCGTCCCGGTTGGGCCGGTCTTAACCAGGAATCAGAAAATATTTCCCAGCAAAAGTCTTTCCCTAACTCCTAAACTTAACACTACTTACTTTAACAATTTTTGTTTTTAATCAAATCAGACAATCTTAACAAAATTATACATCTTATTGGCAATTTAAAAATGGAAAGTAAAAAGAGGCTTCTGCTGTTTAATTTCCGGGTGGACCAAAAAAACCGGACAATTTTCTTTCATTATAACTTTTGAACCATACAATCGATTTCAATGGGACGAACTGCAGTTGGCCGAGATTTGATCAGAGTTTTGACTAAATATGTTCTTTTGTCTGCCATCTTAAAATCCAAGATGGCGTACGAAATTAAAATGTACCCTTCAAAGATGCTCGTTTATTCTTGTGTTGCGAACAGGTTTTACTTATTTTTTTAAATAAGTGTAAAAGCAGCATCCCTGCCACGCAAAACAAGGGACGTTTCAACCATTGTTTTACAGATTATTCGATTGCATTGCCAATCATGTCTGCATTTATTTCCTTATAAATTCATTACTACTGAACCAATTTTAATAAAATAAAAAACATCCTGGTAAAAATTGATTTCTTTTTAAAGATCTTGATCAAAGTTTATCGCCATCTTAAAATTGAAGATGCTGGACAAAATCATACTTGATTCTTCAAAATGGCGTGTTTATTCTTGTTGTCCGAAAATGTTTAGTTTTTTTTTTAATTTACAGTAAAGCACTACTTTTCCCCCATACAAATTAGTACAATCGGCTTAATGGTCAAAAAGTCTATTTTTGTTTCAACGATTGTTTTACAGATTATTCGATTGCATTGCCAATCCTCTGTGCATTCATTTCCTTTTTCGTTATTACTAAACCGATTTTTAAAAAAATCATGGTTAGAATTGATTGCTGTTTAAATCAAAATTTGCCGTCATCTTAGTATTTAAGATGTCGGGCATAATCATACTTGATTTTTGAAACTGGCGTGTTTATTTTAATTTTCCGAAAATGCTTAAGTTTTTTTTTTCATTTATAGAAAAACACTACTCTTCTTCCGCATAGGAAGGTAAAAATGAATAAAATCGGTAAAGTGATTATCACAAAATCTGATTTTGTTTTAACCATTGTTTTACAAATTATACGATTGCATTGCACTTAAGAAAGTTGCTCTCAAAATTTAACATAAGAAATAACATCTGTAAATTCTGACATAGCCCAAAAGATAATATTGTTACAAATTTAAGTTATTTAAATTTTATAGTTAGAATTTATTTAGGTTTAGGGTAGTATTAGGTTAATTTATCTTATGGTTGTATTCTTAGTCTAGGTTTTAGTTGCGTTATCTATGACACACTCGTGCTCGGACGGACCGCGGTCTACAAAAGGCTAGTATAAGCGGGAATCGAAAGATAATGGAAAATTCCGGAAAGTTCGACGACTCTATAAATAGGGCTGGATATCGTGCATCAAGTCAGTCAAAGATAACGAAAGGTAGTGATGCTTAACACGAAGTTAATAGGCCGATTAAAGTAGTGAATTATTAGCAAGTTATTAGTAAGTTTAAGTGCGTGTTTTTGTACATAATTGTCGAAATAAATTGACATATCGTTTTTGACGTTTGCGAGTTTTATTTGAAGCAGTGAACCCGTAACAATTGGTGTCAGAAGTGAGACTGAAAGAAATAAATAGTGCAAAGACTTTCCTTACATAGTACCACCGGCTAGGACAATTGAAAAGAAGAACAGTAAGTGAATTTGCCAGAATATTCAGAACTGAATAGTGCAAAGACTACCCTTACATAGTGCCACCGGCTAGGACAATTGAACAGAAGAACAGCAAGTGATTTTTCCAGAATATTCGAAAAAGTTCGATATTGTTTCATTCGAGAACCAGAAGAGATATCCAAAAATCGACTTCGACATTAGCTTAGTTCGTTAAAAAGTAAAAATTAGCAACAATTTATAGAATATTCCATCACTTTCTACGACGTTCTATTCGAGAACCAGAAGAGATATCCAAAAAGTGACTTCGACATTAGCTAAGTTATTTAAAAAGTGAAAATTAAAAAGAATTTCTAGAAGATTCCATAACATTTTACGACGTTCTATTCGAGAACCAGAAGAGATATACAGAAACCGACTTCGACATTAGCTTAGTTATTCAAAAAGTAAGAATTAGAAAGAATTTCTAGAATATTCCATAATATTCTGCGACGTTCTATTCGAGAATCGCAAGAGATATTGAAAAATTGACTTCGACATTAGCTTTAAAGCCCAAAAAAAACTTCTAAATAAATAAATAATCATTTTAAGTGATTTACTAGGAAGTTGATGCTTACTAGACAAGGATCGGCAAACATGGAAGATCTCACTAAAATGATGCAGGCTCTAGAAGCTCAAATGGCTCAAAACCATAACGATATAAGACAGACCATTGAACAAAACCAGGACGACATGAAACAGGCCATGGAACAAAACCAAAACAATATGAGATATTACATGGCATGCAAGAAAACTTCGATCAGATAAAGAGCAACTCCGAACAGCTAAGAGGAGAGTTCAAGGTAGCAACCAAAGATCTTAAGGAAGAAATAACTCAGAGAATGCAGAATGTAGAAGAAAAGGTACAAAACAAATTGCAGACTGTAGAAGAAACGTTACAAAACAAATTGCAGAATGTTGAAGAAAAAGTGGAGACCAAGTTACAGAATGCAAGAGAAGAAGTTTTTCAAACAGTGAAAGAAAAGTTCCAGGATGTGTCAAAACAGCTTATACAGCTTCAGAAAGAACACAGCAAAATGAAAGCTCAGGGATGTGTTGTGAATCCCAACCAAAACATTTAGCCTCCAAATTTTGATGGTACGTCCTGGTCCATCTACAAACAACAATTTGAAGCTGCCGCCGCTGCAAATAGTTGGGGCGATGACGAAAAAGCTAGACCTTTGTTAGTAGCTCTACGAGAACCTGCTCAAGGACTTTTACGGTCTATTCCAGCGGAACAAAAACAGAGTTACAATGCTTTAGTGGCAGCTTTAGAAAGAAGATATGGAGATAAACATTTTCAAAATTTGCATTGGTCAGAATTAAATATTCGTCAACAAAGAGCATCATTATAAGAGTATGAAGCGGATATCAGGAGGCTGATGTACTTGGCTTACCCAGAAATGCCAGAAAATTACAGATATCCCTTCACGGTAAATCGCTTTATTAACGGCTTGCAAGACACAGATTTAGCAAAGTTACTTCGCCGAGAACGTTTCCATAACAGCAGTGAAGTGTTGATTCGAGCCCTTGAAATTGAGTCATCAAATAATATGTCCAGGCCAAAAGTAAAGGCTGTTTCAATTCATGAAGATGAAGAAATAAGCAGTGTTCAAGAGGTTCCCTCAAAGATGCTAAGTCAAATTCTTCAATCACTGATAGAGAAGATTGACTCTTTAGAGGAAAACAGATGTCCCTCTCCAAATGGTAAGTGTTTTAGATGCGGACGTACAGGGCATATTCAACGTGATTGTCGGATCCAAATGAGGTCTCGCTCACCATCTAGCGGGACAGAGTACCGAAGAAGAAATCAGGAAAACTAAAACTAGTCAACGCAGAGGGGCGGGTGTTGGCTAATGGGAATGTAGCCCCCAAAATTTATTAGTCTTAACATCTGAGGACTACAAGTTTAAAATTACAACTAGATATAAAATTCGACCAACAGAAACGAAAATAACACTTAAGACTGTGACTGGAGAATCCGCCGACGTGTTGGGGCAGACAGATATACACCTACAGCTGGGAAGGTTGAAGATTCGCCACACTGTATTAGTTGCAGAAATAGAAGATGAATTTATTTTGGGAATGGACTTGATAAGTAAACATGGATTTGCGTTTGATAATAAACTTAATACCCTAAGATTTGGGAACGAAGAGTTCATTTTATCAAATAGTCACATCAATAAAGAACCAATAAAAGTGGTGCCAGTATGCACAACAAAACTGGTCGGTAACAGTAAGACCATAATTTTTGGGAGGCTAGAAAGTAAAACACCAAGCTGCTTAGGACTCATTAGCCAACACAATACACCCAACAACTACCTCGTTGCAAAGTCACTAGTTAGAACCGATAAAGACATCCCGATTAGAGTCGCCAATATTTTTTCAAATAGTCTCAAAATTAATAAGGGGGAAGTGGTAGCATTATTTAAACCAGTCCAGAAAGTTATAAGATGTGAAGAGTCAATTTTCGAGGATAAAAGCAAGTTACCAACGGAGTTACTTCAGCAATTTCAGTCAACTTGGCAACATTTCACTCCAGAAGAATTTCGTAAAGCGAGAGAGTTTATAGAAGAGCAAAGCAATATCTAACTAAGAGTAGTTCGGGGCGCACAAACCTTATTCAACATTTCATCAACACTGGCGATGCCCAGCCAATAAGACAGCCGCCAAGAAGACTACCAATGGCCAAACAAGAAGAAGTTCACAATCTTATTAATAAAATGCTCAGTGACGGTGTTATTGAAGAGTCATCAAGTCCTTGGTCATCTCCTGTGGTGTTGGTCACTAAGAAGGCTGGAAGTACTAGATTTTGTGTCGACTACAGGAAACTTAACGATGTGACCAAGAAAGATAGTTAGTTACCCACTGCCAAGAATAGACGACACATTAACAACGTTGGCAGGATCGTATTGCTTTTCTACTCTTAACCTGAAAAGTGGGTATTGGCAAGTAGGAAAGAGATAAAGACAAGACAGCATTCTCTGCTGGAAGTGGACTTTATCAGTTTAATGTGATGATGACTACATTTGAAAGACTAATGGAAGGCGTTCTACGAGGCCTTACTTGGAAAACTGTACCAACATTTATAAAAATCGGGAATGGTGAATTTCCAAACCATGTTTTTGTTGGTTAATTTAATATTAAATGACCCCTTTACATTAAATTTAATTGTGGCATCAAATAAGTGTGTATCATAATCGTTACACACAAGGTAATTGTATTTACTGTGGCATCTTCGTTACACATATGGTAAATTGTATTTACTGTGACATCGATGCCACAAGTCACGTTGATGCAGGTATTTTTAAGTAGCTGTAACTTTGGACTGGAGGAGTGTGTTGAAGTCTAAATTAGTGCAAACATTTTTAAATCTCTTCATTTGTCTCACCCTGGGCGTGGTCTCCATGAGGCCACAAGTCTGGTTTATGCACAGGTGCCACAGCAAATACATGAACGGGTATAGGTGTGTATATACGTGTGATGTGTTGAATACAATACCGTAAGTTACTTTTTGGGCAGAATTTCCGAAGTTGTGGTGATTTTGATATAAAATGGTACGATTAATAAACTTATGAAGACATTTACAAAAATCATATTTTTTTTTCCGGCGACGTAATATACGCGGCGTCGCGACGCTTTCAAATGTGACGTGACATTGATCCAGATTTTCTAAAATAACTTAATAACTACATTAGATATGACAGTTCTAATTTCACTTTTAGGCAGACAACGAGTGTGCCTTTCTAACAAGGTATTACACTTTAGAAGCGTGATTAAGTTCCATTAAATAAAAATTGTTAAATTTAGTTTTTATCAAAATTTACATTTTTGTATTTTTCCTTAATTTTGGTTTATCTGAAGCGGTTAAGTGGTTTTAGGGGTGATTTTGGGTTTGGTTGCAAACCAAGGTTCCTTTTGAGTCTGCCTAAAAGAATATATTATAACTTAGATTTTTCACTCGCTGGAAATGACGCAAAAAATTTTTGAATTTGGTTAAGTCAGTTTTTTTATAAAAACCATGGATTTCGCTCATAACAAAAACATTTTTTTACTACACTTTATGTTTAACTATTTTTTTCTTAAGTTTTTATTATTATGTTTTAGAATTTAAAGAAAATTTAAAAAAATATATTGCAATTCAAAAAAAAATAGTAAGAGAGTTTGGGAATTTAATCCTAACACAAGAAATGATACTTTAAAAATCCTTGAATTTTGAGTCAATTTTGGCACCTCTTCATTCATGTCCATGGGATTTTTATATTTCCCGGGTGATTTTGTTCCTCTAAAAGAATTTACTTTCCCAAGGAACAAGCTTTCAAAATTTGTGTAAATCTCCAAAAACCATATTGAAGTTTTCATGCCATTTGCCCCCAAATATAGCTATTTTTAGAGAATTTATGAAATCTCATAAAAACAAGTCATTACTGTTATTAACTTGCTGTAGATCTATCACTTGAACTTAACTATAGAAATTTTTGTACTTCCATTATATTAATTGTAATGTATTAATTTTTTTTTAATTAATGGGGGTGCTGACCACATAATATCATCCAGTTTATTAAAATATCGAGTGAAGCAAAAAAAAACGAAAAAAAACGGAAATTTTTTTTCGTTATAACTCTTGAACTATGCTACCGATTTTATTGAAAAAAGCTGATGTTTGCAGGAAATTAATCAGGATTTTAAGAAAAAATAATTTATCCGCAAGCTTGAAACTACAAGATGGAGCACAAAATCATGCTATACCCTTTAAATTTGCTTGTTGAAGTGTAAACTTCTTTAGGCGCGTTTAGCAGTTTTTGTGGGTAGTGAATTGAACTGAGCCATCAGGCTCGGCTATGTAACGCTCATTCGGGTGAAGTCGGCTCGAGGTGACTAACTGCGGGAGGAACATTCAGCGAGCGATATGATGATGCAGATGAAGGCCAATATTATTAATTTAGCCTTGTTGAAGTTTACACTTCTGCCGTGTGGACTTAAGCACACACACTTTTTTTATTTTTATGTTCCAGATCTTTTTTAGTTTTTTTTAATTTATAAAAAAATCCTATTTCTGCCAAGCACGGACGAGGTACGCATTACTAAAATCAGTTGGATTGTCCCAAAAAAATTAATTTTTGTTTTAACCTTTATTGTATAGATTTCAATTCTGTCTCCATTCATTTCCTAATACTAAACCGATTTTCCTCAAATAAAAAGTATCAAGGCAAAAATTAATTGCGCTTTAAAGGTCCCTATCGAAATTTATCACCTTAAAATTCAAGATGGCGGTCAGAATCAAACTTAACCTTTCAAAGAGGTTTGTTTATTCTTATGTTTCGAGAAACTATTCGTTTTTTTTTAATTCGTTAAAAAGCTCTTTATCCGCCACACAGAACAAAACTTAAATCATTAAAATTGGCTTAGCAGTTTCGGAAATATTAATTTTTATTTTAACCATTGATAGAGAACATCTTTGCTCTACACACACGAACTATACGATTGCCTAATTCTGTCTGCATTTCCTCATAAATTCATTAAAACTAAACCGATTTCAACTAATGAAAAGTATCATAGTGAGAATCGATTGCTCTTTGAGCATCACCATAGCAACTTTCGTCAATTTTTAAGTCAAAGATAGCCGACTGTTAGCTCCCGCTAAATTTCGCGGTTGTTTTTACTTTTTAAAACCACACAATTGGATGACGGACAGAGTACATTTTCGCGCATTTTGACATGCGCACCACAGAGAGATCCTTTTCTACCGCCTCGAGAAAATGGCGTGTTAATTTACTTTCTCCAACTATTACAAATTTCTACACTTAAAAATGCTCGATTTTGGTGTACTGAAGCATAGAACTGGAAACTTCAGCCCTTCAGCTACGTGGTGCCATCATTAGATCCAGAAAGGGGCCCCTGGAACGTGGAGAAATTGGCTGCAAACTGGTGAGTACTTTGTTTCTGATTTCCGTTGTGTGGTAACAGCAATTAACCTATGGACCTTAATTATTTCGTGATTTCGTATCAATATATTTATGTTTGTTCGCGCTTTCATTTAATAAAATATATACAGTCCACTGCAGTTATCGTTTTTCTAACTGCGGGCAAACATAAAGTGTTCCTTCGACCCGAATTATTTAAATTTACTCCATACGACGGTATTAATAAGTCGGCCATTTTCACATTTTCGCCGAGATCACACGGCCTTGAATTTTGCCAATCGTATTGAACGTAGATTTTCGTTCGTTCGACCTTCGGTTTCGGCGCAGTTCACCTGTTTTCGGTCCGCTGCTATGGTAACGCAGGGTTTACCGCGTGGCCACTTCAGTAAACAAAAATCGAGATTCGATCAAAACAAACAAACACAATTTCTGTGATTAGATTTGTTCCATACCATTTCAATATTTAAAACAATTTTCATCAATTGCGATAAATTAGTGCATATTTTCGACAATTCGTCATTTTTTCTATTTCAGAAGCATTAATTTAGCGTTAATTGTATATTTACCGACAATTTCGTCATTTCAAAGGTAAAATCATGTCTATCAAAAAAGCCGTGCAAAAACGCAAGGGTTTTTATCTGCGATTACCGAGTGTTATGTGTTTTCACAAACCGCGGCAACGGACGCAAAAGCGAGAAACGAGTTTCAAGTGAGGTATTCCGATTTGGATGAAACCTTCGATAAATGCATGCTGGCACATAATGATGTCATTATGTTGATAGACGACTCGGACGACGAGGAGTTTAAAACGCAAGATGCGATCCTTTCAGAAGCTCGTAAATATTTTTATGCGTGTAAGGGGGTTTACTCTGAAATATTTCCGGTTGAGGCCCCATCCTTTTCGGGATCATATGTTTGTCAGAACGAATCTGAAACTCCAAAACTCAAAGAGTTAGGTATTCCCATATTTCGAGGTGATAAAAAATTATGGCCAAGCTTTTTCGATCTTTTTAATAACATTATAGATCAAAATCAAAGTCTAAGTAACGTCCGAAAACTTCAATATTTATTTTCATATCTCGAGGATGAGCCTTTAAAATTGATATCAGGGATTAGCTTATCTGATCAAAATTATAAAATTGCTTACGACAAATTAGTCAATAGATATCAAAACAAGCGAGACCTCGCAAATGATGCTTTAAGCACAATTATGAAATCTACATTAAAAAACGAGTCAGCTAAAGAATTGCGTAATTTAATTGACACATTTTCAGAATCCCTAGAAATTTTAAAATCACTTAGCTTTGACGTTGACAGTTGGGACTTCTATGCCAAATCAGTTTGGGCAAAAGCCTACCTATAAATCATCCAATTCGCCTTTTATAGGACTGGCTGGCACCTCAACTAATTCAAGTACGGGAATAAAATGTTTCCGGTGTAATCAAGGTCACGTGCTTTCGAAATGTCAAAAATTTCTTGACCTCTCGCCTATCGAGCGCCTATCTTTCGTCAAGCAGAAAAAATTATGTCTAGCGTGTTTTCATCCCTCGCATGGGGTAGACATGTGCAAATCAAAATATTCATGAAGGACTTGCAATAGTAAAAGGCACCACACTTTAACTCATATCTTAGAAACTAATAAAGAGTCTGGAAGCCAAGATACTAGTCCTGTCATTCACACACCACCTGTCAATAATCTTCATGTGTCATTAAATACCTCAGGACCTTCAGGTACCTTTCTTTTATGCACCGCCATAACAGATGTTTTGGACGGTTGCGGAAATTTTCAACCTGTAAGGGCACTGCTTGATTCTGGATCACAGACAGGATTCATCAGTAAAAAGTGTATTCAGCGTCTTAATCTTCCTAGGCGAAGTTACACCACTGAAATATTCGGATTAAATCCATTCCCAAGGGGCTCGTTCAATGTCACATTAAGCCACAAGGTCAGGTCACTCCTTTACTTAATTTTGAAGCAATTGTTGTTCCACAACTATGTTCCAATATGCCTACATTCACTTTGAACGATAATCAGTGGAAACACTTGGAAAACCTTAAATTTGCCGACCCATCTTATTTCAAATCTAGACCTGTGGACCTAGTTATTGCTTGCGAGCTATTCGCACAGATATTCAAAGAGGGCAGGGTTCTTGGACAAATAGGGCAACCTTCAGCCCTTGAAACCATCTTTGGCTGGGTCGTCATGGGAAAAGTTGACGAAGTAGGTAATCTTACGGAACGAACCAGTTGTTTTTTAACGAGTCATTCACCTCCTTTGGAGGTCATTATCCCTAGGTTTTGGGAAATCGAACATTTGCCTAAAAAACAAAGCTTATCAAAGGAAGAAAAACAAGCGGAATCAATTTTTACTGCGAGTGTCGTACGACAACCGAGCTGTAGATTCATGGTTGATCTTCCGTTTAAAGATAAAATAAACCCTGACCTAGGAAATACTTATCCGCAAGCTTATCGTAGATTTTTACTTCTAGAAAATAGATTACTCAAAAATCCTGATCTGTACACTGCCTATTCAAGTTTCATGCAAGACTATATCGATTCTAATCACATGAGTCTAGTTTTACCTAGTCAACCAAAAGTCGACGTATCATGTTTTTTGGCATATCATTGCGTACTAAAGCCGGAAAGCTTAAGTACAAAATTAAGGGTAGTCTGGGATTGTTCGGCAGTCACCCCAAAGAATATTAGTCTCAATGACACGTTGTTATCTGGACCGAAACTTCAAAAAGATATTGCTTCTTTACTCCTTACGTTTCGTCTTAATCCTATTGCCTACATTGCTGATATCAAACAGATGTTCCGTCAAGTCCTTATCAATCCTTATCACCGTCCTTATCAAAGGATATTGTGGAGGTTTTCTCCACAGGACCCACTTTCAGTGTGGGAACTTTCTACTGTCACTTTTGGCATGACATGCTCACCTTTTCTAGCCATGCGTACCTTAAATGAGCTGGCAGAGAGAGAAAAGGAACATTTTCCTATGGCTAGTAGTGTTCTAAAAACGTCAATTTACATCGACGATATCTTGGGAACTAGTCCTTCGCTTTCTAAAGCCCTTTCCCTACAGATGGAACTCAATGATTTGTTAAAGTCGGGAGGATTTGAACTTAAAAAATGGGCAAGCAATTGTCCTAAGTTATTGGCAACATTGCCAGAATCCGATCGTCAAATGCCTCTCTCTTTTGACAAGGATGAACCACACTTTATCAAAGTTTTAGGCCTTCAATGGCATCCAAAAAACGACATTTTTTCTTATCAATGCCGAATGAAGGACAAACCCCCAACTAAACGTTCTATTTTATCTATCATAGGAACAATCTTCGATCCCTTAGGTTTTCTTTGTCCCTTGTTGCTACAAGCAAAATTTATTTTACAACAGTTGTGGATATCGAAAATAGGCTGGGACGAAGAACCAGATTCTTCTATCATCGACTCTTGGAACAAACTTCGTTCTGAATTCCCGCTTCTTTCCAATTTTCAATTACCCCGACAAATCAAACTGTCTAAAACCAATACCTGTCAAATCATCGGCTTCTGTGACGCTTCAATTCGAGGCTACGCAGGCGTCGTATATTTTCGTGTAGAAGAGGAAAACAATATATCTGTTTCTCTCATATCTGCAAAATCTAGGGTCGCGCCTATAAAGTCACAAACTTTGGCTAGGCTAGAACTCCTAGGCGCATTTCTTTTAAGCAAATTAATTGACTTCGTTTTATCTAGCTATGAAGGAAAATTAACTTTTACAAATATCGTTACTTTCTGCGATTCGCAAGTCGTATTGCACTGGCTTTCATCCCCTCCTAATCGCTGGCAAACCTTTGTTGGAAATCGAGTCAGTAGAATCCAAGAAAACATTCCCTCAAACTCATGGCGCTACATTCCTTCTGCTTTAAATGCAGCCGATATTGCGTCACAAGGGGCCACCCCTTCACAGCTCATGTCACATGACATGTGGTGGAACGCACCGTCGTTTTTGTGGTCTCCCGAAAACGAATGGCCCGATTTTCATAAATCAAAAATGCCGATTGATTTCGGAGATATTAATCTGGAGGAAAAGCCAAAGGTCTGTTGCAATGCGATAATTGACGTTAACTTCTTAGATCAGCTTCTTATCAAATATTCATCTATATCAAAAATTCAACGTATCATTTGTTATGTCCTTCGAATAGTTAACCTTTTTCAAAACCATTCCTATCAAAAACCCACTAATCTACCGGAACAAAAAATTATTTTTGAAAATATTGTTTTTCCTACCACCGGTGAGATGCAAAGTGCGTTATACCTTCTTATCAAACGCGTTCAAGGTTCTTGCTTTTCTGAGCTTTTTTCCGCGTTATCTAAGGATAAACCAATACCGAAACCTTTTCGAAAACTTTCACCTTTTCTTGATGAAAATAATATCATTGGAGTCGGTGGCCGGTTACAAAAATCTGACCTTTTGTCTTATTCTGCAAAACACCCCGTCTTACTTTCGAGTAACCATCGTTTAACTACTCTTCTTATCGAGTCCACTCATCGACAATACCTTCATCCTGGGTTTTAAACATTACATAATCTGCTTTTATAGCAATTTTGGATATTATCTGCCAGACGGGCAATTCAAAGAACCATATCCAAGTGCTTGCAATGTTTTAGAATCAACCCTAAACCCTATAGACCGCCCATAATGAGTTCACTTCCCGCTCATCGAATCAATCAACTTAAACCTTTTTCGAGTGTAGCTATCGACTTTTGTGGACCTTTCTTTGTGATTCCTCATCGTTACCGTGGTTGTAAAGCGTTCAAATCGTATGTCTGTGTGTTTGTCTGTACGGCCACACATTGCGTGCATTTGGAATTAACCATGGAACTGTCCACCGAAGGGTTTGTAGGTGCATTCCATCGATTCATTTCCAGACGTGGAAGCGTGACGCAATGCTGGTCAGATCAGGGCAGTAATTTTATAGGGTTTCGTAACCAATTACTTGATTACGCAAGAAGTGCGTCCACCAGACTTTCTATTCGTTGGCATCTGGGACCCCCTCTCAGTCCACATTTCAATGGCCTGGCAGAAGCTGGCGTCAAAAGTTTTAAAACTCACTTTGTTCGAGTTGTCGGCGACCAGAAGTTGTCCATCATGGAAATGTCCACCCTTACATGTCGCATAGAAGCTGTACTTAATAGTCGCCCTTTATCTCCTGCCTCTTCAGACCCACACGATCTTCAACCTCTTACCCCTGGGCATTTTTTGACCCTTGAACCCCTTAATTCAGAAATTCCGGAGTCAGATTTGTCCGAGGTTCCCCTAAATCGCCTCTCGAGATGGCAACTAATCCAAAAACTACATAATGATTTTTGGAAAACGTATTCTGTAGAGTATTTGCATACGCTACAACAGCGACACAAGTGGGCTGATTCGTCCCCAAATATCAAATTAAATGATTTGGTTATCATAACGAGTGATCACATCCAATCACCTTTGAAATGGTCAGTCGGTCGGGTTCTCGAATTGCATCCCGGCGGAGACGGTCAAGTGCGTGTAGCGACGGTACGAACGGCTACCGGTGTTTACAAGCGGCCAGTTGTAAAAATGTGCCTCTTGCCGAATTAAAACTAATTTTCATTTTTCTACCTATTACCGGGTATTACAATAGGTTTTTCTTTATTTTTATTTTGTTTGAATTTTTGTTTGTTTGTTTTGCCTTTTTCGGGTTTTCGTTATCTCTAAATAAACTTACGCTACTTTTCTGTTTTTCATTCATTTATATTTATCGGTCGATCATTTTTTCTTATATCTATATCTGTCCGGTTGATATTCTAAAATTGTGTGTTTTGGAGGGCAGTTATGTTAGCTCCCGCTAAATTTCGCGGTTGTTTTTACTTTTTAAAACCACACAATTGGATGACGGACAGAGTACATTTTCGCGCATTTTGACATGCGCACCAAGAATCAGAGAGATCCTTTTCTACCGCCTCGAGAAAATGGCGTGTTAATTTACTTTCTCCAACTATTACAAATTTCTACAATTAAAAGTGCTCGATTTTGGTTGTACTGAAGCATAGAACTGGAAACTTCAGCCCTTCAGCTACGTGGTGCCATCATTAGATCCAGAAAGGGGTCCCTGGAACGTGGAGAAATTGGCTGCAAACTGGTGAGTACTTTGTTTCTGATTTCCGTTGTGTGGTAACAGCAATTAACCTATGGACCTTAATTATTTCGTGATTTCGTATCAATATATTTATGTTTGTTCGCGCTTTCATTTAGTAAAATATATACAGTCCACTGCAGTTATCGTTTTTCTAACTGCGGGCAAACAGCCGACTAAATAATATTTGTCTCTTTATGAGGGATCGCTATTTTTAGTTGCGAGTAATTTTCACCCCCTGTCGATGTTAACCATGATGCTTTTTTGTTCATTAAAAGTAGTTCGTTAATAAGGAATTCATAAGCAAAGAAATGCGAGCAGAATTAAAAAAGCAAACAAGAAATCCATCCCAAATTTTTATGCTCATAGATTGTTTGCTAATTTCCGAAGAAAGTGTATTTTTACCAAATAATAATATTTTTTTTACTTCCTGTTAAACTTTGATAAATTATTATAATCCAAAAAACTATTTTGTCTGGGGGTAAGGCCATCAACGACGCAGTCACCTAGGGTGTTGTTATATGAGGGCAGCCAAATGCGTACAATAAAACGAAAAATGTATTAAACAATTAATAACACCACTTGCAAAGTGCAATTCACCCAATTAAACTCGATGATATAGTTAAAAAGTTAGAATTAATTGGTTTATATATATATATATATATATATATATATATATATATATATATATATATATATATATATATTATATAATATTTAGGAGAGGCATCAACATACTCCGGCCAATACTCCAGCCCCGGACCTGAACCTAATAATAATAAAAACATGTAATTTAACATTCTCTAGTTAGAAAAAACAAAAATTTATAATTACCGAAATAGAAAAGAAATACTTATTAACTTAGATATTTATGAAATAATAAACTCCGCTAGCGATATTTTTAAAATACCGGTAATTTTATAAAAAAATGCAACTTACCAAGAAACCTAAATCGGTTTTGTTGCGAAATTTTATTAAAAGATTCTAATTTTCTTCTCTACGAACGCAACAAAAAGATAATGACACAATGTGTTGCATTGTTTTTGACACATTTATTCCAAGCCATCAGATTTCTAATTACTTGGAGTCATATAACTATGAGATACTTGAAATAATACTCTAGAAGTGGTATTGCATAGAGTAGGATTTCCTTAAGGTCGATAAGTATATCATTAGTAACTCAGGTGACCAACAAATTGGGAGGAAACTCCGCGATGCTTAATTTCAAATTCACTATTACAGGTATTATGGGAAGTATGCCAACATTTTACAAATAAAGCCTTAAAATTACTGCCTATATAAAGCATTCCTAAAATTGTCTTATAATATTTTTACCCTAGAACTAATACTGTAGAATAAATATAGGTACACGCTGATCTAGAGCTAAATAGAAAACATTTGTAGGTACTTGCAAACCCCAAAAGCCGCAGAAAACAGCCAGTAATTTATTTGGTATTTGTATTTTTTGTAACTTTAGACCCCTTCAGTACGTCTATGGGCAGGGCCCGTAGTAGGCACGGGCAAACCGGGCTTCTGCTCAGGGGCTCATAGGGGCGCCAAATCAGAGCTCTAAAGGTGCTAAATTGTACATCTAGTGTAGCCGGATTAGATGTATTTAGAAGTATGAGTATAGGCGCGCCAATTTACTGTTTCGCCCAAGGCGCCTAAATATATAGGGCGGGTCCTGTTATGGGCTTTAGTTATTTAAATGTTTTGAAGGTTCTAAGGTTCTACATAAAATCAAAGCATCTTGAGACATAAAACATATTAATATTTTGACAGCAAATAATTAAAGTTTTTGTACTCGGCACCCCTACTAAATATAAAAATTTTGGTTCCGTTTTCGAGAATTAAGGTTCTCTTTAAATTTGGTATGGCTGTATGATTTTAAACATTAGAAAATTGTCATTTGTAAAACGATATTTAAGGTAAATGTTGTATTTTTGGGAATTTCGACAATTTTTTAAAAAGTGCTATTTTTAAGTATGTTTGGCATAAAAACTCCGGCACGATTTTTGTAAAATTATACAGTTTTTGAAAGCTTATTTCTTAATATAACTAATTCCTTTGGGGGATCAAAATCACCCAGAAAATGTAGAAATCCGAGGCACACAAATGAAGAGATGTCAAAAATCTAATGTTTTTTTTACATAGCATTACTTAAGTTTGAATTTTTTTATTAGACACCCGGTCTATTTTACATTTACCGTAATATTTTTTAAAATAATTTTGTTAAGTGTTAATAATATTTAGACAAGAAATAAGAATGAAAAAATTAGTAGTAGTACTTTAAAAAAATTATTTAATCTTAAGAGCATTTTTTTAATGTTTTTTACAAAACGCGATATTGCTAATTTTAGTATTTTTTGCGCGGTTCCATGTAAAGATAATATATAAATTTAAGCACGTTGTGATAGGCTAACTTAATTATTACAATTAACAGTCAATTATTATACGAGATCAAAATCACCACTAAACTGTGTTCGAGGGAAGCAAATAATCCAAAAATTTTAAAAATTACAAATTAAAATTTTGGTGAAAATTTCACATCTAAAATTTTAAATAAGAAAACTCAAAGTATTTGTTGAGATTGTTATAGAGCGGTAGATAGATACATCTACTGGCTGCATAAAACTGAAAACAAAATTGTCCTACAAATTACCGTTTTTGAGATATTTGACAAAAAGTAGGTTACTATCAATTTTCACATTTAGGGCGTCGCGACGCTACCTATAATGCGACGCCGAGCAAATCACTGTTTTTTTCCCAACTTCGTAGGGAGTCCTTAAACAGCATGCCAAGTTATATCAAAATCACCCAAAAATTGAATATTTCCAATTTGACTGCCCGACCATATTATATTGTTTATTAGTTTCGAAAAATAATCGAATTTTCTTACGGGTCAACCTCCAACTGGATAAAATCAATATTTAAGTTGCCTATTTAGATTTTGAAATTTAAACGACCACCACAGAATCATTACAAGCTAGGTATCTTTATAAAATGTTTGTTTTAGAAATATTAGTTTTTTTTTGTTTAAATCAGTCCTGAAACCAACTGTGCTGAATTCTGATGCCTGGATGTCGATTGTAATTTCCCGCCTATTTTGCTCTGCCTCCTTTTTCCGTTAGGAAATAGGTAGATACACGAAACCCCATGAACTCGGAAGCTTCTAAATTAAAAAAGAAACAAATAATGTGAACTAATTAAATTTTTACCCAACTGCAGAACGGCGAAAAGAAGGGGAATGTTTTTCGATTGTTGTATGTACGAGGTGTGACAATAAAATTATAAGACTGGTGTAAAAAATCTACTTTATTTAAATACTAATACAACGTAATGATGTTCCCCATCAATGTGCGTTTTTTCCAATGTTAGAAGCAATTTTGGAAATCATCAGAAGAGAGACTGTTAAGAAGTCGTTTTTTCCTTGACATGTTCTAATATTTTAAAACACGTTCCTTTTAAAGATTTCTTCACTTTCGGAAACAGGTAGAAGTCGCAAGGTGCCAAAGTCTGGTGAATATGGTGGGAAGTTAACGACGGGGATCTTCTTATTAGCTAAAAACTGCTTAATGAATAGGGCATTGTGGGCCGGTGCATTGTCCTGGTAGAGCAGCCACGCGTTGTTCTTCCACAAATCTGGACGTTTTATCCTTAGACGTTCCCTTAGCTACATCAATACTTCCAAATATAAATGTTGGTTAACTGTTTGACCCTCACGCGCCCATTTAATAGGAATAACATCCTTAATATCGAAAATAAAAACAATGAGCATCGCTGTTTTGGATGTGTTGGAGCGCCCTTCTCGTTCATCATCTTTAACTTCTTCACGACCCTCGAAAAACCTTTTATGCCACATAAAAATCATTGCACGAGACATACACTGCTTCCCGTAGACATCCTTTACCATTCGAAAGCATTCAGTAGCCGTTTTTTTGAGTTTTACTTTAAATTAATACGTTGCTCAATTTTTTCCTTGGCGTAATTCCGGCAAATGAGCTATGCACGATCCACTTCAAATCACTGGGTAAGCCAAACTAGCACGACAAGATTGCGTGCGGTAGTAGAACGCACATCAAGGTGAATAACTTCAACCGCCCGAGGCGTGGAGATTTAAAACCTGTTAGTACGAGGGCCAGTCTTAAAATTTAATTGTCACACCTCGTATGTAAGTAAATATGTTTATGTCACGCTAGAGGCTAAACGGCTGAACCCATTTTGAAAAAAAAGGTGCCGTTAATTTGCTACTGATCCCGAAGGTGCTATACCTATACCTTTACTATTTTGAAGGATATCAAGGGTTTTTGCCACTTAGTTGAAGGTAAGTTGTCAAAAAAATCTGGCAACACTGGCCGTCATTGTATTAAATTCATTGATATATTTGTAGATGGCTCAAAAATAGCTTTCTCTATTCCTCTAACTGTTTGAAACTTTGATGCCGGCAGAAACTTTTGATGTGAAATTGGCGAAGATTGAAATTTCAGATTATCAAAAGGGAGACATGCATAGTGCATTTCAGCGATTATTTGTCTGGAAAGTTTCAACACACGGCGGGATACCCACTCAATTAGGAGCGAACAGAAACCGGGAGCTCAGTTCATTGGCGTACGCATCGAGGGGCAAGAAGGGGATTTGCCCCACTCTAAATGTTAAAAATATTTTAATCATAACAAAGACATTTTATATAAAAAAAGACCAATACGCGAAAATGGAATAAGTCGTAAAAAGAATTGAGATAAAAGTAAAGCCATATTCTCCAATAAGTTTCAAAATGAAAGGTTCTTACTAGTTTCAAAATGTTTTTTAAACTTTGCTATTACAGCCAAACTTCTTTATGTTCAATTTAGCACTGTGCCTAAGAGTCATTTGCAGCGGTTATAGCCAAGTTTAGATAAATATTTCCAAACTAGTAAGAACCTTTTATTTTGGAATTTTGTATTGGATAACTTGGCTTTACTTTTATCTCAATTCTTTTTACGCAATACGATTATCGCGTGCTTGGCTTTTTTTACATGAAATGTTTCTGTTATGATTTCGGCATCGACTGGGCCATTAAATCATATAATTTAGAGCAAATAATTAAAAAATTAGATATATATATATAGTTAGGTATTAGTTTTCTATTAATATTGTTTTATAAATAAATAATAAATGTATCATACCTGGTTTTTATATTTCACAAACACGTTTTGTATTGAAAATAAATGCGTTTGTCCATTTTTGAAATAAATTCTTCAATAACCAATTTCTTGAACTTTGGAATTTCTTGGATAATTTTTTCTCGAAATCAAAAAAATACGGCCCGACCGATAACGCCAAGTTGTCTCAGTGCACTCATTTAAAGTGCACATGAGGTGCTGTAACATCCAGTGCTAACCGTTGACGCGGGGGGCATCACGGCTGTGCGGGCGGCATAGATCTGCAATTTCTGCATTAGACACAATCGAAGTAAGGCCCAGATTCCATGGACTGTAGAATTCTATAGGGACATGTCGTCCTCTCTTTCTATATTTCGTAATTAGAATGCGACATAACATCTACGGTGCATAGAATTTGGTCCCAGTAAAGCGCGGCGCGAGCCGGTCTACGCATCCACCGTATCCTGGTTTAACCACGAATACAAACACATACATATACCAGGTATTAATTTCTAATTCGTATTCAAGTCCTTGGTCCTTATGGAGGAACCGTGACTGCCGTAGCCGTCTTAAAATTGTTTTTTTTTAGTTTCAGGTAACGCTTTCCAAGATGCAGTGCACATCACAGCCATTCTCGGCGAGTCGGTCGTGTTCAACTGTCACGTCGACTTTCCCGAGGGCCACCCGGTGCCTTACGTGTTACAGTGGGAGAAGAAGGTAGGAGACACGGTACGATTTTTTCCCTTCTCTACCATCACCACTTCTGCAACTACTAACAAACTGTAGTCTTCCTGTGTGCGTAGGAATCTGCTGATGCTAATAGATGGTCTCCGCATTCTTCTATTTAGTTTGAAGTACAGTCTTCTTTAAAAAAAAATGCTTTTTTAAAGAAATGGATAGGGGTAAGGGGAGGGCTGAAGCCTGTCGCGTAGCCAACAGTGTTCCGTGTGTTGCAAAAAAATGTGCCCGGGGCATACAGGGGGTAAGGATTGTACTACTACTATGTCGGTTTAGAACGTTTTTCTACGTTGTGCGACGCCTATTCTCCAGCTCCTTCATCAGGTTTTTTGATTTCATTGCTCTTTGGATTGACTGTTGCCATTCTAGTTTAGGACGTCCTCTTTTTCTGCGCCTTAGTGGTTGCCATTCTAGGACTTGCTTTGTTAATCTTTCGTCTTTCATCCATTGTACATGGCCGTACCATATCAGTTGTCTTTAAGTGATGTCATCCATTATGTTTCCCTCGATTCCCATTCTTTCTTTTATGATCTCTTCTAGATATTCTCATTGATCTTTTTATCATCCATTTCGACACTTTCCATTTTCAAGTCTCTATTCCATAAAACAGCGTGCTCTTCACCATTGTTTCATATATGTTATATTAGAAAGATTATAAAGGGTTTAAAAGTAATTTTCTCAAAATTGATAATGTCAGAACAATGGCCAGTTATCTTTAAATTAACATTCTTCGTTTAAATTTTATACCAAATATTTTTATAGGTAACAAATTTATTTTCCACTAAATATATTTTCTATCAAATGCTTTTCTACTAAATCTCTTTCTCGGATCAGATTTTTTTCCTTCAAAAATATCAAATGTAGGTATTTTACAATTCAAATTGTAGCTTTCTGTTTTTATTTAGTTTTTAATGCTAGATGATTATAAGTAAATCTTAAATCAACCAACCCGATGGAAAAAAACGAGGGACCCGCGGGGCGAATTTTGGAACACCGGCCCTGGGCTAGGTTGCTACGCCACTGGCTAAAAGAAAAAAAAAACATCTAGTAAGATACAAAGAGTATGCTTTTTATAGAGTCGATTTATTTTATTTTTTTTATATAAAAATATGTTTTTCTCAAAACTAGTTTTTAAAAAGGGTTGTCTTTTATTATTTAACTTTGACATAGTTGTATTGTTCCTTAAAAGTAATTTTGCTGCGATTGTAGACAATTAAGGATTAAGATGACTGTACTTCTAACAATATTCTGTCTTCTAACGACATATCACAACACAACAAATTATTTTGGGTTCAGGTTTGTAATAATTACCTAGTAAAATGAAAATATACTATTTGAGGTGTGGCTAGAAACTAACCAAAAAGATCGTTACCAGATGGGAAAAAAAATCCATATAGGAATCGCCATCTTGTTTTATGAAGTGGAAGAGTTGAGAGTCTTCGGATCTTATATATATATATGAATCGAATTTTTCACGTCACTGGTGGTCCAGCTGATTTTTGTAAACAAAATTAGATATGATATGGTTTTGAATTTTTTAAAAACTAGGGCAATTTTCCTACTGTTTTTTAATATATTCTTATGAAATAATATTGTTGTGACATACCAGTCGTAATTTTATATCACGCTTCATTTTTCTTTATACAAAAATTAAAATTCGAAGGAAATAATGTGTTCGTTCAGCTTCAAAAGTAATCCGCTAACATACACCTTTGTTTACTTCCCAAGTCCTCGGTTTACCTTTAAAACTAAATGATCACATTCAGTTTGACTTGTATTTTAAGTTTTGTGTAATAAAAAATAAAGCGGGCTAAAAAAAATAACGACAATACGTCTAAAAAATTATATTTTATAAGGATGTACTAAAAAACTTTTAGAAAATTGTCTTGGTTTTCAAAAAATTCCAAAAATATTAGTAGTTCATTTCATATGTAACTTTTGTTTAGAAAAATCAGCTGGACCACCAGTGACGTAAAAAATTCGACATATATATAGGTATATAAGATCCGAACACCGGTTTATTCTAGGAACCGTGGAGATGACGGATGGAGTGTATTCAGTTTCTCAAAGTCAGACTACAATGGTTGGTGTTCGGCAAGCCTGGCATATTAGAGAGATTTTAGGTTAAAATGGAGAAAAAATATCGAAACACAAAATATCGAAAACACAAAATATCGAAACCACAAAATATCGAAACTACAAAATATCGAAACCACAATATATCGAAACTACAAAATATCGAAACTACAAAATATCGATTTACAAAATATCGATTTACAAGATATCGAAAATACAAAATATCGAAAATACAAATTATCGAAAATACAAAATATCGAAACTACAAAATATCGAAAATACAAAATATCGAAAAAACTAAATATCGAAAATACAAAATATCGAATCACAAAATGTCGAACATACAAAATATCGAAATTAACAAATATCGAAAATCAAAAACAGAATATGTCGAAACCTTAACCTAACCCGACACTGACGTAAACTAACCTAATCTGACCTAACCTCATAAAAATAGAAAGTTTTAAAAACCTAACCTGACAAAACCTAATCAAATCTAGCCGAAACGAACCGAACCGAACCAAAGCAAACTAAACCAACCAATTTTTTCAAAAAAAAAAACTTTCCTAACTTCTTTTCCGGGATCCTAGAGGGTGTGAATCCGAACCGAACCGAACCGAACCAAAACGAACCGAACTTAACTGAACCAAACCTAACCTAACCAAACTAAACTACAACACTGCTAATTAGGTTTGGTTGGGTATGGTTAGGTTTGGATAGGTTCAGTTCGGTTCGGTTAGAATTCACTACAGAACCCCGGCAAGAAGCCAGAAAGTTTTTTTTTTCAACATGTAGGTTCAGTTTGATTTGGTTCGGTTTGATTCGGATCGGTTCGATTCGGTTAGATTTGATTAAGTTTCGTTAGGTTTTTGAAACTATCTATTTTCGTGTGGTTATGTCAGATTAGGTTGAGTTAGATTAGGTCAGGCTCAGGTTAGGTGAAGGTTCCGAAATTTTCTGTTTTTGATTTTCGATATTTTGTTGATTCGATATATTGGATTTTCGATATTTTGTTATTCGATATTTTGTGTTTTCGATATTTTGTATTTTCGATATTTTGTTGTTTCGATATTTTGTTGGTTCGATATTTTGTATTTTCGATATTTTGTTTTTCGATATTTTGTATTTTCGATATTTTGTTGTTTCGATATTTTGTTGTTTCGATATTTTGTGTTTTCGATATTTTGTAGTTTTGATATTTTGTTATTCGACATTTTGTAGTTTTGATATTTTGTAGTTTCGAAAATATGTACTTTCGATATTTTAATTCGATATTTTGTTTTTCGATATTTTGTGTTTCGATATTTTTTCGCCCTTCCAAAATGGACAGTACAGTCTTATTAAATGCTCTAATACAAAATTAAATGCTCCACCGGTTACCATTATTTAAAAAAGAACTTTACGGCTCATATGTTTTTAGAGCCCTATGATGGTAAAAAACGTGGTCAAATCGTTCTTCGGTCAATAAAGCTAATTAAATGTTCCAATAGCTAGATAATGTATTAAATGCTCCATTGGTTTCTAATTAAGGCTATTAAGTAGTTTAGTTATGACGAAACCAAGATACCTTAGAGCATAAATATAGGTTAAAAAAATTGTAAAGTGAAGCAATCATAGCTTCACACTATGCAGACACGAGAGCAGCTGTGTGTCTACGTACCAAAAAACACGCATTCGCACACGGCAATTGTCGAGTGCCCATGCGTGTTTTTTGGTACGTAGACACACAGCTGCTCTCGTGGTGGTCATATTTATAGTTTATTTACGTTTTGCGGTGTTTTGCGTTTATCATGTAAAATTTTGTTTTCTTCTGTAAAACATGTGAAATACTTCACGCAAAACATGTGCGGTTTGTGGAAAAGTGTCCGGAAGAAAAGGAAGTGCCATTCCATAAGTATTTGTATTTCTCTTTATAATTTGTTAATAAAGTTACGAGTGGTTTATGGATGCCATTAAACACTCTTCATGGTGTCTACAATAAATCTGCGTAGTTAATTTTAGAAAAGCTACAACTTTAAGTGACGTAAAGGAGTATGTTCCAAAACCATCAAATCTGACGCACCCTCCCCCCTTATAGGCGCTGCGGGTATGAAGAGATACAGATACTTACCTATGGAATGGCACTTCCTTACTTCTCCCGAACATTTTTCCACAAATCGCACATGTTTTACCTGAATTATTTCCCATTTTTCACAGAAAAAAACATAATTTTACACGACAAACGTAAGACAACGCAAAATGTAAATAAACAACAAATATGGCGTCCATCCACACAGGAGCTGTGGTCTATGTGACAAAGCATGCGCTCTTGAAAATTCGTGTCTGCGAATTTAACTTTCACATTGTTTCCAAGCAAAATATGAATGCTTCACTTTTGAATTTTTTGAACTGTATTGTATTTATGCTCTAATTTATTTTGGACTAAACCAAGCATAAGTTTTTGGCGACAATGTTACTATTGACTTTTCTCACATTTCTAAAGCTAAAAAAAATGTCGGACAGAAATGTTGTAACCGTCGATGTCCCCTTCTGAGAGCCTTCACTGTAATAAAAAAATCGTCATAATCACTGTAATAAAAAGATCGTCATAATCACAACCATACAGCATTGTATGGTTATTTTCCAGTCACATCTCGATTTAGATTTTTTTAAATCAAAACTAGTTGAAATTAAACTTGCCAATTGTAGCCAAAAACAATTACTCAAAAAAGCATGTATGTTGATTGCATCCCAAATGCGTTCTTTTTTTCTTTTTTTATGCTGCACGTACCTATTTCATTTGATTTCAATTTCGGATTTATTTTAACAAAAAAATTGTTTCTATAGATATCAATTTAAAGGATCCCGCCAGGAGCTTATGGGCGCTGGCTTTCGGTTGGATTTCTTTTAAATTTCGGTGTGTTGTAGATTTTGATGTCTTGATCAAAAGTTATCATTACCCGTCGTCGTCCGACCTATGGTTTCTAAGATTAAGATATTTATTCATTCAAATATTTATTCAAAAAACGATGCTTTACAAAATTAAGTATAAAAAAACGGTGGGATTTTTTTTTCTCCTGTTTTTTAGGAATCGGAATCGAAAAAACGGTTTGTCGCAAAAAAATCAATGTCATAAGAAGTTAGGATTTTGAACATTCATCTTAGTCAATTGCACGCCACTGAATGAATGAATAAAAAAGTCCAGTGAGCAACAAAAATCATTCCATCAACCTCATAAGTATATTTGTTTAAATATTATCGTTAAAAAAAAGCGTATTTTGCATTTCTAAAAAAAAGCATTAAAATCTTAAAAAGCTTAGAATTTTACAGCATTTTTTGAAAAGTTTTACGAATCGATTTTTACCATATATACATATGTATTCTGGTTTCTTTGGAAGATTCCTAAAAGATAGGAGAAAACGAAAAAATTCCACCGTTTGTTTCTTTTTTATAGTTAATTATGTAAAGCATCGTTTTTTAAATAAATATTTTTGAATAATTTCTATGTTTGGAACGCCACTGAATGTAGCGAACTGTTAATAGGCAAAATTTTAGCTCACACTACTACTATACTATAGTAGTGTGAGCTATGGTGATTCTAATTTTTTGGAGAAAATTTTTTTTTATATATCTTTGCGTTTCAGATGATTTTGAAACTTTTTTGTTGCGCCGTCTGTCTGTCTGTATGTCTGTCTGTCTGTCTGTATGTCCGTCTGTAACGACCAACCCGCATAACTTAAAAACCGCTTGTCCGATTCAAATGAAATTTGGTACCTAGGCTGGGTCGTGGGCCGTGATGGTCCCATTTAAAAATGAACAAAATCCACCGAACGCAAGCCAAATAAAGGGGTGGGGGTAGATTAAAAAAATTAGAGTTTATGTGAAAATATGGCGTGTGTGATATCAAACAAAAGGTAATTAAGTTTGGAGTTAAACAAAATGAATTTTAGTTTATTTAAAAAAAAGGGTGGAGGTAGATTTCAAAAATTAGAGTTTAAGTGAAAATATGGCTTGTGTGATATCAAATGAAAGGTAATTGAGTCTGGGGTTAAACAAAATACATTTTAGTTTTTTTTTTAAAGGGTGGGGGTAGATTTTAAAAATTAGAATTTAAGTCAAAACATAGCTTGTGTGGTATCAAACGAAAGGTAATTGAGTCTGGAGTTGAATAAAATATATTTCAGTTTTAGTTATAATAGCTCACACTTACACTATAACTATAGTACCTAGTGTGAGCTTAGGTGCCTGTAGATTGGCAGAGTATTTTATTTGGATATTAAGCTATACTTGTGACTTAACGTTTGATATATAACAAACAATAATATCATTTTTCAGAATAGGTATAAATGACTTGAAATAGTTTTTTGTGAAAAAAGCACGAAAGCTAAAAACTGAAGCTTTAAACCCCTGTATCTTAGAAACCATAGGTCGGACAACGATGTGAAAATTATAGCTTTTCATCAGGGCATCAAGATCTACAAGATACTGAAATTTAAAAGAAATCCAACCGAAAGCCACCGCAAATAAGCTCCGAGCGGGATCCTTTAGTAGGAACACAATAAAACATTATTATTATATTTTCGATGCAATAAATAATATAATAATATACATAAATGCATGTATAGTGTATTGTATAGGTAGATAATTGTTTTTGTGAGTATTTCTTTGTGCTAAATTAATATCTAGAATTTGAGAGTTTGCATTCATTAATTCGTTGATAGCACACAAGTTAAATGTTCAAAGCAAACTAATAACAACAAAATCCCAGATAAATTGGGACAAAACTAAGTTAATTTTGTTATTATTTTATTGTATGGATAAAACATGGTAACGACAAACAATTAGTTACCAAATGTTTTTTGTGACGAAATATCTGTGATTCAGTTCATATAAATAATTTGGTAGGTACTCAAAATTGCAAAAAATAATGGCGTGGTATGTGAGTTAGAGAGAGTTGGAAAATTGTGTGCGGTTAGCTAACCAAAAACTCGTCCAAGATCATAAATGAAAATGGTATAACAGTCCAATGGCAAGAACGGAATTCTTAATAACGGGAGATTAGACAAAAACGTCATTCATCAAAATAAGACAAGAGCAAAATCAATAGTATAAAGTCTTTTATCAAAACCGGACAAAATCAAAAAGGACAAAATCTTAAAAAGGGGCCGGGCCTAGCATGAGCAAGTCTCTCCTTTCTTTTCATGTATACAGGTTCGGCCTCTCTTCCTCTCATCATTGAGTAAATAACCCATATAGGGGCAGATGGCGCTGAAATAAATTCGTCTGGTACGCAATATTCAGAGACAACTACTATGATCTAATGGCATTTGTATGATAGGCATGAGCCTCGGAACTCGCACATGTAACTAAATCGTACTAGCAGTCCCTGAATATTGCGTACCAGACGAATTTATTTCAGCGCCATCTGCTCCTTAATATGGTAAGCTCGCCGGTGGCTCCTCTATATGGGTTATTTACTCAATGCTCTCATACAAATCGGTCTCATGGAGGCTTGGCGGCAAATTTAAAACGGGAACAAATAATATGGTTGTTTTTGGACCCAAAAATACATAAAAAAATAAAAGTGTCTGTTTTTTTCCTTTAATTAGGTCCCCTGTCCTTCTTTTGAGAGGTCGAAATTCGTGTTAGCCAAACCGAAACTCTTAGTCAATTAATTGCAAATGAATCCTAAACTAGAGTCCAACATCTGACCTTTTTAAAGGATGGGCCTTGCCTAATGAAATTGCCGTAAGTGCTATAGCAATCCATATGTAGATACGACGTTTTCTTTAGGCATTGCAGTAAAGAAATTGCAGTGACGGACGCTTTAGTTGCATAGCAATATCAGAACCGCTCTTCTTTAGATGAACGTCACAAGCTAGGTCCGACCCCTTTTAATGATTTTGTTCTTTTTGATTTTGTCCGGTTTTGAAAACAGACGTTATACACAACTTCGATTTTGCTCTTCTTGTTTTGAAAAATGACGTTTTTAATAATGTCCGATTATTGATAATTCCGTTTTTAACATAGGACTGTTATGCCATTTTGCTTTATGATCTTAGACGAATTTTTCCCTAACTGTTTATCAAACTTTTTTAATTAAATTTGCCTACAGAGCACAAAACAGGCTTTTGACAGATAACTAAACAGATAAATAAAGGATAAGGGATAAAAAATTGTATCTGCAAAAAATTCAAAATTGGGCTTCTAAATATTACGTGTATCTGTCATTTAATGTCGCATTTATAAAAGATAAAGTTAGCTAAAGGAGAGCGTGCAAAAGGTCAAAATGTATTTATCAAGATACCTACTTAGCACACATAATCTAAAGAAGGGAAAGGTCTGTTTAACTTTTTTAAACAATCTCACATATTGGGGCAAAGTAGGAGTTATTTAAAATATTGTCACGAGGGGTTTTATCGTGACGTAACACAGTTTAAGTTAGGTGTTATGGTTTTATTTAATAATACTTATAATTACTACTTACATTAAATACATCTTGTCTACAAATGTGTATCTTCTCGATACGCTAGACTTCTTATAACTTCTGATTATCGTACTACTTATCTTCACTGTTAACTACGCCTGGGACGTTAGGTTCTCAGCTTACAACTAACTGCTAAACTCTTTTGGAGATGCTTTTATTACAAACCGTTTGCCATTGATAGGATATCGAGATGTGTTTTGTTTCCTGTATAAACATCATCGATGACCGTTCAATCGCTTCTTGTTTATAATAATTATGTATACAATTTATTACACGTTTTAATACAATTTGAACTATATACAGAAGTTTATTTCCTTAGATTGTTTCGGGTTAATGTGCACTTGCTTATAAACGTAACTTGTGCCATTTAGTTAATAGGACATTATTTTCTATCCTGACAATATTTTAAAATTATTTTTACCGACATTTTTTTGTTACAAATTATTAAAATCCAATTAAACCAAAATTTTGATATAAAAGTCTTTTCAATATATTTTGTTTTACCACCAAAAATTTGGTAATTAAATTATTATCTATATAGAAATTAAATGATTTAACATATTTTAAAATGAAAATTTTAAAATGCCTCAATAAAATATAACAAAAATGTTAAATTCGAATCTCGTTTATTAAATGTGGAAAAAATGTCAAATAGTGGCCTTGTTATCTATGCTTTTAAAAAATAAAAAAATTATATATTTTTTTAACACACTTAGTTTGCGATATTTATGTACAAAGGGTTGTTTTACAACTCTTTTTTTATACCTTTATTAATTTAATTAAATTATTTTTTATTTATGTAAACGTTTATTTCATATTGCTTATTTTAAAAAAATATGAATATTGATGTCCAATTTTTACCTTCCTAGCTAGCACAGCAATGGCTAGAGAAGGTATTGTTTTCGACGAAGATTTTTTTTTTGAGATAACCCCGAAAATGTGTTATTTGGTTGTATGTTGACATCTGTCTGTGTGTGTGTATGTGTGTGTGTATGTGTATTTATTTCTGTCCGTAACACGATAGCTCCTAAATCGCTGAACCGATTTTCATAAAATTTTCAGGAAAAATAGTGCTCGACACTCTAACGAACTAATTAGATTTTGGTCAAAATGATAACTTTTTAGCGGAGCATCGCATCAATATGCGGTTATAACCAAAAACTTCGTAGGAGCTTTAGTTTCTGAGATATTAAAAAAACCGTTTTCAAGGCTGGTTATCATAGCTTTACTTGAAGTGTAGCTAGGAAGGTCAGATCTGTCATAGATCCATTTATTTCTACTATGAAGAAATTTAATATTTGAAGACCACTAAGCTCTCTATTACACAAGAATGAAACAGATAGACGTTTTTTACTGGCACAGTTGAGGCATTACAGGGGTTGTGGTGAACAACTAACCTAACTTATCATTAACATAAAAATAAATATAATCATGGGCGGCTCATCGTTTATATGTATATTTTTCAAAAATTAAAAATGTTTCTATGTTTTGTATATGTGCTTCTTTCATTCAGTATGTACAGTCAGGGACTTTTTAATTGGGCGCACTCGAAAATAAAAAATACTCCTATTTTAAATTAGGAAACGCAGTTTGAACCAAACCTCTGTCTTTACACACACATATTATAAAAAAATCTTTTTTTTATTATCAGTACATTTTAAATTTTATCAGAAAAAAAATACAACGGCAATTTAAAAAGTCCCTGACTGTACATATTGATTACTGAGTTAAATGAACCAGAAATGTAGCTATGTGTCATGGTATGAGAGAGACTGATTTTTTTAGATTCAGAAAGGATAGCTTTTTAGAATATCAGCTTTATTTAATCAGTATGTTACAATTTTTATCGTCCACTGCCATTCAAAATCAATCAACTGTTTTTGTAAAGTGACTCGCCCTACTGCCAAAACAGAGAGAATGTAATTCTATTTTGCACAATTTTGACGACATCGATATAATTTGTACAATGGCTGGTGACAGCCACATTTGAAAATCTACATTAAAATTACTTTTGTGTCCAGACGGTAGCTCGGATCAATATACAGAAAATGAGACAAGTCGCAAATTGTCAAAAATACCAGAATTCCGACTTTCGAAAAAAAATTATAAAAAACATTTTAATTAGGTAAAAAGATGTTTTTGTTTCTCTCATAATTTTCCGTGGGTAGCTCGAAAGCTTAACCTCACGGGGTTCCAAGATCTAATGGACACCTAATAAGTGTTGACAGTTAACTGTTTCGTTCTTATGAGACTCCTCAGAACACTGCTTGGTCATTGTGACACCTTTACAAAGTTAATTAGACGGTTTTGTCTCTAATCCTATTATGAGAAAACCCTAGGGTCACTGCATCCTGGAAGCCTGGCAGGCTTCGAGGATGCAGTGACCCCAAGAAAACCCTCGCAAGAAGCATCATCTACCGAGTAAGCAATCCCAAATCTGTCAAGACTTTAAAATGCACTTAATTGAGGTGTAATCACAAAGAAACGTAGTGTAATGTCCCACCGAAATTAGCCACGTTAGGTCTTCATGTAATGTCTCAGCAGTTACCATGTTACATCTTATTACTCTAAGGTTACATCACAGATATTTTTCTGTGGTTACCATGTGCTTTTTGGTAAACAAAGTATAACATAAAGATCAGGTGTGTGGACTGTCAGAAGGTACAGGGTTTAATAATGTTGAAAAATAATATATTTTTTTTATTACTATGGAGATTGCCTCAGATATTTTTGCATTATAGATTTCTGCGGATATAACCTCCTAATTTTTTTAAATTGTTATTATAAAAAGATGTGGTTGTCTGGCTCGTCCACGTATAAGGCCCGGGTTTTACAATTACACAGTCGGCTTTATTTGATGATGAAAAAAGTATTGTCATATTGTAATTTGTTTTTAACTGCATACCACGCCACTGTTCTTTTGTAGTAATTCTTGTTGCAAACAGGTACCTACCACGGTGCCTAGAATAGACCGGTGTTCGGATATGATATATATATATATATATATATATATATATATATATATATATATATATATATATATATCTCGAATATTGACGTCACTGATGGTCCAGCTGTTTTTTGTAAAGAAAAGTTAGATATGATATGAACAACTAATATTTTTTGAAATAATTTTCCTACTATTTTTTAGAACATCCTTATAAAATATAATTTTCTAGACGTATTGTCGTTATTTTTTTAGCCCGCTTTATTTTTTATTACGCAAAACTTAAAATACAAGTCAAACTGAATGTGATCGTTTCGTGTCAAAGGTAAACCGAGGACTTCGGAAGTAAACAAAGGTGTAGGTTAGCGGATTACTTTTGAAGGTGAAACGAACACGGTATTTTCTTCGAATTTAAATTTTTGGGTAAAGAAAAATGAAGCGGGCTAAAAAAAGATAACGACTGGTATGTCTTCAAAATGTTATTGTATAAGAATATACTAAAAAACAGTAGGAAAATTGCCTTGATTTTCTAAAATTCAATAAATATTAGCTGTTCATATCATATCTAACTTTTGTTTACAAAAATCAGCTGGACCACCAGTGACGTAAAAAATTCGACATATACAATATATGATCCGAACACTGGTCTATTCTAGGCACCTACAACTGAACAAAAAAAGGATAAACGCTCAAGAGGCATTTTAATTAATTTTAAGAATGTTTAAAATTCACAACGTATGTGCGGTACTGTCTCGGCCTGGCTACGAGTTAAGAGGGTCTTTGCTTCAAAGAAAGAACCGAACCGAACCTCTTGTTCTAAGGGATATTGCCAGAAATTGTTGTTTTTCAGCTATAAAACTCGAATATGTTATTTAGTAGAAAAGGGACGAATAGAAACTCCTTGTTGACAGTTGTTTTGTTCTTTTATTGACTATTTCGGATTGTTTTAAATAGAATATCTGCATGAAGGCTTTATATTCTGTGAATGACATTAAGCGACAGCTCTTGTAGCATGCCTTAGTGTAGAAATTAATTGAATCTTTAGTGAGGTTTGGGCAAAATGACTTTAATCTCTATTCAATATTTGCGGTCTTTGAAGTTTCAGTTGGTCTCCATGTTCTACAAGCTTCCGTGTTTTAATCTCAAAACTTTTACTCAATTGTGGAACATGGATTTAATTGTTTTAAACTTTATTTTTTCACCCTTTACTTACGTATAAAACTTGGTTTTTGCAAAGTCAGTTGAACAAAGGTTAAAGCCGACCATCGGCATATCCTTTAAAGAGAGTGACATGGGCGGCGGTAGATATACTCATGAAAATTATTTTATTTAATTATGGCGTAAACTAAAGAAATAAAAATAGATAATAAAACTTTCTATTCCTACACCTACAGAAACGACACTGATTTATTTTGTAACTCTGCATACTGCCGACTAAAGGGGTCCCGAAAAGCACACCCGAAAGCAATTAAAAGCGCATCTCAAAAAAATCTGCCAATCAGGTGCCGTCTATCCACCTGTGCTCGGTCGGTTGGAAAACAAATACTTTGTGCTCGGACCGCAAAGAGCAGCGCCTTTTTTCTGTCGGTAGGGTTGAAATTATACCAGGAAGATTTTATATGAATTTGGATAACTTTTGAAGGGCAGAATAAAGCAAAATTTCATGAAATCGATAGAACCCCGTCTGCTCCTATTTCAGGTGACTTTGCAAAAACTAAACACTTTGAAACTTGTAGAGAGTAAAAACGAAATTTCGGTGTTCCTTTGTCTTTATAAATTTTAAACACGTTTCGGTTAGTAAGTATCTCTAACCATTGTCAACTGTGAACTAAACAATCCAGTCTACAGGCTACACTATAGACACTATAATATTAAAAGAGTATTTCCATCGAGAAATACGATAATGAGTTTTGTAACTAAAACAAAACCGGAAAATCCATTAAATAAATAATGAATGCATTTACGAAATCCCGTGTGAGTGTGGTTAATCATATTTGGGAGAAACGAAACACGCGCGCCCTCTTCAGGTTAAGCCTAGTTTCCACCTATGCGTGCCCCGCAGCCAACGATAAAGACCGGCCATGGCGCGTTATAAGGAGTTCCAGGATTCTTATTGTATTGCTTAATATATTATCTGTTTTTACACAATTTAAATAAATTGACAAAATTTTTGGTTCTCGTATAGGCAAAAATTGAAAAAATATTTTGCTGATGTATGTGTTTATTATAGATAAATGAACTGCATCTATCTTTTAAAATTGGACATCACAAACCTAAGCTTTAAGTTTTTTAATTTTTCTTTGAGTGTCATCATCTTTGTCTGTGTTCTTATTCAAAGATTTATTAGCAGACACTAAATCATTATGCTTTTTAATAAAATTATTTAAAAAAACTTTACATGCCCTTAAACTAATTTTCTCAAGATTTGACAATAGTTTTTCTCCACAAAAACACTCGCTAGAGTTATCTAAAGAAAATTTTTTAATATAAAACATTTCACAATAATTTATTAAAAAGAAACAGGTGATTTTGTGAATAAGTGAGATGGTTTTCACGTTCAATAAACTGAATGTATTGGTCGTCAATAATTTTTTGAAAAATTACCCAGCACAAACTTTAATTTATATTTCATCAATGTGTAAGTTAATTACCAACTCATGTTCTTTTAAAAGCTGTATCTTACTTTTTAAATATTGCACACTACCGGAGAGATTACTATCTGTTAGCGATATTTTACAAATCAATTTTTTTATATTACGAGGGTGCAGAAGACATATTACCTTAGTTTTGTAAATTGACATGTACGCACTGGATGACCGGATAAACAAAGATGAAGCCAACATTACAGTGTATCCACAATATCTTCGATTCTCAGGTGACCTTTTCAAGAGACCTAATTGTTCAATAAGAAATGACAATTGAACACATTTTTCACTCTCACTATCGAAAATGTCATTACTCTTATGTCTATTACTTGATCAATCTTATCTTTTACCACTTCTTTCCCGTTTGCAACTTTCATTTCAATAAACTGCATTAGCTTTCAAGTGTATCGGGGCTGTCCAAAAATAAAACTCCTACTTTTTTTGGCAGTTTGTTTTTTGGTATGGACACATTGTTAACATTTTCAAAAAATAAATGATCTCCCTCAACAACTAGAGATGCTAACAGTGATGGATTGTTGTTGAAAAATGTCATCAGGCACAGGCAGACTGTGTCACGTTCTTGGGTAAAAATCCAATTTTTGTTTATTTTAGTATTAGAACAATAAAATTTTGAAATGTCCTCAATATTTGATAAAACTTTTGATATCTTATGAGCTCAAAGTGTTTCAAGACTTTCTTGTATTGCAGTTTCCAGTTGTTGCCTCTCGACATCAGCTAATCGAACAGTAGATACAGGTTGTATACTTAGGTATTTCGGAACATTTTCAACACTCTCCATTTACAACACACTTATCAAACCAAATAACCTGCTCGTTAGGAAAATTTTTGATGCAAACTTGTGGACGTTTTAAGATACTTTAAATCATTAGGAATTTTTCGCAACCAAATTTTATGCATTTGTTTATCCACTGGCAAATTAAAAGTTTACACATATTCGGTTTCAGTTTTATAGTTGGACCGACAACCAACAACACTACACGTTCGCGGCATTGTTGTCTTTTTCGTGGGCTGTGTTATTTTAATAACTTTGATAAAATTCACATAAAATTCATGCCCGAATTAAAAAAAAATCGACGTAAACAAACATACCAAAAGTGAAAACACACATGTTTTATGACAGCTGGCCGGGAGGCGTTCTTTTATGACCCTCCTACGGTCACGTGATATTTCCGCGCCCGGGCCGGTCTTTCTCGTGGGCTGCGGCGTGCCCACCCTGATTCTAAAAACGCGTCACGTGACGGGACATGGCTTTGCACCGGTTTTAAATGCAGTGTCACCTGATGCGTTTTTTGAATCAAGATGGACACCGGAGGCAAATTCTCGTGCCATATGTTTCGAAACAGTGTGGTTCAATAAATAATACGTCATCAATTGGTGACGTTTCATATCTATATTTTCGAATTTATGGGCGTTATACGATGAAATACCGTTCACAGAGGTGTAAATTGTGAACTTATTGTCAATATTTTAGTAAAAACTAAATAAAATTAAGAAACAATGTCTCAATTAAAAAAACTAAATTTTAACATTGATTTTTCAGCTAAACGTCAAAAAATGACATAACGGCTTTTACCTCGTTTCAAAACATGACATTGAATGACACATGTTATATCATTTTTTGACGTTTAGCTGAAAAATCAATATTAAAAAAATGTTAAAATTTTGTTTTTTTAATTGAGACATTGTTTCCTAATTTTATTTAATTTTTACTAAAATATTGACAATAAATTCACAATTTACACCTCTGTGAAGGGTATTTCATCGTATAACGCCCATAAATTCGAAAATATAGCTATGAAACGTCAGCAATTGATGACGTATTTATTGAACCACACTAGCTGCGTTCGTTAATTCCATCTAGATCTAGGGGACGTAGATCTGAATCGTTCGGTAATTCTGCTCAGACTAGTCGAATGTAAATCTGGTTGCTCCGTGGATTTTGACCGACAAAACAAGCAGCGTTCGGTATTTGCATCTCAGACGAGACGGATTTTTGGTGACGTGATTACAGATTAGTCTGAGCAAATTGGAATTACCGAACGATCCAAATCAAATCGATCACATTTGTATAAATGGTTATAACCTTAAATATAACCAAAAATATTATGTACATATTGCAACTCACGCCCAGCTATAATTTTGACAAAATTTTCCTGTGATGAAAATTTATATAATTTGTTGTCTTCAACATCAAATAATTCGATTTCAATCTTTATACATAAAAAAATTATTTTTGTAAACAAAACAAATACACAACATACGTCACAATCTCAGATTAATCTGTTTCATCGATCAAAATGTACGGAGCAACCAGATTTACGTCCGACTAGTCTGAGCAGAATTACCGAACGATTCAGATCTACCTCCCCTAGATCTAGATGGAATTAACGAACGATTTCGATCAAAAAGATTAATCCGACGTAAATACCGAACGCAGCTACTGATTGATCCAAGATTGTGACGGCATGTTGGGTATTTGTTTTGTTTACAAAAATATTTTTTATGTAAAAAGATTGAAATTATTTGATGTCTTTGAAGACATCAAATTATATAAATTTCCGACATCACAGAAAAATTTTGTAAAAATTATAGCTGGGTGTAAGTTGCAATATGTACATAATATTTTTGGTTATATTTAGGGTTATAACCATTTATAAAAATTTGATCGATTTCATCCTAATCGTTCGGTAATTCCAATTTGCTCAGACTAATCTGTAATCACGTGACCAAAAATCCGTCGCGTCTGAGATGCAAATACCGAACGAAGCTACTGTTTCAAAACAAATGGCACGAAAATTCGCCTCGGGTGTTACATCCGGTTCCCACCTACGACTTTCTCGTGGGTGCCCACTCACGCGTCACATGATCTCAATATTAAATGTTATGACAGTCATTTGACGCGTGCGCGGGCACGCACGTAACAGTCGTAGGTGGGAACCGGGTTTTAGAGTAAAGGAACATTTAAACAAGGAACATGGAACAAACTACTAACCGAAACATCGTTTTTAAAATAAATAAAGACAATGAAATTCTGAAATTTTGTTTCTATTTCAAACATAGTTAAACTTATATAATTAGGGAGCGATCGCAAGAGGACTTTACAAAAATTTTCCCAATAATTTTAAAAGCGTTTTGATTCTAATGCGTCTCAGCTTTCCAAAAATTTCAAATAACTCTTCAACTTTTTTCCACGAGCTTAATTAGGCTCGGCCTGTTTATTTAAGTTTATTGGAAAAAATTAAAAACTCAGGTTTTAAGTAAAGGGTAAACTAGTGCGTCAGAGACTTTGCAAGTATTAATTATCTTTTCTATGCGGGCATAAACAGTTTTTTTTTTAAATTTGGTTGTAGTTTCACCGGTTTTATTTAGTTTTTTTTTGTAGTCGAGTAGACTAGAGACCCTCTATATTTGACATATTTAAAAGAAATTGAGACACGACAAACCCATCAAATTCACTTAAACTCACATTTTTTGGTTATGGTATTTTCTTGGCAAGTTTATTGGCGTGACATCAATCATGAAGCAAGATATAAACAAACACGTTTGTCCGTCCCCCCTGTAAATGTTCGGCAAACATTTTTTATTTTTATTTTCTGACGCTTATGAATTAACAAAGACGAAAGATCCATCTCTCTCTAAACAAGGCTAGAGTATAGAGGACCGATATTTCCCACCATTGATTTTGACTTTGATAAGTTTGTCGCGTCTCTATTCCTTATAGATTCTGCTTATATTATATATAACTGGATAGCCCTTTAGATATATGCAAAGTAAGGCAAAAATATTGATATTTCTTATAGAGAGAGCACGCTCCGCAGGAGGTGCTACCTTTTCTTTTTACTTTTACTCTCCGATGATATTCTGTGGTTTTGAAACATCGCGGACCTTTGATGATTTTTAGTCTATACTGGATTTCTACTGCGATTAGGTACTAATAAAGTTTTTTAAATAATCAAAGATATTAACTTCAAAAGGGAACCTGGCTTTTCACTCCTATAAAACTCGTTTTTACAAGCAAGGCATCGTGTTCCCATTTTTTAGTTTGTTCAACAAAAACAATTTCAAAAATTTACAATTGACAATCTCTTTAAAGTATTAAGTTCACAGAATACCACCGGTAATTAGAACTAGAGAGGGAAAGGTTGCAATGCTTAGCATTCATTGTATGTTCTCACTCTGAAAAAACTCTTTAAATTTTTGCCACAGTGTCCCATATACGTAATGTATAGCCGTGGCCGTTCCAGTTACTTCGTATATAAATTCATTGCTTTAAAATAGGTCGTACATAGAGGGTCTCTAGATTAGACAACATATTTTGTAGTTAGAAATATTTAGGAGCCTTTATCTTTTTAGTTGATTTTTATTTGATTTATTTTTATTTTTAACAAATCTTGGAGACCACTTTTTTTAACCACGTACATAGATAAAGAAAAAACATTGATCTGTAGCTAGAGGGGCCAACATGTTATTTTTTATTATATTTTTTAAATATAATAATGAGGTGTTTTAGTCACTGTAAACATCAATTTTGTTATAGTTATGAAACATCAAATTTTTGTGTTTTTTAGCGATGATTTATAAAAAAAAAATAAAATGGCGGACTTTCTCACTTGGCGCTGTTTCATGTCGCTTATTATGATTTTTGACTCAAACTCATAAAAAATTCAAAATGGCGGACTTTCTTATTTACTAACCGATTTGTCTAAAACTCTGAAAGATTGCATTCCGTATAAAACTGTATTAAGTCATCTCAAGCACTGCAAACTTTCAGGTTCAAGGCAAATTAGTTTAAAAATAAAAAAATCCGCTATTTTGGGTCCGCCATTTCTGTAATAAAAAACATAAACTGTAGAGAACACAGTGGTGGTCAAAATAATAAGAGTGCAATCAAACTGTGTGAAAATCTGATCTTGCTCCAACTAAAAAAAAACTAGAGGTATATTTGAAAACTTCAATCTATTTCTGATTTTACAAGCTATGGCAATTTTTCGTATAAAATATTCTAGTGCCCAGGTAGCACGGGGTCATCAAATGACGTCTTTTTTTCGTCGAAAAGTGGTCATTTGGGTGACCAGCAGGTCATCTACCAAAAATGTTGTCTTTAAGGCATCAATTATTTGACGTCTTTTCGTAGTGTAGTTTTTGACGTCTGAAAAACTTCATATATTGGTCACTACCCACACTGCACACTTTGTCCAAGGGACATACACTCATACTTACATAGATGGTGCCCCAGTCATTACTTGTTCGGATTTATACGAAATGTGGGGGTACGTATGTAAAATAAATTAAATATTAAATCAAGACTAACTTCGAGGCTTCTTTCGCTTCAAGGTGGAGATGTGTAAGTCTAGGTTTAGGTCTATTTTGATCTGTCCCTCACAGAACACCGCTGTACCTGTTCCAGTACTTCCAGGTCTAAGTCACAGAAAAGTCGCCTTCTGTGTCTAAGTTTCCTTCAGCGTTCTCAACTGCAGGGAATATTTCATATATTCAGGCGAGTTTAAAAAAAGTCATAAATAGGTCTGTGTGTGTGTGTGATTGATGTTCTGATTTGGTCCCAAATACGTCATATTGCTGACGTCTTTAAAACGTCTGAAAATGACGTTATTTAAAGGTCATTTACAGGTCAGGTTAGAGACGTCAATGGTCATTAAAAATGACCTGTTTTTGACGTTTAAAAAACGTGACCTTACTCCCTGGGTGCCTTTTTAGCAGGTTCAAAAAAAAGCTAAAAAACAGTTTTTTTCTGTGTAGTTTCGGGCAAAAGCTACTAGTACTATTTGAAAGAGTGGTAAAAGTTATATACTTCTTGAGAATTTCATAAAGATCGAACAAGGGATAATTGAGATATATATTTTTTAAATTGGCTAAAATGATCAAAAATTGGCTGAAATCGAGAAAAATTGGTGTTTTTAAGCAATTTTTACCAAGTTTATAAGTTTATATCTTCACTATAATCTGTACAATGATAATGAAATTTTCAGTTAGAGTTACATAACTTTTACTGCCTTTTCGAATAGTACGAGTCACTTTTGCCTAAGACTACACTTAAAAACTTTTTTGTAGCTTTTTTTAAACCCGCCAAAAAGGCACTAGAATATTTTATGCGAAAAATCGCCAAAGCTTGTGAAATGAGAAATAGATAGAAGTTTTCAAATACGAGGTGTGACAATTAAATTTTAAGACTGGCCCCCGCACTAACAGGTTTTAAATCTCCACGCCTCGGGCGGCTGGAGTTATTCACCTTAATGTGCGTGCTACTACCGCGCGCAATCTTGTCGTCTTTCCTCTGCTAGTTTGGCTTACCCAGTGGTTTGAAGTGGATCGTGCATAGCTCATTTGTGAGAATTACGACACACGAAAAAATTGAACAACGTATTAATTTAAAGTAAAACTAAAAAAACGGCTAATGAATGCTTTCGAATGTTAAAGGATGTCTACGGGGAGCAGTGTATGTCTTGTGCAATGATTTTTATGTCGCATAAAAGCTTTTTCGAGGGTCGTGAAGAAGTTAAAGATGATGAACGAGAAGGACGCTCCAACACATCCAAAACAGCAATGCTCATTGTTTTTCTTTTCGATATTAGGGGTGTTATTCTTATTAAATGGGCGCGTGAGGGTCAAATAGTTAACCAACATTTATATTTAAAAGTATTGATATAGCTAAAAGAACGTCCAAGGAAAAAACTTCTAGAGTTGTGGAAGAACAACGCGTGACTGCTCTACCAGGACAATGCACCGGCCCACAATGCCCTATCCATTAAGCAGTTTTTAGTTAATAAGAAGATCCCCGTCGTTAGCTACCCACCATATTCACCAGACTTGGCCCCTTCCGACTTCTACCTATTTCCGAAAGTGAAGAAATCGTTAAAAGGAACCCGTTTTAAAATATTAGAACATGTCAAGGAAAAAACGGCAAGACTTCTTAACAGCCTCTCTTCTGATGATGTCAAAAATTGCTTCCAACATTGGAAAAAAACGCATGCAACGCTGCGTATTTAGTATTTAAATAAAGTAGATTTTTTACACCAGTCTTATAATTTTATTGTCACACCTCGTATACCTCTAGTTTTTTATAGTAGTTAGTAGATTCATATAGTTTTAGGACACTCCTTATATTTTGGCCAACACTTGACTTGGAATGGATTTAACTCTACTTAACAAAACCAAATTTCAAAAAAATTGCGTAAAGGATTTTTAAAAGATGTTTTTGTATAAATCTTTTATTTCCCGTCCGACGATGCCCAGTTGGTCCGGCGCCTAGTTAACGGCGCCCAATTGTCTTAGACCGTATAAAGTTAGCAGGAGTCAACAGCGGCGTAGCGTGCCCGAAAGGGCGGGGGGGGGGGGGGGGGGCGACAGCTAAAAAGGGCGCCTCTGAAAACTGATGAAAAATCTTGCGACAAAAAAAAAAAAAAAAGGTCATCATGTGTGAGGGGGCGGCCGATAAGTCACAAGGGCGCCTCTCACGAATCTTGCGACCAAAAAAAAAAAAAAAGGTCTTCGTGTCGTTAGTTTCCTTTGGCACCCACTCAAGTGGCCGTTCCCGGCCCGACTTAATAAAGCTGAGGGCGCTTCGGCCACCTATGAGGCGCCACTACCCTCGGGGCGGGGGGGGGCGACGAACCCCACGCTACGCCGCTGGGAGTCAACAGGACGAAATCTACAATACAAACCAAAGTTGTCAAAAAGTTGCTCTTTGCAAACAAAATCAACAGGCTTTTCCAATTACTTATATTAATTTCTGAAATTAGGGGATCAAGTTTGTGTTTAAAAACAAATTTTAGTTTATAATATGTTGGCCGCCGAGTTCACAGATCAAAAAATAAAATTAAAAACTGTTATGCTCGAGCACCAAAATGATTAAAGTCATTTTTTCCATCCACGCTCATCGCACACCCATAAGAAGACCCGCAGTCTGATTGAGTACTTTTTAAAGGGACAGGACATACCTATCTACATCTGGTACGAAAGTTACCCGACCCACAGCGGTGAAGGGTACGAAGGCAGGGTGTCCCGAGTATCACCCGACTCGCCCTACGGGGCGGCATCGCTCAATCTCACTAATATTAGGGAATCGGATCAAGGATGGTAAGTACACAACATGTTCTTTTTCTAGACAAATTTTTTAAAAAATAGAAAATACAATATTCTCAGAAATATTATCCTCACTGCCTAGTAACACATGACGTCCCACAGCCGTACTTTTTAGGTCCCAACGTCCTCATACCTAAAAAGTACGTTTTTAAAACGTTCGAAATGAAACGTATAAAAACGTTCACTTTGGACTATTTTCAAACATATTTTTTACGTCTCTTTAGGTCCACAATATTCCCGTACCTAAAAAGGACGTTTTAAAATGTAATTTTTAGGTCCCTTAGAAGCCTAACTTTTGCGTACCTGAAAAGTACGTTTTTAAGAAATTAAAAAAAAATACGTTTTAAAAAGTGCTGGTCAGGACATTTTTAAAATATACCTTTTAGGTCTTTTAGGGCACTCACTTTTCAGTACTTGAAAAGTACGTTTTTAAAACGTCTCAAAAAAAGACGTTTTAAAAACGACAGGACGTTTACAGTACTTAAATTGTACGTACCCTAGACGTACATTGTACGTACATAGGAAATCAAATTAAAATAAAGATAGTGAAGTATTAGGACTAGGTACCATTTAAAACCATTCCGGCTATTAGCAAAATCCGTTGATAAATGTTCGGGAGCGCATCTCTAAAATGAACGTAAAATGTACGTACTATGTTCGTACCTAGTGTTCATACACATTTGTCCGTCCACAGAACGCATTTTATTGGTCCCACGACTCAGCGACGTAAAATGTACGTAAAATGTACGTGCCTATAGTGTAAGTACTATGTACGTACACATTGGTACGTAAATAGTACGTACCTTCTTGGTCCCGAGAAGTACCTACGTAAAATGTAGGTAGCTAGTGGACGTACTATGTACATACACAATTGTACGTACATAGTACGTACTTTATTGGTCCCGGGACGTACCGACGTAAAATAGGCATAAAATGTACGTCGCTAGGACGAAGTGTGCTGTCTGGGTTATGATTTTAAAAAGTCTAATTCTAAATTTTCCTTGCTTAAAAAACTCACCTTTCTAACAGGTACGAATGCAAGGTGGTGTTCCTCAATCGCGCTCCGAACCAGCACAAGAATGGCACGTGGTTCCATTTGGACGTTCACGCGCCACCAAGGTTCGTAGTGACACCGGAAGATATCATCTATGTCAATTTGGGAGATGCGATTATTCTGAACTGTCAAGCCGAGGGAACGCCCACACCCGAAATGTTGTGGTACAAGGACGCCAGTCCGGTCGAAGCGAAGGCTACAATAGGTATGTTAATTTTAATCTACTTAGGCGCGATTCAGACTAGTTTCGTTCCATTATCGCGTGCGAGAGTCATAAAACGGTACAAAAAATCCTTTTTGCGTTCCAAGTCGACGTTGTACTGTTATCGGACAGTCAGTTTTCCGTTCCATCAAGCCACTTAAACTGGTTTCGGACACCTCTGAAATTCAAGGATTGAAGACAGGCGCATTAGAAATGATTGCTCTCTCTCTCTCTCTCTTTTCTTTGTCTGTGTTTATAATATGTTGCACTGGAAAAATTGTATGTAAAACACACACATTTCTAGTTTACATCACCTGAGATGAAAATATACCATGAACTACATTAAAAAAACAGTGAATAACCCAAAAAATTCAAATTTTTGTCAAAATAAATTGAGTTTCACAACCAATTAACACATGGCAAAATGCCGGGTAACATCTGCAGCATCTGTTGATTTTTTGCAAGAGCCTCTTAGTTTTTATTACTACGGGACTGCCGATCGCGTCGGTATCCCACAGGGAAAACAGCTATACCATAGGGTAGCCTGCTTAGAAAAATAAAAACTAGTTTAGCAGGTGATTGGATAGGAATAGAAACATAAGGGTTTACCCTGATCGCAGCAAGTCCCGGTGACCTGTGAACTAAAAGTTAAAAGAAGAGGGATAACACCGAATATGAAATTTAACAACAGATTTGGCGGAAGACCAAACGACTTCGCTTTAAGGCATCGACATTAAGGTCATTAACTATATATACTTACCAGAGTACAAGCTACAAAATGTGATTTTCCTAACTTCTTAGAAGTATTACGATCTCTATTTCCTAAAAATGAATAAAATTACAAAAACTTTGTGAATATCAAGGCTTTCTATAATATGTAGGTAATTTCACAAAAATTTTGTAAAAATCAAATTGCAAAATACAAATAAATAAATATATAAATTTCACATAAAACTTATGAAATTAGAAAAAATAAATATTTTTTCCACTAGTTTCGCCCAAAAATATGTGCTAATGCAAGTTCGTTTTAAGTTTTGGTATATTTAGTTTATTAGGCAGTCTGTAGTGGTTTATAGTTTGTGAATATAAATTAAATTAATTTAATTTTTTCTGAATTTTAAAGAACTAAAATTAAAAATGTAGGTATTATGATAATCCTATGTAATTGTGTAATCCTTCATACGAATTCATACGTTGCCTTCGATATACCTATACTTGTGATAGGCGAGACGACGAAACCTACCCTTTGTTTTAGTCACGTGACTTTAAATTTAACTCTCTCGCATATGATCACGGTTTAATGTCGAACGGCCTGATGGAACACTCCTACTATACGTGCAACGACCGTCACGTCACCGTACCGTCATCGAAAAGTTTGACGGCGCATAATTCACATTACACCGGCCGGCAGGCTCCCTTCTTCACGCCACCGACACTTTTGCTGGGCGGAGTAGTTTATTGACAAAATGGATTTCACTAGATTTACAGCTAGGGTATTATGTTTATTATATGAGATCTGGACGAGGATTTTTTTTTAAATTTCCAAAGTTGTTCTGCTAACTTTATATACATATATATGCCACCAACTTTTTTTTGTTGCATAGAAACATGCCTTTGTTACTTAATAGATACATGTAACATATTTTCAGACTATTTTATCACAAAAAAGTAATGGATTTTTACGGTTTTGGTATGCACAGGAGTATACAGATTGCTGCAACAAATGCTTTTTCAGATATTTCATGATGAAAATTGAAAAAAAAACTTGGTCACGTCGATTTTGTTTGCGAGGGGGCACTTTTTTTAGAATGCATCCCTTATGAGAGGTAATCTTTACCCCTATATTTTTAATAGCGAAAGTGAGTGATACCTTATGTTTTAAAGTTCTTTTAAAAAATTTCGAGAATCCATTGAGAAATAAAAATACAATTTAATAAGAGTCACTGCAAAGTTTTCCTTCAACAAAAAATAAGTGGATGTGTTTAGATTTTTAAAATTTTATCTTAAAAATGTATTACTCTACCCACTCTCCCTATTCAAAATATAGCAGTAAAGTAATCCCCTCAAAGAGGTGGATTCTACAAAAATTTTAAGATACCTTCACAATAAAATTGAAGTGTCTGTTTTTCCAAAATTTATCTAGAATTATCCGAAAAAGCCTGTGTGTAGTTTTTGTTGAAACACTCCGTAGGTATATTATTTATGTAAAATGTTTACTTAAGAAATTGTATGAGTGTAAGTGTAACTTCCCTTGAACCTAAAAAAACACCTCATCTAATATTGACAAAAAAGTAGCTGCACATATATACATAGCTACAACTTACTTAGCTGTAAAAATTGATTTTGTCAAATGTATTATTTGATCTATGTGGGGTAAAGCTAATTTTAATTTTGACAGTTGCTAATGCCAAATATTAACATAAACTTTTTTTAGATTTTGGAGCTGAAAAGTATTATAATAGATTTTGGCTAATACCCCCGAAGCTACAAATGCTAGATATAATATAAAATAAATAGATCTATGACGGATCTGGTACCTTCCTAGCTAGCCTATTATATATATATATATATATATATATATATATATATATATATATATATATATATATATATATATATATTTATCGGCTTCACAACGTTCTGCGTCTTCCGATACCCACTCTCCACTCGTTTCTATTTGCCCATAATTCATCATCTAGGCCTCTTATTCTTATTTCACTGTCTATTCCTTCTCTCCAGCTTCTCCTCGGCCTTCCTCGTTTTCTTCGGCCAGTTTGTTTCCATTCTAATATTTGTTTAGGTAGTCTTCCATCATCCATCATTCCATCTAAAGTACGTTCACCCACTGTCATAATTTCTCTTATTCTTTGATTTGTAACTCTTTCTCTTTTTGATTTCCCTGCTGCTCTTCTCCAATAGTCCATCTCCGTAGCGGAAAGCATTTTTTCTGTTCTATCTTTGATTGGCCATATTTCTGAGCCGTATGTTATAATAGTTTTTACAATAGTTTTTGATATACTTTGGTCCCAAATTATTCCATTCAATAAAGTTATTGCTTTTCTTCCTTGAACGTTTCTATCTTTTATAGCTTTGTCTAGTGTTCCGTCAGCTGTAATTTTTAGACCTAAGTATTAACTATATACTCATCACAGGACTGAATTCGCTGCCCAGTATTTAAGATTAGATCCTGTTTCGTTCCACCAATACACATATACTCTGTCTTATTGATATTAACCTCTAGTCCCCACTTAATGTACTCTTCTATTAGTTTTCGTGTCATATATTTGAGGACATCGTAATCCTGAGCCACCACTATCTGATCATCGGCGAAACATAAAGTATACAAGGTGGTTTCATCCAACGGAATTCCCATGTTTTGGCATTTTCTCTTCCAGACTTTAAGGACCTGTTCCAAATATATCTTGAAGAGCGTAGGCGAGATACAGCAACCTTGTTTAAGATCTTTATTTACTTGAAAGCCTTTGGTTAGTTTTGCTTTTATTTTAACTTTTGCCTTACTATTGCGGTATAACTCTTTGATGGCCTTAATTAGTTGTACGCTTATGTTTGTCTTTTCCAACGCTTTCCAGAGTAGATTTAGTGGTATACTATCATATGTCTTCTGTAAATCTACGTAAAGCAGATGCAGCTCTTGTCCGTATGCCATTTTCTTTTCAATAACTTGGGTTATACAAAAGAGATGATCTGAAGTCGATCTACCCGCCCTGAAACCGGCTTTTTCTTCTGCCTCCATATCTTTATATTCGCTCACCACTTTATTTCTTATTGTTTTGCCATATATTCTGCTTAGCGTACTAGTTACAGATATACCTCTATAATTGTCACATATATCTTTCCTTCCTTTTTTGTGTACTGTGTATATATATATGACGTTTTCCACTCAGTTGGTACCACAGCTCCATTTAAATATTTTTGGAAAAGATTCCGTAATCTCGAAAACAGTTCTTCAGTTTAATTATTTATATTTATTTAATAAGTTCAGCTGGGGTATTTCCGGGTCCGGCAGGCTTACCGCTTTTTAAGGTTGTGCACACGTTTTTGACCTCAGAGATTGTGAGGGGTACTGGAGATCCCCTCGTTCTAATGATATTGTCTCTTTCGTCTTCCTTGAATTCTGCTCTATTTTCAGTTAAAAGTTTTTTAAAATGCTCATCCCATTCTTTGTCTGGTATTGGTGAAATAATATCTCTGCATGTTGCTTTTTTAATCGATCTTATAGTTTTCCAGCTTTCGCTACTTCTCCTACCTCCTAAGTATGAATCTATTTTCTGGCACTTTTGCATCCACGATTGATTTTTCTTATCACTGATCATTCTTCTCACCTTTGATTGCGCGATTTTGTATCCTTCTCTGCTTCTACCTGTCTTTTGGGATAAGTAGGTGTGATATAATTTCCTTTTTTCCTCTATTTCACTTTCAATCTCAGCATCCCACCAATCCTAGTGCTTCTTTTGCAGCTTGATGGATGCTTAATGTGATACATTCGTATTCCTTATCTGGGGTTTCATCTGAACTTGAATTAAGTTTTTCGTACAGTCTCTTTTTGTATAAGGTTTTTACGCTGTCATGTTCTAGGCTTAGTAGATTATATTGACAGTGATTAGCCTATTAACACACTTCAAGTGAACTCCTTGATATATCTGTCTTGAAAACAGGTTTTTGTAATTATTTCATAAACGAAAGCTCCCACGAAGTTTTTGGTAATAATTCAAATTATTGAGGAAAACGTGGTCTACTATATAAAAAAAACAAAAAGAACCATGTAAAAACAAATGTACAACATTGACACTTGCACGTATTACTGCCCCTGGCACCATTTTTTTTTTCTCATTTGATAACCGTGACTCTTTCGCCGACACTAAGGCCGCCATTTCGGAACGCCTAATTGCACGGGTCATCGGCCACCTTTGGAACCCCAGACCGGGTATTTTTTTTTTATCCGGTCCTTTTGTCCCTTAGAATGGCCTACCGACTGAAGGAGTGTGTAACAAAGTCCGCCTTCACGAGATATCCGACCTCATCCGGCCTGGTTACCGGCGTGAATGAAGGGGTAGGACAATATTACATTTTACACTCCCCAGGAATCCTACAAATGTCTGCCGCACCCGACCTCGGCAACCGACGGGGATCGAACCCGCCACTGTAGCAAGCGAGATTCCTTAACTCACGCGCGCGAACGCACTGAGCCACCACGGCTACACGGCACCATTTTTATTTAACTAATTCGATCGATTTTTTGGTTGTGGTCTAAACAAGAGAATTATTGAAATAAAGCCAGGCTAACACACGGCCTTTGTTTACCCACTAAACACAAAAACATTTTAATAACGTCAAAATAATGTATAAGTTAAAAACATAACGTTAGGTTGGATGTTAGTTCTAACGTCATATTCATAGTGAAAAAGAAGCTTAATAACCCGTTTTCTGACGTTAGAATAATAATCTTATGTTTTTATAACGTTTTTTTAAAGTGTTTTTCGAACGTTAAAAAAATATTAATTTTTAACAGTAAAAAATAAATGTTTTTCTAACATTGAAAAATAAATGTTTTTTTAACAATGAAAAAATATATTTTTTTCAAATATCTCTAAGGATAAGGTAACATAAATAATGTAAATAAAATTCTTCTATTTTGAAAACGCAGGGCAGCAACAGTCCGTTTTCGTGAACTCGACACTCAGTAAAGGCAATTTGGCTCGTAGCTTCTGAAAATAAAATTTAAAATTCTATGTAAACCATAATTTTGTAGTAAGTGCCTCGCTACGAGGCCAAACAATTCATGCTCAAGCAGTGGCGCACCCAGGAATGTGTCTTGGGGGGGCCCGACAGCTACAAAGCGCGCCCTCAAAAATCTTGCGACCAAAAAAAAAAAAAAAGGTCGTCATGTCTTTTTGCAACTACGCCACTGCTTGGGTATGGGGGGGGGGGGGGGGGGGCCGAAGCCTCCTGATGTCAAATTTTAAGGTATTTTTCATGTTTTATCATCAAATATGTAGAAAAATATATTAAAAATCTACGGCAGAATGAACCTGGGTGCGCCCATGGCTCAAGTGAATACAAGGCAAACAATTCCAAGGCGCGTATTAACTTTAGCATTAATGCAAACCAAGCATTCGTTTGGTCCCGCTGCGAGGCTTGCGAAGTAGCAGTTTGCTAAACCTCGCCTATGTAACATTTATTTATCAATAAGGACGATTAATTATTATTATATAATTCTGCCTTAAATGAATACGCGGCTTAAAGTCCGGCGGCTAATCGTCCGCGGTGAATTGTCGCATTCCCTGTCTGATTATCTATAGGTATGCGATATTTCATAGAAAACCATTTTTTTTCTTTTGTTTACTTTTTCTTACCTGATTTTGTGGTGCTTCATTTAGATCACTGCATTTGTTGTTCTTTAACTATACCATCTTTCCCACACAACTGGAGTAATATTCCGATCCAAATATGTATTCACTATCAATATTAATAATTGTGCTTTAAATTTGCCATGTTTGTTTCGGCAAAATGCAAATATTTTAACCGAAATTACAAAAAGCGTCTTTGCTACCGACTCGTATCAACTCGCAGCAAAACGCAACTAATGGCGATGTTCAGGTAGTGGGACTGCTATACTATAGAGGGCGCTGCCATCGCACCCTCTATAGTATATATTTTTTTAATGTTTAAAAAACAAAACATTTATTAGCTTCATATATCTTAAATTCAACGTTAGAAGTAAGACCTAGGAAAATAAAAATAACCATATATTGATGGTATTATTTTTAATGTTAGTGAAATTATGGTTTTTTTAATGCTGGTTTCTTAACGTTATTAAGAAATATATTTTTGGTAATGCTTTTACATGAAATTTTCGTTAGGATTTTCTACATGTTTTTTTAATGTCAAAAGTTGACTTATTGTTAACACACATTTGATTGTACTTAGTGGGTACTCTATGAACCGGAATAAATAGTGCCTTCTTTTATTAATTAAAAGACGAAAGTTTTAAATTCGACTTTGGTATGTCAATTTTGAAGGATTAACTGTCAGTTTTTAATAATGAATAAATTTCAATAATAATAAAAAAATCTAATATTTTTCTTTACTTTCAGGGATTTTTAACGACGGCACCGAACTGCGCATATCGAACATACGGCACGAAGATATCGGCGACTACACCTGTATCGGAAGAAACGGCGAGGGGCAGATCTCGCATACGGCTCGGGTCATAATAGCGGGTGGTGCTGTGATAATGGTACCGCCTACTAATCAGACCAAACTTGAAGGGGATAAGGTAACGCTAAACTAAAAAATATTTTTATCTGATCATAAATATTTAAACCATTGACTATTAAAATATATACAGGGTTCCTGGAATGCGATTTAGGAATATAAACTTGATAAGCTAAATAGAAACGCTATATAGAATTTTTGTGACTTAAAGAAAAATAAAAATCGATTTAAAAAAATCATTGTTATCCAAACGTAACACGGCTGTCTTCAAGGGGTGAAAGGTGTACAAAAACTGCCGCCAAAAACGGGCTAGTGGATTTTTTTCTATGGAAGGATACCTTTCAAATGCACTTTTGGGCGAAATCGCACCTGATCATGTATGAAAATGATGATTTTTTGTATTTTCGATATGACTAGAAATTTATTTTTCCACCTTTTCCTGTCCATTACTGTCTACAATCAAATTTGACACAGGAATATTATTTTATCTATTGTTACGCCTTCTCGACACGTACAAACTCTTCCTGGCAAGTCAGAAAAGGGCTCTACACTGGTGTTATTATGTTTCAATTTCAGAAATTCCTCATGTTTACGTCTGCCCTGCGCTAATAATAATAAGTACTCGCGAACTTTTATTGTACTGTTTACAAAATCGGCCGGTAGGGCTCTCTTATGTTCTGAAACCTTTCTGCTTATCTGTTATCCACAAGATTTTGAATGCCATTTTTTAATGCGATTTCAAGCTGTTGTTAATAATTAACGGGCAGCAGACAGCTACGTCATCTCACCCTTGTCCATTTTGTTTTGTCAGTCTCAAAACATTGCGAAATTGCGACTCCGATTGCGAGATAGATGATAGTGATCAGCCCCTGGGATTGAAGACTTATGGGGATTTAAAAAAAGATTATAAGATGTTCCTTTCTGCTGGAAACGTCAAAAAATTTGCCAAATATTACCACAGCACAATAAATCCCCCTCTTTTTATCGAGAATGACGACCATTCGGTCATTGAAAAATGTGTAATACCAGAACTTCACATTCTGCAGGGCTTCACAAATCACCTTTTTTGGAAAGGATTGGTACCCCTGCTGGGAAGAGAGAAGGCCCTTGTTTGGGCACTAAAAGTCCAAGTGATTTCCAAGAGTTACCATGGGGAAGTGTTTGAAGGTAATGCGTGCCGGAAATTACTGAAAAATGCTGACAAACGCAATGATGAAGATATCTACGGCCATGTTGGGTATTTCAAAATTCTGCCCTTTATTCAAGCTTTTAAGGAAATGAATAAATTTGTAGACTCCTGTTTTTCCAGAGGCCCAGTTTATTCAGACATAGAAAAAAGAGTGAACGAAGTGCGCAGAGCATTTTTGGCGACTGAAGTTTCGGAAACATTAAATATTCACGTACTGACGAGACATTTAACAGATTGTCTGAAATTTTTATCTGGCTTTGGATTAGATGATTGGTCAGAGCAAGCTGGCGAATCCGTGCACCATGAGTTTCTGAAATTTTGGGATAGATACAAGATAAATTCTGCTTATTCAGACAAGTTGAAAAAGGCAGTTGTTGCATTTTCTTCTCAACATATATGATCAATTTATGTTATAAATGAACTTTATTTATTAATTTATTTGTTGGGAGATTTTTATTTTTGTTACTTTTTTGATCAATTTGTTGTTAAAATAAACTATTTTTTTGTTTCTTGTAGTTATCCAATTGTAGTAAACTTTTTGTAAGATCGTGCACAGGCAGATTTGTTTCTAGCGATTAATTTACAGTAATTATTTTCATTAATTCTGATTTCTGTCAAGCTCACATCGTTTGTGAAAATTATCTATTTCTTAAATGTGAAAAATACAGAAAAATTATAATTCCGACTATAATTATGAGTTTTTTAATAGAATCCTCTACCCCCCATTTGCCATTTCTACTAAAATGTGTTCTAGTGGCTACAAAACAATTTTCAAAAGTATATACTATCCTATCTCAACCGAAATTGGGTTGGAAACAGTAGAAAAGAGCACAAATTGGAGAATTTTTTTTTCTCTTCAAATCGAAAATATAGATAATGATCCATTTACATAAATGATCAGATATGATTTCCTTGAGAAGTGCTTTTCAAAGGTATCCCCCCCTAGAACAAGTTCTATTTGCCCATTTTTAGCGGCAGTTTTTTTACACCCTCGACCACTTGAAGACAGCCGTGTTAAAACGTGTAAAAATACAAAATTAATAAAAATTGTGTGTGCTTAAGACCACTCGGCAAAAATGTAAACTTCAATAAGACGAAATGAATAATACGAAATACAAGATTTTTTGTGTTGTATATTGATAAAGTATTATACAAAGTATTAACATATAATTATAATTGGGTATAAATTACTCTGGTAAATTTTGCTCTGAGTGGCCTTCATGTGCGTCATCATATCGCTCTGCTGACTGTTCCTCTCACAGTTAGTCGACTCGAGCCGACTTCACCCGAATAAGCGTTACATAGCCGAGCGTGATGGCTCAGTTCAATTCAGTACCCACAAAAAGTGCTAAACGCGCCTAAAGAAGTTTACACTTCAAAAATATTGGATTGTGTTCCTTTTAAATTGTAGTGGCAACCCCGAGCTATATATATCTCTCCCTTTCTTTCTCGTGTCAACACACGGCTATTCCCGACCCTAGATCTAGCTTTAAGAACCCTGTATACCAGTCATCATTCGTTTCGTAGGTGGAAACCCTTTAGTGAAGTTTTTGTTGAGTGAGTTTTCCTTATAAACCAAAACTTTTTCTTTTGACAGGTCGAATTTCACTGTGAAGCGAAAGCCCAACCCGGCAACGTTACAGTAAAATGGTTCCGAGAAGGAGCTCCGGTAAAAGAGCTGGCATCGTTGGAAACTAGGGTGACCATTCGACGGGACGGTTCCCTAGTGATTAATCCAGTGAGCTCTGACGACTCTGGGGAGTACCTTTGTGAAGTCAGCAATGGCATAGGCGAACCTCAGTCGGCTGTGGCCTATTTGAATGTGGAATGTAAGTATTCTTTTTCTTAGGGTATTCTCTAACAGATTAATATGGGTAATACACAGGGCGTTTTATATGTTTCATATGTAATAACAATAACAATAATAATAAGTTGGGGAGCAAAAGTTTGAAGTAAATTATGATACAAAAAAGATACTTGGGAAATACATGGAAGCACTTGGGAAATACTAGGAAATGCCTTGGAAATTTGGGCAAATACTGGGAAATATACCGGGAATTATGGTAGATATTTCCTTTTGATGTACAAAAATTGACGATAGAGCCACGCCTCGGACTACGGTCCCTAGAATTAGACCGGTTTTCCGGTCTTTTATATGTCGAATTTTTCACGTCACTGGTGGTCTAGCTGATTTTTGTAAACAAAAGTTAGATATGATATGAACAACAACTAATATTTTTTGAATTTTCTTAAAACTAAGGCCATTTTTCTACTGTTTTTTAGTATATTCTTATACCATAATATTTTTGCGACATACCAGACGTTATTTTTTTAGCCCGCTTCATTTTTCTTTACACGAAAATTAAAATTCGAAGATAATAATGTGTTCGTTTCATCATCAAAAGTAATCCGCTAACCTACACCATTTGTTTACTTCTCAAGTCCTCAGTTTGACTTTTATTTTAAGTTTTGTGTAATAAAAATAAACCGGGCTAAAAAAAATAACAATACGTCTCAAAAATTAAATTATAATTTTTTAGACGTATTGTCGTTATTTTATTATAAGGATTTTGCCTTAGATCCGAAGATCGATCTATTCTAGGGACCGTGGGGAGCTACTACTTTGAGAATGTGTTTTTTTAAGAATTTGGTTTTATCTGTTCCTCCCTATAATTTTTACAGTTTATGTTGTCGGAAATAAGTCTGAGTCGTTCTCCAACAATTTTTCTGCAGCAACGGTCTTGGTGCGACTCACTCCAGTCTTCTACTTGGAACTCGCGATTGAAGCATATGGTCTAAACCCACGTGATTTAAGTCTACGTGTGAATGCAGCTTTTGACTTTTGCAAAACCTACCTACTTAACTAATTATGGTACCAAATATTCTCGCCTCGTACCTTTATTAAATTGCGGCTATAGAGGAAACGTGCCTATTATCACATAGGTTCCTAATATCGGATAGTCGAATTTCCTAAACTAGTTGCCCCATTTACCTGCGTGTGCATGTACCGATGCTACACCAAGCTGTACAGATTCTACATAAATTCCAGATTTCTGCGGCAAGTTTTTATTTGCTGTTCAGTTGTTTTACGTGAAATCATAGTGCACGAAAATTTTACCGCAGCTGATTATAGGCAATCTATTCTTAGAAGGTGTTGCGTATCCGCTCACATTCTTTTCTAGTTTATAATTTCTAGTTTTTACCTTTTCTTTTTCTTAAATATAAACTGCATAAAATGCCCACAAGTAATTTAGTTTTTGGTGAATGCGCTCGTGAGCAGCAAGAATTTTATTTATTTTGTTTTCTCTCGATTTAATTCCTTATCGCGAATTAATATTGGGAGGCCTTTTTTTTATAGAAAGATTCGAATTTTTCGTTCAACATTTTTATTTTAATATATTATATTTTCAGTATAAAATTCTGTCTATCGTAAGAAGCAGTGTTTATGCTCACGCACTTTTCACCTTTTGTGATCGCTTAATAATGTCCAATTATTATTTTACAAACTATTCACTCCACAAACATTTTGAGTGGTTAAAATTGTGCATTGGATTGGTTGTTGATGGTCTGCCAGAGGATCCTCGAGAAGAAACCATTTGGGGCAAATAGTGGGAAAACCTTGGTAAGTCCTCCCAATTCAATCTAATTTTATTCTGGCTATATTTTTTGTGAAAAACCAAATCATTAAAAGACCAGCACACAACATCTGGTCCTACCGGAGCCGAATTGGAACCCGGTTTTTCTTAAAATTAGCAAATAAGATTCTCGTATTCTCGTTTTGTAATTTTAACCATTCAGTGCGAGTCAACAACAATTTTTTGTGTCGCCTTCTTTTTTGCCGGACATTGAAAAGTCACGGTCGCTTAAAACTTTTTTCTAAAATATTGATTTTAAATAGTTATTTAAACAACAAGGTTTGAAAACGACTCTTTGCACACGGTCGAGACAGTTTGGTAGACCGAGCCGCAGGCGAGGTCTACAAGTCGAGGGAGTGTGCAAAGAGGTTTTCAAACGAGTTTTTTACAATATTTTTTATACGACTGCTAATAAAGAAAGAAAAATCAAATTTTAATTTAACTTGTTTTTATTTCCGACATTTTTACAAAACTTTAAAAATTCAACAATTTTTTGACGTATCTAATCAACAAAAAATACGAGCAGTGACGGTTGCTACGGAACTAAGCCAACTTATATTGATGGGTGACAACAACAAAAATCACAATGACGGGAGACCCGTATGCAGAAATGACATAGGCGTGCGCAAAAATGACATAAGCGTGTGCAAAACGCCATTTTCAGATCGTGTTCTCCGTGCGCAAAACCCCCCTTTACAAGACAGTCGTATAAAAAATATTTTAAGGAAGGTTAGTTATACCTACCTATTTAATTTGATTTTAATTTTAAAATTAAGTTTATTTTTGCGAAATATAGTAGGTACCTACCTACTAGTCTATAGGAAATAGTTTAACCTGATTTTATACAGAGTGTAAACTGTAGCAACTGCAATATATAGGTAAATAGCTATATTAAAATAGTGATTTTTGTTTTTGGTATTTTCTTTTCATTGTTTAATTTACGCAAATAGACAAAATGACTAGTAACTCTAATAAATTAAAACAGTATAAAGCCCTTCGGCAAATGAACTTTAATCAGATGCAGGATTTAAGAACTTTATCAGAAAACATAAGTCAGGATGAAATGTCCAGTTTACAATTTAAATTATTATATCAAAATAAAGATCAGATATCTCTTGATTTTAATAAAAATCACGGGAATGTTTTATCCTTGATGGCTATAACTGAAGATGATGCAACAACCATGGATACTGAGGACGGTGTCAGAAAACAGTTTGATTTTAATCTAGCTTATGTCTACGCAGTTTATACTACGCATTTTGATCAAAAATCTATCACAGTAGATTTCGCAGCAACTGCTACGTGCACTCAGAATCAGGTGCAAACTTTAGCAAGTATACGCCCTAGCTTACCAAAATTAGATATTAAAAAATTTTCAGGAAACTTACGCGATTTTCGTTCGTTTATAGATATGTATAATTCGGTAGTGCACAACCAGCCCTCCATACCCTCTGTTGAAAAATTTAATTATTTGCGTTCTTACTTGGAAGGGTCGCCGCTCGCTTTAATTCAGTGCCTACAACCAACTGACGCTAATTACCAAATAGCTTACGATAATCTCGTCCAACGCTATGATAATAAACGGTTAATCGCTTTTAATCATTTGCAAGCAATCGATAATGCACCGGTTGTAAATTCTTCAAAAAATGGAAAACTTTTACGCACGCTAGTAGACACCTTTACAGAAAATCTCGCAGCCCTTGATAATTTAATTTTTGATACCAAAAATTGGGATTTTTTGTTATTTTTCTTATTTTCCAAACACTTGGATCAGGATACCATTACGCGGTTTGAACTTGAGGAACACACCAACTCCAGTGAAATTCCCACATTCGATTCTCTGAAAAACTTTGTTTTAAGACAATGTAACGCATTGGAGACGCTAGAATATTCTTTAAATAATAACAAAAATTCGAGTTTTACAAGTTTCAAACAATCACAATTTAATAAAGTTGATAACTCAAAGGCCAAGGGGCAATATCCATTTAAAAGGACTAGCCCGACTACGCAAACTTTTTTCGGTAATACTCTTAGTAAACCAACAAATTTTTGCCATTTTTGTAGACAGGAGTCGCATTTAATATATCAGTGTCCCGAGTTTAATTACAAAACTCCGCAAGAACGCCTAAATTTAATTAAAAGTAAAAACTGGTGCACAAATTGTTTAGGTTTCCACAATATAAAACAATGCAAATCGCAATCTGCGTGTCGCGTCTGCGCTCTTAAACATCACTCATTGCTTCACGTGTTACGTAATCAACCCCAAAATATGGATAATATCCCGCAAAATAATAATAATAGAGAGTTTCAGACTATCTCAAACGTTAACGTTAATTCGCAATACGCTGAACCTAATATGCCACACGCTAACGCAAACGCTAACTTCTCTAATGGTAATACGCATTTCGCTAATATTCAACCTTCTTTCACTAACGCTACAAGGGGCTCACGGCCCTCGCTTCCATTCTTTGATGCTAATCAGACACCCGCAAGACAACATAATTTCTCTAGTGCACAACCTGCGCCGCAGGCGCATTCTTCCGCGCCCTCCGCTTCCAATACCCACTGTGGCATGGTGTCAAATTCTTCAAATACAATCTTGGGTACGGCAAAGGTAGATATTCAAGATTTTTGTGGTAACTTCCACCAAATTCGCGTTATTTTAGATAGCGGTAGTTCAAGTAGTTATATTTCTCAAAAGTGTTTTAAAACGTTAGGTTTACATAAATACCCTTTATCTCTCACAATTCAAGGTATAGGAACCATGAATGAGGTCGTTTCCAATGGTGGAACAACTTGCGTAATAAAACCAATGGATAAAAAAGGTCCTTATTTTTACGTTAACGCGATTATTATTAACCAAGTCTCTTCTGACATGCCCGCCGCGGTAATTAACGGAGTTGACTTCTCATATCTCTCTAATATAAAACTATCAGACCCTCAGTTTTTCCAACCCGCTGGTATTGACATGCTTTTAGGATGTGAAGTTTTTCCTTACATTTTAAGGAGTGGGTACGTTTATAGTCAGCCACATTTACCGGTTGCAATAAATACTTGTTTTGGGTACATTGTTATCGGAAAACTTGAACAGAATAAAACAAAAATGGTTTCTACAACTTCGCTTTTCTTAAAAAACGAATCGCAAACGCTCGAATTAGATAAGTGCATTAAAAGATTTTGGGAAATATAAGAAATTCCAAAAACAAATTTTTTATCGCCCGAAGAAGAAAAATGTGAAAAACATTTTTTAGAAACCCACAGTAGGGATAAGTCGGGTCCCTATATTGTTGAATTGCCCTTTAAAGATAATGTACAAAAATTCGATACGAAGATTTCACGCGCGTGCGCAGTTAGACGTTTTTTATCTTTAGAAAAACGCTTTTCCTTTAATGAAAATATGCACGCTCAATATTGTGAAATAATTGAGGGATATCTAAAGGATGATTACTTAGAGCTAGTTCCCGATTCTGCGCGTAACAATGATTGCTATTATCTGCCGCACCACCCTGTACCAAAGGGTGATAAGATTCGAATTGTTTAGTGCAAACCGAAGTGCAAAGGTGAACTGTTTTTCATTAAATGACAATCTCCTAGTAGGTCCTAAGTTACAAAAAGAAATTTTCTCTATTCTTCTGAATTTTCGTCTTCATCCTATTGCTTTCACATGTGACATTGTCAGCATGTTTCCACAACTAAAAGTTGCTTTAAAGCATACAGACTACCAAATAATACTCTAGAGATTTCCTAAGAATGAGGAAATTAAAGATTATAGATTTAAACGTGTAATTTTCGGTCTCTCTTGTTCACCATATTTAGCAAATCGTGTTGTAACCCAACTTATTGCAGATGAAGGCCATTGCTTCCCTCTCGCCTCAGAGGTTCTGTCACGTGACATTTTTGTTGACGACTGCGTGACGTCATGTAAATTTCTAGATCAAGCTCGTGAATTAGGAAGTCAGTTAGTCGAACTTCTTAAACTCGGTGGATTTGATCTTAAAAAATTTTCTAGCAACAGTTCAGAATTTTTAAAGGATATACCAGAATCACATTTAGTTTCTAAATCTTTTAATTTTGATTCAGAATCGGAAACGGTGAAAATATTAGGTCTTCATTGGATCCCAAGATCTGACAATTTTGCATATCGCATTCAACCACAGGATAAGGGTTGTACTAAGCGCGCAATCTTGTCTGAAGTAGCTAGATGCTACGACCCCATGGGCTACTTAGCTCCGCTAACGCTTTTTGCAAAACATTTAATCCAAATGCTCTTTTCATTAGGAGTTGGATGGGACGACTCCCCGCCTCAGTTTATTGTAGATCGTTGGCTACAATATAAATCCGAGCTACCTACGCTTTCGAATTTTCAACTACCCCGACTCATTAGCTTTAATCAAGATTATAGCTGTGAAATTCATGGCTTCTGTAATGCTAGCCAAAAGGCTACGGCCTGTGTAATATATTTTCGTATACTTTGTGAAGATTCATTTCGCATTTTCTTAGTTGCGGCTAAATCAAAAGTGGCACCGCTTTCTATAGTTTTAATTCCACGGTTAGAATTAATTCGTGCAAAGATGCTCGCTGATTTAATGCATGTAGTTATTAACACGCTTTCGAGACAAATAACTTTTTCAAAAATTTTTCCTGGTGTAACTCCACAGTTGCATTGACTTGGATAAAAAATCCTCCATATCGCTGGAAAACATTTATTGCTAATCGGGTAGCGTCTATATAAGAGAAAATATCTCCCTCTATATGGCGTCATATTAGCACTGAAGCCGCGGTTTATTACCCATGGAGTTATCCAATAATTTGTTATGGTGGGCAGGTCCTGATTTTTTGCGTCAACTACAGGACACTTGGCCTACTACAAAATTCGTTGAACCCGAAGGCATGGATGAAATTACACTATGTGAAGAACGCAAAATTACGTTGGCTGTTTTTATAAATGACAACCGCTTAGATTATTTATTAAATACTTATTCGTGTCTTTCAAAAATACTTAGAATTCTGGCTCTATGCCTCCGCTTTTGTTTAAAAATAAGAAAACGAGAATTAAATACTGGTTTTCTTACAATATTTGAGCTAGATTCCGCTTTAATAATTTTAATTAAACACGCGCAAGCGCTAGAATTTTCTGATGATATTACAAACTTACGAACCAACCGACGTCCTTCTAAACCACTCCGCAAATTAAACGTTTTTATTGATCCAGAAGGCATTTTATGAGTCGGTGGTCGCCTTCACAGATCTCAATTAGATTTCGACAAAAAACACCCCATTTTATTGCCGCGAAAAAATCGACTAACCGCATTGCTTATTGAACAATTTCATAAAATTTACTTACATTCAGGTGCGCAGACGTTGCAGCATTTATTGCAGCAAAGATTTTGGATTTTATCCGCGAGACGAACTATTAGATCGGTCATAGGAAAATGCATGACTTGCTGGCGCTTAAACCCCAAGCCTTATATACCTCCAATGGGCAACTTGCCAAAGGAGCGCATTTCTAAAGCAAAGGCGTTCAGTTGCGTTGCAGTAGACTTTGCGGGACCTTTCTTTACTACTCTCGGGAAATTACGTGGAGTAAAATCAACAAAATCGTATATATGCATATTCGTGTGCTTTGTCAAAAAGGCATCTCACCTGGAATTGGTTTCCGACCTTTCTTGCGAGGCATTTCTTTGCGCACTACGTAGATTCATTTGTCGCAGGGGACGCACAAGTTCTATTTGGTCGGATAACGCGTCGAATTTTTGCGCTGCGAGTAAACAAATTACTGAAATGTTTAAGTATGCAACTGATTCTGAGAAAATAGAATGGAAATTTAGTCCATCTCTTGTTCCGCATTTTAATGCTTTCGCGGAAGCAGGAGTTAAGTCTGTTAAAACTCACTTGTATCGGGTTATTGGTGAACAAAGATTAACTTATGAGGAGTTTTATACTGTTTTGGTTCAAATTGAAGCCGTACTTAACTCTCGGCCTTTATCACCATTACCAAACGATCCAAATGACTTAGCGGTTTTAACACCCGGTCATTTTCTATCACTCGAACCTCTTTCTGTTTTGCCAGACAGAGACTTATCACATTTGAAATTAAATCAAATGAGTCGCTATCAGTTGTTACAACGACTGCACCAAGATTTTTGGTCTAGGTGGCACAAGGAGTATTTGCATACCCTTCAGCAGCGCGGAAAATGGCTAGAACCCAATTCCCAACCTGCTGAAGTGGGTACTCTTGTGCTGCTTAAAGTCGACAATTTACCACCCACCAAGTGGAATGTTGGTAAAATAATTGCCTTACACCCGGGTGCAGACGGAGTAACACGCGTTGCTACAGTCCACACAAATCAAGGAGATTTTAGGAGACCAATGGTAAACCTTTGTCCTTTACCAGTCTCCACAAACGATACTACATAGTTAAGGTCCGCTGGGACTCTTAACGGCGGGCAGGATGTTGCGTATCCGCTCACATTCTTTTCTAGTTTATAATTTCTAGTTTTTACCTTTTCTTTTTCTTAAATATAAACTGCATAAAATGCCCACAAGTAATTTAGTTTTTGGTGAATACGCTCGAGAGCAGCGAGAATTTTATTTATTTTGTTTTCTCTCGATTTAATTCCTTATCGCGAGTTAATATTGGGAGGCCTTTTTTTTATAGAAAGATTCGAATTTTTCGTTGAACATTTTTATTTTAATATATTATGTTTTCAGTATAAAATTCTGTCTATCGTAAGAAGCAGTGTTTATGCTCACGCACTTTTCACCTTTTGTGATCGCTTAATAATTTCCAATTATTATTTTACAAACTATTCCTAACTCCACAAACATTTTGAGTGGTTAAAATTGTGCATTAAATTGGTTGTTGATGGTCTGCCAGAGGATCCTCGAGAAGAAACCATTTGGGGCAAATAGTGGGAAAACCTTGGTAAGTCCTCCCAATTCAATCTAATTTTATTCTGGCTATATTTTTTGTGAAAAACCAAATCATTAAAAGACCAGCACACAACAGAAGGTAAGACAAATTATTAATTTGATATACATCATTTGATTAAGCATATTGTAAGGTTTTATTTGATGTATAATTTATTAGTTTAATGCAGTTTTGTCTTTTCGAAAAGGTTGATAACCTCACATATAATGTATGCCCTAATATCGGACACTATGGGTTGTTTTTAGTTTTAAGCGTTGTAAAAAGTATATTAAAAAAGCTCTAACTTTACTATGGGTTCCAAATATCGGACATTTGCGATATTGGGACTATCTCCTATCCGATATAAGGACACCATTTTTAAAATGGTGATTTTTGTATTCCAAAATATATTTTTATCTGCCTCAGAAAAGAATTAAGTTTTACATTTAACATTTCAGAATATTGAAAAATATAGGTTACGTAATTATTTGCCAACATGTACTTCTGATATATAGCTGAAATTTTTATTTTATAGGCTAAAACAAAAAAGTATCCGATAATAGGCACCTTTCCTCTGTACCATTACTTTAGAGACAGATGTAATATTCATATGTCCCTGATTACTTTAATATATTGCCAGAGACAGATGAAGATTCATCTGTCCCTGATTACTTGAAGATATTACCAGAGACAGATAAAGATTCATCTGGCCCTGAGATGCATGATTCAAAAAATATCCCACCATGATTTTTTGAATCATGCATCTTATTCTGTTTTATATCTTACAATTTTACTTTTAAACAGGTACATATGCATACTTATTAAAATACCTTTTTGTAAGATTTCTGTTTACACAGAAAAGTTTTCTTAAAAATGATCTTTTTCGCCCACCGGATATGTTCTATATCCGTTTATTATTTTATGCTGTTTTATATCTTATAATTTTGCTTTTAAACCGTTAGGTATGCATAAAATTATTAAAAGACGTTTTTGTAAGATTTTCGTTTAAAATTTCTCTTACACAGAGGTCTTTTTAAAAATCTTCTTTTTCGTTCGTCGGAAAATCAGTTTATTATTTTTCCTTTAATTAAGAATCATTTCAGTTATAATATAATGAATCTCTAGTTCTTTTAAACTTGTTAGTTTAATTAATATAAGATCTTGTCTTTTAAATAAATGAGCAAAATATTGGAATAAAGAAATTTTACGTTTTCTGTTTCAAATTAAAAGAGTTTCGTTTTATATTTAACAAGAAATTTAAATTAAATTTTCCACGGGAGTTTTTCGAACGTAAACAAATACCTACGCCGCACGGAGGTCAGCTTGTCTAATTTAGACGATCGAAACCTCAATATCGAATGATTTTCTATCATAACCACTAAGTCCTAAAAAAGTGTCGAATTACCTTATTAGTAAACCCCAATGCAGAAAATCGATCAAATAACTCGTTGTCACTTGTCACGACGACAAGTCATAGACCGCTTGATAGCCTGTATAATGATTGGCACTTATTCTGTGCGGAAAGGCGATTTTCAAAAGTGCTCCAAGCTGGTAAACCAGAGTTTATATGGTGATTTCTTCACGCATATTATAAATATGGGTTAGTATCTTTAATTTTTACTATTAAAACATTTTCAATGTTTCAATTTGCTTATTAAAAAAATTAGATAAAAGGTTTGTATTGAATATTATGATTTTTCTAATATGTATTATATATATTGGACTAAAAAGTCCATATCATTATCAATTTGTGACTCTATTATTTCAATCATGTATCAAGGGTTGTATTTTTGCTACATTCAGCTGCCGCACAGTGGAACGACCTTATGGGAACAGAGGGACATGAGGTTTTTTACTTGAAACTTTTAATCTAGAAAAGCTAGAAATGAGTTTTTTACACAGTTATATTGTCTTAGCAACGTCTTAAATAAATAAAAAAATTATTACTTTACATGATTTAAACCATTTATAGGGCGACCCAAAAATATAGTGCGTTTTACAAAAACCTTTTTTTTTATATGCATATAACTTTTCTTAAATGTCATCTAAATTTTTCGTTTTGAATTTTTTGGAAAGAAGGAGCTTTCAATTTTATTATAAAAACATATTTTTTTAAAAAACAGTAAAAAACTAGACAGGGTGTTCAACAAAAATGAGTCTTTGACAATTGCTATTTACTGAAATATTTTTATAGAATTTTCATAATTTTAGTCATTTTTGAAAAAGCCACTAGGTATTTCAACATTAAAAAATTGTCACTTCCGACATTTCATAAACAATTAAGATGGCTGACAAATTTAGCTATAAGCTATTAAAAAAATATATTTTTGTATTTAGGCAGCTAAAAATATACATCTGATTTGCTAACCATTTTCAAAATAAATTACAGAGGCAAATAAACATTAAAAAATCAAGTATGCCACTATGGCTATCTTGGTAACTATAAGAACTACAAAGTTGGACAAATAAAAAAAATAAAAAATACCAAACTGAAGAACTTCAAAAATACAAAAAAAAATGTTCCTTACGAATTTTTTGTAAAAACTACACTTTTTGAGATATGTGATAAAATGGTTTTATGTAATTTTTCCAAAAACCCCCGTAGCTCGGTACAAAATATATTTTTTCTTAATGTGAAACCAGATTTTTAATATCCTCCAAAAACTATACATTTTATCTCATTTGACCAACCGTGTTAAAGTTTGCACCATTTGACAACTATGTCTATTTTAAGATAATTTTGTGAAAAAAAATTTGGTAAAATTTCTAAAATAAAAAAAATTGCTTTGAAGTTGAAAAAAATATATACCTAGTTAAAAATGGAAAAAAGTTACAAAAACATTTTAAAAAGATTTTTTCTTCCATATAGTACAAAAATTTACCGTATACTCTGTATATACATATTTTATAAATACCTTTAGGATGAGTTTTTAAAAACCATTTGTGGCTAACCATTTCTTATTTTCCTCCACAAACTCTGACTTCACTCTATAGGATTTGTTCCACTATATAATTTTGCGCAAAAAATTTTGATCTTGTTTTCTATCTTCAAATTTAAATTCAATATTAGCAAGCTCTTTTACTTTTTTCCTATATTGGCATCCCTTAATATTAGAAATAAGTCCCGATTTGTTTTAATCAAATTCATGTTGGATCCAGTTTTCTAAATAAAAATAGTCGTTGTTATGATAACAATAAAATAAAGTATTCAATATTTTCTTACCACAAAAATCTTAAAATGATTCCACACAATAAGAATTTTAAATAACTTATATATTAATAATAAATCTCGTGGTAAAAGTTTTTATCCCCCAAAGAGTTGTAGTCCTTGCTACGCTTGTGCTACAAATTTTTGCCTACATTCACAAAGTGCTACTTTCATCTCTTTTGATATAATATACAGTGTGGCCGTAAAAATGCATTCTAACTTTTAAAAGGAATTAAATAATAATTTTAGGTTTTGTTTTGTTCAGATTTTAGAGCGCCTTAAATTGTAAAAAGTTTCAATGTTTACATCTCAATATCTAAAAAACTATAATTAACTTTTAGCGATTTCAGCTACTATGTATACCGTAAAATTAATGAAAGAAAAATATAATTATAATATTATTTTATGCCAAAAAAAACTGAATGCGTCAGTTTACATCGTTTTGAATCACTGTAGCATGACAAGTCGCTATTGCACCAACTCAGAATAAAGATAACCATGATTTTGCTGACCAAAAACGCTTTATTATGATTGGTGAATATTTTTGCAGCTAAAAGTCACCGTGTTCATTTAATTCTATTTATTTTAATTTATGGCCGATTTAAACAAGTTATACCTTTTTACTCATGACAAGGATAAACCTTTTTAACAGATCCAAATTGAAAATGACAGCGGTGCGCGCAATTTTTTCAAGGGTGTCAAAAATTGGCGTTTTCAAAAAACGTCTACCATCTTTAATTTTAGCGAAATTTTAATTTTAGCAATGTGGTCATGTAGCTTAAAGCTTTAGCTTTCTAACAAGCCAAAAGCCTTTAAAATCGGTCCAGTAGTAACGAATTTATACCCAATGAAAGTGAATGCGGCAGTTTTATGGGGTTTTGAACCACTGTGCGCTATCTAAATAATTATTTTTTATGGATGCTTTAATTTGTCATCTAGACCCGGCCAAGGTGACCTTCACCCCCACCGTACAATACCTGCCATTCCGATTGGCCGGCGTGGTGCAGTGCTACATCAAAGCAAATCCCCCACTCCAATACGTCACGTGGACCAAAGACAAACGACTATTGGAGCCGTACCAAACCAAAGATATCGTTATCATGAACAACGGGTCGCTGCTGTTCACTAGGGTCAATGAAAACCATCAGGTAAGTACTGTGCCCCTTTTACATCCTTGAAAAGGATTCGGGGTGTTGCGCCAAAATCTTATCAAAAAATTTATTATATTATGGTGTAATATCTTCATTTTAACGCATAATTAACATATTTCTTTGTTTGTTTTACCAGGGTCGATATACGTGCACCCCGTACAACGCTCAAGGAACTCAGGGTAGTTCTGGTCAAATGGAAGTCCTGGTTCGAAAACCTCCAGTTTTTACTGTGGAACCTGATGCCATGTATCAGCGGAAAGTGGGAGAGACCGTGGACATGCACTGCGACGCTTTGGAGGCGGAAGGCACCCAGAAACCTAACATACAATGGCAAAGAAGGGATGGTAAGCTTTCTTGTCCGTTTTTAAAGATCAATATTTTTAAATCAAATTAACTTTATTTATGACTCATGACAACGTCTTATTGTTTATTCAGCTTTCTAAAATGCAAATATTTCAAAATTAGCGGGCCCAAATGTCAACATAGGATATATTTTTGGATTCAGAACAACAAAACAACTTTGCAGCGTTAACTTTTGCTGGATATTTTGGTATCGGAGAATTTACCATACTAGATACTTTGTTAGGATCTATTTTTAGGGAATTATTACCAACTTTATAGCCTAAATAGATAACTTCCACCTTAAAAAATTTATATTTAATCAGATTACTAGTCAAGTTTGCATCTTTCGAAATTTCTCTTCGTTAAATAATTCTTCCGAGAACGACGTACTTAAAATTAAAATATCATCAAGATAGCAAAAGATATTTGACTTGTATTTCTCACCAAAGAGTATCTCAACCAGTCTGTTGCTTGTGCACTGTAACAAATTCCAAACGGCATCGAAGTAAATTGGTAGAGTCCAGTCAAATTTGCATCTTTTAAAATTTCAGTTACTTCGTTAAATAATTTTTTCGAGGTATTTCTCACCAAAGAGTATCTCAACCAGCACTTGCGCACTATTACAAACTCCAAACGGAGTCCACTATCAGGAATTTGAAAAGCAGTCTTTTCTCTAGTCTCTAAATGTAAAGGAATTTGCCAAAAAGCTTCGCGAAGGTCTATAGAAGAGATATATTTTGCTCCTTGCAAGTATCCTTTCTATGTTATGCACATGATACCTATCTCTCTTAGTTATCTTAGTTCTGTTATTAAGATTTCTTGCATCTAGGCAGAATCTCAGTTCTCCACTAGCTGTTCATTTTAAGTTTACCATGTTGGGTGTTTCGAGATTTATGATGTTTCTGTTTAACTATAACTTTGAAAATAAAGTAAGGCTACTACTGCATTTTAAAAGGATTTCTCAACATGTACTAAGTATATGGATCATTTGTACTCGTCCAAAAAAAAAGTCTTCAAATTTTGTCTGATTCTCTTCAGCGGCGTAGCGTGCCTTAAGGGGCGGGGTCGAAGGCTAAAACCTTTAAAAAATTTGCGAAAAAAAAAAGGTTATCATGTCTTTAGTTTATTCCCTTTTTTATATGCAATCGGTAAATTTGGTCATTTGGGCTTAAGCCTTGCACGCCCGCTTATATCGGCTCAGGGTACGTGATTCTATAATGTATTATTGATTTTGTTAAATAATGAAATTTTATCAATTTAATTTTCGGTGTTTATGGGAAAATATTGGGAGTTTGAAATTTCGATGTGCAAATAATGTGGATATCATAAATAATAGCTTGTAGTTAATTTTGTTAATTAAAACGAAATATTTTTCACCCACAAGTGGTGTCGTACGGTCGGTGAGACCGATGACAAAGGAAATACTTATGGTAACTTATTAGTAACAGATCTGATCTTGTTGGGCATAAATAAATAAAACAAATGCTTTTTTAAGGAACTCCACTTCCAAAAAACCGAGTGAAACTACTGGGCGGCAACTTGACCATAGAAAGCCTGCGCAGAACCGATTTCGGGTTCTATCAGTGCGTAGCAACGAATGAGGTGGCCACCATAGTAACCGCTTCGCAGTTAGTCATAGAAGGAACCCAGCCTCATGCGCCGTACAATCTGACAGCGACATCTACGGAGTTTACCGTGACACTCAGTTGGATGCCAGGTTAGTGATATTTAGATGCTACCTAATGACGCAAAATAAACCATTAGTACCTTTAGGCTTTAGATTTTTAGAAAAAGTAGGTACGTTCTTTCCCATCATACTGGGAACCAGTGGCGGCGCGTGGGGGTGCACACCAAAAAATAAAAATAAAAATTGCAGCGCGGGGAAAATCTTTTTTCAGTGCCACGCTAACTTTTTGGGCCTTCGAGTGGGCCGTCATATCATATAATTTAGAGCAAATAGTTAAAAAATGAGATATTTAGTTAGATATTAGTTACCTACCTATTATTATTGTTTTTATAAATAAATAATAAATTATCACACCTAGTTTATTTTCTCCTCTAATGGCAAAGATGAAAATTTATTTAAATATTGCACGCTAATGCTATCAGAATTAGAAATTTCCGCCATTGTCAAAATTCCCCAGATTAATATATCTACATTTTCGTAATAAAAAAAAATTGTGTGTGCTTAAGACCACACGGCAGAAGTGTAAACTTCAACAAGGCGAAATTAATAATACTGGCCCATAACATATTCTGCAAAGCGGACCGAACCGAACTCTTCTGTGTACTGGAGCCGATTTCACCCGAATGAGCGTTACATAGTCGAGTCTGACGGCTCAGTTGAACTCACTACCCACAAAAACTGCTAAACGCGCCTAAAGAAGTTTACACTTCAAAAACTACAAACATGTAAAACATCAATATTTTTATTTTTTGCATACTTAGTACTTGAAATTTCAACTCTACTCAGTATTTATTGGATTTACCGATAATATAATGATTACTTAGTACCGAATACAAAATATCTGATACTCGAATAGGAAGTATCAGTATCTACTCGATACTTGGAAAAGTAATCGTTGCACACACAACTACTAAGTGCACGAATTAAAAGTGCCGGTAATCTGCTCTAACATGCAACGCGAACCGACGACGCTGGGATCATCACGGGGGTGCGGGCGGCATTGAGGCTGGTCTTTGTATACGCGCCGGCGCTGTGCAGAAGGAAGGTTCAGATTCTATGTACTGTAAAATTTTTATTGGGACATGTCGTCCTCTCTTTCTATATTTCGTAATTAGCATGCGATATAACATCTGGGGTGCATAGAATTTGGTTCCAGTAGATAAAAGCGTTGTTTGCATATACGTAGTATTCCGTATATGGTTGTTTGATTGAGAGTTTGAACACGAATACAAACACATACATCAGGTATTAATTCCTAGATTATATTCCAGTCTTTAGTGAATTTATTTTGGGATAATTATGAATTAAATTACACATGTGCACTTATGGAGAAACCGCCACTGCTGGGAACGAGAAAAACACAAGCTCGTGGCTATGAAAAGACAGTTTGGTCAACTTACGATAAATCAACTTACCTTAACCAATGTCTCACTCCGATAGCTCAGAGAATTTGGATTGCCTAATGGACTGTATTTCACACAAGTCCTTGGCTTTCATATTTACATACATACAACTGAAAAACATGAATTAAAAGTGGTGCACCAGATTCGCCAGAAATCTTCTCTAGCGTTTTAGCACTCACGAGTTTACAATGTTATTTTTTGACCAATATTTAGTTTGTAAAGTTCATAATTTTTTATAAAGCGTTGATTTTTCGAAATATTTCGATCGTAAGATCGTGTAAATGGCGACAGGTTCTGTCTACATCTCAGCGATGTATTTCTTCTGATGACAAAGAATTTAGAATTCTAAATTTCTTAAAAATATTAATAGGCCAGTCAATAAAATCATTCAACATTGCAAATGCGCATGTATCTACGATTTTTGTTGCTAGTATCCTTGAAGGTAGTTTACACTAAAATCCCTGTACTACTCCCGAGGGACTCGAAAATCGTGCAATTTTGTTAGTTTTTTTTTAGATTACCCTAAGATTTTTTTTTTGGGAATTTTATGTTGTGAACTTTGGTAAAACCCCCCAAATTCTCTACAATTTGAGCGCAACTTAAGCTTCTTAGGGTTACTGATTGCGGAGTGTGGTCTAAGATGTGCAGTTTTTTACAAAAACTGAAATTTTACCGGTAAGGTCTTTTTGTAAGCCTCGTACCGGCAAAACTGACCGTCCTAGAGAAAAGTAATAGGAAAAGAATTTATAGAGAATTCTATTGTCAATAAAATGGTACTAAAATTGAGCCTCTAGGTGTTATAATTTGTGCAAAAACTAAAAAAATAGGAAACCATCGATGTTCCAGAAAACAAAAAACATTGTACTAAATAATTATGGAATCTATAGTATTAGCCCATAGCGTCTTACTTCTGCTTTTTAATAAAGAGTTTATAACACGTATCTTAGCCTCAGAATAAGAAAAAAAAAGAGGAGCGGTAAACTCGTTTTGGGCGGTCATTCATTCATTTGTTGGTAAACAATTCAAGCGTTAAGCTGTTGTCGCCTCCTGTATCTTCTTCAAATTGTATAAATAATAAATCAGGTTCAACTTGTAACCAGTTGCAAAATATATAGTGCTTTAGTTTTGTTGACCTATTTAAGCCACGCGATATTTTGTCTTACGCTTATTAGTCCGCGGCGCGTCGTTTTGTACTGTGAATTTTTGATTACATCATTTGAAAACCTTTCATTACAAGAACATAACTTATGAACGGTCCCTTTCTCCACGACTTTCACAAAACGTGGTAACAGCGGTATGACGTCATATTACGGATTTTGTGTTAGCAGGGCCATTCCCATGGAAGAGGGGTTCTCTATCTTAGTGTAGAGGACCCTAAACTATTAATCATTGATCAAACAAGTCTAACCGATATTAAGGATATTCTATGTTATTATTTAATAGGCGGCTTATCTGTTTATAGAGTTTAGGCACTACTAATCATCGAAATAAAAATTTCAGTGAGCACTTAATGCTAGACATAATTATGTAGAAATATATTTAGGCTGACAATTTGAAAAGGTTTTACCCGGAATATTTTGAAAAGCAAAAGAAAGTAATTTTATACAAAACATATAGGGCACTCCGAGGCGTAAAGATGAGTTATGGATTTGCAGACTTGGCCCCCTCGGAGCAAGTCCCGCCCCTCAGTGTTTCGTAAATTGGAACCTTTTAGTTACGAGACCTAGTTAGAATGTTTTTTATTTATCTTTTTAAGATTTTAGCAGCTGTTAAATAAAATACTATTTTGTTTCTACCCGAAATCGGCAATACTGCATCATCTGATATTAAATCTACAAAATTTTTTTTAGTTTAGCCAGTGGCGTCGTGTATTTACATTTAATCAAAATACTAATAAAACATTTTGATTTATCACCATATTTTCACAAACACAGCCCTTCTTTCTATTCATTGTGAAGTATAAATAAGTTATTTTTTGTATTAACAAAATAAAAAACGCAGTTATAACCAACAAACTCAAAAACACCGAACCATACAGCCAACAGCACATTCCACAGAAAAAAAATGTTTGATTGTGCTATTTAAAGCGTTGTTGCCATGTCGCGTCACCTCGCGTGTTGAACTTGCAGAAGAAATGAACGGCAGTTTATATGTAGAGGCCATTCTTAAATAACATAATGCTCAAGGGGGGGGGGGGGGGGTTTAGCCTTGCGATACACTTAGTGAAATTTTGATGTATTTTTTATTAAAAATGCGTGAAGGAGGAAGGGGGGTCAAAAATCCTGAATTATTGCGTTACGTAATTTTTCCCGAGAAGATAGTTATTAACATTAAAAACTTCGTGACATTTTTAAGTATGCTGACCCGAAAAGCAATAGTTTGGGAAGGCATTGTTTGTGTCGAGAAAATTTTTGTTCTTCGTTTTTCTTAGATAATATTTCTTAAAAAAGCAATGTTGTAACCTATATTTGATCTGATATAATATATTTAAAAAACAGTTTAAGGGAATATGAAAATTTGCAGCTGAACCAATTCTCCCCCGACCCAAATTGCCACCGACCCAATTTGCCGTCGGCGCCGGGGCAATTCGCCGCCGCCGTGGTTTAAGTTTGCAATTTTATTCATTTCTTATACTCTACAAATATTTAAAAAAAAATCTTTTTCAAAAAGTATTTTTTCGAAAAACTACTTTTACAAAAAGCATTTTTTAGAAAAAAAAAATTATTTTTGTGTAACATTTTTTGTGTGGAAAATGGTGGTGTCTCTACGGGATTGATTTAATTATGAGGACCATGCGATCAACACAGCAAGAGTTAAACCAAAATTATGGCTACGATACATCGATTACACGTTTATTATATTCCAAGAAAATGATGACAAACAGCAGAATTTTCTATATCTTCTGAACGGTATTCGACCAACAATCAAATGCACAATGGAGATTGAAAAAGATTCGGCCTTACCTTTTTTGGATGTTCTTCTCAAACGAATAGACAGAAACATTTAAACCACTGTCTATAAAAAACCTACTTACAACAGAATGGTTATACCGAGAAATTAATGAACTCAACGATCTTAAAAACAAACCAAATGTAGCAAATTCTCAAAGTAATATGTTCAAGGGGTTTCAGAAAATATAAGACGAATAGCCAAACACTAATAAGGAGTTTTGTAATTAAAAGAAAACCAGAAAATCCCTTAAATATTAAGGAATGTATCTGGTTTAGCAGATCATGCATGGTCAAATGATCACATGATTCAATGGTCTCAAGCTAAAGTTTTGCATAAGGAGTCACATTGGCGAAAACGAAAGTTTATTGAAGCTGCGTTTATAATGCAGAATGAAGAAGTTTTCAGTCATCCAAACACGGACATACCAAACATATGGAAACCACATCTTAAGGAAAACAAGCGTCTTAGAATTAAAAAAGGTGGCGGGCCGTCACACTCGACTGCACACTAAGTAGTATAAGTAGTAGTCTTTAGACTGGATGGTTTATCTTACACTTGAAAACGGTTAGATATACTTACTAACCGAAACGTCGTGTTTATTATTATTTATTATCTACGAGTTTCAAACAAAAAAGTTTAATGAGGTTTTTCCTAAGCTCTAAGGTCGACACTGACAGTAACATGTGTTTGTAGTAAATACATTGTTGTCTTGGCCGTCGGACTCGGTGTATTGAATTTTTGGTGTTTTTTTACTGTGTGTTGAGTTTAATTTTTGTATAAAAGAACTTAGTTGGAAGTAAAAATATACAAGAAGTGGCATGTTTATGAAAATATTGTGAAAATTCAGCCCAGTTTGGTTTTTGCGAGATGATTCCAGTGACGCAGCTATGTTGCCATCGCCGGGGATTCTGTAAATTCTAAGTTTTCAGGAATGACCGCCACGAATAGGGAAAATTTACACGGGGCCGCGGTTGATTACTTCTCTCTTTATATTTTTCTTACTCTAAGATGGGAACCAATACTGCCTGACCTGTCAACAGACACAAAAATGCTACAAAGGTAGAATATCAAAATATTTTTTTAATTCTGAACGATTTAAGCTAGAGTAATGAAAGTTAACACTCACAATGGCCTTTAAGTACTGAATTTTCAGTTGTCAAAAAAAAAGTACATATGTGGCCCCTAGGGGGCGTATGGACACAGTTGGTTCCAACACCGATTTCAATGAAAAAAAATATACCAGTTTTACAACATACATTTTTGGAAAGGTGGTTAAATACTTGTCTAAAAAACGATAAAATTAAAATCTTTCACATAGCCCTTTTTGAGAAATACATAAAAATTCTTATTTCTTAATAAAAAAAACCTATACCACTGTGCGTTGACCCACTTTAATAACTCCAAATTCCTTTAAATGTATAATATTTCATTTTATACTTAGAGACCAAAGTTGCTTTAATCTCAAAATAAAAAATCTGGTGGCCTAAGCGTATCAAGAGTTTGTTTGTGGGCTAGGTAGTAAAAAATAGAGCAACAAAATATTTTCTCATGAATGTGTTATAAATATAGAATTATTACCTACTGAAAAGTCAAATATTTTTGTAAATTTATTTTTCATTATACCACAACTGTAGTAATAAATGATTTGGTACTATTATTAGGTATATAGAAGTAATATAATTAATCACAATTAAACATAATTTACAAATTAGGCATCACTTTTGGTGATAATCGAAGTACAAGTGCTTCGATTATCACCAAAAGTTTAATGGAAATAACTCCCGGAAACTCCTTAAAAAGGTTGATGTCTTGCAATCAATTTCAACCGGTAATTTATTATTCTTTCCGATTTTTTACCTAAAATTATTATTAATAATGTAAATTGATTTTTTAAGCCTAATGGTTGTTTTGGCCAAACACTTGACAATGACTGGAAAATACATATTGCCGACTTTAAAAATGACCTAGATAAGTTCGGAATTTCTTACACTCCGAAAATCGGAATTTATTACGGATACTGAAATGGCTCTTGGTTTTTTTTTCCGAACAAGCTTCTGAGCAAGTGCACTATTCTTTCAATAATTTTTCTAAAAGATTTAACTTAAATAAAAGCAACTTGCGTTACAAATATAATTTGCTTAGATGTATTTCATTATATAATAACGAACCTCGTAACCAACATATTTAAAAAATCTTTAAGTATCGTTAGATAAGTGCCTAATTTGTAAATTATGTTTAATTGTTATTAATTATATTGCTTCTATATACCTAATAATAGTACAAAGTCATTTATTACTACAGTTAAATATGCCTACTCAAGTTGTCGCATAATGAAAAATAAATTTATAAAAATATTTTACTTCAGTAGGTAATAATTCTATATTTGTAACACATTAGCAACATGAGAAAATATTTTGTTGCTTTATTTTTACTACCTAGGCCACAAACAATCTCTTGATACGCTTAGGCCACCAGATTTTTTATTTTGAGATTAAAGCAACTTTGGTCTCTGAGTATAAAATGAAATATTATACATTCAAAGGAATTTGGAGTTATAAAAGTGAGTCAACGCACAGTGGTATAGGTTTTTTAATTAAGAAATAAGAATTTTTATGTATTTCTCAAAAAGGGCTATGTGAAAGATTTTAGTTTTAACCTTTCCAAAAATGTATATTTTAAAAATGGTATATTTTTTTCATTAAAATAGGTGTTGGAACCAACTGTGGGGGCAAAATGTGTTTTTAGATTATCCCTTATATCTTTTAGACAATTACACCTGTACATTTAGGTCTCACTAAATTGGTAGCTCAGACAATTACTAATAGGCCTGTTATATATAAAAAAATTTAACGCTGTAAGTAAGGCCCCATATTGGAGTTTTTGTTCATTCATTCACTTATACTCTGAACTAGATCATCGAGATACCAACAGAGAGCGCGGTTGACCAAACTAAGAAAAATAAATTAAAATAAAAACAGTTTTTTTGCGAAAACAAAACAATCAATATGAAATAAGTTGCCTCTGGCCATGTGAGAGTGAGATTGACAGTTTTCTTTTACTTGTAGGCTACAGTGGCGGTCCAGATTACAAACAGGATTACACGATTTGGTACCGGGAAGCAGGGGTCTCGGATTGGGCTACCATTCCCGTTACGCCCTCGGGAAGCACCCAGGTTACCATCAACCGACTTGCACCCGGAACTACTTATGAGTTTCAAGTGATCGGCAAGAATGCGTTGGGAGATGGAATGATGAGCAAAGTTATCACTGTAAAAACAATAGGTAAACACCAGGTTTTAACTATTCCAGGCTAAACTAACATTAGCGAACTAACATTGAAAACCTTGTAGGTACTAAAAATATAAGTAGCTAGGGTAAAGTAATATATATTCGTGATGTATACTCGTTGGTAAGTTGGCGAAAAATATTTAAAAACCCGGTATAATTTATTGAAAGCACTCCCAAATGAATGGCGTATTCCATTGGGAAAATGAGTGCAGCACCGGTAGTGCACTGAAACTGTTTCGGTGCTTACAAAAATTTGCACTGAGTTCAGTTTTAACACGCAGAAGACACAATATTTTACTCGTATGCAAGGCAATAACCTCACATTTTTTGTTTAGTTTAATCTATATCATATCCCACATTGGCACAATTTTGAGTATGTGTCACGAATATGCCTTGTCTTACCCTATTTAAAAATATTTCTTACTGACCAAATTGTGTTTTTAATATTTTTATTGTATTCCATATAACTTTCTATTGGCAGTACTAACATAATCTTTTCTATCTGCTTTGGCTAGACGTAGGGCTCCCCGCCCACAAAGTGCAAATGACCCCCACTCCCTTCCTGACTCCGAACGATGACTCGGCAGGTAAGCTTTTGTTTCAATTTTTGTAAACGTTTTTGGTATTTTTGTTGGCAGGTCACCTGCCTGGCCTTTGTGCTATTTTGTCATACCATAAATATAATTATTTTTAAGCTGTATAAATGGATCAGAATACAGTGTACTCCGGTTATAACGTACTCTCAAGGGATCAGAAAATGTGTACTTTTTAAGCGGACGTACGTTATAAAAATACACAATTAAAAAGTTATGTTAGAACGTACATTTTTTATTTGGAATAAAAAATTTGTTTTTGTCAAGTTCTTTTCCCTACCAACTTTCGCTTTACTGATGCATCTCTTAATACTTTTAATAATCTCTATCTTTTCTTTTGCAGTTATACATTTGCGCCGGGAATTCTCCATTTTAACTAACCACACGGCAATTCTCCAATTTAACCAAACATACAAAATCGTACTAGACCATTGTTAAAGGAGAAGAAACGAAAAGTCGTGCTTACTTCACAAATATTTTATTGTCTAACCACGACGCGTTTCGGTTTTAAAAAAACTATTATCAAGTGGTCTGGTCTGTGAGAATAATAAAAAATGAAATTAAATGATAATATTTAACGTACCAGATCATTTTTCCATATAAGAATAAAGTCGAAACTGACAGCCTGCCGCCTGCAACTCGCGTTCGAATGAGAAAACCGCGGAATCGATTATTGAAAAATCCCCGAATTTTTCAGGGAATCACCAGTAATATTCTGGTTTTAACATATACTCGTACGTTACAACCGGAATATTATAACGGAATTCGTCAAAATATGGTATAGTTTTTGCAAAGTCAGTTAAACAAAGATAAAAGCCGACCATCGGCATATCCTTTATAGAAAGTGACATGGGCGGCAGTAGATATACTCATGAAAATTATTTCATTTAATTATGGCGTAAACTAAATAAATAAAAATAGATAATAAAACTATCTATTCCTACACCTACAGGAACGACACTGATTTAGTCCCGAAAAGCACACCCGAAAGCAATTAAAAGCGCATCTCAAAAAATCTGCCAATTAGGTGCCGTCTATCCACCTGTGCTCGGTCGGTCGGAAAACAAATACTTTGTGGTCGGGCCGCAAAGAGTCGCGCGGTTTTGTCGGTAAAGGTTGAAATTATACCAGGAAGATTTTATATGAATTTGGATAACTTTTGAAGGCCAGAATGAAGCAAAATTTCATGAAATCGATAGAACCCGTATTAGGAGTTATTCAAGTGACTTTGCAAAAACTATACGTTATAACCGAAGTAGAAGGTATAAAAGGTACGTAATATCCGGTGAAAAAAGAAGAGTATTTTGGCCGGTCCAATAAAATATGTACGTAATAACCGTAACAAAAATTGTCTCTGCAAATATATCACGTGACGTCTCTCGTTTACCGTCGCAATAATAAAGGATAAAGTTAGCTAATAAAGTGCGTGCAAAAGGTCCCTATTAATAGTCTGCAGCTGAACAAAAATATTGCTTTTGTTTTAGGTCTTAAGGCGGACATACCCCGAAATCTCTCAGTGACGGAGATTAATAATGGTTTTCTAATATCCTGGCTGCCGCCTGTCGAGAAGGCGGCCTTAATTCAGAAATATGTGATAAAATACAAAACCGACGGTCCTTGGAAGACTTTAAACAAGGCTCAAATCAGGCCCGAGGACACTCAGTATTTGGGTAAGCGAGTCACGTATTTAGTTTTTAGCTATTTGTTAGCTTAAGGTGGCACCCGTAACGTATGAAATTTTATATTTCTGTTTTCTTAACAACACTGAAATTCTTTGAAAAATGGTAGTGTGGTAATACTGAATCTGTCAGAATGTGAAGCTGCCCCAGGGGTGCGTGAAAACTGAGCGAATATTTCCTAAGTTCCCTGGTTGCAGTTACAATAATCTTAACCTCGTTTTAAGCGTAAGCGTTTTAGTGTACATAGCTTTGATTACAATCCTTTTACTGATGTAAATTGAACACTTTCTTTGAAGCAAGTAGTTATATATTGAGAAAATAAAATATCGGTACATATTCCAAAGTATTGCATGTCCTTATATTTATCCAATTCGCATAAAGATTAAATTCGTAACATTTTCATTAACAACTTTTTATCCAGAGTCTATCAGTTAATATAATAGCAAACGCCCTTATTAACAAAAGCTTTTATTGTAAAGCAAAACGATTCAAAGTCAATTTCTATAGTCCTAGAATGTTGGCAACAACCCATAGATACTAGAATACGTTATTGTTCAACATTGTCTAAAATAAAGGTCTCACCATATTTACAGCCAAGAGCCACCGCTTCACAATATTTACATTATAATTTTTACTTGCACTAAACTTTGTCATACCTTTTTGCACTTTTCTTTTCTTTAGTCACTAGTACGTTTACCTAACCATAGTTTTATTTACTTTCAATAATATTTTTCTAAACTATCTTAAGCTCTAACGGACTTGAGTTAAAGTAAAGTCAAATGAAGGTAAGAATTCAATTTCAGCATCTAAGACTTAACGAAGAATCATCTTGAATGTTTGAGTTTTAGAATGAATGGCTGAATCAATCTAATAATCAATTACAGAATCTCGAATAATGATCTCTCTACGAAGGATCACGGGTATTTAAGCAAACCCTGCCACCGGAAAAGTGGCGATCTAATTCTTGTGTCAGCCTTATTTCTGTGAAACACTAAGTGGTTTTTGTTTATTTTTCGCATTAATTTTTGGGACAGGAAATATAGTCTTGGCGGTCGATTTTTTAAAAAAGCAATCCTTGATAAAATCTTTTTGTTGTGCTACTTTTTCGTGGTAACCAACAATAAATTTGTCGGTCCGATTTCAAGAAAAGCGCGCATGTATTCTGTTGATGCACTTTAGTTTTGAGTAAACAAACCACAGAGGTTTGGCGGATGTTACGTAAGAACCGAGGTATCAAAAAGGCAAAAGTAATTATGATTTTTATTTAGTTTCTGTTTAGAGATGGTAAAGTCACATCACATCTATGTCATAGGTCAGTGCTAGTCAGTGGTCAGTTGATCGAAGTGATGGGTTGAATCCAATACCGTGAGTTACTTTAACTTTATATTGCTCAACTGTTATTGGTTATTAGGTTTCAAAAATAATCGAATTTTCTTTACGGGTCAACCTCTAACTGGATAAAACTAATATTAAAGCTGCCTATGTAGAAGAACTTGTTTGATGGCATGTGGATCGCATCAGAACTTTTCAAGAACCCGTTTGATTACATCGATTAGCTCATCGATGAAATTAATAACTTTCAAATAGTCAGCTCAAAATAATACCGAAAATACAAGGAGAAATAGGTTAATTTTTTAATAATCATCAGTGTTACCGCACTACTAAATAATTTCAGTGTTGTCAACAAGGTCCTTTTGGAATTGATTTCGTGTGATTTCTAAAGACAATTTTAGACAATGGTGGAAACATAAGGGACCTTTTGCATGTCCAATTTTTCTCTAATCGGCTATTTGAGGCATGCGCAGTTACCTGGTTTGAATCTTATTCTCTACTAAAGGATAGTGTTTGACGGCCTTACTTGTCCAATAACACAGGTTATTAGTTTCTTTATTTAAAGACAGTGTTGCCGCGTATATAACGTTATGTCAAAATATAATGTAAATTTAAAATATTTTTGATACCAGACAATTATTTCAAGAGCTACCAATGTGGGCTAATCCGTAAATTTAATTTAGTAAAAATTATTTTTTATAAAAACACTGGTGGGTATCTGTTGTTTGGCAACAGTGTTCACCAACTAACCAAAAGTCATCAATGTTCTGTGACGTGCGTAAAAAAAATAACAAGTATATAGTAAACACAGACCTTATCCTATATTTTCTTGGCATTTTTTCACTGCTGTTGCTTTTTCAGCTTTTCCTTAGTTGTTTTTGGAACTTTTTTATTAATTTTGCCTTTAGAACACAAAACAGGCTTTTGAAAGATAAATAAAGGGTAACGGATAAAAAAGTGTGTCTGCAAAAGGTCAAAATTGGGCTTCTAATATCACGTGACATCTGTTATTTAATGTCGCATTTATAAAGGATAAAGTTAGCTAAAGGAGGGCGTTCAAGAGGTCCCTATTGTTGAAGTTTATATTATGGTTTACTCCAGAATTAAATGAAAAACAATAAATTTAGAAACTTGACATGAAACTTTTTATTTAACAATTTAACTGACTATTATTCCAACTGTCAAAGGTCCATCAACAACAAATAAATACTAGAACAAAATATACAGTATGATTAGTCTTCAAGATATATACAATGTACTTCAACACCTATTAGGTCGTTTTTGTTTTTTCTTTAATACTCAGTGTTACCTACAATTTTTTTAAACAATTTCAGTGTTGCCAACAGAAATTGTCCCGCGATGGCCGACCTCCTTTCAGCATTGTTTTCTTGGCCAAAAAGCTGGCCATCCATATTATTTTTAAGATGTTCTTGACTAGCCCAGGCCAAAAATAAATTCAGGCCTTGATCCTGTCTTTTTTGGGTGTTAATTTTATATGGCTAAACGATTTATTAGTGTCAGATAACATATAACTTTTTGGATGATAGTGTGGATTGGGCTCGATAATTTCATAAGTCGATTTTTTGTTTCAGTAAAAAATCTAGTTGGTGGTCGGTCTTACCACTTCCAAATCATCGCCTACATTGACGAAGATACGGAAATAGCCAGTGAAGAATACAAATTCATAGTGCCAGCTCGAGTAAAGCACAAGGCCATTACCGCCGGAGTAGTGGGGGGATTTCTGTTTTTTATCGTAGCCATCATTCTGTCGATCTGCGCCGTCAAGATTTGCAACAAGCGAAAACGACGGAGGCAAGAAAAAGGTAAGTTATTTGATTTTTGAAAGTAGAATATTTTATATTATTAAAATTTTTTGACACTGACTTCCGAAACCTAATATCTGTAATATTTTTGCAAGAGCCTCTTATTTTTATTAGTACGGGACTGCGGATCGTGTGAGTATACCACATGGAAAAAAGCTATACTGGCCAAAGGCTATACTGCTTAGAAAAAGAAGAACTAGTTTAGCAGGTGATTGGATAGGAATAGAAACATAGAAACATTACCCTGATCGCAGCAAATCCCGGTGACTAAAAGTTAAAAGAAGAGGGATAACACCGGATGTGAAATTTTACACGAGATTTGGTGGAAGCACAAACGACTTCGTTTTAAGGCATCGACATTAAGGTCATTAACTATATATACCTACCAAAGTACAAGCTACAAAATGTGATTTTCCTAACTTCTTAGAAGTATCACGATCTCTATTTTTAAATTACAAAAACTTTGTGAATATTATGGCTTTCTATAATATGTAGGTAATTTCACAAATATTTTGTAAAAATCAAATTACGAAATACAAATAAGTAAATATAAGTTTCGCCCAAAAATATGTGCTAATGCAAGTTCGTTTTCATTTTTGGTATATTTAGTTTATTAGGCAGTCTGTAGAGGTTTATAGTTTGTGAATATAAATTAAATTAATGTAATTTTATCTGCATTTTAAAGAACTGACATTGAAAATATATTATGATAATCCTATGTAATTGTGTAATCCTTTCTGTGTGCAACTTTAATTTCGTGCTTTTGAATTCATACGTTGCGTTCGATCTATCTTTACGCGAGACGACTTAACCTACTCTTTCTTTTAGTCACGTGACTACCCCAACAGCATTCGATTTTTGGACAGTTTTTTGGTCGTTCCATCTAACCAGTTTTCTTCAAACAGTCCTCGTACTGCATCGCGCGCGCTTTGGGATTTTTCGGACCGTTATATGACTGTGGAACGGCCTGAATTAATATCTATTTTTGACTACTACTTGTCTTAACAAAAACTGAATGAAGTGTTTTTTTTAGCATACAATATGGTGGCCTGTAGAATAACCGATACGAGAAACGGACAAAATGCCGCTGAAAGTCAAGTGCCTTTAAAAAAGTAAGTATAACTGGTTTTTATTAGAACAACGAATATCAGCGTCTGTACACTTGCGGCATCATATAATAAAAGTGGTACCTATACAATACTTTTTGTTGTAATACCTTGGTCTATTTTTACAAACAAAAGCACCCATATTAAATTTTTTTGAATCTTTTACAGTAGTATTTACTAAGATCACTACCACACCAGTATTTACTAAAGGGTCTACAGTGCTACAATTCTAGGTCTAGATTTTGGTTGAAGGTTTAACTTCTTTTTGCCGTGAATGCAATAGTTTTTAATATTTATATAAATTGTTTATAAATACCTTGCGATATGGGTAATCTTTTTTCGTTGTAACAAATACATTATTTCCTCACAATGGTTAGAAATAAATAAAAATAATATAATATTTTGGTTTAAAAATGATAGCCATATTTAAACCTCTGAACGTCACTAGGAAATGTCGAATAAAAATGGTGTAAGTCAGTGTCAGCTGTCCGCTATATTTTACATGTTAATTTTTTAGACAAGTTAGCGATGATTAAACCGATGTTCCATTGTTTTGGTGAATGTGTAATTGAAAACGGATTCTAATATATCTTGTGCTTTTTACAGTATTTAAATTTTGATACGTATTTAATACGGTAATGCATTTACAGATCTAGTTTTAAGTTATTTATGTATTTTTTAGCTTTGAAAATTTTTGTATATAAGTTTTTTATTAATCATGGATTATTTCAACTGTTTTTTGAACTTTAAACCACCCCTCAGGGGTGGTACTTCAATTTGAGTGTATTTTTAACGGGAATCCTGCCACTGCACGGACTAAATTTCCAAAAAATTACATTTTGTTACAAATTTTTTATGTTGTTTTTCTTTATTTCTAAAGTTAATTTAAATTTATATGAGATGAAACTCACTGAGAAATGCTTACTATCATATTGCACATTAGGGTGAACCAAATCTTTGCAGCTATTTGACCTGTGAGTATTAAAAAAATACACTTAAACCTGTCGATATCAAGTCATAGACTTGCTACATAAACCCGGTCTAAAATGCTAAGGTTTAAGGTCTAAGTAAATACTAGGGTAGCACTTTAGACCCTTTACCCAGGTAGCAAGGGGTCATCAAATGACGTCTTTTTTCGTCGAAAAGTGGTCATTTGGATGACCAGCAGGTCATCTACCAAAAAATGTTGTCTTTAAGGCGTCAGTTACTTGACGTCTTTTCGTAGTGTAGTTTTTGACGTCTGAAAAACGTCATATATTGGTCACTACCCACACTGCACACTTTGTCCAAGGGACATACACTCATACTTACATAGATGGTGCCTCAGTCAGTACTTGACCGGATTTATACGGAATGGGGGTACGTATGTAAAATAAATTAAATATTAAATCAAGACAAACTTCGAGGCTTCTTTCGCTTCAAGGTGGAGATGTGTAAGTCTAGGTAAAGGTCTATTTTGATCTCTACCTCACAGACGAATACCGCTGTACCTGTTCCAGTACTTCCAGGTCTAAGTCACAGAAGAGTCACCGTCTGTGTCTAAGTTTCCTTCAGTATTCTCAACTGCAGGGAATATTTTATATATTCAGACGAGTTTAAAAAAAGTCATAAATAGGTTTGTGTCTGTGTGTGTGTCTAGTCTAATTTTCTGATTTGGTCCTAAATACGTCATATTGCTGACGTCTTTAAAACGTCTAAAAATGACGTCATTTTGGGTGTGTCTTTTAAACTTCATTTAAAGGCCACTTACACGTCAGATTAGAGACGTCAATGGTGATTAAAAATGACCTGTTTTTGACATTTAAAAACCTGGGTAGTTAATACTGGTGTTAAAAAATATGTCATTTTTGCTAAAATATAATGCGGTAGTTAACCATGCAATTTCGAAAAAAACTTATGTTTATCACAAACCACTTTTATGATGCCGATAGTGTACATAACACAAAATATACTGGGTGTCGCAGCCTTCTCTGCAATTGGCATTTGTAAAGTTATTAATGGTAACAGAGCATAATCTTTTGTAGGAGAAAAATTGAGGACGCCGTTTTGGTTACCGTGAAAAAATAATGTTAACCATTTTTGTATATTTACAAATGACTTTTCATTTTTATCAACACATATGCCTCAATTTTTTTTTCAAAATATTTTTTTTTGGGCTACACTATTTTAAGATTAAGAAAATACGTCCTGGCTTTTTCATATAAATAAAAAATTAACAATTTTGCTAATCAATAATAAAATTTACAAAAGCTAAACCCAAAGAAGACCGGGACACATTGTACGCTACTAATTTTGTTAGAAGTCTCTAATATTTACACGAACACCAGCGGCTAGTCAAATAAAACAATAACGTAATATCACTAATTAACAATTAAATCACATTTTTCAGTTTCTTTTTTGAAAAATTACCTTTGATCAAGGCATTACTAACAATACTAACACTTGATTTTTATAGGTTCAAAAGTTTTAACCGTATATGTTTAATACTTATTTTTGATCCTTTTACCTAAATTTTAAAAAAAAATTAGTTAAAAAAGATTTGAAAAATAAAAAGTTTTAGTAGTACCATGACGAAATTTAAAAAAAAAACTGATTTGAGGCATTTAACGCCCACGGTGCCTAGAATAAACCGGTTTTTGGATCTTATATATACAGGGTGTCCCAGAACTAATGGTACATCGTTAAACTGTAGATTCCTTGGGTCAAAATATTACGATTTAGCTATACTTACCTCAGTCCAAAAGTTCGTATTAACCGAGATACAGGGTGTTAAACTTTTTCAATTTGATTTTCTTTAATAACTTTTTTACTAATTAATATTTTTGCAAAAACTAACCAGCCTGTGAGTTTTTTTAAAATTGGCAAGACGATTCCGTTGAAAAATTTGATGTACGAAGTACAGGGTGTTCTTTGGACCACTGCCCTTGTATAAAAATCAGTGTATTTTTCTTGTGCCTCAGTGTATACCACTTTTTATGTAAAATAATGGTTTTCCCATCCTTTCTGTGTAAAAAAGTTATATTGTTTTAAAGTCGCTCAGAGCAACGGTTTTAAAAGTTTTTATTGCATTTGATTGATATGCCTAATTTATGTATGATACTTTCTTTAATTCTTTCTGCTAAATAATAATTTTGCACAAAAAATTGGGTTTAGTGGTTTTTGGGCATGGAGAATTTGGTAAAAAAATTAAAAATATAATATAGGGTGTTCTCTAGGTCGGTACCGTTACATTAAAATAGGTCTAACGTTTTGGTTCCGCGGTATATACAAGATTCTATTAAAAACATTAATTTTTTAAATTTTTTTCAAGTCAAAAAGTTACAGCTTTTACATGTCGCTTGGAACAACGGTTTTCAAGATATTTAAATTAGAAGTTTTTATTGTATGCGTAAAAGATTTTTGATTAAATTCTTACTTACTTCATACATATCAATACTTTTTTATAGCATTCTAAGATTTTACGTTTTCTTAAAAAATATTAAGTGAAAAAATATACAGCGTGGTTCTTGAATTATCATAAGTGTGTTAAAACAATTGTAAGTTATTTTCCGTTATTGCAACTGTGTAGGGCTATGTTTTTAATGAGGAACAAAAACCTCTTCGTATTAGTTTTTTTAAAAATGGTAAGTACGTATACTTTATTAATGTAAGTATTTTTTGTTGCATTAAAGAAAATTTTAATTATTAAAAAAATTATTATTTTATTATTAATTAAAAAAAAATATAAAATTTCTTAAGCATGGCGCTCTCAGCAACTAAGTTAAAATTTTAAAATTCATAAATAGTAAATCAAACTTAAAATTGTTTATTATAGTAGGCTTGTTATTAATAATTATTTAATAATTAAAATAATATTCTATTTAAAAACTTGCTTACGTATACACCGAGGCACAAAAAAATACACTAATGATTTTAATGCAATGGTAGTGGTCCAAAGAATACCCTGTACATTGTACATCAAAATTTTCAACGGAATCGTCTTGCCCATTTCAGAAAAAGTTACACGCTGGTTATTTCTTGCAAAAATATTAATTAGTAAAAAAGTTCGCTATGCGGTCTCGGCGTATATCCATCGACACAACGCAGCGTTACGGGTGCTGTATTACCATCTAAGGCACTCGTACGGTGTTGATGATGCTCCAGTGCTGCCATATGTCCCCTCTGATATTCCGTCCGTAGTGGAGAATGACAGAACCAGAATATACTGGAATTTCGCATTCCTGCCGAGACGAACATCATTGTCAAGGAGGAAGAGAAACGGACGAAATATCAGGATCTTCTCTTTGACCTTCGCCGAGTGTACCGGGGCTATACAGTCAAGCTAGTGGTTTTGGTAATTGGAGCTCTCGGAGGCGCACGGCAGACACTGTTCTCAGCTCTCAAGACCTTGCCGGTCTGCCGTGACAGGGCAGAGCAACTTGCAGGCAACATGCAGAAAGCAGTCATCCTCGGATCATTGCGTCTACTCAGGGCACACGATGCGGAACACCGTTTCTACTAACCCCGCGGTTGGTGGGGAGTAGAAACGGTAACGGAACATCTGGCCTACTTGCACCCGTGTGAGTCGGAGCCGCGGGACCGCAAGTAAGGCCACCCCAAAAACAAAAAATAATAATAATAAATTATGTTTATTTCCAAATAAAATTTACAATATTTTTTTAAAACTTTTATAACAAAACTTGTGGAATTAAACAATCTTACTTCTGAAATGTAAAAACACTTGTTGTGAGGTGCATAAAGCACAAAATACACTTTGTCACAATTGGGTTTAATGTCACTATTGGGTTTAAATGTCATTGCCGGGAAACATGTAGTAGCCAGTAAAAAAATTTCAATTTTGATATATATATATATATATATATATATATATATATATATATATATATATATATATATAATGTCGAATTTTTACGGCACTGGTGGTCCAGCTGATTTTTGTAAACAGAAGTTAGATATGATATGAACAAGTAATCTTTTTTGAATTTTTTGAAAACTAAGGCAATTTCCCAACTATTTTTTAGTACATTCTTATAAATATAATTTTTTAGACATTTTGTCGTTATTTTTTTTAGCCCGCTTTATTGTTTATTACACAAAACTTAAAATACAAGTCAAACTGAATGTGATTGTTTAGTGTCAAAGGTAAACCGAGGACTTGCGAAGTAAACAAAGGTGTAGGTTAGCGGATTACTTTTGAAGCTGAAACGAACACATTATTTTCTTCGAATTTAAATTTTTGTGTAAAGCAAAATGAAGCGGACTAAAAAAAAAAATAACGTAACGACTGGTATGTGTCAAAAATATTATTTTATAAGAATATACTAAAAAAACAGTAGAAAAATTGAGTTAGTTTTCAAAAAATTCAAAAAATAATATTAGTTGTTCATATCATATCTAACTTTTGTTTACAAAAATCAGCTGGACCACCAGTCACGTGAAAAATTCGACATATATATATATATATATATATATATATAAGATCCGAAGACCGATAAAACGATTTCTAGGCCACCCTACTCTCACGTGTCCTTTCTGTTTAAAATATTTAATTATCGACACTTTCTTGGATCATATTTGTTTTTATTGTAATGAACTAAAAGTTCCTTATTTCTAAAATATTTTTTGGCAATTTTTATAAAATCAAAAGCAAATATATTTACAAAAAAAGAGATTTTATAAGTAAAAATGGGTAATTTTTTAAAATGCTTTATTGGGCATATTTGATAAAGACCGACACTCGTATTCTTCTAGGACAGTCGAGTCCGAGTCATACCGTGATTACGAGAGCGTGTTTATAATTCCTGGGACAAGCGTAGACACAAACAACCGTAAGCCTGAATCGATCATCACTCCATCTCACTATTCTCTGCGATAATTCATCCTTCGTCAAAAAATGTAAAAAATTTTACCTTTTTTCCCTTCTTTTTTTAAAATTTTACCTGTCGGTGTGAAACTAATATTTATTGTACTTATACCAAGCAAAGAATAACATTAAAAAAAAACTGATATCCTAACATGAATTCAAACAATAAAAAATATGCAGAAAATACAAAAATTTGCGTATTTTAGTTCTAGTTCCTACTTTTTTAATTAATTTTCAATAAAGTAGGTCGTTTAAAAATTAAATAATGATTTACTAAAGATGTTTTTGGTACAATAATTCTTTTAGGTACGAGGGTTGTTTTTTAAGTTTTGCATATACAGTGAAACCTCTTCTTGCGGACATCGCAATTAAACGATATGGACATAAATATAATGTAGTATGTTGGCAACAACGCACTCTGCAGCCGGGGAATTACCTTTTTCCGTTTTAAAGCGGAGACTAAATACTTCTGTCGTATTAACAACATATTTTCTTCAGCGGGACTTCTGTGTTTTATTTTTATTGTTCAGGTGGGTAGTAATAGATCTCTTTGAAATGGCGCCTAGTAAAAAACTTCTTAGTTTACGTGAAAAAATGGAAGTTGTTAATGTTTCGGAGAAGGAACATCTATCAGCACGAAAGATAGCTGAAAAATTTATTATCGGAAAGAGTCAAGCAGCAGAAATTGTTAATAAATATATATTAAAATTTCGCAATTCTCTCTCGTAAGCGGACACCTCCAATAAGCGGACAAAATCGACGAAGCCGTGAGTGTCCGCTTATAGGAGGGTTCGCTGTACAGCTGCAATAAAACAGTAGATAATTTTTAAAGCTGTAATCCCACTCTTTTGTTGGTATTGCCAAAATTGCATTCTTGAAGGAACTGCTTCCTTGGCGACTGAAATCTTTGACCACGCAGTCCATTTTTGATTTTATTATTTATAGAAATCGTTGGGACTGTATGGAGGACGGTCCAGCAATTTTCGACGTTTTGTTGGGTTAAAAATGTAATGGTTTTTTGTGCTTTGTGCGAACTTGTATTGTCTTGGTGTAGGATTAATCGTCATTCGGAATTCGTTTTTCAAAACTCAGCGATGTCTTTCAGCAAACAAATGGTGATGTACCAATCGGCAGTAACAGTCCTTTGATATTCCAGAGGAATTGTTGCTACATGCTTTTGAGACAAATGTCCCGACCATCTTTTTGGATTCACTTCGAGAACGGATGACTTTTTGTTGGCTTTTTTTTATCTTGGAACACCCAAACAGACCACTAACAATCCTGTACATATTTTTGGAGTTTCCTGCCTCAAAGCGGTCTAGAGTTTTCTGACACCAATTGACCCTAGGTTTTTTCTGTTTTTCGGTTAACAGATGCGGTATCCAGCGAGAAACTTATTTTCTTACCCCTAATTCTTCATTCAAATTTTTTTGAATTGAGGTCTTTGAAACCCCCAATAAAACCTCAATCTTGCGATTTGTCACATGTCGATATTATATGAGCATGCGGACAGCATCGATGTTTTCCTGGGTGACGGCCGTTTTTGGTGCTCCTGGCCTTGGATCGTCGCTAAGGCTAATCGTCCACGCTTGAATTCTCCATGCCAACGAGAAGCTCTCGGCTAATGTGGTGCTTTATTACTGAAAACAAAAATCAACTGGGCAGGGCATTCTCGTTAAGATAATTTCCTACGAAAGTTGTAAAAACTTAAAGCCCAAAACTGTTCGGTTTAGTTCCATTTTTCGACTGATTTGATAAATTCACTGTAGCTATAAAACTATATGTATAGTCTTAATTATACGCATTTGTAATGACGTCACCACGTGAGAAAAAACCGTATGGCGTAGATATTTTTGCCAATCAATATTTGGTTAGAAAATTTACTATCGCTTTCAGAAATTAAGAGTGCATTATGTATTTGTATTCTTTCACAAATTAACAAATGATGATATATGGCCGTTTGAACCGACCGTTTTTAGGACGTATTCCTTAAAGTGACATTTCCCCATGGAAAAATATCAGTTTAAGGAATACTAAGCGTTAAGACTTATATAATCGGTTCAAACGGTCATTAGCAGCACTTATAATATATATATTTTTTATTACCGTGCGTACAGAACTAACTTTACGCACACTGTCCGATGCGTAAAATGTGGTTTTTATGCCCTAAGCGAATAATTTAGTTTACGCACTCAGTGCGTAAACAAAATAAAAAATAAAACAAAAGAAAAACAAATTTTACTAACTTTTTTAATGCACTGAGAGCGTAATTTTTTTTATGTACTGAGTACTAAACACAATTAAATACTACTTTATAAAATAAAATATTCGGTAGTAGAAAAAATATTGTATGCATCTCATCTATGAAGTTGTATCTTTTTTAACTCATATGGGATTGTCGCACTCGCCTACTTGTGCGTCAAATTTCCCATTCGTTAAAAAATGGTAACTTTACACACTATACACACTTGTTGCATAAATTACTATTTTACATACGCATACATAGATTAATCTTGTAGTATTTATTAAGGTATTTATTAACAAATTTATTAACAATTAATACTTATTATTATGATTAATCATTCTTTTTTATATTTACTATCGTTGTTGGGCTCAATTTTGTTGCATCTGCGGCTCGCTGTATCACATTCTCAAATTGAAGTGCAATTCCATTTCGGACTTGTTCCCTTTCCAGTTGAAAAAAAGCCAATATATTTAAAATTATCAGCTGCGATTGTTCATTATTCCTATTATATTAGTTTCTCGGCATTTTACAACTTTTTAAAATAATTTCCGACAAACTTATGTTTTTGATTGACAGTGACAGATACTTCACATAACCAATTACCTACCTATTTAAAAAATGAATTAATTATAGACATTACTTTTTTTAAAAAGTTTATTCTCACCGCTGTTTATAATATGTATACTAAACAAAGATGAACAAAAATCACGTCATTACAAATGCGTATATCTTGGACAATATCGCACTGACGTTTTAAACTTAGGTTCGGTAAAGATTGAGGTTAAGTTTGAGTAACGACATTTAATCAGTGTCGCCCTCTATATTCCTTTATGCAAAATATAAAATACAGCTCTTGTACCAATGAATAATGCATTAAAGAGCAGACAACTCTATAATTTTTTGAGTCCCGGCCGAAGACAAAAAACTTTTTTCTTCATTTCACTTGTTTAACATTTCTCTTGTTAGGATATTAAGGTATTATTTTATAAAAAAATTTATCGCATTTCATAGAGGGATTATTTTTACGAAATAGAAAGTAGAGTTTTGGAATATAGTTTTTGTCCTATGAAAAGCTCTAATCTCCATATTCTAAATAAATAATAGGTTTTTTTGAATTACTAAGCGTTTAGAGTTTTTCGCAACGGGTTTAAATCAAATACGTTAGAGCACAAATATGCCGCGATGCTTGATGCCAGGACCCCTATTTAATTCTTAATGTTCCTTTTTCCGGTAGACAGGATTTCGGTTACTGCTCATGCGTGAGTTTTGGTTGTTTTGGAACATACTCCGTTACGTCACTACATTATTTGACATTTGTCAATTTTTTTAGGTTATGTTTATAATTTTTTTCTAAAAACTAATTCTGCAGATTTATTGTGGACATCATGAAAAGCGTTTAATGGCATCTATAAACCACTCTTAACTTTATTAACAAATTATAAAGAAAAATATACGTAGTTACTCATGGAATGGCACTCCCTTACTTCTTCCGGACATTTCTCTACAAACCGCACATGTTTTTCATGAATTATTTTCCATTTTTCACAGAATAAAAGCGCAAGATGCCAAGATGGCCTCCATCCACATAGCAACCACGGTGGATAGAATAGACCGGTGTTCGGATCTTATAAATATATGTCGAATTTTCACGTCACTGGTGGTCCAGCTGATTTATGTAAACAAAAGTTAGATATGAACATGATATGAACAACTAATATTTTTTGAATTTTTTAAAAACTAAGGCAATTTTCCTACTATTTTTTAGTATATTCTCATAAAATAATATTTTGTAGACACACCAGCCGTTATTTTTTATAGCCCGCTTTATTTCTCTCTCTCTCTCTACACAAAAATTAAAATTCGAAGAAAATAATGTGTTCGTTTCAGCTTCAAAAGTAATCCGCTGCCTTACATCTTTGTTTACTTCCCAAGTCCTTTAATTGTAATTTAAGTTTTGTGTAATAAAAAATAAAGCGGCCTAAAAAAAAATAACGACAATACGTCTAGAAAATTATATTTTATAAGAATGTACTAGAAAACAGTAGGGAAATTGCCTCGGTTGTCAAAAAATTCAAAAAATATTAGTTGTTCCGTTGTTCATATCATATCTAACTTTTGTTTACAAAAATCAGCTGGACCACCAGTGACGTGAAAAATTCGACATTTATATATATATATATACGATCCGAACACCGGTCTATTCTATCCACCGTGCACAGCAGCTGTGTGTCTACATAACAAAACACGCATGCGCACTCGAAAATTCGGTTGCGCGAATTTAAATTTGCCATTGTTTCCAAAGCCACCTATAAGCGCTTCACTTTTCGATTCTTTAAACATGTATTTATGCTATAGCGTACTTGGTTTAAATTTATCATTGTTCCCATTCATTCTCGGATCCATGAGTTACTATATTCCAAACTTATGTGTGCTTCATTTGTTCCTGGAATGTACCTAGATTCTAGAAGGCGAATCTTTGTATGTACTCGAAACTGAAAATTCTACGTAGCTTTTTTATCCTTAATAAGACGCAAATATTTTGAATTTTCGGTGTTGAGTATAGTAGGGGTGCTGGTGATTTTTTAAATTATCAGAAACCTTACGCAGTCAGTCGTGTTTATTTTGTGTAATTTTGTGCATTTTTTGACTATAGATCCTTTAGATTCCCTTAAGGAAATATTAAGTGTGAAATATCAAGATTGATTTTTATTTTCACGATTGTTAAAAACATTCCCAAACATACATTCATTATTTTTTAAACCGAAACAACTCTGTGAAATTATACCTATGAACCGTATTATTAAACTCTGGCTAAGATGGTTTTTAACCAAAAAAAGTATTTTTTGGTTTAACCAAGAAGGGGACAAGGGGGAATAGCGCTTACATAATAAATTAATTTTTTTATACTTTTGTCAACACAGATCGAAGAATTACATATTTTTAATCATCAATGCGAAAAAAATACGTACAAAGGTGGAAGAAAATCGGTCTGAAGTCAGAATATACCCGCGAAAAAAACAACTTTGTGGCGCCATCTATTAAAGCTTCGCTATACTAACGCTGCTTGGGTACTTTGCCGGGTTTGTCTGTTATAAAATAAAAGATAACTGTAGCTTTTTTTTGATATATTCTTTTCGTTTTTTGTTGTTTTTACTGAAAGTACTGAAAACACCGCCGTTATTAAAAAGTTAAAATTTATTTTTAAAAATGTCTAAATATATTAAAAAATTTATTTTACAAATTAAGAAACAAAATTAATATCCCACTATAACTTTTTATTTCTATAAATAATGGATGCTACACTTTTTGTCAAACTATTAATAACGTCATCATTTTATCTTGAAAAATGTTGAAATACCTAAAGATACTTTTATTATTTAAAATAAATAATTTCTAATACCGTTTTCGATCATCGATCAAAAACTGTTCCCGAACGATTCAAAATCAATTTTAAAAAGATTGGTCAGCTCGAATCGAATCGAGGTTTGAGGTTTTTCAAATTTTCTTAAAGACTAAGCTTCTAAGAGAAAAATTTCAAATATACTTTATTGTAGACAATAAAATTAATTTTTTAACAAGATATAATTCAATAGAGTTGGACTAATAACAAACTCTCCAGCGGAGTCCGTTAATTGAAGTAATTTAAAAAAGTTGAAAAAATACCCATGTTTTTGCCAAGTCTTATTCGATTTTTTTTAAAACTAATATCTACTGGAAAACGTGTGTTATATTTTATTATAGTCAATAAAATGTTCTTTAATATTATATACAATATTATCGGTTTGTTTTCATAATTAAAACTTTAGGGGCATCCGTAAATTAAGCCAATTTAAAAAACAGAAAATAAACCATTTTTGTTACAAGTTTTATCTAATTTTTTCAGAAACTAAGCGTAATATGAAAATTTATACTATACTTTATTGTAGACAGTGTAATTTACTTCTCAACAATGTAAAACTTAGTGGGGTTTGACTCTCCAGCGACGTCCGTAAAAGTCGGTGATTTAAAAATTCATTCAAAAAAACATGTTTTTCTACACGTTTTATTAAATTTTCTTAAAAATCAAGCTCTTTATCAAAAAATATGTTCTATACTTCATCATAGAAAATAAAATTTCCTCTCAAAAAATGTATAACAAAGTGAAATTTATTTTATAGTTACCGCTCCAGTGGTGTCCTTAAATAAAAGTAATTATTTAAAATCACCAATCAATTTTTTTTCAGGTTTTATCCAACTTTCTTAAAAACTAAGCTTCTTACTACAAAATGTCTTACTTACTTTTCAATGGATAATCAATCAAATGTTCTTTTAAACGGTGTATCACAAAATGTGATAGAAAATATAACTCTCTAGGGACGTCCGTATATTAGCGTCACTCTCAAAAATTACCAAAAAACATTTCTGTAAAATTTTCTTACAAACGAAGATCTATGGGATAGAGTAAGTTGAAAAGTAATTTTTTCCCTAAGAAGCTTATTTTTCTTTAAAAATACTTAAAATATGTAGCAAAAGTTGATTATTTTCGATATTTTTGAAAATTTGTTTTTAGAAGTAGACTTTCCTGTGACATAAACCCGATTTTATATTACAACTTTTAAAAGGAAATTATATTTTATTTAATAAAGTATACTATATATTTTTTGCCAAGAAGTGTAGTATTTGAGAAAATTTTATATAACCTATAGCAAGATTTTTTTGAAATAATTCCAATTTACGGAGGTCACTGAAGAATTACTGGCTTTTCCTAACCTTATCGACCAATACACCGTTGGAAAGAGAATTCGGTTCTCCTGAAAAAATTGTTCTTTATAATTTTCGATAAAAAGGTTATTTTTTGAGAAAATTGAGTAAAACTGAAAAAAACAGGGTTTTGGGGGTTCGAGTTGGCAACAGGGATATTCGGATTTAGCAGGGTCGAATTATGGGGAAATGGTCTATTGTCAAAAAGTATTATAATTTGTTTCTAGACCGAAAACGGAGAGCCTTTTAAAATATTTTGCTTTAACTACTATTAACTGTGATTAAAACTCTTAAAATTGTTTTGCTTGTTTAAAACTGTTTTTAAAATTGAAAGCAGTGTTGAAATTTTTGAAAATCACTATTTTTTAACCCTAATTCCCTCCTGTCCTGATAACTTGGTTAAAAATTATTTTCAAATTAGTCCAGAGTTTATTTTTCTCTGTTCTATTCTGTCATCCACAGTTTCTGATTCCATTCGTGTTATGTTACTTGCCGCTCGACACGGATCCGCGCCTGCGCCCACAGAAGCCGCAAACAAGGTGAACAATAATCTGGAACCGTTGACATCTGTCACGACCTGTCAAACCGCAGCCGTCGTTGACAGCTGTTCGTCCCGTCACACCGCTACCGGCACCGAGTCTGCTCGCACTATCACATGTATTGACTCTTGTTTATTTTCTTTCCTTTTTTGAATTCGATTTATTACACTTTTGTCCTTTTTTATTTATATCTATATATAGTTTTTATTGTTTGCACCTGTTTTGATGTTTTTGTCAGCGCCACTTTCGATTTTAGCAAAATCGCATTAAAATTGAACTCTTTTTCAGAATATGCAAATAAATATATTTATTTATGTGATCAGGATACCATGTGGCTAAACTAGTTCATTGATTTAAAGTACATTTCATTATTTTTGGGACAACTTCTTACGATTTTTTTTCGCTGGCCTATGCTATTTGTTATGGTAAACAGCTGATAACTGTCACAAAGTTATATACAAAATTATGAAATGAACTATAGTAAAAAATATTTGACTTTCGGTTACTAGTTTGAAATTTCGCACCATGCTAAGACACAAAAAAACCAAGGGATACTCGATCAGTTAGTTCCCCCACCCTAATTAAATGGAAAAATCTCTTCATTACGGATAGCATAAATGGACGTTGTAATATACCCAGCAAACATGGATTACAAAAAAAGTACTTTTTAAGTACTGGCTTTCACTGCTGCCCATAACGGCAAAGTACTAAGTAGAAAGTACTTAATTCGTATTGATTTGGAACAACGGCCTGCATCAGGCCAGCATGTATATATTTTAGTATAAAGAACATTGTACTTTTAAAGTAATGCATTTTTTTAACTTCTTTGTACACAAAAGCATGTACTTTTCAAGCAATGTATTTTTAGTAAATACAAAAAAACTGAATTTTTATACATTTTAAAAAAACCTGTACTTTTAAAGCATTGTATTTTATTATTTTTTTTAGTAGAACAAAGAAACTACTTTTATTGTAAATATTGTAAGGACAATACGTCACTCACATCTCATATTTACAAAAAGAAATATTAATTGATCATTATATAATCATTATATAAGGATCTTTAATATTCTTCTTTTCATATCAGATGAGGATATTTCCAAAGATCATGGAACAATCCACATCAATTTAAAAATAAATAAAATCATTCACATTCTTAAGCTTGACATTCCTTAGTGTACCAGTAAAATGTTGACTAGTGTTTGCCATCTAGTGGCAAGGACGGCAAACATCAACTTGTCAGTTTTTTTGTAAATATTTTATTTTCACAGTAAAATATTTAATATTTTTGTACTAAAATAAAGTGCTTTAAAAGCAACTGTTTAAAAATACTTTTAAAATGTTTTTTCATTTTTATATTAATTTTGCAGTAAAGCTTTTAAACTTTCAATAATAAATTAAATGTACTTTAAGAGTACCTTCTTCAAAATGTTATTAAAATGTTTTTTTTTTTGAGTATTTTATTTTCACAGTAAAATATTTAATTGTTTTGTACTAAAATAAAGTGCTTTAAAAGCAACTGCGTAAATATACTTTTAAAGTGTTTTTTTTGCCATTAACCCTGGCTGCACTTGTCATTCTTTAAAAATAAGGTATAACTTTTCGTTGTATTAAAAATAAAGTACTAAAATGTTGCGTTTTTTGTACTTTTAAACAATATGCAAATTAGACAATACAAAAATAATATAAATATTGCATATCGTTGCCGATGCCAGCAGTTGCCAGCAGTTAAAATACAATATTAGTAAAGTACCAGCAGGTCAATGTTTGCTGGGTATCTTTGGAAAGCTCTTAAAAAATGCTAAAAATATAATTTCTACAACTTTTTTCTCAGACAGGTCTCTTGACGACGCTATCAGTGTACAGTAAGCAGTGGCGCACCCAGGAATATGTCTTGGGTGGGGGCCCGAGGCCTCTTGGGGGGGCCCGAAGCCTTATGATGTCGAATTTTAAGCTATTTTTTGTGTTTTTTTTTTCTGAAATATGTCGAAAATTTGTAAAAAAATCCAAGGCTTGGGGGGGGGGCCCGGACACCGCCCCCCCCCCTGGGTGCGCCCATGCAGTAAGCATTATGAAAAATGGAAATATTGTCAGGATAGAAAATAATGTCCTATTAACTAAATGACACAATTTATAAGCAAGTGCACATTAACCCTAAACAATCTAAGGAAATTAACTTCTGTATTTAGTTCAACTTGTATTAAAATGTGTAATAAATTATATACGGAATATAAATCGTATGTGATCGACCGGCAGCGTTGCCAGGTCTACTGATTTTTCAGTAGATCTACTGCTTTTGGGTGTTTGTCTACTGAATACTGTTTTTAAGGCGGAATCTACTGCTTTTTTCGGTTTTCAAGAAATATGAGCAGTAGATTTACTGTTTTTGTTTTTCAAGAAAATTTATCAGGTACCTAGTGTACCTACTTAGTTATTTATTCAAAGTATTTATAATTTTTGCCTGTGAAAAAAATATATGAAAACGCCAACTTCCTTAAAAACCTCTCCATGATGTATTTTATGTCTGTGGTCAATTTTGAATTTCGCGCTTCTTCGTGGAATGTAAAAAAAAGCCTGGTTACCACCTTAGAAAAAGAACCTTCAATTTCATTGGTTACCACCTATGCGTCACGGTGAATAGAATAGACCGGTGTTCGGATCTTATAAATATATGTCGAATTTTCACGACACTGCTGGTCCAGCTGATTTTTGTAAACAAAAGTTAGATATGATATGAACAACTAATATTTTTTGAATTTTTTAAAAACTAAGGCAATTTTCCTACTATTTTTTAGTATATTCTTATAAAATAATATTTTACAGACATATAATTTTTTTTAGCCCGCTTTATTTCTCTTTACACAAAAATTAAAATTCGAAGAAAATAATGTGTTCGTTTTACCTTCAAAAGTAATCCGCTGACCTACATCTTTGTTTACTTCCCAAGTCCTCGGTTCACCTTTGATACTAAACGATTACATTCAGTTTGACTTGTAGTTTAAGTTTTGTGTAATATAAAATAAAGCGGGTTAAAAACAAATAACGACAATAAATCTAGAAAACTATATTTTATAAGGATGTACTAGAAAACAGTGGGAAAATTGCCTTAGTTTTCAAAAAATTCAAAAAATATTAGTAGTTCCGTTGTTCATATCATATTTAACTTTTGTTTACAAAAATCAGCTAGACCACCAGTGTCGTGAAAATTCGACATATATTTATAAGATCCGAACACCGGTCTATTCTATCCACCGTGTCTGTACGTGACCACCATGATTCAAAAGACGCATCACGTGACGGGACATGGATCTGCACCGGTTTTAAATGCAGCGTCACCTGATGGATTTTTTGAATCAGGGTGGGCATGCATAGGTGGAAACCGGGTATAAGTGCGCGTCTAGTGATATCCGCGTCGGTTCATTAACTATTAACATTAACTTCAGTCAGGAGCAGCCAAACTAAGAGGTCTCTTAGCTTGGTGTTGTAATCGACTGAGCGCGCTTTTTACTTTGGAAAACGGGGGTTTTAGTTAGTGTGTGTAGTGTCCTGCTGCAGGTGAGTAGCCATACTGTTGTATCATTCTCTAAACTTTTTTCTACCTTGTCCCTACCATGGGAAAATTCCGTTCTCCTACAAGACCACAGACCTTAGACAAAAATACAACAAATTACTAAATGACTTTACAAAATTACAAAACGACAATAACAAACTTAGACGAGACATAGCAAACATGCCGCTACAAATTACAAAACAAACCGACTTACTGAACACCATACTTGACAACCAGAGACAAGCCGACTCAGCTACAAACCAACAAACAACTCACGAACAGACACCAAACGAATTACTTTCGACAACTCCATCGACACCCTTGGTTGTTAAAACCATAAGGAAACCTCGCCTGGCCTCTCCATCTCTCTCTCTCTGGCAGTGAATTCTCGGGATCTGAGCAGTCATCAGTGCTCTCAGAGAACAGGTTTTCGGTGCTGGGGGTGGATGAGGAGGACAGAGAGGTTGATGCCGACATGGACGTTGACGAAGACGACTCACAAACACAACAAAGACGAAAACGCAAACGTAACAAAAAACTAAGACGAACTGACTCGAAATTTTCTTCTGATGACGAACATACAAACAAACAGATGGCACAGACAAGTAAGCAACCAGCACAGACTATACAGACAAACGCACAAACCATACAGACAAATACACAGATCATACAGATAAACACACAGACAGCACAGACAAGCAAACAAACTGAACAGACAAAAACACAAAACAACATCACGGACAAAAAACAAAAGACAGACACTAACAAACAAACAGACACACAAACGAAACTTACGCCGACGTACAGCAATGACAAAATTCCATCCATCATCCTACATCAAAAAGACAAATGGACCATGGTGTCGGGACAACTTACAGCATCCAAAATTAATTACACAAAAGCCAGACTAGTAGATCAGGTAATAGCCATCACTACATCATCACCTGACGACTACAAAAAAATCATCAAAATCATTGACAATCTCGGACTAACACGATTCACAAACCCACTGCCACAGGACAAACTTTTACGCTGTGTCATTCGAGGACTCCCTATAGACATGACCTGCACGGATATCTTAAATGATATTAAAGAGCAGGGCATCGATATAAAGGAGGCCTCTAGGATGCGCAGCCAAAAAGGCGAAAACAAAAAACAACCCATCCCGCTTGTCCTTATTACCCTAAATCCCGAACACCGGGACGCATTATTTGCCTTGCCTTCGGTAATGTGTCTGAAAGTTAGATTTGAAGACCTAAAACCGAAGGCACAGGTGAGCCAATGCCACCGGTGTCAAAAGTTCTATCATGGACAGTCCCTATGTACAGCCCAATTTAAATGCGTCAAGTGTGGCGCCGACCACAAAACAGCTGAATGTCCAAAAACAGCAGCCCAACCTCCTAAATGTGCCAACTGTAGCGGGCCACACCCGGCCAGTTACAGGGGGTGTCCTTCGTTCTCTAAACTTCCTAAAGCCCAGACAAGACAATACACATCACCACAAGCACGACCGACAACCTCATATGCACAAGCGACAAAACAGAAAACACCACAAACAAAACTGACTGACGAATCATCAATCATCTTATCAGTCATGGCAATCATCGTCAAAGAAATTCCGAATCTCATTTCACAAGCCATAACCGCACAATTCACCAATGCATGCAATTAAACATGCACCATCCTTCTTACGGGCAGCGACATGGAATGTACGTGGTCTGCGGGAACGAAAGTACGAAGTACAAGAGTTCATCGTGGACCACGACGTTGATGTTCTTGCTCTTCAAGAATCCACCGCATTTCATTTCCCGGATACATAATGTATCGCACGGACACTGACAGACATACAGGGACAGCCATCCTCATTAAATCATCCATCATTTATTCGACTGATATTACACACAACTTACAAGACCTACAAGCGACTTCAGTCACAATTCATACGACGACAGACGGACAAATCACATTTCATTCTGTATATAGAACACCGAATGCAGCTTATCATGAACCATCATTCATTCAGTTGCTTACATACAAACACAAATCAATCATGCTTGGTGACTTTAACGCAAAACATCGTGCATGGAACAGTAGAATAACGAATGCTGTAGGCAGACGTCTCTTAAACACACTCACAAATCACAATGCCGTTGCATGCGCTCCGAACACGCCACTTTCATTGCACCCAATCACAATCAGCGGCCGGATATTCTTGACTTTGCCATAGCGAGAGACACTAGGTTAAATATCTATGCTAGAACGATTCAGGAAGGTTCATCCGATCATAATCCGGTTCCCTTTATCATTGGGGACCCGGATCATAATAATCATCCTCATACTCGCAAAATTTTCCATTGGGAGAGGTTGGGTCATGAATTTCATACTCATTTATCACCCATCACTTTTATTAACAATCGCGCAGACTTGAATTCAGCGGTCCTAAGATTGGAAAACGATCTGACTGCTGCCATTCATGCCTGCACGGAAATTGTTAATATTGACCGACAAAGACATTATACATTGCCAGTAAATATCAAAAACCCTCTGATCGCTAAACATCGCGCACGGCGCAATTTTGCTAGATACAGAACACTACATCACAGAAACGTTTACAACCAACTTAACAATGACGCAAGGCGGGCTCTAAGGGAGTTTCATAATGAAAGATGGGGCACCAAAATCGCTGCACTCGATCCGAACGATCGAAGTATCTGGAAAATGACTAAAGCTCTTAAAAATAAAAAGCCTCATATCCCGCCAATACACTCGACGCGAGGGTTGGTCTTTGACGATATTGACAAGGCGGAAGCCTTTGCCGATACCTATGAGACCAACTCCAGACTTTACGAACATGACGATATGGACGAAGAGCATGAATTGTTGGTTGATCGGACTGTCCGTCGGCTGGTGAGAAACCCAGTAGAAAACGAGGACCCGCTTCGACCAACAAATCCTGCCGAAATCAGAAGAATTGTTAGAGCGCAAAAATCGAAAAAAGCCCCAGGACCTTACAACATTACTAACAGACATTTGAAACATTTACCTCGTAAGGGAATTGCGACAATTGCAAACATTGTAAATGCCATATTGCGATTGGGGATTTTTCCATCTCGATGGAAGAAGGCCACAATCGTAATGATTCCCAAACCTGGTAAAGACCATACTTTTCCACAAAACTATAGACCAATTTCATTAGTCAGTAGCATCTCAAAGGTCGAGGAAGGCGTAATTCTAGACCGTGTTAAGCATATGTCAGATCAATTGAACATCATTCCAATTCGGCTTCCGAACCAATCATAGTATCGAACTCCAAGTCTTGCGTCTGACAGAGGGTATAACCAAAGCCTTTTGCCAGAAACAAGTCACTGGAATTTTGTTATTCGATGTTGAAAAATGCTTCGACAAAGTTTATCAAAATGGTCTCATTTACAAAATGCATCAAGCAGGGTACCCTTCCAATATCACCCGTCTTACTCATTCCTACCTTTATAATCGCATCATTTCATCCCGAGTAGGCACTTCTCTTTCTAGTGAAAGAACATTGGAAGCCGGCGTCCCTCAGGGCGCTGTTCTTTCTCCTTATCTTTTTAACATTTTCACTCACGATCTCACATCACCAAATCGTCATACCGAATTGTTTCGTTTTGCGGACGATACTATCTTTAAGTGTGTTTCTTGGAGCTCAGTCTTGGTTCGGCAGATGTTGCAATCTGCAGCGGATGGGTTTTCTTTATATTGCAAGACATGGAAATTAAAGATAAATCCTGACAAGTCAAACGCCATTCTATTTACACGGCGCTTCGGGGCTCGTAGAGACCCGCAAGGAGACGTGTCGATAGTGCCTTGGGTGGACTTCGTGAAATAGCTTGGAGTTATCCTTGACTCTCGCATGGAAAAGGCACACGGATCGTGTGTATAATTTGGCCGTTGTATCATACAAAACATTATATCCATTGCTTGGCAGAAATAGTAGACTTAGTAACCGCAACAAATTGCTTCTCATAAATCAGATCATTCGCCCGCAACTTACATATGCATGCACAGCATGGGGATATAGCGCTCGATCACGCATCCGCAAGCTTCAAACTTGGAAAATCGCTACAGACGACACGCCATCAACGCACCCTGGTGGTTTTCATATAATAGGGTCATGCATGACAATAATCTCACCGCACTTTCGACATACATTAACGAGCATGCTCATTCGACATATCATAAAGTTGACAATCATACCCACTGATACGACAAGCTTCTGACTACGATCCTCGGGTCAGACACATACGACCACGCCTACAGCTACTTGTGTAGGTCTTTTCCTTCACCTCTATTCCAATCCTTCCTAGCCCCATAACCTTTTTCCTTCCCCTTTTGACCCCCAACAATAACACCGTCCCTTTTTTGGGGAAGACAGATGTCTTAAGCCTTTCAGGCAGCTCTTTTTTCAAAATTCAGATACAACTTTGGCTACTCGGCAGTAGGATAAGTTGGAGAGAGGACCACTCGAAGTGATAGCGAGTGGGGGTGAGGTTGGCAAGCGGATGGGGACTTTCATCCAATCTTTTGGAAGGGGATCCTTATCCGTGGGCGCTCTCTCGCAAGGTTGTTGTTGTTGTTGTTGTTGTCCGCGTCGGTTGTCGTTGTCATCCCGCTGCGTTCGAGAATTGGTTCAATCAACTCTTTTTTTCTTTGTTCATCACTAAATGAATCATGAAACCCTTTTTTGGACTGCAAAAAAAATCTGCTGGTTTTTTACAAAATCTACTGCTTTTTTCATCTATGATCTACTGCTTTCTTAAAATTTGACCTGGCAACGTTGTCGACCGGACATCGATGATGTTTATACAGGAAACAAAACACATCTCGATATCCTATCAATGGCAAACGGTTTTTAATAAAAGCATCTCCAAAAGAGTATAGCTGGCAATATTGGATAATATTTCATGTAAAAGAAGCCAAGTACGCGAAAATGGTATTCCGTAAAAAGAATTAAAATAAAAGTAAAGCCAAGTTCCCCAATACTAATTTCAAAATGAAAGGTTCTTACTAGTTTGGAAATATGTTTTTTAAACTTTGCTATTACAGCCAAACTTCTTTATGTTCAATCTAGCACTGTGCCTATGAGTCATTTGCAGCCATAATAGCCAAATTTGGAAAAACATTTCCAAACTATTAAGAACCTTTCGTTTTGAAATTTGTATTGGAGAACTTGGCTTTACTTTTATCTCAATTCTTTTTACAGAAATGTTTTTGTTATGATTTAACTCTTTTTTTACAGGATTTTGATAATATTTAAGTTTTAAAATAGTCAAATATGCGGAAAATTGTTCAAAAGTTTTGCAAAATGCATTATTAAAAACTTTGAGGTTTTGTAATTGTTCCTATGGTTTTCTCATAGTTGCTACCATCCTTCTAAAGCTCAGCTTTTTAACGTACCTGGAAGTGACAATTTTACATAAGTTTACATTTATAGGGGAGGGAAGTAAATTAAAATATTTTTATGGCCACTAGGGGGAGGGAGGGGGCGAAATGTGTTCTTGGAGAATCCCTTATATCTTCTCCACTAGTGCACTTGCGCATCTAGGTCTTACTAAATTGGTAGTTTATCAAAGAGTCTCAGGTTTGCTATAAGTATCAAAAAATAAAAGCTGATAACCAGGTCCCCTATGTTACAACATCCATTTATGCCACCTGTAATGGAGATATCTTCATTTTCGTTAAAGCATACCTTTACAATAATGACGTAATTAGGGTGGGGGTAAGTAATTCTGATCCATTATCTCCCGACGTTTTATTGTCTCTTTGTATATGAATATGCATCAGGGTAACGTTCTAAAGTCTCCACATATTTTATCATATAATACATATTATTTCTTTATGTGTGCAGATAAGGGCCCATCCTTAAATTACGTAACGTTGTAGGGGGAGAGGGAGGGTTAACTAAATTTTTGCGTTACGTAATTTAAGGACAATCCCTAAACCTGTCTTATAAAAATGTAACCTAATTTTTTTCGGCGTTTTATAAATTGATTGCGTTTATTTTTTGTATTTTGTTTTTTATTTAAATGATTGAAAATATGTTTGAACATTTAATTCTTTATATTTAATCATACTAATTTTTTTGCATGCTGCATGCGCCCGAATGATATTAGCTTTATTTTTTAAGATAATGCAGTATATGTAAATAGCATGCCAATGATAGTTATTAAGATTTTTAACAAGAGGTTGATGTTTTCTTACTTCTAAAGTCATAAAAATCGGATGGATTGTTTCCTTGGTAGCCCAAAGGGTATTGTTTTCGATAAAAATATTTTTTTGGAATAATGCGGAAAATGTGTTAATTGGGTGTATTTAGACCTATCTTAGCAATCTTGGCGTGACGTACGCCTGTCCATGTCTATCTGGCCCACGATAGCTCCGGAACAGCTGGACCAATTTTTATAAAAAATAGTGTGCGTTCGACACCGTAATGAGCATGAACTGATTAGATTTTGGTCAAGATCCATTAATGCTAGAGCTAATGAAAAACTTGAAAAACTTTTTAACGGAGCATCGCATAAATATGTGGTTTCCGGAATATAGTAGAACATCTTTTTCTCAATAATTTTTGTAACAACCAAAAACTTCGTAGGAGCTTTCGTTTCTAAGATATTTACAAAAAACTATTTTTAAGACTGATATAGCCTGGAAGTCACATGAAGTGGGCTAATGGACTAGAAAGGTATCAGACCTCTCCTGGATTCATTTATTTGATTTAGCAACCGGTTTAGCATTACTAAAGAAGACACCTGGTTTATCCCACATATCTCAAAAAGTAGCCACTTAATTAATTTAAAATTTTGGCATCTTAATGCATTAGACTGGAAATCAGCATATACCGGGTGGGCCAAAAAAAACCGGCCAATTTTTTTTCATTATAACTTTTGAAGTATACCATCGATTTTAATGGGACAAACTGCACTTGGCAGAGAATTAATCAGAGTTTTGAATAAATATATCTTTTTGTCCGCCATCTCAAAATCCAAGATGTCGGACGAAATTAAATTGTACCCTTCAAAGATGCTCGTTTATTCTTGTGTTGCGAACACGTTTTAATTAGTTTTTTAAATCAGTAAAAAAGCTACATTCTTGCCACGCGCAACAAGGTACAAATCGGCTAAATCGGTTTAGAGGTTCTAAAACAAAATATTTTAGTTTCAACCATTGTTTTGAATATTATACGATTGCCTTGCCAATCATGTCTTAATTTATTTCCTTATAAATTCATTACTAGTGAACCGATTTTGATGAAATAAAAAACATCCTGGTGAGAATTATTTGCTTTTTAAAGATCATGATCAAAGTTTATATGAAGATCGCGGACAGAATCATACTTGATTCTTTAAAATGGCGTGCTTCTTCTTATTTTCCCCCGCACAACGAGCTACAAATTAATAAAATCAATTTTCCACAAAAAATCTATTTTTTGTTTCGGCCATTGTTGTACAGATTATACGATTGCATTGCCAATCCTGTCTGCATTAATTTCCTTATAAACTAATTATTACTAAACCGATCTTATAGAAATAAAAAAAATCATGATGAAAATTGGTTGTTCTTTAAAGATTATCAGTGGCGCACCCAGGAATGTGTCTTGGGGGGGGGGGGGGGGGGGCCGAAGCTAAAAAGGGCGCTTCTCAAAAATCCTGCGACCAAAAAAAAAAAAAAAAAAAGGGCATCATGTGTGGGGGATGCCGACAGCTACAAAAGGCGCCCTCAGAAAACTTGCGGCCAAAAAAAAAAAGGTCATCATGGCTTTTCGCAACTACGCCGCTGCTTGGCGTTGGGGGGGCCCGAAGCCTCCTGATGTCAAATTTTAAGGTATTTTTCGTGTTTTATCATCAAATATGTAGAAAATATATTAAAAAATCTAAGGCCCCCCCCCTGGGTGCGCCCATGAGATTATAGTCGACATTTCATTCGCCGCCATCTTAAAAATGAAGATGTCGAACAGAATCATACTTCTTATTCTTATTTTCCGAAACTGTTTTAGTTTTTTTTTAACTTGTAGAAAACCACTTTTTTTCTTCCGCTTAGCAAGGTAAAAAGTAATAAAATCGGGGAAGTGGTTCTCACAAACTCAGATTTAAATTTAAAAAAAACTAAAATGTTTTTAGAAAATAACATCTCAAATTCTAAGATGGCGACTTTTGATTCTAATCTTTAAAGACCAATTCTAACCATGATTTTTTTGAATTCACTAAAATCGGTTTAGTAATAACCGATTGTACTAATTTTTACTAATTTATACCTCGTTGTGTGGGAGAAAAGTAGTTCTTTTCTATAAATTAAAAAACTAAAACATTTTCGGAAAATAAGAATAAACACGCCATTTTGAAGAACCAAGATTGATTCTGAAACTTTGATATTTTTATCACGATGTTTTTTATTTCATTAAAATCGGTTCAGTAGTAATAAATTTATAAGGAAAAAATGCAGACATGATTGTCAAGGAGTCGTATAATATGCAAAACAATGGTTGAAACAAAAATATTTTTTTTTAGAACCACTCAACGGATTTTGCTGATTCATACCTTGTTGTGCGTGGCAAGAATACAGTTTTTTTACCAATTTAAAAAAAAATACTTAAAACATGTTCGCTACACAATAATAAACGAGCATCTTTAAAGGGTAGATTTTAATTTTGTCCGCCATCTTGGATTTTAAGAGGGCGGACAAAAAAATATATTGTGTCAAAACTCTGATTAATTCCCTGCCAAGTACAGTTTGTTCCATTAAAATCGTTCAAAGGTTATAATGAAAAAAAATTGCCCGCTTTTTTTTGACTCACCCGGGATATTTACAATGTTGCCATTGGAATTGACTGAAGAACAAACGTCAAAAATAAGAAACACTCTTTGCAAACATTTAATTTTTTTATACAAATGAGTAATAAGAAGAAAACATCAACATTCCAAAATTTCCCGTTCTGAGATATATTTTTCCAACCGTTTAGATTTAGAAAAGGCCGAATACCAGGTTTGAACACCGTCACTTTCATCTTGAATTGGATCTGGCCACGTGATCGCTGTCGCTCAGGAAGTCTATCCAGCCTCACCTGGCACCCCGACTACATGGACCATCACTCCGGATCGCCGTCTAAAGGTTTAGCTCGAATATCTAGAGCTGCAGATGGAAGGTTTATTCTTGTAGATCCGAACTTGGAGCAAGTTAGATCTGACTCACCGTCAAACGCAAGTAGTAGCGACGATGGAGGTTTTTTACCTAGTAGGCGTGGTATATTAAATCGGGCGTCATGGCGTCGACCTCTAATCGGGTACCCGAGTCAGTTAAGTTTGAGGTCGGACGCTTCTGGGCAGTCTATGGCTCATAACGTGGCTTTCTTTTTATCCCACCCTCGTTTTCAATCACCTCATAAACAACTCATTCCAACTATTTATAGTCCCAGAACACCCAACATACCTTCCAGCTCGCCAGCGGCTTCCAGCGGGTTATTATTGTCTCCTTGGACACCTATGTACTTCAGCGACTTGAGCTCCGTAAGGTATCCAAGTTCCGCAGAAAGGTCATATCCCACTCCTCCAGGGTTTTTAAATTTAAGATCTGTACACGAAAGGTATTCGCAAGAACTACCACCCCTGAGAGCTATCCATGAGGAGCACCAAGGCTTTATTCCTGTTCATCCAATAAGGGATAGTCCTAGACCAGTTTTTCCATTTAGGACAAGAAACTCAAGGTTATTGCCCCCTAGGCACGCACGGTTGGCGAGAAGTGCTCCAGAGTTGGACCACCTTGATAGATCTCCAGAAAGTCGATCAAGTTCGAGTGGTTTCGGCAGCAAAAATACATCTCAACAAAATCAGAGCTCAAATCATAGCGGTAGTGCCCTGATCATGGATCCGTGGCGGTTACCCCCCTACAGACCACCTCCTCCCGCACCTAGTATTTCTATTCTACCTCCACCTCCTCCCTTAGTCGGTCATTGGTTGGAGTTAGCATCTGCTTCACCTTCAGCTTCTGAACTTCACAAAGCAGTTGACGTGGGATCTGTAGATGGTCATTACGAATTCGATCCCAGTACTCCAACTCCTACTCCTTCTACGCCCACTGGGCCTAGGTTAGAGATTGACGTCATAGACGGCGGGATAATTTTACCTCAGAGAAAGGGGCTACCTTTAAGAAATCGATATGATAACATTGACGCTCGAGTAGAGGCTATGAAAGCCGAATTTAATGAGTTTAGAAAGAGACAGGCCAGTCGGGGACCTGGGCAAGAGTTAGAAAGTGCCTGTTAATTGGTGGGTTAAACCACGTATTTAAATATATCTGTAATGGGAAAGAGCCTTTAAAAATTACTGCTACAAGCGTACGGGCATGTTGGATTTCAAATGAACCTCAACGGATGGCTTGAATATATCAAGGCTACTATCAACATGGCGTCACGCTTCTGGCAGTTTTTTTAGAAGCCCTATCCCACTACAGATGTATGTTAAATACAAGGTTGCCAACATGTGTCATAATCAATTCAGAAAACATTTTAGAATTGGGATAGTATGTGTGTATAGAAAAGGCACGTGACTCTTATTTAAATAAACCTTTTTAATAACAAAAAACCGTGTGATATAAATAAACACTTTTTAAGCAAGTTTAAAACGAATAAAATATGTTCTAAAAATTTTCGAAAAGGAACCAAACTGATTTTTCATAATAACAATTAATAAATTTGATTTTTTAGCAGTAAGTATACCTCTAAATAATGATATTAATTAATTTTTTAAGGCGAATTTCGGTAAAATTCTAGAGTTAGATTAATATACAAAAATAATAAATAAAAGCTCAATTCACTTGATTCTCTTGTATTCAAAAAAAATAACACGATCTGATAAGTTTTAAGAATACTATTAAATTAACGAAAATTTGTAAAAATAAACTTTGTAGTAGATTTAAAAACTAAAAACAGTTTATCACAAAATATTTTCCACAGATTTTAAAGTTTTAAGGGCTTTTCTTAATTTATTTAAATATGCAGCAATCATATTGCTGGTATAAATTGCAAAAATGATATTTTAGAAAATATAAAAACAAAGTTGTATGTACATTTTTAGCTTAAATAAATTGGTCGTCGTGTTTAATAACAAATGGCAAAATAAAAAATTAATAGGACAAAAATTTTGCCATAGCTGTTAAAAGAGGTTTTAGTTGAGAGGCTCATAGTAAAAAATTGTGTCCAGTGCGATAATTGTGGAAGATTTAAAACTTTTTTGGCTTAGAACTTTTGCTAAATTAGTTTAGAAAATATGTTTTTTGTTTGTAAGAGAACACCAATTAATATTTTGAAGAAATTTGCTCGTTTCTTTACCGTCTTACTTGGCGTTTTTTTGCAAACAAAAAAATGTATTTACAGTTTCTTTATAAAACTAATTTAGAAAAAGTTATATGCCAATGTTTCTTCCACAACTACACCAAGGGATACAACAGGCCACTCAACTATTTTGAAAAATATCATATTTTCCCAAATTCGTTAAATAAAGCCCTGTAAATTGATATGCAGAGGTGTTTCAAAATTAACTGACTTATTATAAACAATGGAACGAACAAAGCAGGTATAACTACCAAACTACCATTATTGTTTAAAAGTAAAATAACTTTTTTAAAGCCGCATTTAACATATATCTTATAACAATATATTATATTATATTATGTTATTTTACTTAATTGAATATGCCTATACTTGCGACGGAAGTGGGTAAAAACCACGGTCCGTAAAGAAACCGGTTGTCTGGTAACTCGGTGTCATGGCCGCCGTGACGTCAGGGCTACGTCACAGTTTGCCTAGGAATCAGCAGTCAAACGCTGTTTATAGCGTACATTCGTCTTTTGCGAGGAAATTTTGTACATTTTGGGTCTTGTCGTATTGTAAGTGTTTAAATACCTGTTCCGTGCTTGCTATAAATGTAACCTGTTATTGTTTTGTGCTAAATTCAGGTCAAAAACCAAACGTAAACAATTGCTGATTCGTGTGGAGCAGGCAAACTGCCGCGTCCTCGGCTGCCGAGTTCTTATTGGCTGGGAGTTACCAGACAACCGGTTTCTTTACGGACCGTGGGTAACAACAAGTAATATCTGCATGAAAAAGTAATATTGTTAAATGCGTACTGGGTTACTTATTATTAGGACATTGTACCAGTCAGTTCTTTTGCAACCCTCTGTAAAAAATAAATTGTAACGCTTTAAAAAGTGGTCGGTAAACCATAATTTTCCGGCCACGACCAAGATTCACGAGAGGCTGTTTCGACATTGTAATATTAGATGTTTAGATAAGTACTAAAAATTTGTAAAAAGTTACTGTATTTATGTAGACAAGTTTCAGAACAAAAATAGACATACATACCCATTTTTTCATACGTTAGTCTTCGCTTTAAAACCCCAACTAATGTAAAAAAAAGATTTTTTTATTTATTGCTCTATAAACTTTGTTAGTTCATGTCCCCTGCCAAATTAATTTTAATTTTATTTTTATCATATTTGATTTTTTTAGTCTTATTTAATTTAAAATGATACCACCTCCCGATTTTTAAGTTTTTTATAGGATTAAAAAAAAACAAATGTTTAATATATTTTAATCCAAGAAGGCGGAAAAGGCCAACGGAGATAGATACTAGTTTGAAGGCTAACGTATCTGAATATGATTAGTATGTGTATGTATAAGTAGTTAAAACTTTTAATTTTACATAAGCCATTAAAAACAAAAAAGTACTGGTTAATATTTAAGTTTTTATACAAGTTAGCCATTTTGACCGTATATCCATACCTATGTGCAATAATAAAAATTATATCCTAAATTTAACATTTATTTTTTTGTGTATTATACAATGGTATGGTGTATTATTGTACCCAAACTTTTATTTATTTAAAAAATTAATGCTTTCATTTTAACTTTTAATATTTTAATTTATTTTTTTAATTGTTAAAAAAAAACGTACTGATTTATTTTATTTTTTTATGATCTGATGATAAAGTACAATTTATTTATTTTATTATTATTTTGTTAGCGTTGTATTATTTAAAAATGTAGAAAAACCTAGAATGTTGATTTAAAAAAACAATTATTACATTACGAAAAACACACTATTGCTGGGATCCATAAAGTTAACAGCCTTCGCAGATTTTAATTTTACTGCTAGCTTCTATTAATTTTTTTCTCAACTATAAATATTTTTGTACATTATGATACTAAGCGGTATAAAAAACTCAGTACTCCAAGAAAAAATTATGATAGTTCTGACACTAGCAAATTATTGTTCCAGCATTTTTTTCTGTTTCTTTTAAGGAAAATCATTATTTGGGAAGCGTTGTTTCGGTATTTGTATTTTCCTTTAGAGGCCAGTCATTAAAGAGAAAAAAGCTTGCAAAAAGTGGTGTAGTCGCGATTTTGACATATTATGTTGTTCACATTGGAGTCCTAAACGAAAATGGAGTTTTCAAAATTGGGGGGGGGCGGCTTCCCCGCCATCTTGGATTTAGTGTGCACGAAAAGGTTTTTTTTTAAATTACTTGGTCCCTGTACATTTTCAAAGAAACAGTTTTAGACAAAAGTTAAAGGCAATAAAATTTTCTACAAAAACGCTTTTGCACGTTTTTCTGTCAGACGAATGGTTTTCGAGTTATGATGCTAAACATTTCGCTGCCATTTTGCATTTTGACTAATTCTTTTATTTATTCGCCTTTAACGTCGAAACTGCTTATTTTTGAGAAAATCTGTTATAACATAAAATAAAGACCAACTAATAGCCTATAAAGCCTGCTTTTATTTTCTCTAAAAAAGGTATTTTAACATTTTCCCCTAAAATGCTTAGTTTTTTTGAAAACTGACTAAAATCTAAAAAAACTTGATTTTTTTTCGTTTTCCTAAAAACCTAACCCCAATTTATGGATGCCAATTAAGTGCTAACCGTGGAGTTGGTCCACTTAGATGATACATCGTTTAAAAGATAATTTAATTTTCTACAATATAGTTAATTACACACTTTCTGTAAAATGCTTACCTATTGAGAAAATGACATAAAACTTAATAATTTTGGTTTAATTTGCATATATAATATACTATCGAAATACATAGGAAACGGGTGTACTGCGAACCCTTTAGGCATTGTATGTATCTTAGCAAGAGTACCACCCAAAGAACTTCATGATATCTCATTTTATAGTTTCGAAGTTAGAGGCCACTAAAAAAAAAATTGGTCAAAATCCAAAATAACTCGGCGCTATAACTCAAAAACCATTCGTCTGACAAAAAAATGTGCAAAAGCGTTTCTGTAGAAAATTTTATTAACTGTTTAAAACTTTTTTTTCTAAAACGTATAGTAACAAAGTAATTTAAAAAAAACCCTTGTTGTGCACACTAAAACTGAAAGATAGTTGGGGGAGCCGCCCCCTCCCCCAAGGTCGAAAACTTAAATTTAATTTTAGAACTCCAATTTCAACAACATATGTCAAAATCGCGACTACACCACCTTTTGCAAGCTAAAATTCTATAATGACTGAACTATTTAAAAATATCGCCAACACGCGCATATTTATAAAATAATTATACCTGATGAATATATTGGGCTTTTGGCAACACTGGTAACAAAGAAGCAGTGGTGCCGCGGTGGTGAAACATGAAAGTTTGGGCTGTTAACTTAATGGATTCCTCTAGCTCTTATAGTATAAGTATAGATAGACACAATGGTTCAACAATATTTACAACTTCTGTGAGAAAAATTCTAAACATTTCTGTAAATTCTTAGATTTAAGTTAAATTGTTTGTATTATAAAAAAGGTTGTAACGCAAATGAGTTGTAAATTTTTGTTCGACCACTAATATTAAGAAACTACCTACTTCAAATTTTAAAAATTTTGGCACTTATTCCAAATGCAAAAAGTAAAAAAAAAACTAACTCTTGCCAGAATAATTGAATTTATCTCATAATAAAACACATTTTTTTATAAAAAAAAGTCTTTTTTGAATGTAAAGTAAATAAAAATTGTCAATCGATTTTTTTGGGAAAAAAGTTAATTTTTTTGCACTTTCCCTTAATATTATAAAAAGTTTATTAATTTAGGTAAATTAAAACGATGGTTGGTAAATTTATTTGTTGTCTTAAAAACTCTGTTTACTGGGTGGTCAAGCCTTAGGAAAAGTGGCCTATAAAACAGCAAGAAAATTAACTTAGGTACGCACGAAACCACCCTGAGTATAGTTTATAATTTTTTAAACAATAAGCAAAGTCAATTTTTTAACAATACCTAAATATTAATAGCATTTTTAAGGCAAGAAATAAACTTAATCAAACTTAAACTTGGTTGTTACTATGTAACTGATTACAAGCTGTATTATACTAAAGCCATTCACACGAGAATAAAAATTTACAGTAACGTTGCCAGATCTCAACTTTGATTTTTTTTTTCGATATAGCCCCCCCCCCCCTAGACCATTCCTTATTCTAATAATAAATAAAAAATAGGTGTTAAAAGAAAAACTGATGCTAAATTTCTACATAAATTAAGAGAAAGTATGAAATTATAAAACAGGTAATAAAAAAAATTCTAAACATTCAAAAATGAAAAACATCTCTCATTCTGACAAGGTAATGCGAAAGCGTAGAAGGGTCACTAAACCGATATCAAACGTACTTATTTTGAAATTCACACTTTTCTTACGAAATTTTTATAAGTTTGTGAATTAATATTTCTTAAAAACTAAGATATACAGTGAAACCTCTCCTTGCGGTCACCTCCCCACATAGCACAAAAATCACATCAACGGTAAATTCACGTGAACAAAAATAACAAAGTTTTTTTTCACTTGAAAACAACCTCATACCATTTAATATTTATTTTGTTAAATCTACATGCTTAAAGATAACTTAAAAACAAGGATAAATCAAGCTATAAAAATGTACTTTTTGCTGAAGTTTCTGGTGCTGTGTATATAACGTGTTTTTTACCCTCGTTATTTTCATGTTCAAAATTCACACTTGAAAAGTCCTCCACAACATGTTCTAAAACGCCACTAGATTAAGACTTCTCAAACCTACTGACTTTCTGCGTCTCTTTTGGTCGCGTTTTTTTAATAACATTTTTTTAACTTAAAAGAGACGCGAAAGGAAGTTATAAAAGTTCACTAGTTTAAACAACAACACTTCAAGACAATGTTAAAGATGGCGCTCAAGGCAAGACAAAATATATATGTATCTATCTATATATATTAAGTTTTTTTAAAAGCTAAAGTCTTTATCAGGTTAATAACAGATGCGTCGTGATCGTGGATCAGGGATCAGTCCCTTAACAGGTTTTTGGAGTTTAGAGGCCAAAGCACTGCCTGATAGATTTCGTCAAAGTGAAAAATCCCGACTATAGGTGGCGATGCTGCTAGTAAACTCTTAAAAATATTCGGTAGAAAAGCCATGCAAGTCGCGTTTTAAAATTCGTATAGAAAAGGCGTGAATCTGATGTAATTTTAACGTTGATAAAAATCACTTGAAACTAACGTAAAAACATTGCTGTTTTAATTTGATAAAGGCGTTATTAACACGCACTTTTTCGCAACGTTATTTTAGCTCACACTACTACTATAAGTAGTGTGAGCTATGGTGATCCTAATTTTTTCGAGAAAAAAAAGTTGCTCCGATTTCAAAATTTTTTATATATCTTTGCGTTTCAGATGATTTTGAAACTTTTTTGTTTTGCTGTCTGTCTGTCTGTATGTCTGTCTGTATGTCTGTCTGTAACGACCAACCCGCATAACTCAAAAACCGCTTGTCCGATTTTAATGAAATTTGGTACCTAAGTTGGGTCTTGGGCCGTGATGGTCCCATTTAAAAATAAGCAAAATCCACCGAACGCAAGCCAAATAAAAGGGTGGGGGTAGATTCCAAAAATTAGACTTTATGTGAAAATATGGCGTGTGTGATATCAAACGAAAGGTAATTAAGTCTGGAGTTAAAAAAAATGAATTTTAGTTTATTTTTAAAAAAAGGGTGGGGGTAGATGTCAAAAATTAGAGTTTAAGTGAAAATATGGCGTGTGTGATATCAAACGAAAGGTAATTGAGTCTGGAGTTAAACAAAATACATTTTAGTTTTTTTCAAAAGGGTGGGGGGTAGATTAAAAAAATTTGAGTTTAAGTCAAAACATGGCTTGTGTGGTATCAAACGAAAGGTAATTGAGTCTGGAGTTGAATAAAATATATTTCAGTTTTTGATTATATTAGCTCACACTATAACTATAGTACCTAGTGTGAGCTTAGGTGCCCATAGATTGGCAGAGTATTTTATAACGTTAATTAAACCTATTAAGATTGTTTTAATATATGAAATAAACGGTTTTTTCTAGCAGCTTTTAAAATCAACGTTTTTTTTTGCTCACGTTTTTTTTACGTATTAAACACGTGATTGTGCTATGTGGGTCTATTAAGCGGACACTCCCTTTAGCCAGACAAATTTGTTGGAACCAACTTTTCCCTATTTCTTTACATGTAAAATTTACTCCTATAACCGGACACTCTAATAACCGGACACGGGCAATTTTTTTGGTTAAAAACCTCCGTTTACCAGAGGCGAACCTCTGACAATGGGACGGAGCGCTGCACGACATGGGCAAAAATATTATGTAGTATGTTGGCAACAACTCACTCTGCAGCTGGGTAATTACCTATTTCCGTTTTAATACGGAGACTAAATACTTCTGACGTATTTGCAACATATTTTATTCGGCGGGACTGCTGTTTTATTTTTATTGTTCTGTTGGGTAGCAATAGATCTGCTTGAAATGGCGCCTAGTAAAAAACTTCCTAGTTTATGTTTCGGAGAAGGAACATCTATTAGCACGAAAGATCGCTGAAAAATTTAATATCTGAAAAACTCAAGGAAATTGTTAACAAATATATATTAAAATTTCGCAGGTCTCTCTTATAAGAGGACACCTCCAATAAGCGGACAAAATCGACGACACTGTGAGTGTCCGCTTATAGGAGGTTTCACTGTACATTTTTAAAAAAATATTAAAAAAATTAACTAAATTTTACAAAAAAAAATTGAGGTTAATTTTAGACTACCCTAGAAGTGCGCCTGTGACATTTAAATCTAAGCTGGCGATTTATACATGTTGTTTTACAAACATTTTCTGGTAACTTTTGCTACATCAACAAAAATGTAAACCTTTGTTAGTTTTTAAGATATATCGCTACTTTTTTATTATTTTAATTGGCGTTCTATGGCACACAGAAAATATATTTATTGTTTTTCTGTAAAACTACTTGAGCAAAACTTATAACCCTAAGTTTGTGAAAAAAACACATAAAAAAAGCCGCCATCTTGGATAAAAATTTGAGGCAAATATAGAGTGACTTAAAATTATGTGATCGATTTAGGAATGTTAAAAAAAATCTTACACAACAATCTTACGGGATAGCATAGGACACTCCACTATATGGGATTTTTAAAATAACGAAATTAAGGGGGATCAAGGAGGATCAATGCCCCCACTTCTTCCCCTGAAACGTCATTTAGCGAATTTTAGGGTGGTAATCCCATAAGACCAAAATGACCAAATTTTGAAAATTCATATGTCAAAAACTATGATATGAACGTGATTGTGCTATGTGGGTCTATTAAGCGGACACTCCCTTTAGACAGACAAATTTGTTGGAACCAACTCTTTTCCATGTCTTTACATGTATAATTCACTCCTATAAGCGGACACTCTAATAACCGGACACGGACAATTTTTTTTTGTTAAAAAATTATAAAACCTCCGTTAACCGGACGCGAACCTCTGGCAACGAGACGGAGCGCTGCACGACATGGGCATACTTCAGACGTATTTACAACATATTTTATTCGGCGGGACCGCCCGCCGTTTCATTTTTATTGTTCTGTTGGGTAGTAATAGATCTCTTTGAAATGGCGCCTAATAAAAAACTTCTTAGTTTACGTTTCGGAGAAGGAACATCTATCAGCACGAAAGATCGCTGAAAAATTTAATATCTGAAAAACTCAAGGAAATTGTTAATAAATATATATTAAAATTTCGCAGTTCTCTCCAATAAGCGAACAAAATCGACGAAACCGTGAGTGTCCGCTTATAGGAGGTTTCACTGTACATTTTTGAAAAAATATAAAAAAAATTAACTAAATTTTACAAAAAAAAAATTGAGGTTAATTTCAGACTACCCTAGAAGAGCGCCTGTGACATTTAAATCTAAGCTGGCGATTTATACATGTTGTTTGTGAAAAAAACACATAAAAAAGCCGCCATCTTGGATAAAAATTTGAGGCAAACCTAGAATGACTTAAAATTATGTGATATATCTAGGAATGTTTAAAAAAATTTTACACAGCAATCTCACGGGATAGCATAGGATACTCCACTATATAGGATTTTCAAAATAACGAAATTAAGGGTGATCAAGGAGGATCAATGCCCCCACTTCTTTCCCCGAAACGTCGTTTAGCGAATTTTAGGGTGGGAATCCCATAAGACCAAAATCGCCAAATTTTGAAAATTCATATTTCAAAAACTATACAGTTATCAACAAAAGCACCGAGTTGCAGTATGATGGGGCCATAGAGATGCGAAAAAAGCACACCTCGAGTTAAGATGCGGAAAAACGCCATTTAGGGAATTTTAGGGTAGGGATTCCCATAAGACAACAATGGCCAGACTTTAAAAATTCATATTTCAAAAACTATACAGTTTATCAAAAAAAGCACCGAGTTGCAGTATGGTGAAGCCAAAGAGATGTGAAAAACCGACGTCCTAAGTTAAGATTCGGAAAAACGTTATTTAGCGAATTTTAGGGTAGGGAATACCATAAGACCAAGATGGCCAAACTTTGAAAATGTATATTTTAAAAACTTTACAGTTTATTAACAAAAGCGCCTAGTTGCAGTATACTAAGGCCATAGAGATGCGCAAAAACCAGACCCTGAGTTAAGATTCGAAAAAACGTCATTTAGCGAATTTTAGGGTAGGTCCCATAAGACCAAAATTGCTAAACTTTAAAAATTGATATTTTAAAAACTATACAGTTTATCAACAAAAGCACCAAGTTGCAGTATTGTGGAGCCATAGAGATGCGAAAAAACCACACCCTGAGTTAAGATTCGTAAAAACGTCATTTAGCGCATTTTAGGGTAGGGAAACCCATAAGACCAAATTGGCCAAACTTTCAAAATTCATATTTCAAAAACTATACAGTTTATTAACAAAAGCACTGAGTTGCACTATTGTGGGGCCATAGAGATGCAAAAAAACCACATCCTGAGTTAAGATTCGTAAAAACGTAATTTAGTGAATTTTATGGTAGGGAATCCCATAAGACCAAAATGGCAAAATTTTGAAAATTCATATTTCAAAAACTATACAATTTATCAACAAAAGCACCGAATTGCAGTATTGTGGGGCCATAGAGATGCGAAAAAAATACACCTTGAGTTAAGATTTGGATAAACGTCATTTAAGGAATTTTAGGGTAGGGAATCCTATAAGACAAAAATAGCCAACCTTTGAAAATTTATATTTCAAAAACTATAAAGTTTATCAAGAAAAGCACCGAGTTGCAGTATGGTGGGGTCATAGAGATGCAAAAACTACACCCTGAGTTAAGATTTTTAAAATCGTCATTTACCGAATTTTAGGGTAGGGAATCCCATAAGACCAAAATGGCCAAAATTTGAAAATTCATATTTTAAAAACTTTACAGTTTATTAACAAAAGCGCCGAGTTGCAGTATAGTGAGGCCATAGAGATGCGAAAAAACCAGACCCTGGGTTAAGATTCGGAAAACCGTCATTTGGCGAATTTTAGGGTAGGGAATCCCATAAGACCAAAATTGCCAAAATTTGAAAATTGATATTTCAAAAACTATACAGTTTATCAACAAAAGCACCGAGTTGCAGTATTGTGGAGCCATAGAGATGCGAAAAAACCACACCCTGAGTTAAGATTCGTAAAAACGTCATTTAGCGAATTTTAGGGTAGGGAAACCCATAAGACCAAATTGGCCAAACTTTCAAAATTCATATTTCAAAAACTATACACTTTATCAACAAAAGCACCGAGTTGCAGTATTGTGGGGCCCTTGAGATGCGAAAGAACTATACAGCCTGAGTTAAGATAAGGAAAAGTGTCATATAGCGAATTTTAGGTTAGAGAATCCCATAAGACTAAAATGGCCAAACTTTGAAAATTCATATTTCAAAAACTATACAATTTATTAACAAAAGCACCCAATTGCAGTATGGTGGGGCATTAGAGATGCGAGAAAACCGTACCCTGAGTTAAGATTCGGAAAAACGTCATTTAGCGAATTTTAGTGTTGGGAATGCCTTAAGACCAAAATGGCTAAACTTTAAAAATTCATATTTCAAAAACAATACAGTTTATCAACAAAAGCACCGAGTCACAGTATTGTGTGGGACCCAACTGCGGATTTAAGGGGGTAACGTGGTAATAACCCCCCCTCCACCTCTATCAAAAAATATATGCACTTTTAGTTTTATAAATAAAGGGCTTAGCGGATAATCCCCCCCCCCTTCCCCTATAAAAAACATAAATGCACAAATATTTTTGTTGTCAACAATTACTCCCTCACCCTAAATTTATGTCCAGATAGATCCGGCTGCCATCCTTAATGGGTTACCCTGTATATGATTCTAAATTTTAAACATTTTTACTCCACCCACACCTTGTCAGCGACAAATAACAATCATGATTCACATTAAAATTTTTCTAATGATTTGGTAATTATAATGGCCTCGTTTTTTATGCAATAAAAATACTATTCAAACCAGATTTGTTTAAAAAAATCGTAAATATATATTTTTTTCACTTAGTTTTAGCGCCCACCCTAGGTACAAATTATATAAAGGGGAGAATTTTGTGGCATAAGGGCAAGGAATAATTAAGAAAAATAAGATAACAAAAAGATTTTATCTCAGGCTGGGTTTGAACCGGCGACCTTCCGCTAACCAAGCTGACGCTCTTCCAACTAAGCTGATTCAAAATCCGCCTATTCGAAAACCGTTTTGTAATCTCTAATTTTTCTTTGTTAGTATAGGTGTGTGCCATTAACAATGGTGTGTGCTCTCAAGCTTCCGGTAGCTACGAAAACACGTTGCGCTGGCGATTTTTATCAGCTACACATTTTTTAGAAAAGAAGTACAGTGAGAAACTAATAAGATTTTTTATATTTTCTAATTTAATATGGTTGCTATAGCTATGCAACCTTAAGATATAAGTTAAAACGATTGGAGGTGAAAATATAATTTTTATATATTGCCACCAAGTTAATCTAGTGGGATTTGCTGAGCACTAATATGACGTAAAGGACGAAATTTGTGTCTGGCGAATGAATTTTGTCCGTGTTCGTCATAATCCCACATAGCACAAATCAAAACAACGTTAAAAACACACGCTTTTTTAAGTTTAATAGGTCACTGTTTAACGTTATTTTTAAAACCACGTTAATATCACACCGAAATAACATGGTTTTGAAAATAACGTTAAAAAGCGACCTATTAAACTTAAAAAAGTGTGTATTTTTAACGTTGTTTTGATTTGTGCTATGTGGGATGATGTCACCAGTAAATCTCGTAGAAAATGCTTGGTGGCAATAATAACGCACCGGACCACATTCTGTACACAGAGTTTATCTCTGTTGTCCCCATGGGCGGGTCAGGGCGGGTAAATGTATAATTTAGATTTACTCAGTAAGCCTTGGCACAATATACTTATATACCAGCACGCCGGAACAAAGTGGACCTTAAAAGATCTTGTCAGTCTAGTGGAGGTCAGTTTTTATATATACCCTAGAAATAACAAAAACCTCTTGAAAACATTGTGTTTGGGACACCCTATACCTCTCTGTTTACCTTGTAAAATTTGAGAAAAATTGGAAGATTAGGAGTAATTAAGGCCACAAATGTACACTGGCCTTAGTTTACATAACATGTTACACTGCTTTACAATAATTTTGAATGCGATTTAAATCTTATATTTTATTATTTGTCACGAACGATAACAATTTTCTTATATGAAAAGAAAAGATGTATCTAAATAAACCAGACCCAACATTTAATAGTTGTTCTCACTATATCTACTTAAGTTTACTATACCATAAGCCTTATTGGTCATTGCAGGATGTAAGGCTGCTTCCTAGCAGTAAATTTGTTACTTAAAGTCCATCTCACCGACTTTTTTTTTCGTTACTTAGCTTAAAGCGAAAAAAAAGTCGGTGCGAGGGGCTAATAAAACCTTTATCCCGCATCTTAACCAAGCGTGCGCAATTGTCAAGCACAGCTTGCACAGTTTCTAAGCCGTTCATATCATTTATTTTAATTATTTCATATCTTTCTAGAGTTGGCCTTATAACTCTCTGAACTTTTATTTCTTGGCTCTTTCTTTTATTTTCTTTTATCATTTTTCTTATAGTTTGATTTATTTCTGTGTATTTCATCGAGGTCCCTTTTCCTTCTTTCTCCAGGTTTCGCCTTTTTTCCATTAGTTTGTGGAATATCTATAGAGGTTGCAGTGAAAGATGCTTTAAGTGCATACCAGTATCAGAAACGCTCTTCTTTAGGTGAACAACATACAAGCCAAGCCATTTTTATGATATTGTACCTTCTTTTTGTTCGATTATTACCATTTCTATTCTATATTAATAATTATGTTTTTCAAATTGTACGGTTATACCATTTTTCTTTAAGATCTAGGAAACTTTTTTTGTGCTTTATGATAATCTGTGGGGACTCCAGTAGAGCAGTGTATTACTGACCAATTTTCAAACTGGGAGCACCTTCAGTTGCAGCAATTTAAGTCTATTTGATTTGTGCGCTCAAATAGTCCTAATACTTCATTGTATTAAACAAGCGTTGCCACATTAACTGCACCATTAAATAATTTAAAAAACATTTTTTTAACTACGTAACCGCCGACGTATTAAAGGGGTGTTAACAAAACGGGAAACTTGGTATAACTTACAATTAAAACTCAGTTAAAAAAATGTTAAGTAAATATAACGTATTGCGTGTAACGTTATCGGTCTTTGTAACGGTTTACGTGAGTGCGTACTACGACGAAGACGAAATTAGAGAGTTTAAGTTAACTGCGAACGTTGGTGACTACGTTGTGTTTAATTGTAAACTTGATTTTCCTCAAGGCTATCCTATTCCTTACAAGTTGATATGGAAAAAAGAGGTAAGTAGTATGCTTTCTAGACGCAATCGGACTCTCTATAAAACACAATCATGTGCCAAAAATTTTGTGATAATGATATTTTTCTAGCACTTTGGAATATTTTGATCAGAAACATTTTTTTAACTACGCAATCGCCGACGTATTAAAAGGGTGTTAACGAAACGGGAAACTTGGTATAACTTACAATTAAAACTCAGTTAAAAAAATGTTAGGCCAATATAACGTGTTGCGTGTAACGTTATCGGTCTTTCTAATGGTTTACGTGAGTGCGTATTATGACGAAGACGAAATTAGAGAGTTTAAGTTAACTGCGAACGTTGGTGACTACGTTTTGTTTAATTGTAAGCTTGATTTTCCTCAAGGCTATCCTATTCCATACAAGTTGATATGGAAAAGAAGGTGAGTATTATGTTTCCTAGCAATGGGCCTCCCCATAGTAAACATAATTATGTGCCAAAAATGTGTTAATAATATTCCTCTAGCGTTTAGGGATATTCTGATCAGAAACATTTTTTTTAACTATGCAACCGCGGAGGTATTAAAGGGGTGTTAAGAAAACGGGAAACTTGGTATAATTACAATTAAAACTCAGTATTTCCAAAAAATGTTAAGTAAATATAACGTATTATGTTATCGGTCTTTGTAACGGTTAAAGTGAGTGCGTATTCCGTATCACATTTTTCGCACATGCGATTGTGTTTACTGAGTAAGTTAAAACAACAGAGTTAACTTTTCTTTAAATCGTATGTACTTATATTCCAGAACGAAGAAATCTTTACATATCAGAACGGCATCCAAACACAGAATGAAAAGTACCAAGGTCGCTTGTTCCTACTCGATCGTGAACGGCTGCGTTATTTCGACTTAGTAAAATCGAACGAAAATATCGGAACGGCCTCCATTAATTTGACGCACATTCAAGACAGCGACGCGGGCTGGTACCAGTGCAGGACCATGTTCCCCACCAGGACGCCGCTGTTCAGGAACAATGGCACTTGGTTCCATTTGTCTGTGAGTGGTTAGTATGTTTCCGGCACTCAGGTTTCGGCATATTGGGGTAGTCGGTTGCTGTCTTAGAGTAATAATAATATAAAGAGGAGAAGTCAACCGCGGCCCCGTGTAAATGTTCCCTATTCGTGGCGGTCATTCCTGAAAACTTAGAATTTGCAGAATCCCCGGCGATGGCAACACAGCTGCGTCACTGGAATCATCTCGAAAAAACCACACTGGGCTGAATTTTAACAGTATTTTCAGAAACATAGCACTTCTTGTTTATTTTTACGTCCAACTAAGTTCTTTTTTACAAAATAAAACAGCACACAGAAAAAACACCAAAAATTCAATATACCGAGTCCCACGGCCAAGACAACACTGCATTTAATACAAACACATGTTACTGTCAGTGTCGACCTTAGAGCTTAGGAATATCTGGGCTAACCGTTCACGACTTGAGGACCCACCTAAATAAACCTGTTGCCATTATATAAGTGAAAAAATAATCTTTTGTTTGAAACTCATAGACAATGATTGAGTAGAAATAAAACTTTGGACTTCCATTGTCTTTATCTGAGGGCACGGCAGTGCCTCGGCAAGTTCGCGCTGCCGTACCATCTTTTCTTGAAACATTTCAGCCCATATTAAAAATATTAAAACTCTACTTCGGAAAGAGCTACGAATCTCATAGTTTGCACAGTCGTAGACCTTCATAGAGTTAACAACCCCTCCAAGTTTCATGGACTGCTATAAAGTAGTAAAGTAGTTACGAAATTTCAAAAAACGTCGAAATTTCCACTCACTCACTGACTCACTTACTCATGTATAGATCATCAAAATTCTACTGTACTTCCAGACCTGCTATAAAGCTGAAATTTGGCGGACTGATAGAAATTATGACCAAACCCCTGGAAAAAATCAAAAAGCCCCAAAATTCTAATTTACTCCCCTCCCCTATACATGTAAAATTATTTAAAAGTAACATTACCCACTTCTAGAAATGCTAGAGAGCTGAGCTATAGGAAAAAACACCCCAAAATTCTAATTTACTTCCCTCCCATATAAATGTAAAGTTATGTAAAAGTAACACTGCCTACTTCCAGAAATGCTAGAGAGCTGAGCTTTTTAAGACTGAAAGACACTATGATAAAACTATAGGAAAAAATTTTAAAACACCAAAATTTTAATTTACTTCCCTCTCACATAAATGTAAATTTATATAAAAGTAACATAGCCCACTTCCAGAAACGCTAGAGAGCTGAGCTTTGGAAGGCTGATAGAAACTATGATAAAACCATGGGAAAAAATTTAAAAACCCCAAACATTTTCATTTACTCTCCTCCCCTATAAATCTCAAGTTATGTAAAAGTAACATTACCCACTTCCAAAAACGCTAGAGAGCTGAGCATTGGAAGACTGATGGGAACTATGATAAAACTATAGGAAAAAGTTTAAAAACACGAAAATTTTAATTTACTTCCCTCCCCTATACATGTAAAGTTATGCAAAAGTAACATTGTCCACTTTCAGAAACGCTAGAGAGCTGAGCTTTTTAAGACTGAAAGACACTATGATAAAACTATTGGAAAAAATCTTAAAACACCAATATTTTAATTTACTTCCATCTCCTATTAATGTAAATTTATATAAAAGTAACATTGCCCACTTCCAGAAACGCTAGAGAGCTGAGCTTTGGAAGGCTGATAGAAACTATGATAAAACCATGGGAAAAAATGTAAAAACCCCAAAAATTTTCATTTACTCTCTTCCCCTATAAATGTCAAGTTATGTAAAAGTAACATTACCCACTTCCAAAAACGCTAGAGAGCTGAGCATTGGAAGACTGATAGGAACTATAATAAAACTATAGGAAAAAATTTAAAAACACGAAAATTTTAATTTACTTCCCTCCCCTATACATGTAAAGTTATGCAAAAGTAACATTGTCCACTTTCAGAAACGCTAGAGAGCTGAGCTTTGGAAGGCTGATAGCAGCTATGATAAAACCATGAGAAAAAATTAAAAGACCTCAAAATTTTAAGTAAGGCATTGAACAAGTTTTGAACAATATTCCGCATATTTTACTATTTTAAAAATTAAATATCCAATTCCCTTAAAAAAAGAAGTGAAATCATAACAAAAACTTTTCATGTAAAAAAAGCCAAGTACGCGGCATTTCGTAAAAAGAATTGAGATAAAAGTAAAGTCAAGTTCTCCAATAAAAATTTCAAAATGAAAGTAATTAACTAGTTTGGAAATGTTTTTCTAAACTTGGCTATTACGGCTGTAAATGACTCTTAGCACAGAACATATAGAAGTTTGGCTGTAATAGCAAAGTTTAGAAAAACATTTCCAACTAGTAAAAATCTTTCATTATGAAATTTGTATTGGAGAACTTGGCCTTACTTTTATCTCAATTCTTTTTACGGAATGCCCTTTTCGCGTACTTGTCTCTTTTTTACATGAAATGTTTTTGTGTTGATAAATTTTAAACAGGACGTTTCAGTAAGTAAGTATATCTAACCATGATCTAATCGTTTTCAAGTGTAAACTAAACGATCCAGTCCAAAGGCTACTACTTATACTACTTGGTGTGCAGTCAATTTTTTTGAGATAACACCGAAAATGTGTTATTTGGGTGTTTTTTGACCTACCCTAGCAATATCGTCGTGATGTCTGTCTGTGTTGTTTGTGTATGTATGTATATCTGTCCGTAACGCGATAGCTTCTAAACCGCTTAACCGATTTATATGAAATTTACAGGTAAAATAGTACTCGATACTACAACAAGCTGATTAGATTTTAGTCAAAATTCGTGAATGCTAATAACAGTTTCTTGACATTTAAAAAGTTTAAAAAATGCTAACTTTTAATGGAACGTCGCATCAATATGCGGTTTTCGGAATATAGTAGCTCGCGTTTTTTGAAAACAATTATGTTATAACCGAAAAGTTCGTAGGAGCTTCCATTTCGGAGATATTTACAAAAAACTGTTTTTAAGGTTGATATAACGTGGAGTGTGCTAATGGGCTAGGAAGGTATCAGATCCGTCATGGATCCATTTATTTAATTCCAAGACGCTTGTTTTCCTTAAGGTGTGGTTTCACACAGAAAAACTACAAAACTACTAGATACTTAGAGAAAATTAAAACAATCCTATGAAATTTTCGTTTGAATGGTTAATAGTGCTTCAACTCTCCAAACAAAAAAGCCGCATTTTAAAATAATAAAATAGAATATCCTTAATACCGGTTAAAACTGTTGGAACAATGACTAATAGTTCATCGTCCCCTACTATAGGAAAAAGGATTCCCTTTTTACCTGGGGATATAGTCCAAGTAGCTCAAAACGAAACCCGGCCCTGCTAACACGAAATCCGTAATATGATGTCATACACCTGTTGCCACGTCCTGAAAAAATTGTGGGAAAGGGGGCCGTTCATAAATTATGTTATCTAATTGACTTTTTATCGCAGATTGTAATAAGAAATACACAGCATAAAACGACGCGACGCGGGCTAATAAGCGCATGACAAATTATCTCACGGTTTGAATAGCCTAACCAACTCAAAGCACTATATATTTTGGTAAGGTAAGAAGTTGAACCTTACTTATTATTTATAAAATTTTACAGAGGCAGAGGAGGCGGCAACAGCGGAAAAGCTACATTGTTTACCAACAAATGAATGAATGACCGCCGAAACCGGGGCTACTACTTCTCTTTATATGTTATTACTCTGAGGTTGCTGTCCATTTTTTTATAGATTAATGTGAGCTATTTAGTTAAGGCATGGACAGAATCATCAGTTTTTGGTCCAAGAAAGTTCGAGTTCGGTTCGGTTAAAGTAACGTTCAACTGTATTTTAAACTTTTAAGGCAAGGCCTAAAATATTGCTGTCTAAATTTAAATCAATTTCAAAACTTTTTAAAAGAAGTTTAATGAAAAATTGGACGGGACCTAACAAAATACAACTAGATAAATTTCTTGTTTTCTTATATACACACAGTATCTTCGGAAATTAGATTTTAAGACAACAACTTTTTTGAGGTGTGCTTGTCATAAATTCTCGGGTTCTTTAAGCCAACCTCCATCAAACGTAGAAATTACGTCTGCTGCTCGGTGAGTAGGTGGATCTCCAAAAATCGAGCCGCAAGTGCAATATACCTGGACCACCCTACTACCGACACACACTGAATTTGATTTTCACGTTACACGAAATAGAAACTTATTGCAATAAAGCCAGGCAGTAATTGTGCCGTGCAATATTCAGACAGTTTCGCATTGTAAGAACGTCTTCTTTCAAAATTAGGCCTTTGTGTACTATAAGAGCCGGAATTAATAGTGCCGCCATTATTAATGGAAAATGGGCGACTGGATTTATAAATTCGACATTGGTATGTCAATCTTGAAAGATCAACTGTCAGTTTTCAATGGAAAATTGTCAGAATAATGCCCGGCACTATTATTGCCTGGCTTTATTGCAATAAGTCCCTAATAATGAAGGTGCGTGCAAATAATAAAGCCTATACGCATTATTCTTTGCATAAGCGTGTACCTACTATTACAATTTTTTGGGCGATTTATTAAGACGTACCTATCAAGGTTGCTAAAATACCGGACTTTTCTGCCAAGTTGATAAAAACACCAGACAGGTGGCAACTCTGAGATTAGATAGTTTAAGTTGTGCTACGTATTTTTACGTAAAACTGCACGTTAAGCGCTCTACGTTTTGTTCCAAATTTGAGTTTAAGTTGAATGTTTTTACGTTACCATAACAAGTCTACTAATAGCAGAGAATATGGAATTCGGCACTGTGTTTTTTTGATGCTACAATTTTGTTTTTTTTCTTTTCAACTACAGTAGGAATATATTTGCAAAGAATCGTTTGTACTGGAAGCGGAAATTATCGTCTAGGCCTCATTTTTCGATCGGTCAATCAACCAATTCTATTCTTTGGTAACGTTAAAGTACCCGCAGACTGCCGTAAGCTAACGTAAATACGTAAGCTCCTAACGTGACCTTGACGACGTTGTGACGAAGTGCGCTTGCGTAACTGTCAAATCTCATGCTTACGTAAAAATCGTAGCACAACTTAAACAATTTATTATCACTTGTCTGCGGTGCATTAAAGTTATATTTTTTAACTATCTACATTGTACTTCAAGTAAGAACATTTTATTGTACTTGAAGAACTTTGAATCTACTTGTATAATGTACTTGTAGCACTTCGAATGTTCTTGAAGTACTAATAATGTACATGAAGTACTTCGATTATACTTGAAGGACATTTACATATCGGTTCTAGCGACGACCGAGTTCTTTATATGAGCCATTTTGTTACCTTTTTTCTCTATAACGACGCTCGGTAACTGTGCTTCAAGTAACAAGTACAATTACTGAATTGTAGATATACTTCAAGTACAGTACTTAAAGTACTTGTACAATTTTAAGCATTGTACTTAAAGTACCTGACAACTCTGCATACAGTGTCTCTATTTTAGGCTATGATTAGTATCAAAAATGTATTTTTTGTTTCAACCTGTCCCGTTTTCTCCTACTTTGTCAAGACTTTCAGATATTTATTTCTGGTAATCAAAAACCCCGTAATCGGAGTTTCTAGTTATTATTATTAATTCAAACAAGTTTTCCTGGCTAATCGGGTAAAAAGAAAAATTAAGGGTTTTTTGTTTCTCTAGTACTTTTCCGTTTGTAGCTCGAAAGCTTAACCTCACGATCTAATGGATAAGTGTTGACAGTTAACTGTTTCGTCCTTATGGGACTCCTCAGAACACTGCTGGTCGATGTGACACCCTTCATAAATTAGGTATACGGCTTTATCTCTCACCTTACATTGTTAGTGAGAAATCAAAGTCATATACACAACAAGAAGCGCCATCTACCGAAATACGAGAGAAACTAAAACAGCAGCAGACGAGTAAAACTGCTATATCATCGATCGATGAAAGTATCGATTGAAAGAAAGAATCCATACTGTGACCTACGACCAGGGTTGCCAGACGTCCCGCCGTAGGGGGGACGGTCCCGCTTTTTGTAGCTCGGTCCCGCTTTTTTTGAATTCTATGAATGTCCAGTTTTTTATGCAAATTGTCCCGATTTTCCCGCTTTTTTTTATTTCTTTCCTATTTTTTACCTGTCTGTATCTTCTTATATATAACTTATAAATTTTATTTAAAAAAAATGTGTGTGCTTAAGACCACACGGCAGATGTGTAAACTTCAACAAGGCGAAATTAATAATACGAAATACAAGATTTTTTGCGTTGTATATTGACAAAGTAATATACAAAGTAATAACATTTACATAATTATAATTGGGTATAAATTACTCTGATCAATTTTGCTCCGAGTGGCCTTAATCTGCATCATCATATCGCTCTGCTGACTGTTCCTCTCACAGTTAGTTGACTCGAGCCGACTTCACCCGAATGAGCGTTACATAGCCGAGCGTGACGGCTGAGTTCAATCAGTACCCACAAAAAGTGCTAAACGCGCCTAAATACGTTTACACTTCAACAAACAATCGAAGAGGGATGTTTTACTTTTTCGTTTAAGTTACTTTCTCATTTTAGGGCGGATATTTCTTATCTATACATACTTATCTTATGTGTTCGTTCATATTTGTTTATTTTAAATAAAATTCACAAATCACTAAAAGAAATTACAGATCAAATATTTTATTATGCATGGAATTTTGATAATCGAAATATAATGAAGACAATGGAAGTTTGAAACACAACTTAATTTAAAAGTTTTTCACCTCTTCAATTAAAAAAAACTCACTAAATTTAAATAGGTAGGGATAAGATTTAAATTTTAAAATTAAATTATTGAATGTATTTTCGAAACGTAAATAAATAAACACACCATTTGATTCCTAAAAGACTCCTACACTAACTTTATATTAAAATCGATGTAAATTTTTAGTACCTGTTTTAAATTTTTGTGTTCACGCATTTACTTAATTTGTCCCGCTTTTTAATTTGAAAAATCTGGCAACCCTGCCGCTATCAAGACGTCGGCATCGCCTCAATCAACGGAGTTTAAACCCAAATATTAAATAATGTACAATTATTATTATTAATGTTATTCCATTTTAGCGGGTAACCTCCTAGCCATCCCTCCGATGAATCAAACTAAAATGGAGGGTGAGGAAGTGAGGTTTCGATGCGTGGTCAAAGATTATATGTACAAAGTGAGGTGGCTAAAGGACAACATTCCTCTGAGTGAACTTCCTGATTTAAGCTCCAGGTAAAGCTGAACAATTCATATTCGTTGTATAAAAAAAGTATTTATATCGTATTTTATCCACGGACTAGAGGACCCAAGTAGATGCCTACTACACTGATTTTAGCAACGCTTTTGACAAAATCTATCATAAAATTTTGACCCGGTGGAGTTCGGAGATCGGGGTGCCCGGCTGTTCTTCCAGTTTGATATCTATCTCGTCTGGTGTTCCCCAAGGTTCCCACTTAGGACCGCTTTTCTTTAACATTTATATTAATAAAATCAAAAACTATTTTAATCATTTAGAATGATGATGATGTCGGATTTTAAGCTACTTTTTGTGTTTTTTCATGAAATATGTGGAGAATATGTTAAAAAAATCTAAGGCTTGGGTGCGCCCATGTTTATTCCTCAATCTCTATACATGTCAAAATATAACTTCTGTCTGGAATCCACGGTACCAAGTTTACTGAATTATTTTTGTGGGTAACCACTTAGAACTACTAAACTGTGTTTGCTATTCTCGGACTAAACTACTACTACTATATTAGAAATGCTTCAGTTTTTATAATAGCGCTCTCTTCGCGTAACGAAATAGCGTCAGTTTTCAAATGGCGAGTCATGAAAAACGCTGGCTTAAAATAGCGCAGATTTAAAATCGCGCTGGTTCAAAATAGCGCTAAATTCCATATACGATGTAAACCTAGACATTTTTTAGATCATATGTAGAAAGGGATGGAACTTTGGTCATCAATCCAACCGATATGGGCGACTCGGGCGAGTACGAATGCGAGGCGAGTACCAATGAGGGTGATAAGCAGACAGCTAGGGCCTATTTGAATGTACAATGTAAGCGCTTTTTACATGCTAACAAACTAACAATAGAGACTTATTGCAAGAAGGCCAAGGCAATAATTGTGACGGGCACTATTCTGACAGTTTCGCATTGAAAACTGACAGTTAATCTTTTAAAATTGACAACCCAAGTCGAATTTATAAATCCAGTCGTTTATTTTCCATGAATAGTTGCGGCACTATTAATTCCGGGTCTTGTGATACACAAAGGCCTAATTTTGAAAGAAGACAGCTGTTCTTATGATGCGAAATTGTCAGAATAGTGCCCGGCACAATTATTGCCTGGCTTTATTGCGAAGTCCCTAACTTTAAATTTTGTTTAAAGGTTAGAAACAGCTTTAATATTTTATATTAAGTATTTTTTCAAAATATAGTACTGCACTCTTTATATACAGGGTGTTTAATTAAGTCTGTACCATGGCTAACTTATTTTTTAAATGAAAAATAAACTTTGGTTTATTGCTAACTTATGATTTTAATAAAGGAAACACATTATTTAAAAAAATTAACTGTATTACCTAAACCCATTACTTTTTGTTAATGAGTAAAGATAAATATTAATTCTTTAAACAGGGTGTTTCAAGGCAAAAGTTTTTCTAAGTATCCTTTAGTAAACCCTGGTTATTATTTTCATAATCATGCGACAACCATATACGACCATATAAAAAACATACCTCAATTTGATTTTTCCATTTTTTTAGTTTTTGAACTATCTTTTCGAATTGCGGTATATAGAACACAAAGACGTACTATAGAAAAAATTTACTATGCATACGTTACCTTAATCATTAGGCTCCACCACCGCACCACAAACTGTTTAAAAATATTTATTATTGTGAAATGGCAAAAACAATAAAAGTAGGTCTGTTCAAAAACAAAAAGCCTATAAATATTTTAATCGGACTTTGATAAAATCTTTATTTTGGATTCAAATATTTTTTTAAAGTTTTTTATGACAAATTAGTATTTTTCAGGTATTTGACCATTAAGGTGCGGTTTTTTTTGCTTTAATTTCTAAAAAAAATAATTAATTAAATCCTCTCAGATTAACACACGGCTACAATGTACGCCACGCCGACGCAGATTGAGGCAAGGAAACCTATTGTGCGGAATTAAATAATAGCGTTGATTTTTAGGGCTTAAATGATCTTTTTTCTATGACCATAAACAATAGCCCTATATTATACAGGGTGAGACGTGGACTGTCCAGATCTGGTAGCCGAATTTCACACCTTAAACAATAGCACATTATGAGGAATTTGCATTTATAATTAATTCGCTAGGTTGGTGGTCTGGCTTATTATAAATCATTTTATTTAGACAAAGCCAAAGTAATCTACGCACCCCCAGAAATCTTCCTACCCATCGGTCAACCAGCCATCTTGGACTGTCATTATAGAGCCAATCCTCCCATTAACAATCTCAGATGGGATAAGGATGGATTCCTGTACGATCCCTTCAATATACAGGGAGTGTTCTATAGAAAAAATGGGAGTTTGTACATTGAGAAAGTGGATGAGTCTCATGCGGGGAGTTTTACTTGCACACCCTATAATGACTTAGGTAATTATACTCTCATTTTGTAAAAATAACGTAAATGTTAGGGGAGAATGGGAGAATTCCGCCACCATAAGGAAACTAGCAAAATTAAAGCCTTTGAAAAGAATTTTAATTCTAAAATTGTTTTGATTTAGTTAGCTTGCTAACAGAACTATACTTGATGTTGTATTAAAGTGGCACCGCATCATTAAAACCGTGATGGGCGGAAAGGGAGTAGGGGGGACATACAGTGGCCCGCACTTCCTGTAATTTTAGCTCACACATATACTATACTATAGTAGTGTGAGCTATGGTGATCCTAATTTTTTCGAGAAAAAAAAAGTTGCTCCGATTTCAAAAATTTTTATACATCTTTGCGTTTCAGATGATTTTGAAACTTTTTTGTTGCGCCGTCTGTCTGTCTGTCTGTCTGTCTGTGTGTCTGTATGTCTGTCTGTAACGACCAACGCGCATAACTCAAAAACCGCTTGGCCGATTTTAATGAAATTTGGTATCTAGCCTGGGTCTTGGGTCGAGATGGTCCCATTTAAAAATGAACAAAATCCACCAAACAGAAACTAAATAAAAAGGTGGGGGTAGATTTCAAAAATTAGAGTTTATGTGAAAATATGGCGTATGTGATATCAAACGAAAGGTAATTGAGTCTGCAGTTAAACAAAATACATTTTAATTTATTTTAAAAAAAAGGGTGGGGGTATATTTTAAAAATTAGAGTTTAAGTGAAAATATGGCGTGTGTGATATCAAACGAAAAGTAATTGAGTCCGGAGTTTAACAAAATACATTTTAGTTTTTTGTTTTTTTAAGGGTGGGGGTAGATTTCAAAAATTTGAGTTTAAGTCAAAACATGGCTTGTGTGGTATCAAACAAAAGGTAATTTAGTCTGGAGTTAAATAAAATATATTTCAGTTTTTAGTTATATTAGCTCACACGTACACTATAACTATAGTACCTAGTGTGAGCTTAGGGGCCCATATATTGGCAGAGTATTTTTATTGGTATTGATTCCCAAAACGAGGCACTGCACTAATTAGTCATCAGCTTACTATTTTACTTGCTTTTTTTTATGTCTTCTTCTAAACGATTTTATTAGAAAGGAACATATATACTCTTGTCTGGTTGTTACGAACATGTTGATTTAGCTGGGATTTGACGTTGTCTATTCCAAAGAATTATAATATACTATACAGTGTGTCGAACGTACATAAGTTCGGGTAAGCAGTCCAAAGATGGCGCTACAAACATTTTCGAAAATCGCGCACGGGCGATATATTTAATTTTGTTTTTATTAAATACTAAGTTATTCAACAATATTTTTAATATAACTTAAAGAATATTTATATTCCATAATCTTTAGATTATAATAAAAATGATTTTAAATATTTTAGGAAATCATTTTGGTGAAATTAATCCAAAATGTCTCAACCACTACTTGTATTGAAAAGCCTTTAAAATATTTTAGATAATCATTTCAACGAAATACATAAAAAAAAACAACCCAATAACTACACATTTATTTTTTATTTAGCTATTATTCAGTATTCCACCATTCAGTATTTTTTTCAACTGTAATATATTTTATATAATAAATCAATGTTAATTTAGGCACATGCTAGTCATTTAGGGAATGTTTAAAAAAGTATCTGACTGTCGGTATCTCAATCACAGTTTTTTTTTTATTTAGCTCAATAATTTCATCTTAATTTAAATATTTTATGAATTAGATATCTTTATCGTAACAAAAAGTAACAAAAACATTTCATGTAAAAAGAAGCCAAGTACGCGAAAGTGGTATTCCTTAAAAAGAATTGAGATAAAACTAAAGCCAAGTTCTCCAATACAAATTTCAAAATGATTACTAGTTTGGAAATATTTTTTTTAAACTATGCTATTTCAGCCAAACTTCTTTATGTTCAATTTAGCACTGTGCCTAAGAGTCATTTGCAGCTGTAATAGCCAAGTTTAGAAAAACATTTCCAAACCAGTAAGAACCTTTTATTTTGAAATTTGTATTAGAGAACTTGGCTTAACTTTTACCTCAATTCTTTTTGCGGAATACCACTTTTGCGTACTTGGCTTTTTTTACATAAAATGTTTTTGTTATAATTTCACTCCTTTTTTAAAGGATTTGGATATTATTTAAATTTTAACGTAATAAAACATGCGGAATATTGCTCAAAACTTTGGCAATGCCTTATTAAAAATTTTGAGGTTTTTTTAAATATTTTCCTATGGTTTTATCATAGTTTCTATCAGCCTTCTAAAGCTCAGCTCTCTAGTGTTCCTGGAAGTAGGCAATGTTAATTTTACATAACTTTACATTTATAGGGGAGGAAAGTAAATTAAAATTTTGGTGTTTTTAATTTTTTTCCTAAAGTGGAGAATGGTACAAACATTTATAAACGACAGAAAAAAATTGACAAATTTGAAAAGCTTGACGGTATAAAAGAATTATACCGGGAGGTAGCAACAGCGCGGGTATTTTTTTGTGAAAAAAACTGTAAAAATTATGGAATTAGTGCCATCTCGGGAATGCTTACCGAACTATCAGTGCGCAGGCCGTGGTCTATTCGTTGTTGTTTTGACTGTTTTAATGTCAAACAAATTGGGACCAACTTTTTACAAAGCAAATTACCGTTTTTGCAACCAAATCAATATTTGCGCACATTTTAATATAATTTTGGATTCTCTTTTATGTTTCGGATCTTAATTTATTAGGTAATTACCTATTTTATCTCTCCTTTTAAAGGTCTCGGTGTTTTATTATACACATATAAAGCGGCACACCGCAGGTACAAAGTGAAACAACAATTTTTTAAGGCTTCTTTAGTTAGATTTTGCTACAAAATTTGGTTTACCATAGCTATGACGCGGTGCCACTTATATACATCCTCAACTATAGAATTATTACATATTATTATCAAAATATATTAATTTTTTTTAAAAGTTGCAGTTGGCGATATTTCCCCATGGTACCGGGCAATACCGCAACATCCTTGGGGTAATTGCGCCTTATTAGTTTTTATTCATACCTGATACTTTCTACTGGTGTACATAGATTCATAAATAGAAAACACACCAAAATATTTTATAAACATGTATTAGCCAATTCAAAAAAGAACTTTTTTCAAACATCAATCCAAAATTTAAAAAAAACGGTAATTGAACCACCACTTGACGACAACGGAAAAATTAGAAGCAAAACAGCATAGCGTCCGTGATCCGGCAATATCTCCTAACTAAAATTTTCCGCTTTTATTTTTATGTCATTATCTATATATATACCGAGTGGGCCAAAAAAACCGTTTTTTTTTCATTATAACAACTATACCATCGATTTTTATGGGACAAGCTGCACTTGGCAGATAATTGATCATAGTTTTGACTAAATATATTTTTTTGTTAAAATCCAAGATGGCGGACGAAATAAAATTATACCCTTTCAAGATGCTCGTTTATTCTTATGTTGCGAACATGTTTTATTTACGTTTTAAAATCAATGAAAAAGCTGCGTTCTTGCCACGCACAACAAGGTACAAATCAGCAAAATTGGTTTGGTGGTTCTACAAAAATATATATATTTTTCAACCATTGTTTAGAATACTATACGATTGCCTTACCAGAAACGAGTATTTTATGGCCTTACCAATCATGTCTACATTTATTTCCTTATAAATTTATTACTACTGAACCGATTTCGATGAAATAAAAAATATCCTGGTAAGAATTGATTGCTTTTTAGAGATTTTAATCATAATTTATCGCTATCTTAAAATTTAAGATGGCGGACAGAATCATCTTGATTCTTCAAAATGGCGTGTTTATTCCTATTTTCTAAAAATGTTTTAATTTTTTTTAATTTATAGTAAAGTGCTACTTTTGCCCCCGCATGACGAGGTACAAATTAGTAAAATCGGTGTGGTGGTTCTCAAAAAAATCTATTTTTGTTTCAGCCATTGTTTTACAGATTATACGATTGTTTTGCCAATCCTGTCTACATTCATTTCCATATAAACTCATTATTACTGAACCGATTTCAGTGATCGTTCTTTAAAGAATATAATCGAAATTTAAAAGTTCTCCATCTTAAAAGTTAAGATGTCGGACAGAATCATACTGGACCCTTCAAAGAGGCACGTTTATTCTTATTCTCCGAAAATGTTTTAGTTCTTTTTTAATTTATAGAAAAACACCAAATTAATTAATTTGTATCTATTAATGTGGTGAAAAAGTACTGTTTTTCTATAAATTAAAAAAAAAACTAAAATATTTTCGGAAAATAAGAATAAGCACGATATTTTGAAGAATCAAGCATGATTCTGTCCGACATCTTAAATTCTAAGATGGCGGCAAATCTTTAAAGAGCAATCAATTCTCACCATGATTTTTTTATTTTACTAAAATCGGTTTAGTAGTAACGAATTTATAAGGAAATTAATGCAGACAGGATTGGCAATGCAATCGTTCAATCTGTAAAACAATAGTTGAAACAAAAATAGATTTTTTTGAGAACCACCACACCGATTTTACTAATTTGTACCCCGTTGTGTGGGAAAAAGTAGTAGTGCTCTATAAATTAAAAAAAAAAAAATTTTCGAAAATAAGAATAAACACGCCATTTTGAAAAATCAAGTATGATTCTGCCCGCCATCTTAAATTTTAAGTAGGCGATAAATTTTGATCATGATCTTTAAAAAGCTATTAATTCTCACAAGGATTCAGTAGTAATAAATTTCTAAGGAAATACATGCAGACATGATTGGTAAGGCAATCGTATAATATGAAAAACAATGGTTGAGACAAAATATTTTGTCTTGAACCACTTAACCGATTTTGCTGATTCATATCTTGTTGTGCGTAACATAATTAAAACATGTTCGCAAAACAAGAATAAACGAGCAGCTTTGAAGGGAACATTTTAATTTCGTCCGCCGTCTTGGATTTTAAGACGGCGGTCAAAAAATACATTTCGCCGAAATTCTCATTAATTCTCTGCCAATTACAGTTTGTCCCATTAAAATCGATTGTATAGTGCAAAAGTTATAATGAAAAAAAAATTGTCCGGTTTTTTTTGGCCTACTAAATACCAAACTACAGGGACAAAAGTTTAAGAAACTTTAGAGAAGGACTCTTTAAGCCTTTTTTAATATACAATTACCAACAAAAATATATAGAGTTTAGAAAAATAAACACAATTTCAGTTTCTTTGCTCTTCGCTAAAATTGAGCCATATGGAGCTAGGAGAAGATATAATGGATAACTGGAATGTTTAGCATATTGGTTTAATGTTCGAAGCTGAAATGATAATCAGGCTCTAATATCACTGCTACTCTGTCGTAACTGCCAGCTCTCTGTTTCTGGTTGCCTAGCCTACCTGGGGTGGCGGTAAAGTCCGGTAAAGCCCGAATTGGCGGGATTACCCCGCTCTGCCCTAGTTATTACTTGACATTCTAGTTTTACTTGATTAAAAGATTGTGAAAAAACATGGAAATAATCATAATCACACAGGCGCTCTTACTCAAATTTGAGGCAAACACCCGACGACTTAGTCTAAAACTTCCTTCTTCAATTTTGTTTTGTTTTTTTTAACTATAATCTTTGTTAGTTTTTGAGATACTTGGATTTATGGCATCACACAGACCCTCCTACTTAAATTGAAGGCCACACCCGGTGACTTAAAATTGTGTGATCTATTACCAATGGATCTAGAGTAGTTTTCAAAAATCTTTTACAACTATACCACGAGGCACGATTTTTGACTATAAACCACTCAACTCAACTAAAATTATGTCCATCCCTATTGAGAAAACGGACTTTATGACTTCCGGTCGGTGCCGGAATTTAGAAATACCTACCAAAAGCTACGTTTACATTTGGAGAGTTTACTGGCGGAAAGTACTGGCAGCCACTAAACTTGCCATATGTAAACTACAAGAAAGTTCACTTGCTACTCTCTCGCAAGTACAGCTACGTTTACATTTAGAGAGTTTACTGGCGGAAAGTATAGTTTTTGCAAAGTCAGTTGAACAAAGGCTAAAGCCTACCGTCGGCATATCCTTTAAAGAAAGTGACATGGGCGGCGGTAGATATACTCATGAAAATTATTTCATTTAATTATGGCGTAAACTAAAGAAATAAGAAATAAAAATAGATAATAAAACTTTCTATTCCTATACCTACAGAAACGACACTGATTTATTTTCTAACTCTGCATACTGCCGACTAAAGGGGTCCCGCAAAGAACACCTGAAAACAATTAAAAGCGCATCTCAAAAAAATCTGCCAATCAGGTCTCGTGCATCCACCAGGGCTGGGTCGGTCAGAAAACAAATACTTTGTGCTCGGACCGCAAAGAGCCGCGCCTTTTCTCTGTCGGTAGGGTTGAAATTATACCAGGAAGATTTTATATGAATTTGGATAACTTTTGAAGGGCAGAATGAAGCAAAATTTCATGAAATCGAAAGAACCCCGTATTAGGAGCATTTCAGGTGATTTTGCAGAAACTATACTGGCAGCCACTAAACTTGCCATGTATAAACTACAAGAAAGTGCACTTGCTACTCTTCCGCAAGTACTTTCCAAAAGTTGACGGGCCGGCTAGTTTAGTGGCTGCCAGTACTTTTCGCCAGTACTCTTCAAATGTAAACACATGTCAGCAAGCGTTCTGTGAGAAAGTGTCCACGTTTTTTACAATGAATAAGTGGGATGGAAATCAGATAATTTCCTCTTTAAACATATATCAAAAATATGAAATTTTGTGGAATATCAAGTTCATCATCAACATAAGTGGGATGCAAATCAGATAATTTCCTTTTTAAACATATATCAAAAATATGAAATTTTGTGGAATATCAAATGTTCATCATCAACCTCCGGTAAAAAAACTGAAATAGTACATTTCGGTAGTTTGTATAAATACTGCAAGGAAGCAAAACTATCACCAGCCAGATAGCGTAATGTGACTTCCAATTTATTTTGGGAGAAATAGGACTGCTCATACACATTTCCGATTTGGTCAGTTTATGTTAACCTAGTCTTAACAGTTCTTTAAGTTTTTGGTATGGTAATCTCATGAAATTCCTATAAAAATCGGGATCTTCAGTTGATATCTCCTTTAAGAGTCGTTCTGATGCAAGTACTTTTGCGTCTGATCCAATCTCTAACCCATACTCGTTTTTTCCTAGTTTTCTTGCGTTCTAACTTATTTATTAAATTATTGGCAATTTCACACATAACAAATTTAACAGCAGTACGCACTACCGCCATTTTGTTTTTAACTGCTTGGCAAGTAAACTTGAAAACGTGTAAATACAAAAGTTTAATGGCTGCCAGTACATTCCGCCAGTAAATTCTCCAACAAAGCAAGTTTAGTGGCTGAAAGTACTTTCCGCCGGTAAACTCTCCAAATGTAAACGTAGCTATAGCTTTATGATTATAATTTTTTTGCAGGGACAAATGGTCCTTCTCCCGTCATACACGTGATGGTTCAGACAGCCCCAGTTTTTACCCGAATGCCTCACAATTTGTATCTGAAAAAGTTGGGGGAATCAGTCACTATGCCCTGTGAAGCACGAGATGGCGACCAAACCCAACCCTTGGTTATTTGGAGCAAGGTAGTTAGGGAGCCGGTAAAGAATATAGAGTTTGTATTTTATTTAGTTTAATTGGTGCGTTTGTGCCAGAGAAATGGAAGGGGAAATTGCCTTTGGACGAGTGAGCAGCCGAATTTTATGTAGACGTGGTGATCTGTCAGTCGGCCATTTTGTGATTATCTTACTAAATAGACTGTCACAATAAAAAAGCAAAAATCAATTATTTTTTGCTTACTACAAAATTCCAAAGCAATAAATACTTCAAGTTTTAGTTACTAAGAGCATAGAGGAATATATAGTAAATATATCTATGCTAAAAGTATTAAAAGAATAAACTTAACACAATCGTTTATATTTAATCTAAAATAAACAAGTATTCCATTGAAACGAAGCACTTCTGTCAGTCATAAAACCGTCCGAAAAATCCCTAAGCGCGCGCAATGCAGTACGAGGACTATTTTAAAACGGTTTTGGTGAGATGGAACGACCAAATCGATTATCGATCGATCGATTAACATCATGCATGTGATCATATGCGAGAGAGTTAAATTCAAAGTCACGTGACTAAAAGAAAGGGTAGATTTGGCCGTCTCGCGTAAAGATATATCGAAGACAACGTATTTTGTTTCAGCACGAAATTAAAGTTGCACACAGAAAGGATTACACAATTACATAGGATTATCATACTACTTTTTTAATTTTAGATCTTTAAAATGCAGACAAAATTACACTAATTTAAATTATATTTTCAAAGTATAAACCACTACAGACTGCCTAATAAACTAAATATACCAAAAATTAAAACGAACTTGCATTAGCACATATTTCTGCGTGAAACTTGTGAAAAAATATTTATTTTTTCTAAAATCACAAGTTTTATGTGAAATTTATATACAGTCGAACCTCTCTAACTCGAACCTCTATAACTCGAACCTCTCTATAACTCGAACCTTTTAAGTGGTCGCTGCAGTTTTCATATGTATTTAAACCCCTTTAACTCGAATTTCTATAACTCGAACTCTCCATAACTCGAACTGTTTTGGTTGTCCCTTTAGGTTCGAGTTATAGAGGTTCGACTGTATTTGTAATTTGATTTTTACAAAATTTTTGTAAAATTACCTTCATATTATAGAAAGTCTTAATATTCACAAAGTTTTTGTGATTTTATTAATTTTTAGGAAATGGAGATCGTGATACTTCTAAGAAGTTAGGAAAATCACATTTTGTAGGTATATATAGTTAATCTCCTTAATGTCGATGCCTTAAAGCGAAGTCGTTCTTCCGCCAAATCTGGGGTAAAATTTCACATCCGGTGTTACCCCTCTTCTTTTAACTTTTAGTTCAGAGGTCACCGATCAGGGTAAACCCTTATGTTTTCGCCTGCTAAACTACTTTTTCTTTTACTAAGCAGGCTACCCTATGTTTAGTATAGCTTTTTGCCATGTGGTATACTTACAACATTCCGCAGTCCCGTAGGAATAAAAATTTTATGGTATATTTTTATCTCAGGTGATGTAAACTAGAAATGTGTGTGTTTTACATACCATTTTTCCAGTGCAACATATGATTTTTGATTGATTTCTAATGCGTCTGTCTTCAGTCCTTGTATTTCAGAGGAGTCCAAAGCCGGTTTAAGTGGCCTGATGAAACGGAAAACTGACTGTCCCATAACAGTACAACGTCGATCTGGAACGCAAATAGGATTTTTCGGACTGTTTTATTACTGTCGAACGGCCTGATGGACCGTATGTAACCACTATCTGTCTCGGCCACCCTCCCCCCCTCCTAGACAAATTCCTGGGTACGCTACTGATAACACCTATTTGTGGCGGCACTACATTGTACAAATTTTTGTTCCAGAAAGATTCTGCGCTTCCTGTCGGACGGTACGAGATAAAAAACGGAAACCTGACAATTTACGATCTGCAAGAAGACGATCACGGGCTTTACGAGTGCACAGCTACTAACCGCGCAGCTACAGTTACCACCGAGACTGAATTACTGGTCGAAAATATTCCTTCTAGCGCACCTTTTAATCTTACGGCTATATCGTCGCCTAATTCGATACACTTAAAATGGTAAGAGCACAAATACTACTACTATCTCGGTTTAGAACGTTTTTCTACGTTTTCCGACGCCTATTCACCACCTCCTTCAATCCTGACAATCATCTTGTTAGGTTTTATTCACTAATTGATCTTTGGATTGACTGTTGCCATTCCAGTTTAAAACGCCCTCTTTTTGTGTGCCCTATAGGTTGCCATTCTAGGACCTACTTTGGTAAACTTTCGTCGTTCATCTGTTGTACATGGCCGATTGAGGATATGAGTGCAATTTTCCAATCATGAAGAGGCTAATAGATATTCGGGTCTCGTTTCCAGCAGCAGTCCCTTGTAGCATGGTTCTTATATTCAAATCAATTCTGAAAAAGCGCTAAACTTAACATTATCAAATACCATAGAGTCTATCCACTAACAAAAATAAATTTGCCTTATTTCAATTTTCCGACACAAAATTGTCCTCGCAAAATAATAGATTTTAGGTATGTAGAGTTTCATAAGATACCTCACCAAACGTTGTAGGACATACAATATTTTTAAATTAACTCAATGGTAATACACACATAACAAGGCCGTAAACATATCAGTAGATTTATTCCCATAGCCTACATCTCGTTAAATTCTAAATGCACTATCAAAAATTCAAAATCAATCTCTATCTTCTCATCTTTACTAAAGTTACTAATGCGCAATCTATTAATTTTTCTTTTGAATCAATGCTCAAGTAGTTTTAACTTACTTTCTGATCCAGTCACTAAAATAAATACTTTACTATAGATAACTTATACTCGTACTAGGGTTCAAAAGGAAGTTCCTTTAAGACTACATTTTAAAGAGCTCTCGTTAAATCATCTTTTACTTATTAAGTTTAACTATTTCACTTTCACTAGTAATTTATTTTGTTGTTTTTCACTTCAATGATACTGTAATACTTTTTAAGATTTTTCACTTTTGGCTGCAACTTTAACATATAATCCAAAAAATCGTATTAATAGGCCATGAAAAAGCTGATGTCCTCGACCAAGATCCATATAATGGTGATATTTTGCTTTGAAGTGGTATTTATGGTCAAAATTATCCAGAGATATCATTCTTGCAAACCAAAATTGCTTGTATTGTCAAAAAATCTTTGCCTATGTTGCTATATTTGAAAGCTTACACTTAATTAAAAAAAGTTATAAAAAATATTTTGGTTTTTGCTGTGACTTTGGCCCTTATCCCTTTACTATCTTGTTGGTTACCTTCAATCGTGACCATGACGACCATACGCAGATATAGTATACCTTTGAACATTGTCTATGACAATGGCACTCAATTATTAAGGTAGAAGTCTCCGATACATTAAACGTACTTTAACGAAGCCAATTATTATTTAGATTGTTTTTGTCAATTAGGTAGGATTAGTTATGTTATTGTCTTTCCAAGTTCAATGACGTTTCGCTAAAATAAAGGACGTAAGGTGCGTTTCTCTCTAAATAATGCTGAAGTAAAGAGGGTCGATATCTCCCTCCTTTGATTTTGACATAAATGATTTTAATAAGTTTGTCTCTATTTCTTTAAGGTTATACATACAGGTAGGATTAAGTTGAAATTCTCTAAGTCACTACTTTTAGGATGTCCAGAAGATCAACGAATGTTGAGTACAGCATTTGGTATAAAAAAGTCGAACATACAGAGTGGAAAACATACTTGGTTCCGTCTTCAAGAGCATTAGAGGCTACAATAATTAACTTAGACCCAGGTATGATTTGCATATTTGTGAACGTTCAGTTGCCAGATTAATACGAGGTGTGACAATTAAATTTTAAGACTGCCCCCCCTACTAACAGGTTTTAAATCTCCACGCCTCGGGCGATTGGAGTTATTTACCTTGATGTGCGTTCTACTACCGCGCGCAATCTTCTCGTATTTCCTCTACTAGTTTGGCTGGTGGTTTGAAGCGGATCGTGCTATAGCTCATTTGCCGGAATTATAACAAACGAAAAAATTGAGCAACGTATTAATTTAAGGTAAAACTCAAAAAAACGGCTACTGAATACTTTCAAATGCTATAAGATGTCTACGGAAAACAGTGTATGTCTCGTGCAATGATTTTTATGTGGCATAAAAGCTTTTTTGAGGGTCGTGAAGAAGTTTAAGATGATGAACGAGAAGGGCGCTCCAGCACATCCTTAACAGCGATACTCATTGTTTTTTTTTCGATATTAGGGGTGTTATTCTTAGACCCGGTTCCCACCTACGACTTTCTCGTGGGTGCCCGCTCACGCGTGACATGATGAGTGACGCGTGTGCGGGCACGCACGAGAAAGTCGTAGGTGGGAACCGGGTTTTATTGAATGGGCGCGTGAGGGTCAAACAGTGAACCAACATTTATATTTGGAAGTATTTATGTAGCTAAGGGAACTTGTAAGGAAAAAATGTCCAGATTTGTGGAACAACAACGCGTGGCTGCTCTACCAGGATAATGCACCGGCCCACAATGCCTTATCCATTAAGCAGTTTTTAGCAAATAAGAATATCTTCATCGTTAACCACCCACCATATTCACCACACTTGGCCCCTTGCGACTTCAACCTGTTAAAAGGAACCCGTTTTGATATATTAGAACACATCAGAGAAAAAACGGCAAGACTTCTTAACAGCCTCTATTCTGATTTCTAAAATTGCTTCCAACATTGGAAAAAAATGCTTGCATCGCTGCGTCGATAGAGAAGGGGACAACATTGATGGGGAACATCATTAACTTGTATTAGTATTTAAATAAAGTAGATTTTTTACAACAGTCTTATAATTTTATTGTCACACTTCGTATAGTTTTTGCAGTTAAACAAAGATAAAAGCCGACCATCGGCGGCGGTAGATATACTCATGAAAATTATTTCATTTAATTATGGCGTAAACTAAAGAAATAAAAATAGGTAATAAAACTTTCTATTCCTACACCAACAGAAACGACACTGATTTATTTTCTAACTCTGCATACTTTCGACTAAAGGGGTCCCGAAAAGAACACCTAAAAGCAATTAAAAGCGCATCTCAAAAAAATCTGCCAATCAGTTATCGTCCATCCACCTGGGCTCCGTCGGTCGGAAAACAAATACTTTGTGGTGGGACCGCAAAGAGCCGCGCCTTTTCTCTGTCGGTAGGGTTGAAATTATACCAGGAAGATTTTATATGAATTTGGATAACTTTTGAAGGGCAGAATGAAGCAAAATTTCATGAAATCGATAGAACCCCGTATTAGGAGTTATTCAAGTGACTTTGCAAAAACTATACATATAAAAAGTGCAGAGACCACTTAAAGGGTTTAATTTGTTTCAATTGAAGCTGAGACAAAATTCCAAAAATTTTTTAGCAACCGAATACGAGTTAATGGTTTTGTCCAGAGATGACACAAGCGACGGATCGTTTAGTAAAACCATTCGGATTTGGACTAAACATGCAGAGGAAACAATTGATTACCGAGGTTCCGAGGGCGGTGCTCCCATAGGGTACCCTAGGAATATTCATTTGAAGCCAACAGATGAAGGTAATTTAAATAAAAATACGTAAAATAACTTCTAAGCTAAACAGTTTTAAATATCTATACCTAGTGGCACCGCGTCATAGCTATGGTAAACCAAATTTTGCGGCAAAATCTAAGTAAAAAAGCCTTAAAAAATTAGTGTTTCACTTTGTACATGCAGTGTGCCGCTTTATATGTGTATAATAAAACGCTCAGATCTTTAAAATGATAGATGAATTAGGTATTTAATTAATAAATACAGATCTGAAACATAAAAGAGAATCCAAAGTTATATTAAAATGTGCGCAAATATTGATTTAGCTGCTGCTCGGTCGTAATTTGTTTGACTTAAACAGTCAAAACAACAACGAACAGAAAACGTCCAAGCCCGGCTTAATCCATATATTTGTAACAACCAGATAAGAGTATACATTCCTTTCTAATGAATTCGTTTAGAAGAAGACATAAATAAAAAGCAAGTAAAATAGTAAGCTAATAACTAATTAGTGCAGTGCCTCGTGTCGGGAATCAATATCAATAAAAAAATTAAAGTCCGTGCCACTGTATGTACCCCTCTACACCCTTCCCGACCACTACGGTTTTGATGACGCGGTGCCACTTTAATACAATATCAACTATAGCTCAAAATAATTATTTATAGCGAGTCAAGCTAAATTATATCTAAAATTATATAAAGAAAACCGTTTAAAAATGATGTCCGACTACTAGCATAGATGTCATTCTCTTGAAAAAAATGTGCAATCCGAGTTTGAGTTGGAGCTCTGGGCACTCGGGGTAACATTTATCACATGGTTTGCAACGTGCATTTTTGCATATAAACCACGTGATACATGACTACCCGAGCGCTAGGAGCTTTATCTCGAACTTATGGTGGGACACCAGAGACACTACAGATATGGGAGGGGAATTCCTCTGAATTATCTCGGATCAGTGTATGAATTCCTAAATGGGTGACAGGAGTACTCCCTCAAAACTGCGCATGCGATCTCACTTCATTTCCGCATCTCTATTGGTCCTGATGTAAGGAAATGCTCATTCTCACTCGTTTCAAGAATCCATACACATGACTATCAAAACGGACGGGTCACGATCTACAATTTTGTTGACATCACATAGCGTAGGCTGAATTTTTTCCTAAAGTTGGAATATTTGATTTTTTTTAAACATAAAGCCAGTTTTGAGATTGTTTTCACTATATTCTTGCAAAACAATTATGTTTTAATGTTTAATTATCCTTAATTTTTCAGAACTACTTTATTAGCTCACAAAAAAATTTAATTTAAAGCAAAAGCGAATGTGTTCGTTTCTGCTTAAGTGCAATTAGTTTTGAAAAGATTAACACTGGTATTTTTGGATCTTAAATGAACTTTAATGTAAAAAATAGTGACGTCTCTTAATGTAAAAATGGACGACCAAGAAATCTTAACGTTAACGCAGTTAGGAAAGGTAATCTATTCCTCCCTCATATCTCTGTGCGACACAGATTGGGTGCGAGACAGATTACGGTTAAGCCCATCACACACAAAAATGCATAAGCGCATAGCATGGCACATAGTGGTGCAAAGCCAATCAGCGATCGAATAGCCGCGGCCATACTGGATTTGCATAAGAAAAGTCCATAAGGTTGAACTTCTATGCGCCATGCTATGCGCTATGCATTTTTGTGTGTGATCGGCTTTATGTTAGAAAACATCTATAGAGGTCATTGTCATAGATTCAGGCAACGGCGCACAGTGGAAACTCTTGTGAAAAATAGGGATTTATTGCAATGCAGCAGGAAGTAATAGTGGCAGTATTTAGACAGTTTCGCATTATAAGGACAGTCTTCTTTTAGAACTAGGCCTTTGTGTATTATATGAACCGGAACTAATAGTGCCGTTTTTATTAAAGGAAAATGAACGACTGGATTTATAAACTCGACTTTGGTATGTCAATTTTTAAAGAATAACTGTCAGTTTTTAATGGAGAACTGTCAAAATACTGCCAATCACTATTAGAGCCTGGCTTTATTGAAATATTAGAGAAAGGGACATTAAATTTTGAAGATTTTATTATTGCAAAATTATAGATATAGGTCCCGTTTGTTTATAATTATGAAATAGTTTTTAGTTACACTTGCGAAAATGTAAAAAATAATTTTTTATTTTAGGGATTTTGGTCACTTGGGAACCGCCACTTTTCGGCATGGAACGACTCAAAGGATACGTGGTTAGATGGAGTCAGGGACCTGATGACTCTATTTTTGGTTCAGCTGCCACCAGAGAAAACTCATATCTTAGTAAGTACCTATTTAACCACCAAAAATGTGTGTAAAAATAAAAAAACTGACCGTTCTTCAAAAAATGTGTCAACCCGGTCTGAAATTAAAGCCTTGTTTTGGGGACATTTTATATCTAATCATGTTTACTATTCTAGAAGCAGCATACTGCATCATACTAGAAAATACTCCCCGTTTACTGCTGTGCCTCAACTTTTCAAGATAGTTACTGCAGTATGGCAGAGCGGTACAGGGGGAGTATTTTCATGTGTAGTGTGGTAGAGTGAACATCGCTTATAAGGATATCGGATATTACAACATATCGGTTATAGCGACGACATATTAAGGTCCCGACCGAATTCTATATATAATCCATTTTGTTACCTTTTTTCTCTATAACGACGCTCGGTTATAATGACCAAAATTAAGCGGTCCGTTCAATGTCGTTATAACCGATATTCACTGTATGTTTTCCCACTTATACAAATGCCCTAAGAAAAGGAGAGGACTATATAGTATATAGTAACCACGATTAGGTATAAAATACTGCCGAAAAACAGCTAAAGTACCCACTAAACACAACAACGTTTTAATAATGTCAAAATAATGTATAATTTAAAAACATAACGTTGGTTGGATGTTAGTTCTAATGTCATATTCATAGTGAAAAAGAAGCTTAATAACCCGTTTTCTGACGTTAGAAAAATAATCTTATGTTTTTATAACGTTTTTTTTAAGTGTTTTTCGAACGTTAAAAAAATATTGATTTTTAACAGTGGAAAAGAAATGTTTTTCTTCATTGAAAAATAAATGTTTTTTTAACAATGAAAAAATATATTGTTTCCAAATATCTCTAAAGATAAGGTAACATAAATAACGTAAATAAAATTCTTCTATTTTGGAATCGCAGGGCAGCAACAGTCTGTTGAGGTTTTCGTGAACTCCACACTCAGTAAAGGAAATTCGGATCCGTAGCTCCTAAAAATTAAATTTAAAATTCTATGTAAACAATTGTTTTGTAGTAAGTGCCTCGCTACGAGGCCAAGCAATTCATGCTCAAGTGAATACAAGGCAAACAATTTCAAGGTGCCTATTCAATTTAGCATGAATGCAAACGAAGCATTCGTTTGGTCCCACTGCGAGGCTTGCGAATTCTGCCTTAAATAAATACGCGGCTTAAGGTCCGGCGGCTAATCACTCGCGGTGAATTGTCGCATTCCCTGTCTGATTACCTATAACGTTAGGTATGCGATGTTTCATACAAAACCATTTTTTTTTCTTTTGTTTACTTTCTTACCTTAGGTTGTGGTGCTTCATTTAGATCACTGCATACACATTTGTTTCTCTTTAACTATACCATCTTTCCCACACAACTGGAGTAATATTCCTATCCAAATATGTATTCACTATCATTATTAATAATTGTGCTTTTAATTTACCAGGTTTGTTTCTACAAAAGGTAAATATTGTAACCAAAATTGCACAAAGCGTATCTGCTATCAACTCGTATGAACTCGCAGCGAAATGCGACTAAACATGGCGATGGCCCGTTCTGGTAGTGGAACTATGCGGCAGCGCCCTCTATAGTATAATTTTTTTTAATGTTTAAAAAACAAAACATTTATTAGCTTCATATATCTTAAATTCAACGTTACAGATGAGATTTAGGAAAAACATTATAAAAATAACCATATATTGATGGTATTATTTTTAATGTTAGTGAAATTATGGTTTTTTTAATGCTGGTTTCTTAACGTTATTAAAAAATATATTTTTGGTAATGCTTTTACATGAAATTTTCGTTAGGATGTTCTACATGTTTTTTTAATGTTAAGTTGACTTAATTTTAACACAAATTTGTGTTAGAAAAAAAAATTCAACATTTATTTAACGTTTTTTACGATTTTGTGGTTAGTGGGTACCATCCATTTAAAAAACATCTAATTAATAAAATGACAGAAAATTATGTTTTAGTTCAAAACCTATTTGACGGCTCGGAATATAACATCCAAGTAGTCGCAGTGACCTTCGACGATCAACAAATGGTCAGCGAGAAAATCAGAGCCCTCTATCCGGGTTTCAAGAGTATTAGAGCGATATCAACGGGCATAGTCGGGGGGCTGGGTGTTATTTGTGCTCTATTTGTCGTGGTTTATGCTGTAAGGAAAAAATGGTTTAACAAAAAGCAATATGAAAAAGAACCGATCAAAAAATAATTTAAAGAAATATTGCCCATGTATAAAATGCAATTTTTTTTTGGTAGACATTTTACACTTTTTAAAATTAAACTCTACCTAGAAGGGAAAAGATTGATCACCTTTAAAAAATAGTTTAATTTTTGTTACTTGCTTCTGCTTCGCTTTGAACAATAAGTCCGTTTGTAGCTGTATTTATTTGTAATTTATAGACTGATGTTACATAAGATTCGAGTATATTTAATTTTTTAAGTGTATTTTTATTATTGATTTATATCTAGGAAATTTTCTCTGTAATAAATTAAAAAATCAATGGAGTATAAAAATCTTTTTAATAAATTGAACACTAACAAACTTACAAACGATTTTTTGTAATCTAACTTAATCTAAAATATATATTAATAATTTATTTATACAATATCACCAATAAGTGATGAGTAGGTGTCATGTAAATCGAAAAAAATGTTCCACCAAACAATCAGATTTGTAGCCAACAAAAGATCCTTGCTATTTTAGTTTAGTATCTAAATAGCAAGGATGTCAAAAATCGGCCAAATTAGTTTTTTTTTAAATTTCCATTGGTTTTAGAAAAAATTTAATACGGTCTGGCAAAACAAACAATGTATTTTTGAGTGGCTATTTAAAAAAATTTGCACAACATACCCAAAAATGGTTTATCATACTGTATTCAGTGCTACAAACCATTTGTTCACTTAAGTTTTAAAGATAACATCAGCAAGATGATGTCCTCCAGATTTGATCTTTAAAAACTTTAGGGCCCATCGCACCGACTTTTAAAATTCCCTTTCTTAACTATGGATTGCTTTAATTTTAAGAATGCCTTATTTTTAAATTTGTTGCACCGAGCAAAAATCTCCTCTTCTTTGTTAAGATGCGGCCACCTTGTGACCCAATCAGGCAACGCCGCTGTTTCAACCAACATAATTTTTAAACTATGAAAAAACAACAATAACACCCTGTACGTCCCAAAATAGTTTTGTCAAAACCCATCAATTTCCTGTGTCAGGTCGCCTTTAAAAATTTATTTACAAAAATGAAAGTTCTTGAATTTTTGGAAGAATATTTGGAAGATGATGAAATCGAGAAGGTGCTACTCGATTTTTTGGAATTTGGGTGTCCTTGTCGCCTTATTGGTACAGTCGCGTATTTTTTCCCGGGCTGGTTTACGGTTCCCCATCCAGCGCAGGACAAAATCCGCGCCCGGCCGAAAAATGTACTGCTCCTAAGGCACAGGCCAATAAGGCACCTGCCCATAAGGCTCCTGTCCATAAGGCAGCGGCCCATAGACCCCTGGATATAACCAAAGAATTAAAAATTATAATGAAATTAGGGTAAAATGTAAAGGCAGAAAGGAAAATCGTCTTGTTACTTCATGCACTGCAGTTTCATTTAAATTCAAGGGTTTTCTTACACTGGTCAGTCCTATCCTACCCTTACCGCTGTACCCACCAGGCTGTGAACAACAGTTAACCCAAAAATCGGATGAAAATACTGTAATAAAAATTAGATTCAACTTTATTTAAACTATTTTTCTTCCTTACAAATCTTTTTGTAATCGATACATAGGTATATTTTTTCACAAAAACATTGTGCCAAAAGAACCAAAATCTAGCCGTTCTTGTGCAATAAAATTTTTCAAAATCATTTTTATTTATTAAAAAAAAAACATGTTTTTCACTTTATTTACTTAAAAAAGACAAAATTCACTTTAATCAAAACACTGCTTATTTGTAGGTATTGTCAGTTGCTATGGCTATGCCAGACGGGTAACATTATGTGACCAGCATCTTATCTTTAAGCAGCTCTTAAGGAACAGTAAAGTCACAAAAAAAGCTGACTTAATTTTAACAACACTAAGGAAGGAATAAGTCTGCCTTTAAGTTCGGTGCAACGAAATTTTACGAAATAAGGTATTCTTTAGACTAAGAAACCAAAAAAAAAAGTCGGTGCGATGGGCCCTAGTGAACAAATGGAATGTAGTACTGAATCAAGCAGAATAAACCATTTTTTCGTATGTTGTGCCAATTTTTTTAAATAGCCATTCAAAACTGCACTATTTGTTTTGCCGCACCCTCTATTACGGTATTTTTGTGTTTAATATGTACGTGGTGCATTAAGATTTATGATATAACTAACTATAATAAAAACTTGAAACCAGAGGCAAGTAAATTATATGCTGCTAATAAAGAAGAATGTACAATGGTGGGTTTCGTTAAAATACTGGCATTTGAGAATCACCACCTACGAATTCATTTAAAATAAACCATTTTAAATTATTTTTAGTCATGTATATTTATAGAAAAGTTAAATTTTTAATATCATCAATTAACGGCAAAAATAGAAGAAAATTAAGGGCCGCTACCAAAACACAAGCGGTAGATAGGCCATACGAATATACACAAATGTCAGTATTTTAATGTTATATTGCAACTAAAGGTTAAACTGCACTAATAGTAGAGTAAATTTGTAGAGTATTTCAATAAAAAGCTGCACAAAGGGTATATTTTTTATATTTGGCATGGTAGTAGCTAACATCAAAAGCTAAATTTTTAATCGAGGATCCCCTGATTTCCGGCATTGGAATCCAAGGTGGCGGCTGCCAAAGTTAAGAAAAAAAAAGAATTCCCTGTTTTAAGACAAATTATATTAATTGTGATAAGCTTACTTTAAGTGGGACCTACTTAATTCAAAAATGTAAAAAAAAATTACACCTGTCACTTTAAAACAAAATGGCGGCTATATTTTAAAAAAATCGTTTTTCTTCGATATTTTATTTACTTTTTGCGCGATATTTATTTTTAATACCTTATATTAATGTCACTGACCAGCTCTTTAAACCTAATGAAAAAAAGTTATTAGTTTCTCAGCCGACACAAGGATGGCGTTTAATATGTCAAAAATAAAAGAGACCTTTATAACCTGTAGACCAAATTAATTTTTTTGGATTTTATCAATAGTAAGTCAAGTTTTGTAAAAATTTCAAAAAAATTACAATTTGACATTAAAATTTTTAAGATAGCGGCCGAAGTTCAGATAAAAAAGTTATTTTTTTGTTCTTGTTTGACAGAACTAGTATTGCCGAGTCATATATCGATTTATACTAAATAGGGGTCGCCGATTTTAAATATTTCATCATAAATGACATATGTCTGTTATTAATCAAGATGGCGGCGTTCAAAATATAAAAACAACATTATCTTGGTTTTGGTATTTTTTTTACGAAGATATGTAGTTTTATATTACTCTTAATTAGCTTTAAGTCATAATGTACAAAAATAATATAATTTATTTATTTTTTAAAGATGGCGGTCGAAAAAGTAAAAAAAAAATTTTTTGTTTGTTTTTTTGAAATTTAACAAAAAAAACTGGAAAAAACAAGACATCTCGGTAAACAAAACACAGATATTTTTAAAATGTCAAAAAAGTTGACATATGTCACGTACCGGGTGATTTGATTGAATTGACAATATTTTACTTAATAGCTATCTCCGTTAAATTTGTTAAATTTCGAAAAAATAAACCAAAATGTTTTTTTTTACTTTTTCGGCCGCCATCTTTAAAAAATAAATAAATTCTATTTTTTTGTACATTACAATTTAAAACTAGTTAAGAGTAATATAAAACTACATATCTTGGTAAAAAGATTTACTAAACCAAAAAGATAGTGTTTTATTTATATTTTGACCGCCGCCATCTTGGATAATAATAGACATATGTCATTTATTATGAAATATTTACAATCGGCGACCCCCATTTAGTATAAATCAATATATTACACGGCAATACTAGTTGTGTCAAACAAGAACAAAAAAATTACTTTTTTATCTGAACTTCGGCCGCCATTTTAAAATGTTAAATGTCAAATTGTAACTTTTTATAAATTTTTACAAAATCTGGCTTACTACTGATAAAATCCAAAAAAATTTTTTGTAAAAATTTAATTTGGTCTACTGGTTGTAAAGGTCTCTTTTATTTTTGACAAATTAAGCGCCATCTTTGTGTCGGCTGGGAATTAACTTATCATTTCATTTAAGCAGTTTTAAAGAACGAAATATCGCACAAAAAATAAAGAAAATATTTTTTACATTTTTACATTGAGTATATCCTACTTAAAGAAAATTTATCAAAATTAATTTAATTCCTCTTAAAACAAGGAAATCATTTTTTTTCTTAACTTTGGCAGCCGCCATCTTGGATTCTGAGGTAGGAAAATCGGGGATCCTCGAATGAAAATTTAGCTTTTGGTGTTAGGTACTACTATGCCAAATATAAAAAAATATACCCATTTTGCAGCTTTATTTTACAAATTTACTCTACTATAAGCGGATCGACATTGCATCGAAACACGACGGACGGACGTGTCAATATATTATTTAATGTAATTTAAATAAAGTATCCCGCACTACGAAGCGCACGTCACTGGTGGTCCAACTGCTTTTTGTAAACAAAAGTTACATATGATATTAACAACTAATATTTTTTAAATTTTTTGAAAACTAAGAATATTTAACTACTGCTTTTTAGTACATCCTTATAAAAATTTTTAGTACATCCTTATAAGATATAATTTTTTAAAATTATTGCCGTTATTTTTTTTAGCCCACTTTTTTTTACACAAAACTAAAAATACAAGTCAAACTGAATGTCATCGTTTATTATCACAGGTAAACCGAGGACTTGGGAAGTAAACAAAGATGTAGGTCAGCGGCTTACTTTTAAAGCTAATACAAACACAATGTTTTCTTTGAATTTTAAAATTTTTGTGTGAACAAAAATGAAGCGGGCTAAAAAAATAACGACTGGTATGTCTCAAAAATATTAATTTATAAGAATATACTAAAAATCAGTTGGAAAATCGCCTTAGTTTTCAAAAAATTCAAAAAATATTAGTTGTTCATATCATATCTAACTTTTGTTTACCAAAATCAGCTGGACCACCAGTGACGTAAAAATTTTATCAAGACGCATCTACGGTTACTCCAGTGACGTATTCCTAAGGTTACCAATAGTTATTTGTTATTCCTTACAATATATGTTCCTAATTCTAGGAATTGTGAATTCATTATACCTAAAGAGATTAAAATCGTCGTGTCGCGCAGTTCGGCTGCAGCGCCGTTCCGCTTAGTGCGGTGTAAGCTTAAATATAAATTTAAAAAGTCTATTAAAATACTATAGTTTCTACCGGTCCTGCTACCGACCAAATGACTACTAAAAATATAGTGCGTCAATTCTAATATCACAATATTCAGTATTTAAAATGACAAAAACTAAAACAATAACAAATACATAGTATAAAAATAATCTTAAAATTGATAAAATGCCTTCTAGAATACACATAAAAACGATCACAATACAAAACCTATCTACCAATTAAATCTTAACAAAAAAAGAGAAAAGGACAACTGGAATAATTTTTATAAAGCTGTTTATTACATCTTGAATATCAACCAAAAATCTCTGATATATTCTAGCGATTTGACGCTTACACTTAGGTACTAGTTACAAAAGAGTATTTTAAATTTTCCAAAAAGCACATAAAGAATGAGCTTTCGACTTTAGTTTTCTACAGTAGTTTTTGAACTACCCACATTAAATATAAATTAAAAAATAAATTAATCTCTGAAAAAGCACCGCAAAAACTCTTGTGAAACATGTATGACTTCAGCCTAAGTTCTCTTTTTTTTCTAACACTCAGTCATTTCGTTATACCTACTGCGTTTGCATGCATTTTTCTTAAAAACTCGTTCAACTAATCTCTTTATTAACAAAAATATTGCCAATTTAATTAAAAAACTTACGACCTACGACTATGAATTTTGGGAAACAAAATTCGCAATGTTTATTTACTCTAATTTTTTTGCGAAATTTTTTGTGCTTTGTATCTATTGGTTTTAGAGAGTCCTTGTTGTGTCAAAGAAATATTTCTTGAAAAATTTATGCTAGTCCTACATTAGTCAAGAATATAGTAATGGTCATTTCGTGTAATTGATTATGTTGGGTCACCTGATTATTTTCATTTTGTGTAAATTATAAACATAGCACTGTTCACTGCGGTTTTGTGCCTATGCACAATGTTTATTTTTATTTTTTTGGTAATTGAGTGATGTTAGATATTTTTATGGTGCAGTTAGAAAATGACATTATTGCCTACCTACATTATAAATCTGGCTTAAAATAAATATATTAACATTACTTCTTACCCCTAAAAAATGTCTTGCATAAACTCTAACATATTTAGGATTGGAATTAGTCAATTAATCTTTTTACGGGATATAACCCAACTTTTTTGTCTCTCCACTGAACCTTTGTCTTGTAAACCATCAGGAATTCTACCATATCGCAATTTGTCCCTCTCTCCCTTATTTAAGGAACCCACAGGCGGCCGAAAAAGGCGTTATTTAAAAAAAAACTACATGTATTTTATTGTAAACAATGCTTTGTTTGTCACCCACGATATGTCAATGCATCAGCTGATCTATTTTTGACGTCATCCTTAAATCATCAATAACTACCTAACGATTCTGCATCAGTTTAATTCTCAAAACAAAGTAGGCGCTTATCCTAAGGAACAAAAACAGTCCAGTTAAGACAGCAACGTCTATCAAATACGTGTTCATGTCCCCTTTCATGGCCATCTGATTCAAAAACGTCGTGGGCTTTTTGAAGTGACAGTAGTCTATTTTGCACTCCAATTTCGGTCTATCCAGACCGTAGACAGCTATCATTGTACCTTCGAAGCTATACTTTAAGTAGCTAGCGTAAACTAACCAATACAGATAATAAGGAATATCGTCGGTGTTGGCGAAAAATCCGGAAAATAGGACCATCGGTATTGTGGCTACTGGACCAATAAATACGCCACTCTAAAAACAAAACAAAAAGGTATAAGGCACTTGTTTTTAGAACAAAACGTAATTATAGGTGTCACATACTTAAAAAAATATTAGACTTTTTTTGTGGCTAAGCGGGTATAAAAAGATTTTGTTTCTCTGGTATTTTTCCTTGGGCAGCTCAAAAGCTGTACACCCACGGTGATCCAAGATGTAATGGAAACCTATTAAGTCTTGACAGTTTTGTTTTGTCCTTAAGGGCTTCTTTAGAACACTGCATGGTCAATGTGACACCTTTGTAAAGTTACAGAGACGGTATATCAATCTCATTTTACGAAATTGGTAAGATAAATGTTTTTCATATGGCAATGAAGGTATCCAGAAATTTTATCTAGATTGTGCTCTACATATCCTAAATCGCCTGTGTGTCGATTTTCCTGAAACAACCTGTATATCTATTATTTTGTTTAATTTACCTTTTCCAAAAACTAGAAGGTTTTTTTAACCAAAATATGCAGTTCCTTTATTTTTATAAATTTTGTTGGAATGGTTGTTGTTAAAAATATACATTAGATAAAACAAAGGCGTTAAAAGCTGAACACCCTATACAAGACGTAATATTGTAAGAACTAAATGTTTTTGAAGATTTTATGTTATTTTGAAACCAAAAAGTAAGCTTTAATGAATGGTAATGTTGCTCAAGGGCTGTCAAAACGTTCCACTGTGCGGCCGACAAATAACTGCCATAGACTATAGCCCTAAGTAGATGCACACTATTGTTATTTTAGACCAATCGAAGAACACACCACCTAGCCCTCTACTCTTGAGCATAGTAGATGTGATGAAAGATCTCTGCGTGGTTGCCACATAAAGAAGTCTACTTCTTAGTATTAGCCCTGTAAATTAGGACGGGATGCAATTCATCCATTTTGCTAATTCCAAGTCAGAAAAAAACCTCAAAATTTTTTTTTAGTTTCTTTAATTTTACAACAATAAACTTACCTCTAAATCTAATCCAGCACCAATAATCAGACCAAAACTTTGCGACACTAAAGCTGTCAAAACAGCGATCAAGAGGAACATGAAAAATCTGGTCGGATCTAATGGCTGAGAAGTAATGAAGTAAACACCTACTATATAGCACGTTGTTAGAAGTATCTAAGAAAGAAAAAAATCAATACATTTAAAATTGTAAATAATTTGATTTTTATTTAATTTTTTGGTATAATAGGTTATTTTTACTAGATTGATTTTTTTTAAATACATTTAGTTTATTTTACCACTTTTAAAAGTAAACGGCTTGTTTTTTTCGTCTTCTTGGTTTGGGTGTTCTTGTTTTGCCCTGTTTCTGGCAGCTCAGGACATCCAAATCAGAATCTAGGACGAATAAATTAAGCCAAGAACTTTAACACCAGTATTTACTAAAGGGTGCTAAGTGCTAAGTCCTACAATCCTAGGTTTAAAAGTCTACATTTAGGTTGAAGGTTTAACTCATTTTTTCCGTAAATGCAATAATTTTTAATATTTATATAAATTGTTCATAAGTACCTTGCGATATGGGTCATCTTTTTTTGTTGTTACAATGCCATTATATCGATACAACCCTTAGGAATAAATAAAAATAATAAAAAGTCCGGTCTAAATATGGCTAGTCGTCTGACATTTTTAATTTAATGTGGAGTAACACCCTTCGAGCAGTTTTTTTTCGAATTGCACTGGGAGAATGAGGATTCTCATTCACACACTGTTTTGGGACCGTTCAAAAAATAGGTAGTACGGGACAAAGCTGTTGAGAAATGTACCAATAGGTAAGTGAATAGGTACCTGGTAAGTACAGAGTGTAATATTAACCTTGCGCAAAAAAAAATAAATGGATCCATGACGGATCTGATACCTTCCTAAACCATGACCACACTCCAAGTAAACTCCATGCTATATGAACCTTAGCAACAGTTTTTTGTAAATATGTCTGAAACGAAAGCTCCTACCAAGTTTTTGGTTATACAATTTTTTTTAATTTTAAAACTTTTAACTGTCAAAAAAGTGCCATTAGCAATGACGAATTTCGACCACAATTTAATCAGCTGGTTACAGTATCGAGTACTATTTTACCTAAAAATTTCATGAAAATCGGTTGGCCGGTTTAGGAGCTATCGTATTACGGACAGAGTTACATACACACACACACACAGACATCACGACGATACTGCCAGGGTAGGTCAAAATACACCCAAATAACACATTTTCGGCGTAAGCTAAAAGAAAAAATTTTCGTCGAAAACAATACTTTCTCTAGCCATTGCTGTGCGGGCTAGGAAAGTAATAAGAAAAAGTATATTATTTTTATCAAACAAAAAAATTGGGACGTCGAAGGTTGGCTTCTCACGTGCGCGATATCGCGAGCCGCTCCCGCTCGCGCCTTCACAAGCTAGCTCGAACTGCGCCTTTCCCACGCTGGCTTCTCACAGCGCGTAATATCGCCAAACGGTCATAGAAACGCGACCGACATTTTTCCTATACAACTACATATCATAACACAAACATTTCATGTAAAAAAAGCCAAGTACGCGAAAATGGCATTCCGTAAAAATAATTGAGATAAAAGTAAACCCAAGTTCTCCAATACAAATTTCAAAATGAAAGGTTCTTACTCGTTTGGAAATGTATTTTTAAACTTTGCTATTGTTATGATTTCACTTCTTTTTTAAAGGAATTGGATAATACTTAATTTTTAAAGTAGTAAAATATGCGGAATATTGTTCAAAACTTTTGCAATGCCTTACTTAAATTTTTAAGGTTTTTTAATTTTTTTCCATGGTTTTATCGTAGTTCCTATCAGCCTTCCAAAGCTCAGCTCTCTAGCGTTTCTGAAAGTGCACAATGTTACTTTAACATAACTTTACATGTATAGGGGAGGGAAATAAATTAAAATTGTCGTGTTTTTTAAGTTTGTGCTATAGTTCTATCATAGTTCCTATCAAGCTTCCAATGCTCAGCTCTCTAGCGTTTCTGGAAGTGGGTAATGTTACTTTTACATAACTTTACATTTATAGGGGAGGAGATTAAATGAAAATATTGGACTCTTTAAATTTTTTCCCATGCTTTTATCGTAATTTCTATCAGCATTCCAATGCTCAGCTCTCTAGCGTTTCTGGAAGTGGGCAATGTTAGTTTTATATAAATTTACATATATAGGAGAGGGAAGTAAATTAAAATGTTGGTGTTTTAAAATTTTTTCATATAGTTTTATCATATTGTCTTTCAGTCTTAAAAAGTTCAGCTCTCTAGCGTTTCTGGAAGTGGGAAGGAAGTAAATTAGAATTTTGGGGTGTTTTAATTTTTGTCTATAACTTTATCATAGTTACTATCGGTCTTCCAAAGCTCAGCTCTCTAGCATGTCTGGAAGTAGGCAATGTTACTTTTACTTAACTTTACATTTATAGGGGAGAGAAGTAAATTAGAATTTTGGGGTGTTTTATTTTTTTCCTATAGTTTTATCATAGTTCCTATTGTCTGCCAGAGCTCAACTCTCTAGCATTTCTGGAAGTGGGCAATGCTACTTTTACATAATTTTAAATGTTTAGGAGAGGGGAGTAAATTAAAATTTTGGGATTTTTGATTTTTTCCTATAGTTTTATCAGAGTTCCTATCAGTCTGCCAAAGCTCAACTCTCTAGCATTTCTGGAAGTGGGCGGTGCTAATTTTACATAACCTTAAATGTATAGGGGAGGGGGGTAAATGAAAATTTTGGGGTTTTTTGATTTTTTCCTATAGTTTTATCATAGTTCCTATCAGTCTGCCAAAGGTCAACTCTCTAGCATTTCTGGAAGTGGGCGATGCTACTTTTACATAACTTTAAATGTATAGGGGAGGGGAGTAAATTAAAATTTTGGGGTTTTTTGATTTTTTCCAGGAGTTTGGTAATAATTTATAGCTGCCAAATTTCAGCTTTGTAGCATGTCTGGAAGTACAGTAGAATATTGATGATCTATACATGAGTGAGTGAGTGAGTCAGTGAGTGCAGCAATTTCGAAGTTTTTTGAAATTAAGTAACTACTTTTCTTTTTATACAAAGTATAAAATACGTAAATACCCCCAGGGGGCCCAATCTACAAAGTTTTACCCATTTTACATTTTAAAAATGACGCAGGGTGTTAAAGATATTAGTAATACATTTGGAAATTGGTAGGGTGGAGGGGGGCCCAGAACATTAATTTATACCTAGAGGGCTCAAGTTTCCTCTCCACGCAATGGCGTATCCAGACTCTGATCTTGAGAGGGTTAATCCAGTCAAACCACATACATAGGTACTTGATATAAGAACACATGTTAAGGTCCTGCCAGTAGCAGGGGGGGGGCAAGACCTTAATGGGCGCAAATATAGGTATGGGAGTCAAATAAATTACAAACTTTTTTTTAAATAATAACACTATTAATTCTATTTTTTTCTCAAATAACGCCAAGCGCAGAGGGGCGGAGGGGGGCGTTCGCCCCCCCTGGCCACCTATACGACAGGCCACTGGGTCCTGCAAAAAAAAATTTACACATGTGGCGCAGACGAAAAATTTTGAAATTTTAATCTATAATATCAAGCTAAGTACCTTATTTTAAACCAATATCACTAAAAGTGGTACATACAATTTTAGTAACAATGACTGAAAAACTTTTTTGTGCCGAGCAAAAATTTTGCATTTTTTGGAGAAAAATCCTGACTTTTTACCAATATTAAGGAGGGGGGGTTAATTACCCCCATTACCCTCCCCTCCCTTTTATTTGCCGGTGTCTCCATGGGCCTTGTGCTACCCATTGAACTGAAAGATGTCAAACTCATATACATGGGTTTTTCAACGATACCTATTTATTTTTCTTTTTCACATATTTTATACAACTTAGGTTAAGTTATAAAGATCGGAATAAAATTTCAAATGCTAAATGATAGCGAAATGTAAATTAATAGTGCGTTAATATATTATATTTAACAAAGTATTAAGCGAATATAATAAATTACAAAATACTGTGAAATAATTTTAGAAAAATTAAAAAATTATTAAAAGATAATTTTTATTTTAACCAGTTCAAAGTTATACTTCTTTTTTAAGATTGAAATTGTTTAAATAAATTTTGTAGCAATATGCTTAAAAATAAGGTTTAAGTTAACTAACTAAAAATGGTATTTCCAAGGAAAGTAGATTATTATTTATGTAACGACTTCAATCGTAATTTAATATAATTAACGAACGGTCCCCAAAAAAATAATTTGTGAGCTCACTCTATTAACGTGCACTGCAAAATTCGCGGACTAAACCTATGTAAATGCAGTGAGATTTTAAATTGCTTCGCATTTTGTTATTAATGTATGTTTATACATAAATAGTTTTCAGTTATTTATTCGTTATTTTGATTGGAAAAATTTTGTATGTAAAAGATATACACGAAAATGTAGTATATTATTTTGCAGACTTTAAACCACCCCTCAGGGGTGGTACTACAATTTGAGACTATTTTTAACGGGAATCCTATGATTTTCCAAAAAATGACATTTCGTTACAAAATTATTATGTGGTTTTTTTTTATTTCTAAAGTTAATTTGAATTTATGTGAGATGAAACTCACTGAGAAATGCTTACTATCATATTGCACATTGGGGAGAACCGAATCTTTGCAGTTATTTGACCTGTGCGTATTAAAAAAATACACTTAAACCGGTCGGTATCAAGTCTATAGACTTGAACCCGGTCTACAATGCTAAGTCTTAAGGTCTTAGTAAATACTGGTGTAAGTGGTCCAAAAATAAACTATACCTATTTATAAATCTATCAAATTAGGATGTTTATTGAATTACTTACTTGAAATGGTATATCGGCAAGAGTTTTGGCTAGGTAGTACGACTTTAAAGAGTACCAGTAGTTTAGATGTTCTCGAACAAATACTGACATCTCTAGAGGAACTAAAATAGAAAAAATAGTTATATTTTTTATGAAATAGAAAAAGCATATATTGAAGAAAAGAATCAGATTAAAATCCATAATAAAATTTATTTCGTAAAATGTATTTCTGTTTTTAGGAATTTGTTTTTAACTTAGACTACTGGACGTTCTAAAGAAAATAAAACTCACTTTCAAGCCATTTACTGTTTTGCTCTTTAACTTAAAAAAAAACATACATACTACCAGAAACGAGCAGTTATATACTAGTTTCTAGCACAACGTTTCCTGTTATTCCGCTTTCGTCTATAAAAATATAACTTTACGTACTAAAATAGCAAAAACTTACATGTTAAAATAGTTGGCATCATCGCTGTGAACATCATAAAAAGCACCGTAAAAAATAGACAACCAGCGTTGCTCATAACTTTGGCAGCGTTGTTTCCCACGTCATAGTATATTGAGCCAATAAGAATTCCTATAATTAAATGGGCGATAACTCGCATCTTAGTCAGGGTGTTGTCCCTCAGTGTGACAAAGAATGTTCGTTTGAGCAGTATATAAAATTGTCGAAGTCCGGAGGTGGGGAATGTATGCTCCGTTTTTTGAAGGCTTTCGGCCGAATCTAAAATGAATTATAGAATGTAGGTACTGTATTGGACCAAAAAATTTATAAAAAATTAAAAATTGTTTTACATGTTATAATAGCTAGCAACGAAGGCTATTTGGTAATATTTTTTAATAGGTTTTAACAAATAATAATTTGTTTGCCCAAAATAGCACGTTTGTATTCTGTTACAAGAGCGTGTTTAACATTGTTTTGCTAATATTATATGCTGGAGACAGTGGCGTATATAGAAAAAAGTTTCGGGGTGGGCCCGAGACAGTTTTGGGGGGGGGGGCGAGACCTCATGAGGCTGTATTTTATGCTATTTTATGTTTGTATTCATGAAATATGTGGAAAATATCCAAAAAAATCTTAACTAACTAAAGCCTCCGGGCCCCCCAGTTTATACGCCTCTGGCTGGAGAATTTATAGTAATTTGTCAATAAATCAATGCCCAACTAATCTAAAAACTATATTAAAAATTGGAAATCAAAAGTAAATGCCCAAGATATTAACATTTTTATACGCGTATTAAAAAGTTGTTCTTCTCTCTTTTAATTAATGAATTTCAAGGTAACTTTGTCATTAACTGGTTTTAAAAGTAATGTAGCTTTAAAAAAATCGTGTGCTTGTGTTTTTGGACAGTTGCAGTTGTTAAAATTATAAACAGGAAATATTTAAAAAAATAATGCAATATGCAGGTTTTTGACAGGTGCAGGGGGTGTCTCTCATCCTACATCTATAGTGAGAAAACCCTCGCAGAAAGCGCCATCTACCGAGATACGAGACAAACTAGAACAAGAGCAGGCGAGTATAAACTGCTATATACAGGGTGTTCGGCACATGAACCGTCAAAATTTTTTGGGATATTGTTGGGGTCATTTGCTACCTTTTCAACCTTGGAACTTGGGTCCTTAGAGTCACGGCGAAAGAGATATGAATTTTTTTTTTTTTTTTTCAAATCCCACCTTTAAACCCTCGTAAGCTTTTTATTAATGTCTGGAAAAGCACCATTTTTTTATAATTCTGTAATCTTATACTACTTCAACTAGATTTGTTAAAATTTATGTCCCAAACGGACATACGAGGTTTTTTATTGAAGAACATTAGTGATTTTGTGAAAGAAAATCAATTTCAAAATTAAAAATTAAAAAAAGTATCGACACTTGAGAACTTCATTTTCTTTTAAAAACTTCTCTAGTTGATTACCTTTCTAAAGGTATGCTACACATTGATTAAAAAAAAACAATTCTACTTTAAAATACGGATATTCCGTCAGACGGGCAATAATCGTTCGGACTTGATAAGAAAAACAATTTGATGTTTATGATCGTTTCAAACAAAATTTATAAATAAAGAACACAATACAATATTGTTAAAAGTTTAACTTTTGTTTAAGTAGGTAAACGATCATAAACATCAAATTGTTGTTCTTACCAATTCCGAACGAGTCTCGCTCTTGTAACGGAATATCCGTATTAAAGCAGAAATGTTTTTTTTATCAATGTGTAGCAAACCGTTAGAAAGGTAATCAACTAAAGAAGTTTTAAAAAGAAAATGAAGTTCTCAATTGTCTATACTTTTTTTGATTTTTAATTTTGAAATTGATTTTCTTTCACAAAATCACTAATGTTCTTCAATAAAAAACCTCGTATGTCCCTTTGGTACATCAATTTTAACAAATCTATTAATTAGTTGAAGAAGCATAAGATTACAGAATTATTTTAAAAAAATTGGTGCTTTTCCAGATATTAATAAAAAGCTTACGAGGGTTTAAAGGTGGGATTTTGGGTAATTTGAGAAAAAAAAATTAAAAATTCATATCTTTTTAACCGTGACTTTTAGGATCCAAGTTCCAAGGTTGAAAAGGTAGCAAATGACCCCAGCAATATCCCAAAAAATTTGGACGGTTCATGTGCCGAATCCTGTATATCGATCGATTAAAATATCGATTGCAAGGAAAAAAAAAACCATCCGTGACCTACGACAGCACTTCTGCCTTTTAGGTCAGATCAACGCTGATTAGCGTTTTTACCCACCTTCAGACATTGGCGTCAACCAGCGGAATTTTTAAGCCAAATAATACATTATTATTATCTGGCTTAAAAATTCCGCTGATTGACACTGCTACTCATACCTAACCTTCCAAAAAAAAACTAAAACAAATTTTTCATTATTCTGTCTCTATCCTTTAATTTTAACTATACTATTAACAATTACCTACCCAATTTATGAATTTAACCTACACTCTATGTGTAACCTAGTTGTCCTTTTGAACCTCATATTTTCCTGCTCTATACCCGATTTACTCAAAAAATAAAGTAGTTAGTTAGCTCTGAATGAATTTTTGTATGTATATATCTTTAATTTTTTTCCTAAACGACACGTTACTTAACTTTTTTATTTCGAACGGGACGTTATTGTATATTTTAACTGCAATGTATGAAAAGGATTTTTGATAAAATGCAGTGCATTGGAAATGTCAATAATGATTTTGCTCTGACATTGACACCATGTGCAACCCCTCGCTCCTGCAATTTACACCTTAAGTAAGACGGTATGCCCTTGGATAGCAAATTGTGTACAAAACATGCTAAGTTGGTTTCCCAAATTGAAGACATAGACATCCATCGTAGCTCTTTAAGTTTCTGTGTAACTCTAAAAACCAACCTACAACAGTAATTTTGTATTTTTTGTTCTCTATTCCTGGTAACGCAATCAAGACATGGGCCGCAAACAATGCTCGCATATTGAAACAAGGACAATACTGATGATACACAAAGCTTTTTCCGAATATTGAAGCTCAATAATGCCGATTTAAGTAAAGGATCTTCAGCCTTGCATAGGCTCTTTGGATCAAGGAGTTAACATGAGCAATGAATTTTAAATTTTTGTCAATAAGACCCAAATTCTTTGCTTTATCTGTTATTGGGATTGTATCATCTCCAATGGAAATTTTGAAATTTGGAGATATCGATTCAACTTGTTATTTGTTTCCGAATAACGTAAACCGACATTTTTGGGCGTTAAGTTTAAGGCTATGCGAAGCTGAAAACTCTACAATCTTGCTTAGATCATTATTTATTAGGTTCTGAGTTTCCTGAGCTTCCTTTTTGGCAAAACTAAAATAACATTGTTGATCATCAGCAAATCCATATAGTGAGCAGCTTTTTACGGCTTTAAAGAGATCTGCAGTGTATATCAAGAAGAGGAGCGGACCCAATATTGACCCTTGAGGCACACCATGTCTGAAGGTGGGTAAAAACGCGAATCAGCGTTGATCTGATCTGATTTTTAAATTCACGGGTATAAAATTTACGTTTGTTATAAATAAAATTTAGATACGTACTTAAATAGATGTACAGCGTGTCCCATTTTCGATGGGATTAAATGGGAGACTCGGTTATTATTAAAGATATTGATTTTCTGGTTGCACCTTACCGTGCTCTTTTTTCAAGACCTTAAAAATGGTGTATTCAGATTTTTGCTATACCCCGTAGTTCCGCTAATACAGGGAGTTTTTGAAAAAATTGCATTTTTAATAGTTCCTTGTGTCTCGTTTATTTTGCAACATATTTTTATTCTGTAAAAACTTTTATCTGGCAACTTTTTTAGAAGAAAATAATGACGTTGTCAATTTTTCAAAATATTGTTTAGTTTTTGAGATATGGTGTTTATCATAAAAAAATTAAATACGGACCTGGATTTTTTTAATTATTATTTTGATTGGTTTTATGCTATTATTATCACAATATAATAAAAAATTTATATTTTTTTGTTATAAGGTAAAAAAAAATATTTAATATTTAAAAAAATAATTTTAGTCCGAACCTGGAAATTTTTAACATAAATATAAATTCAAAATTGCTAGTTTGCGATTTTTAGTTCAAACATTTTGAAACTTAGCAAATTAAAATGGTTTTACTTTCATTTAAAGATTTATATGAAACAAAGTCTATGACAAAAACAAAAAAAATAATGAATTACAAAAGTTAATAACTAACTTTATTTAGTAATATAAATGTTTAAACTGATGGCGATTATGTGTAAGACATTGTTGGCATTTTTGAGTAATTTTTCTTAGCGCATAAAAATATTTCTGCCGTTTAGATATTGGGATTTTGTTGCTTGAATAAAGCAGTCAAACATATCACATTTTTCAAAATCTGGATATGGTCGATTTCTAGCCATTTTAGAATAATTTTGAGTAACTTATTTACAAAAATGACAAGTAAAATGACAATATCAATTCCACGCTTTTGTTTTTCCATGTTGAAGTAAATTTCATGAGTTGCTGTGCTATCAAATAATTACTATGATATTTTTGTAACTTCTTAACATTTTTAACTTTATTTATTATTCTTTCAATTAAGATTTCAAAACAGATGAACTAAAAATCGTTCAACTAGTGTGTCTTGCAATTTTTAATTTATATTTACGTTGGATATTTCCAGGTTCGGACCAAAATTTTTTTAGAAATATTAAATATTTTTTTAACCTTAAAATTAAAAAAATATTAAAGTTTTATCATTTTAAGATAATAATAACATGAAATCAATTAAAATGTTAATTAAAAAAATCCAGGTCCGTATTTAATTTTTTTATGATAAATACCATATCTCAAAAACTAAACAATATTTAAAAAAGTTGACAACGTCATTATTTTGCTCTAAAAAAGTTGCCATGTAAAGGTTTTTACAGAATAAAAATATTTTGGAAAATAAGCAAAATACAAGGAATTATTAAAAATGCAATTTTTTCAAAAACTCCCTGTATTAGCGAAACCACGGGGTATACCAAAAATCTGATTACACCATTTTTACCGGCTCAAAAAAAGAGCACGGTAAGGTGCAATCAGAAAGTCGATATCTTTAATAATAACCGAGTTTTCCATTTAATCCCATCGAAAATAGGACACGCTGTACTACTAAAGCGTATTAAAACAATTAATAGAAAATGACTGCTACAAGCGTTAAGGCATACTCGATTCAAATGAACCGCAACGTGTGGCTTAAATTAAAAAAGTAGACGCTTTTAATAAAATTTGAAAGGGACTAATTTCAAATGACGTTGACAATTTGTCAATGTCGTGATTTTAACGTTATCAAAATTGGTGTTAATTTTTATTTTTGATTTAAATTTAAGAAAATTGTTTAGATTTTGAAACTTTTGGAAGACAAAACCATTATCCTGAGTTGACGTAGCCGCTTCTTTAAAGTAGGGGTGGGGGCATCCCCCCTTTCACCCCCTCAAAAGTGCTATCTTACAGTATTTTCCCAGTTACACAGGTATACGACCAAAAAACTGCCTCCAATTTTTTCACTATTCCTGATTTTTGGGTTCTGAATCCGGAAAAAATACCCATAAAGATCCACCACGTCACGTTTTTTCGCCAAATTGATTTTTTTGCTTCATATGAGTATTACCATAATGGTCCCATTTACAGAAATAGGTCAGTTTTCTATCTATTTATTAGTTATATGTCATGAATAGTTTTGCCTTTATATCGTGTAGAGACACGTGCTTATTCTCTTAAGCTTGTAAAAACCTGTCGATGCATTTATTTTGGTGTCTCGCAAGTTTTAATTCACTTGTTGGCTTATTCGTGATCCAGCTCTATAAGAAGTAATACAGTGTAACAAGTCACAAGTGCTGTAGTTGTGATGGCTAATAGAGGTTGCATAAACTCTCCAGACAATTTTTGTTACTTATGCGGCGAATATACCTTAAAAAAACGGCAGAGAAACATTACCGCTTTTGTTAAAAGAATATATTTCGCCTATTTCGGTTTACAGTTAGGTGATCAGGACAAACAGTGGGCTCCGCACAAAATGTGTAAGACTTGTGTCGAAGATCTTCGCTTATGGCTAAAAGGCAAAAAACAAGCATTTCGTTAAGGAATACCTATGATGTGGCGTGAACAAAAAGACCATGGAAATGACTGCTATTTCTGCTCTTGTGATGTGAAGGGATACAACTTAAAAAATAAGAAGGTAATATCTTACCCTAATCTTCCCTCAGCAATTAGACCTATACCTCATGACAATGAAATTCCTGTGCCTGAGAGACCAAAATCTTTAGAATCCATATCTGTGGATAGTTGTGATGATGAAACTCATGAGATGGGTACTCTAGAAGGGTCCAGTACTTCAGAGTTTGAACCTGAACATGAACTTTTCTCTCAAGCTGAGTTAAACGATTTGGTCCGGGATTTAGGTCTCCCAAAAGATGCCGCCCAACTGTTAGGCTCCCGGCTTAAACAAAAATATTTATTGACACCAAGTACAACGTTTTCCTGGTACAGGAACCGTGAAACACAATTTGTAAAGTATTTTACCAAGGAGGAAGATTTGGTTTTTTGTAACGATGTATGCGAGTTGATGAAAAATTTTAAACTGAACTATGAACCTGCGGAATAGCGGTTGTTTATTGATTCGTCGAACATAAAAGCTGCCCTTCTTCATAATGGCAATACATACGCTTCAGTTCCAATAGCACACTCTGTTATTCTTAAAGAAAAATACGAAAATTTGATCACAATTCTCCAAAAAATTCGTTATGACGAACATAAATGGATGAAATGTGGAGATCTCAAAATTTGAGCTAGGCTATTGGGACAGCAATGTGGTTTCACGAAATATCCCTGCTTTCTCTGCCTGTGGGATAGCCGGGCTAGAGATCTCCATTGGGTACAAATAGATTAGCCAGTTCGAGTAAGTTTAATACCGGGGGAGAAAAATGTTGTTCAAAACAGCTTGGCACCCCGTGATGAAGTTTTACTACCTCCGCTGCACATCAAGTTGGGTCTCATAAACAATTCGTAAAGTCCCTCGCCAAAGATGGTGCATGTTTTCAATACCTTTGCTCAAAATTTCCCCGCCTGTCCGTTGGTCCTGATATAAGGAAACTTATTGCTGACACATCATTCACTGAAACTATGTCAGGAAAGGAAAAAGAAGCCTGGGACTCCTTTAAAGAGGCTGTGCTTAATTTTTTGGGGAACACAAGGGACGCCAACTAAAAAGCTATTGTAGATCGGATGTTAAATGCTTTTAAATTGCAAGGGAAAGTGGAACACCAATATGATGGCTGATTTCTGGTGGTTGTTGATGCGGGAAACCCCAGAAGAAAAATAAGTAAAGCAACGTACGAAAAGAAGTATTCAGGGAAAGAAGAAACGATCCCACCAGGAGAACAATTGATGCCTATCGTGTCTTATATCTCTGGTATGTTTGTAAATAATATTTTTTGTTCACTAACTATATTTTGGAATATACGTTTGCTTTTTTTTGTAAATTAAATTAGGCTTATTTTACCATTGTTGAGTTATAAACCCCGTAAACCTCGTTAACCCTAGCAAAAAATCTGGATATGATAGAGAAAAACGGTTGACAGATTTGGATTCAGAACTGTCAAAACTTCCAGGGCAGTTTTCAAAAAATATTTTTTTGTGTACCTGTGTTATTTGCAAACTTTTAACTTGGCAAAAAACAACCAAGTAACTATATGGAGGCTGATGAAAAGTCCTCTCTAACGATGTATAACACGCCCCCCTTACATCAGTGGCGCACCTTTTATAGGCATTTAAATAAATAAGAGATGTGGAAAAAATTACTTTTTTTTAATTTTACTGTCTCACATGTCTGGTTTTAAACAGCAGTGGGTCTTGTATTGACGCCCCAAAAATGGTCAAATTTGATATACCAAGTAACAAAAAATGTCGAAAAAAATATTTAGGGCGGGGGACACCCCCCACCAAGAGTGGGCGGATGGTTCCCCCTCGTTATATTTTCGGGGGAGTATAGTACAACACTTAGTATGAATATACAGCATACCAAGTGTTGGGGTCCATTTGAAATCCACTATGCCGGCACCCAAACAGAAAAGACCAACAACCATGCATTACCTGGCTCACCTAGCAACAGCGTGGTGCAACTAGGCGCTGTCAAACTCTGTTTCGCTGACACGTTGGCACCATTTGGCAACGCCAAAGGGTCGCCATTTGACTTAATAGACGTCGTGTTTTTGGCGATGTCATTGGATATTATTTTTACACCATTGCCGTTTTGATTAAAAATACTAATGTTGCATTTTCCTGTATTGACGGCGACAACCAGTTTTTGGATATAGTCACCATGTTCTCCGCATGCTACTTCCATTACTATAATAAAGAAAATATTCTTGGTTTGAAACTTGTAGACACTGATTGAAACAGTACTTTTTCTAAAAACTCATAATTATTTTTTTTTTTAAATATATGTTTACTACACACAAAACATTAAAATAAAAATTAAACAAAAATTCTCGCGGTGAATTGTCCCACTTGGAATCGGTCCGCGACGAATCTTTCCGCGAAAAATCGGCTGCAGCGAGTCGGCCGCGGCGAATTGTCCCATTCCCGTCCCGTGTGTTTAGGTTTCCTATATATACAAGGTGACAATTTGAAAAGGATCCACCTGGATTTTCTCAAATATTATCAGGAAATTAAAAAAACGCCGATACATGTCGATTTGGTTTGCAAGGGGGACACTTTTTGACTATCTTGAAATTTTTGTAGCACAAACCCCCTTCGAGGGGTATACTTTACCCCTATATTTTGAATAGGGAACGTGGGTCTAGTCATACCTTGTTTTGAAGGCGTATTGAATGTCCTTACAACTGCGTTAGAATTTCAAAAATGTATTTATTAGTTTTTGAGATAATTGCCTTCAAACTTTTAAATTTAACATGGAGTGATAAAATAAAAGTTTAATGAGAATTTTATATTTTTCGGATTTAAACACATTATTATTATTCCATAGTAAATTTGGAAATTTGAAAGCAAATATCTCAAAAACTAATCGATGGATTTTCGAAATTTTCACACGGTTGTAAAGATATTCAAGAGAGCTTCAAAACAAGGTATTACTAGACCCACTTTCCCTATTCAAAATATAGGGGTAAAGTCGAGGGGTGGCTCGATCGCCGATTTTTGTACACCAAAAGGAAATACCTACAGTATAATACCTGCGGTATTTCCTGGTACTTCCCAGTATTTCCTCAAATTTCAATGATATTTGCTGGTATTTCCTTCCTAGTATTTTCAATGGTATTTCCTAGTATATTTCCCAGTACTTCTTAAGTATTTCCTGGTATTTCCCCTAACCTGTACACCAAAAGGAAATACCGAGTCACCCCTCGGGTAAAGTATACACCTCGAAGGGGGTTCGTGCTACAAAAATTTTAAGATAACCAAAAAGTATCCCCCTTGGAAACAAAATCGACGTGATTCGGCGTTTTTTAATTTCCTGATAATATTCGAGAAAATCCAGGTGGATCCTTTTCAAATTGTCATCTTGTATACAGTGGTTCAAATGTTCCTGTCTATTCGTTTAACAAGAACATTCAAAAACGTCGTATTTAAAATAAATAGAGACAATGGAACTCCAAAATGTTCAATTAAAAGAAAGTATTGTTTTTATCATGAACAATGTACAATTAGAGTGTCAGGTCTCCCTCTCCCAAGGTTTTCCTTAAGATAAGAGTGTGATAACCTTTAAATGTTGTGGCTACATACCATAATCAGCCGGATTGTGATAACTTGGACAATTCAATCCCATGCTGGACAAAAATGGCACCAGTCCCATAACGGGTCCTCTGTATATACACTGGCCTTCTGCTAACATGTACAGATGGTCGAACATTTCAAAAAGTCTGGCTGAAGGTTGATGAATGGTGCATATAACCGTCCTACCTCCTAAAACAAAGAAACAGGGATTTGAATACTTTTGAAAGCATAACTATAATGTTCAAAAGTTGTTATTTAAATAAGGTTATATAGTTAAAAAGTTTCCAAATGTATGTTTACATAATTTACAATTGAGGGACCTGAGCTACCTTATAAAGCTGCACCAAAAAAGTCTCATTTGTACATATAAAACTCAATAAAATCAGATAATTATAAAACTTATATTAACTCTAATTTAACTACTCAAAACAATAAACATTGAGAATTTTTTAAATCAATTTTCAACCAAAAGTATCGACATGTATTCAAAATATCGTCGAAAAAGAAAATGCACGTTTTTTTACAAAAGGAGCTCTTGTCACTTTTGATGTTATGTCTATGTAACCTGTATAGTTAGTGGCAAGGTAGTGCCGTGGTCTGGTCGTTGGCTTCACATGCAGAAGTACCAGGTTCGCATCTCAAACATCGATGCAAAAACAAAAAAATGTCTGCCCTGCCGCTCACTTCCTTTTCAGCGTTCAACAGTCGTCATCGAATTATTAGCATACGATGCGATGCACGCAAAATATAAGTTGACCTTGAACATCGAGAATATACGCAGGTCTAGTCCAGGAGCCGACACGCAGCCAACCGAGGAACTAGGTGCTATATAATCGGTACCAGGATGGCGCCAGCATAAATCTCCTAGAAGTTTATCGTCTATAACCAAGTTCTGCTAGGACGATAGCGATGTTAGATAAATGCAAGTCTAACATGTCGCAGGACCACCTTTCGGAAGGGGTGTAAAAGCGTGGATCCACCGTGTATACTTGCTACGCCGTATAAAGATCCCTACCCTCGACAAAGTGGTGCCAGGCAAAATTAAGTCTTCTCAGAGAAAGAAAACTCGCATCCTAGGGGGCACGTGCATCAGTTTGGTATATGGTGTACGGACAAATCGGGGTTTGCGAAAAGGGCGCGTTGTGTGCCTAGTCGCTAGACCAAAAATGGCCTCCCCACCACTACTACTACTGTACAGTTTTGCTGATAATACCTGTGAGCCTTATTGGGGTTAGGGACCATATTTGGCTCAGGTACCTTACTTTTATTTTACTAACCTCTCGCCAGTGACTTTAACAAACACAATGCCTGGAAACAACTCGAACTATCTAAGCCACTGGTAGGTTCATCCAAAAACATTACCGGTGGATTATTGACCATTTCCAAAGCAATCGTTAGCCGTTTTCTTTGGCCGCCAGAAAGAGCTGAAGACAGAGTGTCTGCCGAGTCTTGAAGATTAAGGGCTTCTAAAATGTCTTTTATCACCTATAAAAAAAAGATATTATAAATTCTGTTCCCAATTAAGTTTTGTTAACTTCTTTATTTTTAAAGATTGAGAATAGTTCAAATAATTAGGAAACTCGTAGGATACTCAGAGGCCTTTAAAACGATAAAATAAAAAATAAAAATATCGCGTTTTTGAGCTTTTTGAAAAAAAAATTCGTGAAAAAAATTAGATTTTATTTGTTTAATACATTTTTACATTTTAAACTAAAATGTTTTTTTTAATTTTACTATCTTTAAGGACGTCGAAAATGCTACTAGTTTGCTAATTTGAACTAAAATATTCCGCATCTATAATACTAACGAAATTAGCATTGCTGGACCTTCAATCAGACACAATCTGAATAAATTTTGTTAACAATAAATTGTAAATAAAGACTAACTAATAAAACTAAATATATTAAATATTTGGCTGCTTTTCCGAACATATGTCAATTCTACTGACAACACTGTCTCCTCTTATACCGTAACGTCCATTGGGTGGGTATTCTTCAAAAATGATTTGATCGTTGCTATGGTACTTGACCGTTCATGACACCCTCAATCAGTAAAAACCTCCTCCCACTTGGAAGATGATCCAGGGCAGGGCTATCAAAACGGACGGGCCACGATCCTCCACTTTGTTGACGTCACATCCGGGGCTGATTTTTTTTTGATGGTCACGTTACGACACAGCTGATTGTCTTTAAAATATTGAAGTTGGAATGACGGTTTATGAATATTTTATTTTTTTAAATCAAGCCGGCTTTAAGATTGTTTTTACTATATTCTTGCAGAACAATTTTTTTAAATGTATAGTAATCCTTAATAGTTCAATGAATAGAGGCCAAAATAAGGGGGTTACCCTACAAAAGGTCCGGTAGTTCTGAATTTTGGATATGTTGTTAAGCTCAGAAGGGAAGTTAAAAATCTGAGTTTTCGTCACCCCCACCCCTGTGCTCCCTCCGCCATCTTGAAAAAACCATCAAAAATTGGCACTTTTTTTAGTTTTTTGCCTTTAATTTCGTTTCAGTACACTAAATCGCAAAAAGAGTTATATGAAATTTTTTAGAGGATATAATTATCTACAATTGGATGGTACTATGTGGTACTGTTCTGCGAGCATTAGTAACGGAGCTAGGTAATTTCCAAAAATGACTAAAATCACGTGCTTGGGCAAATTTTCAGATTTAAAAAAAAAAATTGTTTTAAATTAAGCACACCACTGGAGCGGTAAATATGAAATATTTTTTACCATGCTACACAACGTTTAAAATGAAATTTTATTATCTACAATGAAGTAAAAAAGAATTTTTGATAAAGGGAATCGTTTTCAGAAAATCAAATAAAACCTGTGCAAAACATAATTTTAAAAAAAAATAATTAAATGGCCCCCATTTACGGACGTCGCTGGCGGGTTCGTTGTAAGTCAAACCCCATCGAGTTATATACCGTTGAAAAGAGAATTTTACTGTCAATAAAGTGCATCATAGCATTTTTTTTTAATTAGGCTTAGTTTTTGAAAAAATTAGATAAAACTTGTTACAAAAATATTTTAATTTGTGATTTTTTAAAATTGGTTAAATTTACGGGCGCCTCTGAATTTATAACCATGAAACCAATCCGGCTTTCTTGTACAACATATTGAAGGAAATTTTATTTGCTACAATAATGTATAATACATTTTGTTCTATAAACCTTGGTTTAAAAAAAAATCGAATAAATCATGGAAAAAAACATGGATATTTTTTTACTATTTTAAATTACTTCAATTAACGGACGCCGCTGAAGAGTTTATAAATGGTTGACCCACATAGAGTTGTACCTTTTTCAAAAGGAAATTTCATTGTCTACAATAAAGTATATTACACATTTTTCTCTTAGAAGCGTATTTTTTGAGAAAACCTAAATATGTTAGATTTTGGGTGGTCTGGGGGGGATTTTCAAGAGGTGGTTAGTTTAAGGAGGTGCTTGACCCCTAAGCTCTCTTACCTTTTTGTACGTCACTAAATTTACACAAAAAATAAAAATAAATAAAAAACGTGCCATTTAAAGCACTAAATTTCAAAAAATGATAATTTTCTAACTTACTTACTTTAAGTTAAAAGTTACTCCCACTCCATTACAATATTTAAAAATACATTTAAAAAATGGATTTTGTAGCTGATAAAATTCACTACAAGATCTGTTCTTAGAACTTTTACCCTAGAACAAAGTATTTCGGAGCTTATGCCGTCTCAAGTAGAAAAAATCTGAAAATTTGCCCAAGCACGTGATTTTAGTCATTTTTGGAAATTACCTAGCTCCGTTACTGCTGCGCACAGAACAACCATGGTACCACCCAATTGTAGATAACTATATCTTCTAAAAAATTTCATATAACTCCTTTTGCGATTTAGTGTACTGTAACGAAGTTACAGGCAAAAAACTACAAAAAGTGCCAATTTTTGATGGTTTTTTCAAGATGGCGGAGGAAGCACAGGGGTGGGGGTGACGAAAACTCAGACTTTTAACAACCCTTTCGACCTTAAAAACATATCCAAAATTCAGAACTACCGGACCTTTTGTAGGGTAAAACTCCTCTCTTCATTGTACTATAATTTTTCAGAGCCGCTTCTTTAGCTCACACTAAAATTAAATTTAAAGCAGAAGCGAATGTGCCAAAAACAGATGAGAAAGTCAAATACATGTCAAAAATAACAGTTGGCATGCGGTACATGGCGGGTAATTTGAATTCAAAAGAAGGAATGCTACATTTTGAAGATTTTAACCTTTTAAGCATGTTAGCTCCCGCTAAATTTCGCGGTTGTTTTTAACTTTTTAAAACCACACAATTGTATGAAGGACAGAGTGCATTTCACGCATTTGGACATGCGCACCAACAACCGGAGAGATCCTTTGTCAATCGCCTCGAGAAATGGCGTGTTAATTTCGTTCTCCAACTATTTCAAATTTCTACACCTGAAAGTGCTCGAGTTTGGTGTACTGAAGCATAGAACTAGAAACTTTAGCCCTTCAGCTACGTGGTGACATCATTAGATCCAAAAAGGGGCCCCTTGGAAGTGGATAAATTGGCTGCAAACTGGTGAGTGCCTTTGTTTCTGACTGCCGTTGTGTGGCACAACAATTAACCTATGGACGTTTGATTATTTCGTAATTTCATATCAATATATTTATGTTTGTTCGCGCTTCATTTAATTAAAATATTTACAGTCCATTGCAGTTATCGTTTTTCTAACCGCGGGCTAACAAAGCATCCTTACAAAAGTTGGTGGAATATTGAATTGGTGTCTGAGAATATTTAACTAAAATTTCGCGGAAATCTGTAGTATCATTTTGAAAATATCATAAAATAACGTCTGACCTCCCATAAGACCCAATGTAAAAGTCAGCCCCCCCGAGAACAGCTGATTTTTTCAGGGTCGTGGCTTGTATTTTTTTGTTGGCCTTGGATGATCTTTAAGATTTATTATCGATTTTCTGACTGCTGTCCCGTGAGTTGAAAAGCTCGAAAGGTGCAAATGGTTTAAGGGTGGGGGTAATGGATTGTTCAAGCAGCACTTAACTGAGTTTTTAATATTCGTTTTACCTAACAATGCAAATCCTGTGCAAAAAATTATGTTATCTGGAAGATTCATATTTTCTTATTTTCTCAGGAAGATGGTGAAACTTCTGTTTTGTGTCCTTTTTTGACTAACTTGAGTTAGGTTTAGATCCGGTAGGGGCCTACTGAGTTGTTTTATTTTGATTTTATCCTACAATGGAAGACAAGCCCATAACATATTGACCAGCCGACCGAATCGCGATATTCTGTGGACTAGAGGCAAAATAATTGCGACTTTCTTTGCATTAAAACAGCGGTATGACCATGGTATGACCCTTCCCGCTCCCACCTCGTTTCCATTGTAACGGGGGCGGCGAGAAAGCTGCGGCCCGAGAAAGCCGAGCGGCTACAGATTCATCGATTTGTACTTAATCGTGTCAGCAGGCGGTCAAAGCCAGTGTCAGAGCTGAACTTTCGTCAAGGTTTGCGTTGATGTGAAAGGGAGAATATAGAATAAGGACATAATTAAATAAATAAATAAATTTATCAGGATTTTTTTTGTATTTTTGAAAAAGTACTCACCACTTTCTTTTCGGCTTTTGAGTAGCTCTTGCCGAGCTTGAGATTCGCTGACACAGTCATGGCCTCCCTGACAGTTAGGTGCGGACAGAGACAATCATCCTGCATAATGTAGCAGGACATTTTCCTGAACCGCCGCAGCACTCGTTCCTTGCCATTGATTAGAACGGTGCCTTCTAAATTTTTGGTTCTAAAATAATATAGTAGAGTGTGTAAACGTTAGCAGAATGACCGCAGGTTCAAGTCTTGCCAAGAGGATCTTTTTCATTATACAGGGAGTTTTCATTAAACAAACTTTAAACATGGGGCCGCAAATGCTTAGTTTTTGAGATACAGATGGTTAAAGTTTAATTTTTTTAAAAATCAAACAAGTTTCGTGGCTAATCGGGCAAAAAGAAGTTTTTGTTTCCCTCCCTGGGTAGCCTGAAAACTTTACCTCACGGGGGTCCAAGATCTAATGGACACCTAATAAGTGTTGACAGTTAACTGTTTCGTCCTTATGGGACTCCTCAGAACACTGCTGGTCAATGTGACAAATCTTGCGAAGTTAATTAGACTTTTTTGTCTCTAAATAAATGTAAATAGTGAGAAAACCAAATCTACCGAGATACGAGAGAAACAAAAAACAAAAGCAGGCAAAACACTGCTATACAATATCGATCAATGAAAAGATCGAATGCAAATAAAAGAAAACAACTATAGTCCGTGACCTACGACAGCTCTTTGTCTTTCAGGCCGGATCAACACATATTGCATTTTTTACCCGTCATCAAGACAGTGAGCGTCAATCAACGGAATTTTTAAGCCAAATAATACTAACAAACGTGCAATTACGGACCCGTGAATTTAAAAATCAAACAAGTTTCGTGGCTAATCGGGCAAAAAGAAGTTTTTGTTTCCCTCATATTTTTCCGTGGGTAGCCTGAAAGCTTAACCTTAAACTTGTTTGATTTTTAAATTCACGGGTAAGAAATTGCACGTTTAAATTTTTTGTTCGTTTTTTCTTCATATCTCGTGCAGTTTATGATATGCTCAATATTAGGAAAAAACTGGAGGTTGATATTTTTTCCGAGGTCATGCGCCCTTCTTTTCCCCAGTTTGCAGTAAGTCACTGGCAAATTCAAAAATTTAAGATGAGTTCCTTGTCTTATTGAGAAACTTTTTGATGCCTTGCAATTTTTTGTATCTCTAACAGTTTTTGAGAAAAAAGACAAAAAGGTATAATTTGTATCTTCGATTGCTATTCAAAAATTACATAAAACTCGCATAAAATTATAATATTGTAATTTAGTGACTATTTTAAATTTTAATGTCATTTAGCAGGGTACAAATTTTCTTTTTTGTCTATTTTTTTTAAACGGTTAGAGATCAAAGAATTGCAAGAAATCAAAACGTTTCTGAATAAAACAAAGAATCCATTTTATATTTTTGAATTTGCCATTGGCTTACTGCAAAGAAGTTTTGGGGGAAAAAAGAGGCATGACCCCTGAGAAAATATTACCCTGTAGTTTTCTCCTGATATTTAGCATTCTTGATGATGTGTGCCTTTTAGCTAAATACACGTTTCAAAGTTGAGCCAAACATCTCAAATACTGCACAAGCTATAAAGAAAAAATAAACAAAAAATTGAAACTTTGACACGCTGTATGTTTGATGCTGCCAGTTATTTTTGTTTTTGTTTTATTTTGAACTTTTGGGAAAATCTAACCTTTTAGCAAAAACCTTAAAAAAAAAGAAACTCCTTGTTTGGGAAAAATTCCGATCAGGTGATAATTTCTCTCTTTGTTGAAAGTTATTTTCTTTTTGATCACCTTATCATTTTGGCAAAAGTCATGCGCGTTTTACACACGCAGGGCTATCAAAATGGACGGGCCACGATCCTCCACTTTGTTGACGTCACATCCGGGGCTGATTTTTTTTTTGATGGTCACGTTACGACACAGCTGATTGTCTTTAAAATATTGAAGTTGGAATGACGGTTCATGGATATTTGATTTTTTTTTAAATAAAGCCGTTTTTGAGATTGTTTTTACTTTATTCTGGCAAAACAATTTTTTTTAATGTATAGTAAGCCCTAATTTTTCATAGCCGCTTCATTAGCTCACACAAAAATTAAGTTTAAAGCAGAAGCGAATGTGACAATCACATATGACAAAGTCAAACAAGGCCAACACAAAAATAGGGTCGTGGCCCCTGAAAAAATCAGCTGTTCTCCCGGGGCTGAATTTTACATTGGGTCTTATGGGAGGTCAGATGTTTTTTTATGATATTTTCAAAATGGCACTACAGATTTTCGCAAAATTTCAGTGAAATATTCTCAGACACCATCCCGATATTCCACCAAAGGTTTGTAAGGAAGCAACATGATTAAAAGGTTAAAATCTTCAAGATTTAGCATTTCTTATTTTGAATTCAAATTACCCGCCATGTACCACATGCCAACTGTTATATTTGACATGTATTTGACTTTGTCATCTGTGATTGTCACATTTGCTTCTGCTTTAAACTGAATTATTGTGTGAGCTAATGAAGCGGCTATGAAAAATTAAGGATTACTATACATTTAAAAAAAATTGTTCTGCAAGAATAAAGTAAAAACAATCTCAAAAACGGCGTTATTTAAAAAAAATTTAAATATTCATGAACCGTCATTCTAACTTCAATATTTTAAAGACAATCAGCTGTGTCGTAACGTGACCATCAAAAAGTGGAGGATCGTGGCCCGTCCGTTTTGATAGCCCTGAGTCAAATACATGTCAAATATAATATAATTTGAATTCAAAATAAGGAATGCTAAATCTTGAAGATTTTAACCTTTTAATCATGTTGCTTCCTTACAAACCTTTGGTGGAATATCGGGATGGTGTCTGATAATATTTCACTGAAATTTTGCGGAAATCTGTAGTGCCATTTTGAAAATATCATAAAAAAAACGTCTGACCTCCCATAAGACCCAATGTAAAATTCAGCCCCGGGAGAACAGCTGATTTTTTCAGGGTCGTGGCCTCTATTTTTGTGTTGGCCTTGACACACGCTGGGAGTTTGAAGCGCCACCCTGTGTTTGACAGGGGAATGAAGAAATCACTTCCGACAAGACACTGAAAGAAGTCACACGTGGTTTTTGGGTTAAAGACCGAAATTCCAGCCCCAAGAAAATACGCGGCGCCGCGAGTGAAATTTTGGAACTGCTGATAAATGAAAGAAGGTAAGCTTCTAGCGTGTTGTCGATTTTTTTTCCTTTGTTTAGTTCAATAGACGTGTGTTTCCCCAGACGCACAGACGGCTCACGCATCTGATTTTTGGCCAAAAAGGGCTTAAGGTGAAATGCCCTCAAAGGCAGCAAGCTTAGTGTCAGTCTAAACTAAAGAGTCAAGTAGGCCTGAAAACACATGAAAAAAACTTAAAATACTCTTTGACAGGCGTCAGAGATGATTTATTTTAAATATGGTTTTTATACGACTGTCTTGTAAAAGGGGGTTTTGCGCACGGAGAACACGATCTGAAAATGGCATTTTGTGCACGCTGTGTGCAAAACGTTTTGCACACGCTTATGTCATTTTTGCGCACGCCTATGTCATTTCTGCATACGGGTCTCCCGTCATTGTGATTTTTGTTGTTGTCACCCATCAATATAAGTTGGCTTAGTTCCGTAGCAACCGTCACTGCTCGTATGTTTTGTTGATTAGATACGTCAAAAAATTGTTGAATTTTTAAAGTTTTGTTGTAAAAATGTCGGAAATAAAAACAAGTTAAATTAAAATTTGATTTTTCTTTCTTTATTAGCAGTCGTATAAAAAATATTGTAGAAAACTCGTTTGAAAACCTCTTTGCACACTCCCTCGACTTGTAGACCTCGCCTTCGGCTCGGTCTACCAAACTGTCTCGATCGTGTGCAAAGAGTCGTTTTCAAACCTTGTTGTTTAAATAACTATTTCGTAGTGCTTGAAACGTAAAATATTGTCAATATTTTAATCCGTATTGACAGCAATTTTTTCATTGTTTTGTTTTTAAATTTAAGCGAATTTAAAATGGATTTGAGAGAGGAAGGTAAGTAGATTCCAGAATTGCTTATTTAATAAAAAACTGATGCATTACTTATACACAGTGAAAAATTTATTTATGACATGTAAGAACCTGAAAAAAAAGCAAGAAATTTTGGATATGTCAGAGTAAAACTTTATGTCGGCTATAAACTGCCACCTAGAGATAAATTTTATTTAAAACTACACACATCCAGGATTACTACAGTAACAAAAAATTCTGCGTCCATATGCGCCTCTTCGATATTTTGACATATTATATTCTTTAACATAACATGCTCCAGTGCTAACAGTTGATCACAGCCACACAAAAGACAAATAAGTAAGGTATATACTTTTGATCAAATAATCATATTCTATAGTATTTTATCGCACTAAATCTGCATCTGTTGTCGGAGAGTGTCCAACTTTTTTTCTTCCTTAATCTTAGATATTTTCCAAAATCATCTACCCACCTTTTTTTTGGTCAGCGTCTTTCTGTACATACAGAAGACTTAATGGAACAATTATTTTAATATTTTTGTTTAGTTTTTAAAATAGCAACGTACGCCTATGATTATTAATTCAAAAATTCTATATTAATACAAATTAAGTAATGTATTGTCTATATGTAAGTCTATTGTCAGATAGTTTTTAGGTCATTATATTATGAAAACTATAATATCCCATTATCTTCATATCCTCCTGAATAAAATACTAAAAGAAAAAATAATCCCAAACAACTGGAAATAATCCATAACCATTATTCTACACAAGAAAGGCGATAGAGCAGACCTAAAAAACTATTGACCTATAACACTCCTCAATGTAATTTATAAGCTTTTCACGAATATATTTACCGGTAGACTAACAACAAAATTTGACGTATATCAATTACAGGAACAAGCAGGCTTTTCAGCCTTAATAACAGACAAGAAAGAAGAACTGATAAAAATGCTGGAAGAACTGGATACAGCAGCTAAAAATATAGGCTTATGAACTACACTAAAATTAAAATCATAACAAGCACAGATGAAGATATTATGATCAGAATAAACCAAAAGAAAATAAAACAAGTAGAGGAATATATATACCTGGGACAAATTATTAAAGTAAAAAAAGAAAACCAAACAGCTGAAATCAAGAGATGAGTAAGATTGGTCTGGGCAGCATTCGGTAAATAAAGCTACATATTAAAAAATAAAAAATATTCTTTGTACCTCAAAACGAGTATGTGTAGTAGTGTATAACGAATGTCTATGTACTTACCCATGGATCCCAGACCTGTATACTTATTACAAAATCAAACATGGATAAGGTAACAAACGCCCAAAGATCAATGGAAAGACAAATGTAAGCTAACAGATAGAAAAAGGAATAAATGGATAAGAAATAAAACAAAAGTAAGGGATGTCAGAGGAGAAGTAGCAAAATTAAAATGGAAATTTGCCGGTCATAATATCAGACAAAAAGACGGTCGACGGAACAAATGTATTGTATACTGGAGACCTTGGGAAAATAAAACAAGTAGGGGAAGACCCTAAATGAGAGGAGCGGACGATTTGAAGAAACACGCGGGAACTAGATGGATGAACACAGCGATAGACAGAGAAGAGTGAAAGATATTGAGGGAAGCCTACGTCCAAAGATGGAGTGAGGAAGGCTAAATAGATAGATAGAATAGATAATATTTTCTTTAACTTTAAAAAAAGCAACGTACGCCTATGACCAGTATCTAAATTGAAAAATCTTTTCTTTTTGGCAAAAGTTTATTATCAAGTCATTTTTAACCAGTTTTTATAAAAACTGGGAGTAAAATTATGCCTAAATTGGTTTTGGCCAAAAATTGGTTTCGGGAGCCCTCTGTGAGGCGAATTTAACTTTGGGGTAAGTTTTTTTGGGATATCTCTAGTTTTCTCCTCTTCGGGCAAAGCCGTCTTGGTCCTTGCGACCAGTCGTCGACTGTATCTTAAGAATTAAGCATTTGCGGAACCATGTTTATTTAAAGTTTTTTTTTTAATCACTTAAAAAATCATCCTCTGAAATTTGGCGATATACTTTATTAACACCCTTTATCTCTTGTTATATTAAATCAGGACATTTTGGGTGCTGAAACCGAGGGGTGGTTCGGTATTTCCTTTTGGTGTCCAGGTTAGGGGAAATACCAGGAAATACTTAGGAAGTACTGGGCAATATATTAGGAAATACCGGGAAGTGCTTGGGAAATACTAGGAAATACCATTGCAATTTGAGAAAATACTGGAAATACCAGGAAATACCGTAGGTATTATACCGTAGGTATTTCCTTTTGGTGTACAAAAATCGGCGATTGAGCCTGAAACCTTTCTAAATTCCAAAACAGTTAATGCTTTAAGTATTATATAAAATAAATTAGAAAAATATAAAATTTGCTTTAATTGTATTATTAGTTTGGCATAAATATAACCAAAATTCTGCAATTTGATCCATATATTTTAAAAAAAAATCGAATTTCAGTGAGTAGGTAAATATGTCTGATATGAATAATCCAAAGTTCAGTCATGGCATTATTACGTATAACTTACTGTAAATAATAAATTTAAAATTGATTTTAAAGTAAAACAAACATAACGTTTTTTGTGTGCGCTTAATTTTTTATAGACAAAATTATATTATTTTGACTTTACAAAAAAAACATCATTTCTTTTCATGATAAAATTATCTGCTTACATATAAAAAATTATTTTCCGTAGGCAGCCTGAAAGCTTAACCTCACGGGGGTCCAAGATCTAATGGACACCTAATAAGTGTTGACAGTTAACTGTTTCGTCCTTATGGCACTCCTCTGCACACTGCTCGTCAATGTGACAAATCTTGCGAAGTTAATTAGACGGTTTTGTCTCTAATCAAATGTAAATAGTGAGAAAACTATCGCAAGAAGTGCCATCTAACGAGATACGAGATAAACAAAAAACAAAAGCAGGCAAAACACTGCTATACAATATCGATCAATGAAAAGATCGAATGCAAATAAAAGAAAACAACTATAGTCCGTGACCTACGACAGCTCTTTGTCTTTCAGGCCGGATCAACGCATATTGCATTTTTACCCGTCATCAAGACAGTGAGCGTCAATCAACGGAATTTTTAAGCCAAATAATACTAACAAACGTGGAATTTCGTACCCGTGAATTTAAAATCAAACAAGTTTCGTGGCTAATCGGGCAAAAAGGAGTTTTTGTTTCCCTCATATTTTTCCGTAGTAGGTCACGGACTATAGTTGTTTTCTTTTATTTGCATTCGATCTTTTCATTGATCGATATTGTATAGCAGTGTTTCGCCTGCTTTTGTTTTTTGTTTCTCTCGTATCTCGGTAGATGGCACTTCTTGCGATAGTTTTCTCACTATTTACATTTGATTACAGACAAAACCGTCTAATTAACTTTGAAAGATTTGTCACATTGACCAGCAGTGTTCTGAGGAGTCCCATAAGGACGAAACAGTTAACTGTCAACACTTATTAGGTGTCCATTAGATCTTGTACCCCCGTGAGGTTAAGCTTTCAGGCTACCCACGGAAAAATATGAGGGAAACAAAAACTCCTTTTTGCCCGATTAGCCACGAAACTTGTTTGATTTTTAAATTCACGGGTACGAAATTCCAGGTTTATAAAATATATACGCTAATTACTATTATTAAAATAATTGGTTAATGCTACACATATCGTTTTTTTCGCTTTTAAAAATAGTCTGAAGATAGTAATTACACGGTAAAAATTTTTGTCTACAATGAAAACGCGTTTTTTTCTTGAATAAATTGAGGGTACAGCCGATAAACTAGCTAAGTCAAATTTAACGATTTTTAGTAAAAACGTTTTTTAAGTTTGAATAGCCTTAGCCTGTTTATTTCCTGCACGATATAAATTTAATCGTTTATTTCTCGAGACTAAGCAACTTTATAGCCTGTATAAGATTATGGTAAAAAACACGTCATCTGCATTTATTAGATGGCGCTGTTAACTCATTTTGGCCAAAAATTGACATAGCCAGTTTATCCCCTGTACCGTACCCTTCATGTTTTACCTTAAAACAATTTGTTTTGAATTAAAATATTTATTTTCAGTTCAACGCAGCGTTTAGTCTTGAAATGAGACTTTATTTTTCTTCTTTAATTGTTTTGTTTCAGTATCCTACATTTTGTAACTAAGCCAATTGTCTTCATATAAGTAATATTTTATTTCCAGAGAAAACGGCGCCATAGATTAATTCAGTTCCAATTTATAATCAAACAATTTCTGTTTCACATTAAAATAAAGAGGCAATACATTTTTTGTGCCCTATGAAGAACATTTTCTCTTGATGAATAGGAAAGCACAAATTATTTTACTCAAAGCAATTTGGTTTGATCTAAGACATTTTTTTTCCGTGTAGTGTCGGAAATATGCGTCAAGTATGTCTATGGCAGTGGCGGCTCGTGAGATAGTGGCAGAGAGCCATGGCACTACCGTATTTTTCTGCAAAAACACGTTTTTTTATTTTTTCTTATTGGTTTTTCTTTTATTTTAAGCATTTCTATTTTATTTATACTGTTACAAATTTAAGTTATTTAAATTTTATACTTAGAATTTATTTAGGTTTAGTGTAGTAATAGGTTAGTTTCTCTTATAGTTGTATTATTAGTCTAGGGTTTAGTTGCGTTATCTGCGACTTGCGCTCCCTTGTATACGCGACTGTTCTAGACGCCGAATAAGTATAGATATAGCTCGCGAAAAATCGCAGAGCGTATATAAGGAAGTGGACATCGCCTAACCAGTCAGAGATAACGAGCTATAGTAATAGCGAGATATTAACACGAAGTTAATAAGCCGTGCCATTTTTGTACATTGAGTTCGAAATAAATTGACATATCGTTTTCGACATTTGCTGGTTTCTTTGTTGTTGTGAACCCGTGAAAATATATTATATAAATAGGACAATGAATACAAGAGTTTTACCCTACAAAAGGTAGTTCTGAATTTTGGATATGTTATTAAGGTCGAAAGAGTAGTTAAAAATCTGAGTTTTCGTCACCCCCACCCCAGTGCTTCCTACGCCATCTTGAAAAAACCATCAAAAATTGGCACTTTTTGTAGTTTTTTGCGTGTAATTTCGTTCCCTTGTAGAGAATTTTATCAGTTACAAAATCCATTCTTTTGTGTATTTTTAAATATTGTAATGGAGTGGGAGTTACTTTTAACTTAAAGTAAGTAAGTTAGAAAATAATAATTTTTTAAAATTTAGTGCTTTAAACGGTACGTTTTTTATTTATTTTTATTTTTTGTGTAAATTTAGTGACGTACAAAAAGGTAAGAGAGCTTAGAGGTCAAACACCTCCTTAAACTAACCACCTCTTCAAAAACCCCCCCAGACACCCCAAAATCTAACATATTTAGGTTTTCTCAAATTTTGTCAAAAAATACGCTTCTAAGATAAAAATGTGTAATATACTTTATTGTAGACAATGAAATTTCCTTTTGAAAAAGGTACAACTCGATGGGGGTCAACTATAAACTCTTCAGCGGCGTCCGTTAATTGAAGTAATTTAAAAAAGTAAAAAAATATCCATGTTTTTTCCATGATTTATTCGATTTTTTTTAAACCAAGGTTTATAGAACAAAATGTGTTATACATTATTGTAGCAAATAAAATTTCCTTTAAAATGCTCTACAAGAAAGTCGGATTGGTTTCATGATTATAAATTCAGAGGCGCCCGTAAATTTAACCAATTTTAAAAAATCACAAATTAAAATATTTTTGTTACAAGTTTTATCTAATTTTTTCAAAAACTAAGCCGAATTTAAAAAAATGCTATGATGCACTTTATTGACAGTAAAATTGTCTTTTTAACGGTGTATAACTCGATGGGGTTTGACTTACAACAAACCCGCCAGCGACGTCCGTAAATGGGGGCCATTTAATTAATTTTTTTAAAAATTATGTTTTGCACAGGTTTTATTTGATTTTCTGAAAACCATGCCCTTTATCAAAAAAATTGTTTTTTACTTCGTTGTAGATAATAAAATTTTCTTTTGAACGTTGTGTAACATGGTAAAAAGTATTTCATATTTACCGCTCCAGTGGTGTGCTTAATTTAAAACAGTTTTTTAAATCACCAAAAAAATTAATTCTGTTACATATTTTATTCGATTTTCCTCAAAACCAAGCCCTTTATCAAAAAATGTGTTTTATACTTTATTGTAGATAATAAAATTTGCTTTTAAATGGTGTACAACAAAGTCGGATTGGTTTCATGGTAATAACTTCACAGGCGCCCGTAAATTAAACCAATTTAAAAAAAATCACAAATTAAAATATTTTTGTTACAAGTTTCATCTAATTTTTTTAAAAACTAAGCTGAATCTGAAAAATTGCTATACTGCACTTTATTGACAATGAAATTTCCTTTTTATCGGTGTACAACTAGATGGGGTTTTGACTTATAACGAACCCGCTTTTTTATGCAATTTTCTTCAAAACTAAGCTTCTTACGATAAAATTTTCTCCTCTACTTGGTGGACAATAAAATTTCCTTTTAGACGATGTATCACAAAACGTAATAAATGTTATGGGTAACACTCCAGAAGCATCCCTTAATATCAAAAATTACCAAAAGATTTAGTGCTTTAAACGGCACGTTTTTTATTTTTTTTAAATTCTTTTGTATAAATCCAGTGGCGTAGAAAGTAGTAAGGGGCTTAGAGGCTAAAGCAGCCCCCTTTCTTACCTGACACCCCGCCCTCTTCCTCGAGCCACTGAATATTAACCCCTTAAAAAGGGTCCGGTTACGAAGTCGACAGTGATGATAATTGTATAAACTCGGATCTTTAACTACTGTACTGACTTGTTCAACATTGTTTAATGTTACTTCCACCCCTTTAAAATAATTATAAAAATTACTTACATCCAGTGTTTTGTAGATAATTAAATTCTCTACAAGATATGTTCTTCGAAGTTTTACGTTACAACAAAGTGTGACGGAGTTATTACCGTGTACAGTAGAAAAAAAAATTAAAATTTGCCCAAACACGTGATTTTAGTCATTTTTAAAAATTACCTAGCTCCGTTACTACTAACCGTAGAACAACAGTGGTACCACCCGATTGTAGACAATTATGTCCTCTAAAAAACTTTATATAACTCTTTTTGAGATTTTGTGTACTGGAACGAAATTAAAAGTAAAAAACTAAAAAAAGTGCCAATTTTTGATGGTTTTTTCAAGATGGCGGAGGGAGCACAGGGGTGGGGGTGACAAAACTCAGATTTTTAACTACCCTCCTGAGCTTAATAATATATCCAAAATTCAGAACTACCGGACCTTTTTTAGGGTAACCCCCCTATTTTGGCCTCTATTCATTGAACTAAAAATTCGGTAGCCCTGGACGTTTATTCTTGACTGCCCGTGAGGTGAGGTGAGTGAAAAGTTCACTTTCGCATGTGAACAAACCTTACCAAAAACGGATTACATTATAATCTGCTTTCCTATTCACGAAGACAATATTTTCTTAACAAAAAAACTACCCAGCACACATGGATTACAAAAAAAGTACTTTTTAAGTACTGGCTTTCACTGCTGCCCATAACGGCAAAGTACTAAGTAGAAAGTACTGATTACATACATAAAGTATCGATTTGGAACAACGGCCTGCAAATAAACCAGCACGTTTATATTTTAGTACAAAAAACACTGTACTTTTAAAGTAACACATTTTTTTAAACTTCTTTGTACACAAAAGCATGTACTTTTCAAGCAATGTATTTTCTTCGTATTTTTAGTAAATACAAAAAACTGAGTTTTTATACATTTTTTAAAAATACCTGTACTTTTAAAGCATTGTATTTTATTAATTTTTTTAGTAGTACAAAGGAACTACTTTTATTGTAAATATTAATTGATCTTTATATAATCATTATATAAGGATCTTTAATATTTACCTTTTCATAACAGATAGAGAGGATATTTCCAAAGATCATGGAACATTCCACATCAATTTAAAAATAAATAAAATCATTCACATTCTTAAGCTTGACATTCCTTAGTGTACCAGTAAAATGTTGACGAGTGTTTGCCATCTAGTGGCAAGGACGGCAAACATCAACTTGTTAATTTTTTTGTAAATATTTTATTTTCACAGTAAAATATTTAATATTTTTATACTAAAATAAAGTGCTTTAAAAGCAACTGTTTAAAAATACTTTTAAAATGTTTTTTCACTGTTATATTAATTTTGCAGTAAAACTTTTAAACTTTTAATAATAAATTAAATGTTATTAAAATGTTTTTTTTTACTATTTTATTTTCACAGTAAAATATTTAATTGTTTTGTACTAAAATAAAGTGCTTTAAAAGCAACTGCGTAAATATACTTATAAAATAAAGTATAACTTTTCGTTGTATTAAAAATAAAGTACTAAAATGTTGCGCTTTTTGTACTTTTAAACAATATGCAAATTAGACAATACAAAAATAATAAACATAATGCATATCGTTGCCGATGCCAGCAGTTGCCAGCAGTTAAAGTACAATATTAGTAAAGTATCAGCAGATCAATGTTTGCTGGGTATTATCTTGAACAACTGATGTTCGTTGAAAATAAAAATTGCCTGACTCAAAAAAATTAAATTATTTGTCTGAATGGCAACCTACCTTCTTTGTTTTCTAGTATTATGCCAAGAAATAGTTTAAAAATATATATCTTATTGATTTACAATGGGTTTGCGATAATAATGGGGTTAATAATAGAGGAAATTAATGCAGGCAGGATTGGCAATGCAATCGTATAATCTGTAGAGCAATGGCTGAAACAAAAATAGATTTTTTGAGAACCACCACACCGATTTTAGTAATTTGTACCTCGTTGTGCGGGGGAAAAGTAGTGCTTTTCTATAAATTCATACAGAAACTAAAACATTTTTAGAAAATAAAAATAAACACGCCATTTTGGAGAATCAAGTATGATTCTGTCCGCCATCTTAAATTTTTAAATGACGATTAATTTTGAGCACCATCTTTAAAAAACAATCAATATTTTTTATTTCAAAATCGGTTTAGTAGTAATGATATTATAAGGAAATAAATGCAGACATGATTGGCTAAGCAATCGAATAATATTCCAAACAATATTTTTTTAGAACCACTGAACCGATTTTGCTGATTCGTACCTTGTTGTGATTAACAAGAATGCAACTTTTTAATTGATTTAAAAAAATAATTAAAACATATTCGCAACACAAGAATAAATGAGCATCTTTGAAGGGTACAATTTAATTGCGTCCGCCATCTTGGATTTTGAGATGGCGGACCAAAAAATATATTAAAATAATTGGTATAGTTCAAAAGTTATAATAAAAAAAAATTGTCCGGTTTTTTTGGCCCACCCGCTACATCTAGTAAGAATCAAAAAGTTTGGTTATCGCAAATACGTTAGAGCATAAATATGGGGCATACCCATGCATTCTCACACGCGGTACTTGAAGCCAGGACCCCTATTTTGTCTTATTGTTCCTTTTTCGCGTAGTTTAGGGTTTGTCTATTATTTTTTTCTAAAAACTAGTTGATTAGGTGAAAATTTATCAAATTGTGGATTAAAATTGTAGTTTTTCTAAAACTAATTGTGCAGATTTATTGTGGACACCATAAAGAGTGTTTAATGGCATTTAAAACCACTCTAAACTTTATTAACAAATTATGAAGAAAAATACAAGTAGTTACCTATGGAATGGCACTCCCTTACTTCTCCCGGACATTTTTCCACAAACCGCACATGTTTTACGTGATTTATTTCCCATTTTTTACAGAAAAAAACATAGTTTTACACGACAAACGCAAAACACCACAAAATGTAAATAAGCAACAAAGATGGCCTTCAAACACACGGCAGCTGTGTGTCTACATAACAAGACACACGCCTGCGCACCTAAAAATTCGCGTCCGCGAATTTAAATTTCTCATTGTTTTCAAAGCCAGCTATGAGGGCTTCACTTTCCGTTCTTTGATTCTTTGAACATGTATTTATACCACTAAGCACAAAATCGTAAAAAACGTTAGATAAATGTTGAAAAAAAAATGTTTTTTTTTCTAGCACAAATTTGTGTTAAAATTAAGTCAACTTTTGACATTTAAAAAAAAAACATGTTGAAATGCCTAACGAAAATTTTATGTAAAAGCATTACCAAAAATATATTTCTTAATAACGTTAAGAAACCAATATTTAAAAAACCATAATTTTATTAACATTAAAAATAATACCATCTCATTTCTAACGTTGAATTTAAGATATATGAAGCTAATAACTGTTTTGTTTTTTAAACATTAAAAAAATTATACTATAGAGGGCGCTGCCGCATAGTTCCACTACCAGAACTGGCCATCGCCATTTTAGTTGCTTTTCGCTGCGAGTACATACGAGCATTGGCGTAGCTAGGGGGGGGCCAGGGGGGGGGCCTGGCCCCCCCTAAAGTCCCTCAGGCCCCCCCTAAGATATTTTAGGCCTCCCCTACCGACTACTAATAAAAGAACATGACACTGAAAATACATACTTTTCTATTATTATTTATTCGGGAAATATTCAAATAAAATAGGTGCATTAAAATTTAAAATCATTCAGATAATGTTTACCTTTCAGAAAAAAGCCCTTGTCTTGCGGAATTAGGCTTTTTCTCTTTAAATTATCGGTAACTTTTATGCACTTATGCAATTTCCCGAAAATATTTTTTAAATTTAAACATAATTATGCATATTGAATGTTTCATACATATTGGCGACATCTTGTAAAATATTATAGAAGTGTAAGTTGAATTTCGCATTTAATAAAGACAGCGACCTTTGCCCCTCTGTTTCCGAAATCGGGTTGTAGATGTCGTAAGGTTATAAAAGACCTTTTTAAACTGTTTTTCTAAAATAAATATAATAATCTTTTTAGTTTTTTTGAGGTTAGCGTTTAGTGTCTTATGGAAATTTTCCGATTTTGGTGACAATTTCATAACCATTTTCATATTAAGTTTTCCCACGTCGTTAAATGGAATAAATTCGTCGAGCAATACCGGGAAATTTTTAATATTAATACTTCTGCTCTAAGAGCAGAAATGACCGTTTTAAAGAATTGTATTTTTCGGTTAAATCAAACTGTTGGTCATGATTCTATCAAACAACATATAGCAGAAAACACTTATCCAAACCTCTACCAACTTTTTAAAGTTGCGAGTATTCTTCCAATTTCAAGTGCAACTTGCGAGAGGTCTTTCTCTGCCATGAGGAGAGTTTTTAATTGGCTTAGAACAACTATGACTTAAGAGAGACACTCAGGTTTGTCATTGTTATTCATAGAAAAAGATGTTGAGGTCGACTTAGACAGTGTGGTAGACGCTTTCAGTCAGCGACGTAGAAAACTTTCTTTGTAGAATTGCTGAATTACTATAATAATAATTAATATAATAAATAAGTTGGTAAATGTATTATTAAATTTGTTATATTAAAATAGAACATTTAATGAGCGTATTTTTTTTTATTTATTGCACACTTTGCACGACTCTTTAAAACCTATGTTTGCTTTTTGTTCAAGATAGACCGGGGCCACGGCCCCCCCTGAAAAGCAAGGCTAGCTACGCCAATGCATACGAGTCGGTAGCAGATACGCTTTTGTGCAATTTTGGTTAAAATATTTACCTTTTGTAGAAACAAACATGGCAAATTAAAAGTACAATTATTAATAATGATAGTGAATATACACCAGTTGTGTGTAACAGATGGTATAGTTAAAGAATAACAAATATGTATGCAATGATTTAAATGACGCATCACAAAATTAGGTAAGAAAAGTAAACAAAAGTAAAAAAATTGTTTTGTATGGAATATCGCATACCTACGTTACAGTTAATCAGACAGGGAATTCACCACAATTCACCGCGAATGATTAGCCGCCGGACCTTAAGCCGCGTATTCATTTGAGGCAGAATTCGCAAGCCTCGCAGCGGGACCAAACGAATGCCTCGGCACGGGACCCCATCCGATCAGAGTGCGAATTTCAAACGAGCATTCAGTTGAATATTGTTTGCCTTGTATTTACTTGATCATTAATAAGAACGAGAGCGAGGCACTACAAAATTATTGTTTACATATAATTTAAAATTTTATTTTCAGAAGCTACGGATCCGAATTTTCTTTACTGAATGTCGAGTTCACGAAAACATCAACGGACTCTTGTTGCTCTGCTTTTCCAAAATAGAAGAATTTTATTTACATTATTTAAGTTACCTTATCTTTAGAGATATTTGAAAAAAATACATCTTTTCATTGTTAAAAAACATTTATTTTTCAATGTTAGAAAAACATTTTTTTTTCACTGTTAAAAATCAATATTTTTTTAACGTTTGAGTAAAAAAACATAAGATTATTTTTCTAGCGTCAGAAAGCGGGTTATTAAGCTTCTTTTTACAAGCTTTTATTTAGCTTTAGATGTTCTATCTAACTATCTATCTAACTATCTAACTATCTATCAAATCTTGTGAAGCGTTTTTGACACACTTCCCATTATCCGATTTGGATAAAATTTGGTACACACATAGTGGTCCCATGACAATACAACATTAAGAAATGCGTTTTTGACACACTTCACTTCAAATGACTTTTATAAAATTTGGTATATATGCATAAAGTTCCGATGGCAATACAGCCCAAACAAAAAATATATTTCTACCTCTACCCCCACCCTCTCCTTCCCCCAATAGAAAAATGAGTTTCCAAACAACTCACGATCAGCGATTTCATTATAATCTAGAATAAATTCTTCTGTTCTGTTATTGAACAATTATTTTCATTTAATAGAGTGGATAGCTGAGACTAAAAAGTAGAAAATAAATTGGTAAAAATTTTTTTTGAATTCACAAGCTTTTATAAAATGCACTAAAAATTAAAAAATAATTTTCTAACATTCTAATATTATCATAATAATAAAAGCGATGGCCGCAAATCAAAGCATAAGTTAATCTAAATTTGTGATCCAAACACTTAAAGAATATTCAACATAGCAGGTCATCAAAGATATGTTTGATGTGCCGCAATGTTATGCCATTGCCATACCTATGTCAGAGAAATGCTGGGGTATCTTGGGTCGGGTTGGGTGGGTTTGGTACCTCTGCATTTTTCTGCTAGACTGATTCTTGCAAATAGTGATATTTAATTGATACGGATATCTTATCGTGCTAACATGGTCAAAATTTCCATCAGTCGGCCATCGCTTTTATTATTATGATAATATTAGAATGTTAGAAAATTATTTTTTAATTTTTAGTGCATTTTATAAAAGCTTGTGAATTAAAAATATTTTTTTACCAATTTATTCACTATGAATATGACGTTAGAACTAACATCCAACTTAACGCTATGTTTTTAAATCAAACATTATTTTGACATTATTAAAATGTTCTTGTGTTTAGTGGGTATGCTATACTTACTTGTATCCAGCCAAAATGTTCATCAAAGTGCTTTTTCCTGCACCAGATGGTCCCATTATTGCACTTAGCTCTCCGGAACGAAATTTTCCATTGACACATTTCAGGATGGTTTTGAATCTACAGAAATATATAAAGCGGGTTTAAGTATAACGTGTGTGTGTGTTTGTTTGTGTGTGTAGGTGTGTGTGTGTTTGTGTGTGTGTGTGTGTGTGTGTGTGTGTGTGTGTGTGTGTGTGTGTGTGTGTGTGTGTGTGTGTGTGTGTGTGTGTGTGTGTGTGTGTGTGTGTGTGTGTGTGTGTGTGTGTGTGTGTGTGTGTGTGTGTGTGTGTGTGTGTGTGTGTGTGTGTGTGTGTGTGTGTGTGTGTGTGTGTGTGATTTAAGTTTTATGACCTGGAACGAGCCAACTGGCCAGCATCTCTCTTTTTAAATATTCAATATTTGACAAACAAAATGGAGTTGAAAGTGGCCATTTTGTAGAATGTAAATTACAAAGCTTTGATTTTTTTCAAAAATTTCTTTTCCTCTATTTTTTCCAGGTTTTTTTTGTCTTAGAAATCTTTTTACCCGCGTTTTCGGCCTTCAGACACTGAATACGACAAATCATTGAACTGTATGTCCACCGGTGGCCTCTTGGGAAGGGAATGTGTGAGCGAAATCATTGGTCGCTTATTGTGGTTGCTTGGACTGTTGTTGGGTACCTAGCAACAAAAGAGCAATATTTAGTTAACTACATTAACATTAGTAGCATTTTTGGTCATTTTTAGGTACAGACCTAAACAGTGGCGGATCCAGGGGGCCAACCGGTCCGCCCCCCCCCCTTCCAGGCATATAACTTATTTTTTAGTTTTGCAGCATTACGTATTTAAAACATATATTTAAAAAAAAATTGCCTGCGGCACCATAAACCTCCTTTAGATACTAAATTTCACACCTCAGATCTATCAAAAACCGCTGATAAAAAATATTTTCATGTTTGCTGCCACTTTGGCCCCTCCCCCCCGAGAATCCTGGATCCGCCACTGCATGCATGTATAATTGCTATGTGGGTATTGACGAGAATTTTTTTTTTGATAACATCAAAAATGCAGGTATCTTTTAAAAATGCATAAATTGGCGATCTTGCCATGATATGACGTCTGACTGTTTGTATAAGTCACAGGCTAATCGAAATATCCGTTGTTCTATAACGGGGAAGGGTGGGGCAAAAAAGACACACTCTAAGGTTTAAAATGTATATAGAAAAAATACAAAAGATTGTAAAGATATTCCAGGGGCCTTCAAAACAAAGTATCATAAGATCCACTTGATTCAAAATTTAAGGATAAAGTTAAATACGTTAGAGCATAAATACATGTTCAAAAAATGGCACATTTAAATTCGCAGACGCCGATTTAAAAGTGCGCTTGCGTGTGTTTTGTCACCTAGAGCAGCTGATATGTGGAAATTATGTTTTTTTCTGTGGAAAATGGGAAATAATTCACATAAAACATATGTGGTTTTAGGAAAAATGACTGGCAAAAGTCAGATTTTAGAAAAAAAATAATAAACATAACCCTAGTGACGTAACGGAGTATGTTCCAAAACCACCAAAACTGACAAAGGCGCAGTAACCGAAATCCTGTCTACGCGAAAAAGAAACATTAAGAATTAAATGGGGGTCCTGGCTTCAAGCATCATGTGTAAGAATGCATCGGTATGCCCCATATTTATGCTCTAACGTATTTGGGTAATGTGTACCCCTGTGAAAGGAGGGGGAGGATAATACAAAAATTTCAAGATAGCCAAAAAGTTTTCCCCTGTGAGATAAAATCGACGTATTCAAGGGTTTTTCTAAAAACGTATGACTTATAACCCAAAAAGTCTCTGTTGTTAATAAATCAATCATTGATTATGCTATAGGTGGACAACACTCGCAATTAAAGTGGTATGATGTGCGAGCACTTCGTGGTGTTACCTGTGGATCTGACCACCATCTGGTAAAAGCAAAAATATTATTCCTTTTAAGAAAAACAAATAAGGACGAAAGTATTAGAGAAAATGAAAACCTAGACTGCATCGAAGACAATCAAAAATACAACTTTAGAAGTCTAGAAATCGAACGTACTCAAAGATTGTATCAGAACCGATTAGATAAAAAATTAATAAACACAAATCACTGAAGAGATATATCCAAACATAATAAAAAGCTTGAAGGAAGCAAGCAACGAAGCTGTTGGATACCAAGATAATAGAAATAACATCCGCATCGGTGGACGGACAAAATATAGGAAATGGTCAAAGAGAAAAAACGCACATACTTGAAATGGCTCAGTACTAAAGAGCAAAGAGACCTAGAAATCTACAGGGAAACCAGAAGACAGCTAAGAAATTTGATACGCACAGAAAAAAATGAAATGTACGAGCGCAAGTGCCACGACATAAATACACACGTAGGAGGTAGGCAGAGTTCTGAAGTATGGAAATTCATTTCTACAGTAAAAAGAAAAAGTAAACATCCAGATAATCAAACCAGAATGGAATGGACAGAACACTACAAGGGACTGCTGCAGGAGACGAGACCCGAATATCTGGCAGCCTCTCCGAGGAGAGACATAGAACTACATGGAGAGACAGTAATCATCGAAAAAGAAATGATAAAGAATAATATTAAAAAGCTTAAATCCGGAAAAGCTAGCGAACCTGGAGGAATATATGCTGAAATGCTCAAATATGGATCAGAGAAACTACTCGAAAATCTCACATATATTATTAAGCAATGCATAAACGGACATCCAATACCAAATGATTGGAAAATTGCATTCATATCCTCAATACATAAAAAAGGAAACAAGCTGGATTGCAACAATTACAGAGGAATTTCAGTAACCAGTACTCTAAGTAGATTGTACGGCAGGATTCTTAGAGATCTAATAGAGAATGATTTTCTTGAACAAGAAGAAAAAGAGCAAAGTAGGTTTCGCGCAGGCAGATCTTATAGTAGTAATAATGTTTTTTGTCTTAAACAAGTAATTCAGAAAAAGAGCGACAGAAACATAGAGACTCATGTTACCTTTGTGGACCTACAAAAAGCATATGATACCGTTCCAGTAGAAAAATTATGGACAGTGTTAGAGCAAACTAATATCAATCATACATACATAAAAGCGATAAAAGGACTATACAAAGGATCAAAATCTAAAATTAAAATTGGAAATCGACTTTCAAAAGAATTCCTGGTAACAACAGGCTTAAGACAGGGATGTTGTATCTCTCCACCTCTTTTTAAAATATATATCGCTGTAGCTCTAAAAAACTGGAAACGTAAAGTGCACGGCATTGGAATACAACTTAACGACCGATTTACTATATACACACTACAGTTTGCTGACGACCCAGTAATTGTGGCTAATGATAAAGGAGTATATGATGAGCAAGTTAACAGAAGAATACCAAAAGTGGGGATTAACAGTGAACATGGACAAGACACAGTACTTATGTATTGGATACGAATCCAGTGAGTTCTAGAAAATGGATAAACAATATCTCCATGCAATGAGTATGTATACTTGGGTGTCACATTTGATAAGACGGGAACAGACTGTAGAGAATTGGAAAAAAGAATAGTAAAAGCAAAAAAAGTTATTGGATGTCTTAACAGTATTTTATGGAGCAGAGAGATAAAAAGGAATGTAAAATTTAACATATATGAAACAATGGTCAAAAGCACGCTGTTGTATGGAATAGAGACTTGTCGCGTAACAGAAAAATACAAAACAAAAATGGAAAGTGTCGAAATGGATGCAATAAGAAGATCAATGAGAATATCTAGAATAGATCCCATAAGAAATGAGATCATAAAAGAAAGAATGGGAATCGAGGGAAGCATAACGGATGACATCACTAAAAGGCAACTGATATGGAACGGCCATGTACAACGGATGAACGACGAAAGATTACCAAAGCAGGTCCTAGAATGGAAACCAATAGGGCGCAGAAAAAGAGGGCGTCCTAAACTAGAATGGCAACAGTCAATCCAAAGATCAATGAGTCAAAAAAATCTGACAGAGGATGATTGTAAGGATCGAAGGAGGTAGAGAATAGGCGTCGGACAACGTAGAAAAACGTTCTAAACCGACATAGTAGTAGTAGTAGTCTCTGTTGCCTTTAAAAAAACACTTTGTATATACTCCATATCATAATTTTTAAGATAACTTTTTGACAGTTATCAGCTGTTTACCATAACAAATAGCATAGGCCAACGAAAAAAAGTTGTCTCAAAAATGATGATATAAACTGTAGGTGTATTGATTTGCTTACAATAATGTCTGTGTGAAGTCGTATAGCACTGCACAAATACTAACTAAAATATTCATCATTTTCGAGATCCAATACCTCGCTATTAAAATTTCTTAATTGCTGACACATTGACCTTTAGATAGACTTAATAAAAATAAATTTCTTGACATGAGAAAGTTTTATTAAGCTTTTGGCAATAGCTATGAAGTTAAAATTATTTTAAAAGAATTTTTTTAAATAATCACGGTCAATAACCAAATAATTAAACTGAAAAAAAAATCGAAATAAAAATAAAAAATTATTTTGTTAAGTCCACTTTATTTTTTTAATTTCATATTATAAAAGAGTCGGCTCCAAAAACTAAAAAACTGCTTATTTATCAAAACTGACAAAAATTGATTTAAAGTTTTTAAAAAACATAGGAGTAAAAGGAATAATTTGGTCGAAATCATATCATAATTTCGGTATTTTTAAACCGACTTTAAAAATTCTTATATCAAAATGTGCGTCAGAATAAAGTAATTGTGAATTTAAGAAAAACTCAACTTTTTCAAAAATGTGTGTTACTTTGTTTTCCTTTGGGCAGCCGACGGGTGTACTTTGACTTAGTGAGCGAGATTATTATCTCTGGATAACACCCTTGCTGAGATACGAATCTTGAAGTGTTAGCAGTATAGTTTTTGCAAAGTAAGTTGAACAAAGATAAAAGCCGACCATCGGCATATCCTTTATAGAAAGTGACATGGGCGACGGTAGATATACTCATGAAAATTATTTCATTTAATTATGGCGTAAACTAAAGAAATAAAAATAGATAATAAAACTTTCTATTCCTACACCTTTAGGAACGACACTGATTTATTTTCGAACTCTGCATACTGCCGACTAAAGGGTCCCGAAAAGTACACCCGAAAGCAATTAAAAGCGCATCTCAAAAAAATCTGCCAATCAGGTGCCGTCTATCCGTGCTCGGTCGGTCCGAAAACAAATACTTTGTGGTCGGACCGCAAAGAGTCGCGCCTCTTCTCTGTCGGTAGGGTTGAAATTATACCAGGAAGATTTTATTTATATGAATTTGGATAACTTTTGAAGGCAGAATGTAGCAAAATTTCATGAAATCGATAGAACCCCGTCTTAGGAGTTATTCAAGTGACTTTGCAAAAACTATACACCCGTTTCCTTTTTTATAATTTTATTAAAAGCGTCTAATTTTTTAATCCAAGCCATACGTTTGGGTTCAATTGAATCCAATATGGCGGAACGCTTGTAGCAGTCATTTTCCAATATGGTTTTAATACACTTCAGCAGTACAGATATATTTAAGACGTACATGATTAACACAAATCGATAGTGTAGTAGTGACAAACATGTCATGGAAGTCACTTATGCGAAGATGAAGTTTATAAGACGTCAGCCAAGGCATTTTGTGACAAAATTTAGATAAGTTTTAAAGAAAAAAAAGTTTTATGGTTTGGCGCGACAAGTTGTCTCATGATATACTGCCTACTTCATAATTATCCTTGTCTAGGAAATTGTTTTTTTGAAATTTAATTTTTTTCTAGGCGGGTAATTCTCCTATTACCCTTTAGTTACACTGGTCGGCATGAAAATCGGCCCTGACACTATTCTTGCCGATTCTTATGTAAAATGACCTCCTGAATCCAAATATGAAGTCCGTTTTTCCCCATCACCCCCCATTTTCGGGGAAGACCCCCCTACCTATTTTTACTGCTTTTCGATAGTTTGGTGGGACGGAAAGGATTTTTTTTTGGCCTTAACATCATTATTTCTGAGAGACTGGAGAGTTTAGTGTTCTCAAACATTAATATTTATAGCAAGGTGGTAAGCCATTTGTCTTGGAGGAGGGTGGGGCGGTGATTTGCATAAATGGTAAATGGACATTGTCGATTTTACCGTCTTATATGCATTTTCTAATTATTTTTATAAAATTTTAGCTGCCAGCAACTTAACGGTAAAGGTAATAAACGTTAAAGCAAAGTATAAAGCAACATATTAGTATATAAAAGTATATATATACAGAAACCACTGGCGTATACAAAAAATCGCCTTGGAGGGGCTTGGAAATTTTTTCCACTTTTATTTAATAACATTACAAAGTAGGAAAATAAATAGTTTTAACATAATCTATTTTTAGATTCTTGGAGGGGCTTTCGCCCCCAAGCCCCCCTCCCCCCTTGTATACGCTCATGCAGAAACTATAATAAAAAAATAAAATATTTTTGCTTTATTTGTGAGAGAGACAGCCGAGCATGGGACAAATATTGCTTTGTACGAAACCGAGAAAGATTTACTCCCGGTCAGAAAAATGTCGCCAACGACCCTTATTAGTCCCGCAAGATAATATTTACTTGCCGCCTTTGCACATCAAACTTGGATTGATCAAAGAGTTTGTAAAAGCACTGGACAAAACAGGCGACGCATTCATATTTTTGAAAACTAAATTTCCTCGTCTTAGTGAGGCTAAAATCAAGGAAGGTGTTTTTGTATGGCCCCAAAATAGACAACTTTTTCAAGATTTGACGTTTATTGAACACCTGAATCAAAAAGAAAAACGAGCTTGGTTTGCATTCCAAAACGTGTGTAAGAACTTTTTGGGTAACCATAAAAGTGATGATTATGTCGCTCAGGTCGAGGAATTGCTCTTAGCGTACAAGGCCATGGGATGTAACATGTCCCTTAAAGTGCACTTCCTTCTCTCGCATCTGGACTTCTTTCCTGAAAATTTAGGACCAGTCTCGGATGAATACGGGGAACGGTTTCATCAAGACATCGCTAAGTTGGAAAAGAGGTTTTCAGGGAAGTAACATGCAAGCATGTTGGCGGAGTACTGCTGGTTTTTAAAACGAGAGGGTTGTACCTTAGGGTATAAAAGGAAAGCAAGCACCAAGTGAAGGTATAGTCCAAATTATACCCATTTGTAATGACGTCATTTTTGTTTATCTTTGTTTAGTATATTATAAACAGCGGTGACAATAAACTTTAAAAAAAAAGTAGTGTCTATGATTCAAATAGGTAGGTAATTGGTTCTGTGAAGTATCCGTCACTGTCAATCAAAAAACAGTGATTGGCAAAAATATCTACGTCATACGTTTTTTTCTCACCTGGTGACGTCATTACAAATGCGTATTATTTAGACTATACGAAAGTTCTTATTTATCAGTGGCGCACCCAGGAATTGTCTTGAGGGCCCGACGCCTCTATAGCCGCCTGATGTCGAATTTTAAGCTATTTATTGTGTTTTTTTTTAATGAAATATGTGGTATACAGGGTGTCCCAGAACTAATGGTACATAGTTAAACTGTAGATTCCTTGGATCAAAATATTACGATTTAGCCGTACTTACCTTAGTGCAAAAGTTCGTACTAACCGAGATACAGGGTGTTAAACTTTATTTTTTCAATTCGATTTTCTTTAATAACTTTTTTAATATTTATTATTTTTGCAAAAAATAACCAACGTGTAAGTTTTTTTTGAAATTGCTAAGACGATTCCGTTGAAAATTTTGATGTCTAGTGTACAGGGTGTTCCCTGGACCACTAGCATTGCATTAAAATCAGTGACTCTTTTTTGTGCCTCGGTGTATACTACTTTTTATGTAAAATAATGGTTTTCCCATCCTTTTTATGTAAAAAAGCTATACTGTTTTAAAGTCGCTCAGAGCAACGGTTTTTGAAATTTTTGCATTAAAATTTTTTATTGCATGTGAGTGATATGCCTAATTTATGTATGATACTTTCTTCAATTCATTCTCCTAATTAATATTTTTACAAAAACTAACCAGCATGTAGGTTTTTCTGAAATTTGCAAGACGATTCCGTTGAAAAATTTGATGTATCATGTACAGGGTGTTCTTTGGACCACTACCATTGCATTAAAATAATCATCAGTGTATTTTTTTGTGCCTCGGTGTATACTTAAGCAGGTTTTTAAACAGAATATTATTTTAATTATTAAATAATTATTATAAACAAAAAAAATAAAAACCAATTATAAAAATTATACATATTTTATTGCAACAACAAATTTTTAGATAGAAAAACAAAAAAAAATCTACAATAAATGTTCAAAATGGCCACCGTTAACCTGAATACATTTGTTTATTCGCTTATTATACGAACAGCATTTTGAATTTTTTTAAATAGTTTTTTTCGGGTATTTATCTAGCCTACAATAATAAACAGTTTTAAGTTTGATTTACTATTTGTCAATTTTAAATTTTAACTTAGTTGCTGAGAGCGCCACGCTTAAGAAATTTTATATTTTTTTTAATAAATAATAAAATATTAATTTTATTGATAATAAAATTTTCTTTCAAAACAATAAAAAAATACTTGCATTAATAAAGTATACGTAAATACCATTTAAAAAAAAACTAATACGAAGAGGTTTTTGTTCCTCATTACAAATAACGCCCTACACAGTTGCAATAACGAACAATGATAACACACTTATGATAATTCAAGAACCACCCTGTATATTTTTTAACTTAATATTTCTTAAGAAAACATCCAATCTTAGAATGCTATAAAAAAGTATTGATTATAGCTAATATGTATGAAGTAGGTAAGAATTTAATCAAAAATCTTTTACGCATACAATAAAAATTTCTAATTTAAATATCTTGAAAACCGTTGCTCTAAGCGACATCTAAACGCTATAACTTTTTTACTTAAATAAAATTAAAAAATTAATGTTTGTAATAGAATCTTGTATACACCGAGGAACAAAAACGTTAGATCTATTTTAATGTAACGGTACCGACTCAGAGAACACCCTGTATAATATTTATTTTTTTTACCAAAATTAAGTTGTCCATACCCAAAAACTACCAAACCAAATTTTTTGTGCAAAATTATTAATTAGTAGAAAGAATTGAAGAAAGTATCATACATAAATTAGGCATATCACTCACATGCAATAAAAACTTTAAATGCAAAAATCTCAAAAACCGTTGCTCTGAGCGACTTTAAAACAGTATAACTTTTTTACATAAAAAGGATGAGAAAACCATTATTTTACATAAAAACTGGTATATACCAAGGAACAACAAAAATACACTGATTTTTATGCAATGGTAGTGGTCTAAGGAACACCCTGTACATTGAACATCAAATTTTTCAACGGAATCGTCTTGCCAATTTTAAAAAACTTACACGCTGGTTAGTTTTTGCAAAAATATTAATTATTAAAAAAGTTATTAAAGAAAATCGAATCGAAAAAATAAAGTTTAACACCCTGTATCTCGGTTGATACGAACTTTTGGACTAAGGTAAGTATGGCTAAATCGTAATATTTTGACCCAGAGAATCTACAGTTTAACTATGTACCATTAGTTCTGGGACACCCTGTATATGTAAAAATATCTAACGATTGGGGGAGGCCGGGCCCCCCGTCCTTCAAATCCGCGCGTGGGCGTAAATGTGCCATTACATGTATGACCGTCTTAAAGCCGATCACACACAAAAATGCATAGCGCATAGCATGGCGCATAGAAGTTCAACCTTATGGACTTTTCTTATGCAAAACCAATATGGCCGCTGCTATTCGATCGTTGATTGGTTGAAAGCCCCATGCCACGCGTTATGCACCATGCTACGGAGGTGTGTGTGAAGGCCTTTAGACCTAGTATTAGGGACTTATTGCGATAAAGCCAGGCTGTAATAGTGCCACTCATTATTCTGACAGTTTCAATAAAAACAAAAGCTATTATACAGCCTGGCTTTATTTCAATTAGTCCCTTTTATTAATTGTATAAAATGTACTTACCTTTCGTAGTATTGATGAAGATCCATTGCAAAGATTCGATTGAGAACCGCTGAAAAAAAAGGAAAAAAAATATAATATAAATTAAAAGATACATAAAAAATCTAAGGGAGTTTTGTTTTCTATTTTTTTAATTAAATACACTTTCGGTGGGTAAAAGACCCTTTATGAACCTACATTTGTAGAATATATTTGTTATTTTAATTAGTAGCGCACCCAGGAATTTGTCGTGGGGGGGGGGGGGGCGCAGACCACATGATTTCGTATTTTATGCTAGTTTTTGTGTTAATTCATGAAATATGTAGAAAATATGTAAAAAAATCTGGGGTTTGGGGGGACCCTGGCCCCGAGACCTCCCCCTCTGCGCTTTTAATTGCATATAATGTACGTTATAGTTACAATACCTACAAATTAATGTTTTGAAAAATTTGTAAAACATTTATGACGATCGTGTCTGTTGTCAAAGTTCATTCACATAATAAGTATTTTAATTAAAATCAAAATAAGATAACAAACGCTGTAAGTAAAGTTCTTTCGTGGAATTTTTCCGTAAAAAAAAGGTCATTTTAGTTGTGTTATATAATTATTGTGAATCACACTGTTAAAGGGTGCAGGTTACACCTAACAAGAAGGGATTAGGCATGTATTACAGGATTGGGTTCGTTCGATAATTTTAGTTAAAGCCATTATAAATTTTAGATACAGACTCATGTTACTTTTGTGGACTTACAAAAAGCATATAATACCGTTCCAGTAGAAACATTATGGACAGTGTTAGAGCACACTAATATTAATCATACATACAAAAAAGTGATAAAAGAACTATACAAAGGGTCAAAATCTAAAATTAAAATTGGAGATCGACTTTTAAAAGAATTCCTGGTAACGAAAGGCTTAAGACAGGGATGTTGTATCTCTCCAACTATTTTAAAATATATATCGCAGTAGCTCTAAAAACCTATAACGTAAAGTGCACGGCATGGGAATAAAACTTAATGACCGATTTACCCGAGGGGTGGCTCGGTATTTCCTTTTGGTGTACAGGTTAGGGGAAATACCAGGAAATACTTGGGAAGTACTGGGAAATATACTATGTAAGACTGGGCTTGGGAAATACTAGGAAATACCAGTGCTTGGGAAATACTAGGAAATACCATTGAAATTTGAGGAAATACTAGGAAATACCAGGAAATACCGTAGGTATTATACTGTAGGTATTTCCTTTTGGTGTACAAATATCGGCGATCGAGCCACCCCTCGGATTTACCATATACAGTTTGCTGTCGACCAAGTCATTGTAGCTAACGATAAAGAAGACATGGAGTATATGATGAGAAAGTTAACGGAAAAATACCAAAAGTGGGGATTAACAGTGAACGTGGACCAGACACAGTACTTATCTATTCTAAACGAATCCAGTGAGTTAGATCTAGACAATGGACAAACAATATCTCCATGAACATACTGTCAAGAATTGGAAAAAATAATAGTAAAAGCACAAAAGGTTATTGGATGTCTTGACAGTATTTTATTGATCAGAGAGATAAAAAAATAATGTAAAATTTAACATATATGAAACAATGGTGAAAAGCACGCTGTTGTATGGAATAGAGACTTGTCGCGTACCAGAAAAATATAAAACAAAAATGGAGTGTTGAAATGGATGCAATAAGAAGATCAATGAGAATATCTAGAACAGATCAATAAGAAATGAGATCCTAAAAGAAAGAATGGGAATCGAGGAAAGCATAACAAATGACATCAGTAATACCCAGTTCCCATCTACGACTTTCTCGTGGGTGCCCGCTCACGCGTCATAGTCTATGGACAAATCAAGTTTCGTGTGCAAGTCGTGCCAACTTTCTGCCGATAAGCTAACTTTGTTAAGGGCATCCCCTGGATCAGGTTTTGACTTGTCATTCTGGTAAATGCGTTTTTTGAAAAATATGGCGGATTCAAAATGGCGAAAAGGCGTATCTTTAAAAAAATTGTAACTTTTTTATATCTTAATGGAACAAAGTTTAGAATACTTGGTTTGCAATGTATTTAAAAATGCATTGGTCCAAAAATATTATTTTTTGTTGTATTTGTTAAAAAAAAGTAAATATTCAAAAAAATAGGTAAAAAAATGTTTTATTTAATTTTATTTTAAAAACTATTCGAGTTAGAAAAAAAGTTTATATAAAAAAGATAGCTATTTTGATTCCTTATTCAAATCCGGTTCAAGTGTTCCAATGCAATAATTAGTTTTTGAGTTGTTTCCAAATAACTAGTAAAAATAGGGGTCTTTGGGGTATATTTAAAAATTATGCTTTTAATGAAAACCATATGAACTTTTTGGAAGTAACTTAAATTTGTTTAACATACCTAGTAGATCAGGTTTTGACTTATTGTCATTGTGATAAATCGTTTTTTTTTTAAATATGGCGTATTCAATATGACAGAAAAGCATATTTAAAAACAAATTATATCTCTTTTATTTTTTATCCGATTTTAATAAAACAAAGTTTATAATACTCGATTTGAAATGTATTTTAAAATTACTTTTTAAGAAATGTATTTTTTTTATTATTAAAAAAAAACATGTAACAGAATTAATTTCTTTGGTGATTTGTAGAAATTGATTTAATTTACGGACGCCTGTGAAGTTTTAGTGTAAAGACGAATCTTACTTTGCTGTACATCATTTAAAAGGAAGTTTCATTGTCTACAATCGACTATAGCACACAATTTCTGATAGAAGGCTTGGTGTTTAAGATAATTGGGTAAAACCTGATACAAACATATGGTTTTTTTTAACTTTTTTATATTTTCTCAATAAACGGACGCCCCTGGAGAGTTTGTAATTACCCTGAAAAATTCCGTTGATTGACGCTCGCGTCTTGATGACGGGGAAAAATGCAAAATGCGTTGATCCGGCCTGAAAGACAGAAGAACTGTCGTAGGTCACGGACTATAGTTTGTTTTCTTTTGTTTGTGTTCGATCTTTTCATTGATCGATATGTATGGCAGTTTTTCGCCTGCTTTTGTTTTTTGTTTCACTCGTATATCGGTAGATGGCGCTTCTTGCGATAGTTTTCTCACTATTTACTTATGATTAGAGACAAAGCCGTCTAATTAACTTCGCAAGAATTGTCAAACTGACCAAGCAGTGTTCTGAGGAGTCCCATAAGGACTAAAGTGCCCCTAGTGCCCCCCCCTGGATCCGCCACTGTTATTGAAAAGGAAATTTAAATTTTATTGTCTTATAATGATTATTACATTTTTAGCTCACACATATACTATACTATAGTAGTGTGAGCTATGGTGATGTGATGGTGAATTTTTTCGAGAAAAAAAAGTTCCTCCGATTTCAAAAATTTTTATATATCTTTGCGTTTCAGATGATTTTGAAACTTTTTTCTTGCGCCGTCTGTCTGTCTGTCTGTCTGTATGTCTGTCTGTATGTCTGTCTGTAACGACCAACGCGCATAACTCAAAAACCGCTTGGCTCATTTTAATGAAATTTGGTACCTAGGCTTGGTCTTGGGTCAAGATGGTCCCATTTAAAAATGAACAAAATCCACCGAACACAAACCAAATAAAAGGGTGGGGGTAGATTTAAAAAATTAGAGTTTATGTGAAAATATGGCGTGTGTGATATCAAACGAAAGGTAATTGAGTCTGAAGTTAAACAAAATACATTTTGATTTATTTTAAAAAAAGGGTGGGGGTATATTTCAAAAATTAGAGTTTAAGTGAAAATATGACGTGTGTGATATCAAACGAAAGGTAATTGAGTCCGGAGTTTAACAAAATACATTTTAGTTTTTATTTTTTTAAGGGTAGGGATAGATTTCAAAAATTTGAGTTTAAGTCAAAACATGGCTTGTGTGGTATCAAACAAAAGGTAATTTAGTCTGGAGTTGAATAAAATATATTTCAGTTTTTAGTTATATTAGCTCACACGTACACTATAACTATAGTACCTAGTGTGAGCTTAGGGGCCCATATATTGGCAGAGTATTTCCCTAACAAGCTTAGTTTTTGAGAAATTTTTTAAAAAATCAAAAAATTTCAGGATTTGAGGGGCTTTTGGGGGATTAACAGCTAAAATTTAAAAAGCTAATATACTTTAAGTTAAATTTAAGTTAGACTTTACTCATTTTTGATGCATTTCGGTGTCATTGTGGCTTTAGGTTCAACTTAGATATTCGAACACGACTATATGAGGAGGGGGATAAAAAAAAGTTGGAGAAAAAACTGGGCCTGCAACATCCAAATCGTTAATCTGTAACCTATTCTCAGCTACGATCCATTGTCAAACCTGTTTTACTAGACGCCTCAGCTGCGTAACGCCGCGCGCTGTCCTATTTTGTTATAGGCTTGCGCGTACGGCAATACACCTTCGGTAGGTCGTTTTGGTGACAAGAAATTGTTTTTTTATTGAAACAAATATAAACTATACCTCTATATAAGACTTATATACATCAAATTAAAGAACAATGTTCATTCTATAACTGTTATTTAAACTTTTTTTCAAAATTTTGCTTTGGTGTTACTAAAAATGTAGGTTAAACATTAGTGGCTATACAATAAAACAGTAAAAATTAAGTTATTTTAATTGTTCTGAAAAAAAGAAGCAAAATTTTGAAAAATATAATGGAAAGTTATTTTATTGCGGGTATTTGCTGATTCATTTGCCGTTTTTTGAAACTCTCTACGATAATTTTTACGAAAGTTACATCGTTTGAAAGAGTTTCGTTCAAAAAAAAGTGGTGGGGCCATATCTTTAAAAAAACGCATTTACCAGAATGACAACAAGCTAAAACCTGATCTATGAAGTGCCCTTAACAAGTCTAGCTTATCGGCAAAAAGTTGGCACGACTTGCACACGAAACCCCCTTTTAGGCCGATTTGTCCATAGACTATCACATGATCTCAATATGAAATGTTATGACAGTCATGTGACACGTGCGCGGGCACGCACGAGAAAGTCGTAGATGGGAACCGGGTTTAAAAGACAACTGATATGGTGCGGCCATGTACAACGGATAAACGATGAAAGATTACCAAAGCAGGTCGGATCGAAGCATTACGTATATGGATCGAAGGAGGTGAAGAAAAGGCGTCTGACAAAGAAGAAAACCGTTCCAAACCGACATAGTGGTATTTAGTACATTAGAAATGCCGAGTCATGTTTAAAATACTGAAATGTCTCTCAAAATTTGAAACTTACTTTTTAAATTTTTGCACATACTCTTGGAAATCTCAAAACTTTTATTATGACCTTTTTTATACGGCAAATTTAAATGAGGGGACTATACCTAAGGTCACTAGATCACGAAGTTAAGGAACTTCGTGATCTAGTGACCTTAACTATACCACGTTATTTTTTCTTTTATTTTTCTTGTGCAGCTGTTAAGCGTTCCTTGATAAAAAAAATCATATATTTATTTTAATGTCTTATTATTTTTTAAATTTTATGCAGATACGTAGGTATAAACCGATTTATTTGGAAGATATATTAAGTCCTCGAGTGGTGACGCGGTAAATTATCACAACTCAGGTGACGTCGCACAGTGATCTGGCGCTAGGACATAAGTGGTCAAATCCGATATCCTGATAACATCCTTAACCGATGCTAATTGAATCCTTAAATGACCCCAGGGATTCGACACATTAAAAGTTAAATCCCAAACTATTAATGATTTTTTTTTAGTTATAGAGATTTCATTTAGTATAAAATTCCCATAAGCCTAAAGTAAAAAAAATAAAGCAAATTAGAAGGCAAAAAATGTTCGTGGAACAAACTAAAGACATTTGCGTGTAGGGTAAGGATTGAGCGTCAAGGCAAGGGCGGATCCAGAGGTGCTTCTCGGCGGGGGGCACTTTAGGTGACATTCTCTGTTGGTAAAAAACGGTATATATTTTTTTAAGCAGCATTTTATTGAATTAGTCAGTGGTTGTAACTTCGATGATAACAACAATAGACACTTTCATGTGCCGCAGGCAAAAATTTTGAGTTTTTATTAGCAAAAACATTACTTTTTACTCATTTTTTGTATATTCAAAAAATTCTCGGGGGGGGCAAGTGCCCCTAGTGCCCTGGATCCGCCACTGTTGAGCGTTTAAGCAGTATCCAAAAAAATGGTATGAGCGTTTTAGGTTTTACGTTAAATTTTTTTACTGAAACGTTATTTAAAAATAGTTCCTGGTACTTTCATAGACTAGATCTTTTATATTCCACTTTGCTCCGGCTTGCTGGTATATAAATAACTATGATGTCCCAAGGCTTACTAAGTAAATCTATATTGTACATTTACCCGCCCTGACCCGCTCATGACGACAACAGAGATAAACTCTGTGTAAAGAATGTTGTCCGGTGCGTTATCATTGCCACCAAGCATTTCTTACGGGTTTTATTGGTGACATCATTATGACAGACACGAACAAATTTTGTCCGCTACGTCATATTAGTAATAAAAAACATGAATAAAAATTATATTTTCACCTCCAATTGTTTTAGCTTATACCTTAAGTTGCATAGTTATAGAAACCATCTTAAATTTAAAAATATAAACTCTTTAAAAATAATAACACTCATTAAAAATATTAACTTTAAAAATGTTATCAGCAGAATTTTTTATTTACAGTTAGTTCTTTCTATAAACAAAAAAAATTGTGTGTGCTTAAGACACACGGCAGAAGTGTAAACTTCAACACGGCCAAATTAATAATACTGGCCTTTATCTGCATCATCATATCGCTCGCTGAATGTTCCTCACAGTTAGTCGACTCGAGCCGACCTCACCCGAATGAACATTACATAGCCGAGCCTGACGGCTCAGTTCAATTCACTACCCACAAAAACTGCTAAACGCGTTACACTTCAAAAACTGAAATGAAATTTCATTGACATTGAAAATCTTTGGCGGTCGGAATATGTCATAACCCCTAGGTGTTTGCACTTGCGCAGTATAAATATTAAAAAATATAATAGTTATGCAAAAAGTTAGACTAAGAAAACAACTAGCGAAACCAAAAAATTTTTTTCTTTATTAATGACAAAATAACTTTTGACCACTTTCTCACCTAGCCAGATCACTGTGCGTCGGTCGGTCAGACTGAGATGCCTATACATACTTATAGATTCCAAGCGAGATTCCATGCAAGAACCATTAAAATCACAAATGTATGATATTTTATTATTTTAATAATCAAACAAACTGTCAATACAAATACAAAGCTTACAAAATCAAAATAGGAACCTACTTATATAAGCTTAAGCTAGAGTCATGAAATTCGGCACGCATATCGGCCTTCAAGTAGTGTTTCTTTAATTAGCTGTCATAAAAATTTACATGTATTTTACATTTAATTTTATAAGGATAATAGGGACTTATTGCAATAAAGCCAGGCAGTAATAATGGGACTAAATGATTGAGATTGGCTTGCAGCAGTGTTCTGTAACTTCTCCAAAGCGTTTGATTGCGTAGATTACAGAATAGTGCTGCAAAAACTAAACTGTTATGGATTTAGACATATAGAACAACATTGGTTTGAATCCTATCTTTCAGGAAGAACCCAAGCTGTAAGAGGCGAAAATTCTAGCCGATCAAAGATCCAGAATATAACCAGGGGCGTACCTCAAGGGTCAGTGCTTGGCCCCATGTTCTTTCGTTTATATATTGATGATTTAGCTTACTTGGACATAGGGGGAAAGTTTACCATTTTTGTGGATGATACCACCATTCTGTGGAAGGGCCCAAAAGCTTCAATTCAAAATATGATGCAAAATGATATTAAGAAAATCAAGGAATAGTGTGACTGCAATCTGCTCTGCTTTAACATAAGTAAAACTAATATATGTTATCTTTTCGTTTTTCTATTTCTGGGATAAGCTTGGGTAACCAGAATATTGATGTCAAACCATTTGTTAAGTTTTTGGGTATGATGGTGGATAAAAAATTAAATTTTTATGAACATGTCAACCTCCTAAGTTCAAAATTATCATCAGCGTCCTTTGCTATTGGTGTAGTTAGAAAGGAATTGAGTTTTGAGTCTGCCAGAATGGTGTATTTCTCTCTCTTTGAATCTCGCCTAAGATATGGTTTGGCTTTCTGGGGCCTGTGTTCTGCCACCGTTTTTGAATCAGTGTTTATTCTTCAAAAACGGGCCATAAGGGGGTTGTTTAATGCTGCGCCTCGCGAACACTGCAGACCCCTTTTCATTACTTCAAACATTTTAACATTGCCGTGTCTGTTTATACTGGAAACTGCTAGCCTGGTTCATAAAAAGAAACTCCAACAGGAGGACCAAATCAATTCAAGACATTATAATACTCGGCAATCTGAGAATACCACTACCGATATCAAAATTAACATTGACAAAACACTCATTTATCTATGAAAGCATTAAGATTTATAATCATTTGCCATTAGCTATTAGACAAATGCAAACTTTGAAATTATTTAAAAGGACAGTCCGTAATTGTTTAGAAAAAAAAATGTTTTATAGCTGTGATGAGTACTACTGGGAGAATTTAAATTTCATAATAAATTGACCTTTATATTATATTATATTATTTATTTACAGTCTATACGTTAAAAACTCCGCACCGTATACCTATTTAAAATTTGCTAATTTTCGGAATTTCAATCGCCAATATCTCGAAAACTAACAAAGAGAGAGCCATAGTATTACATATATCTGTAAAGCTAATTTTTTGCGGAACTTAAAAATATAAAATTATATAGGATGTTCCCTTTAAAAAAATTGATCTGATTGTCGCCCCCTGTATATTATAACCTATAAAAAAATACTAATGGTGGGTCTAAAGTGGCCATAATTTACCAAACCGAACAGTTTTTGTTTGAACTTTCTACTCCCAATAATAACCGAGTTATAGCGATCTTGCAATTATAAAAAATCACACTGTACAAACTTATTTTATAGGTGTGCTTTTGTTGTGGTTTGTTTCTTTTTTTGTGTTTTTTTTTTTACTTTTTATTGTTGTGGTCTTTGTTTTGCTTTGACTGTTATACATGTACCGGATATAACATTTTAAAATTTAGTATTAATAGAAATACCACTAAAATTGTAGTTATTAGGCATATAACAGATTTTACTTTTTATAATTTTTATACTTTTACTTTTAGACAAAAAGATATTTTTTTTGCTTTGTCAATAAGACTAGTTTCTTCCGACAATAAAGCTTGTTTGAAATTAAAATTGAAATAGTGACAGTTAATCTTTCAAAATTGACAGACCGAAGTCGAAGTTATAAATCCATTCGTTTATTTTCCTTTAATAATGGCTACACCACGGATCACCTAACAAACAGATAGGGAACTCAGGTGGTGGGGGGGTGCTACGCGCATCTTTCACGCAGCCTGCCATGTTGGGGTCAACCACTCCAGAGGCGCATTCTGTATTTCAATATTTTTTAAACTTTTAGTACTTTTAGTAGTATTGTTGAGCATTAGTGGTGGGTAGATGTAATTTTTGTGTTTGATATATGTAATTTTTAATTTTAAACAATGGGAATGGTTTGTGCCGTAAGAGACTGTAAATCCACGCGACGGTATACCCTTAATCGAGGTTATTTTCGATTTCCGCAGGATCTTATAAGGTAAGCTTATACATTATTTTATCTCTCAATTTTTTAAAAACTCTTGTCATCCTATACAGAGTGTTCAATAATTAAATGTCCTATGAGATGAATCTGTAAATGATTTAAGTACAAAGAGTTCTTAGGGACATATAGATCTGCAACCCCTTTGATTTTGTTTTTTTATTTTTTTTATGCTTTTGCAGGATTTGTTTTATTTATCTCAAATTTGAAAATGAGCCGCCATTAGAGCCTAAAAAACAACATATAAACTATGCTTTGTTTAGAAAGTTTTTGGTGTTTTGTATAAAACAGCGGCGTAAGCTCAGTTGTAGAAAAGGGAAGTTTGTAGATTGGTATATTGATCCTTAAATTAAGCACAGGTTCACAAATTAAAAGGTTCGGGAACAATTCGCCGTAGCTGATTCGCCGCGGCTGATTGTCCGCGGCCCGTTTTGCCGCGGGGAGAATTCGCTGCCAATCAAATTGCCACGGGGACAATTTGCCGCGGGAACAATTCGCTGCGAGATTTTTGTTTCATGATATTACCATTGTTTTATTCTCCATGACTTTATATAATATTTTTTTATAAAAATAATGTTTTAAAACTTTCCAACTAGGTATTTGGTGGTAACTATACAATTCAGCATTTTTTTAATTGGAAAAAATAAATAAAATGGCGAATGTAGAATGGCAGTTTTTGCCATTTATGAACCGATATGCATCAAACTAGAAACTTTAAGATCTTTCCGGGCGCTGATTATTATTTTTAACTTAAACTAAAAAAATCAAAATAGCAACCGACCTGAAACACCTTCAAGTTTCGAATTTGATGCATATCGGTTCATAAATGTAAAAATCCGCCATTTTGTATCGCCATCTTGATTTTTTTAAATTTAAGATAAAAATAATGATCAGCGACCCTAAAAACCTTATCAGTCCGTTCATAAATGGGAAAATCCGCCATTTTATTTATTTTCCTAAAAAAAAAATATTGAATGTATACTAACCGCCAAATATGTAGTTGGAAAGGTTTGAAAAAAGTTATAGTCAAACAAATATATATGAAGTCAAGCTAAATACAACTGTTGCAACAATTCCCAATGGTAATATCATAAAAAAAAAATCTTACGGTGAATTGTCTCCGCGGCGAATTGGACCGCAGTGAATTGGCCGCGGCGAATTGTCCCCTACCCATCTAAAGGGCCCTTAATAAAAACAGAAAATAGTCATTTTAGCACTAAATTTATTAAAATTTTAAAAAAAGATTTTTGGGTAATAGCTTTCAATATTTTTAGGTATTTTTAAATAAATTTAAAACTTAATTATTGCCGTTTTGGTAATGCACAATTCCAAAAAATTTTAATGGTCTGTTATAATTTTTAAGAAACAAAAAAAACATCGAAAAAAAAATGCTAAAAAAGTTTAACACCCTGTAAAAAAGTTTAACACCCTGTAAAAACAAAGAGGTCTAACACAGTGTAATGCGAAAAAAATCTTTGTTTTGACCATTTCCACAACCCCTTAAAGTTTCATGCATCATTTAAATTACACCCTATATATTAAACTATTATATAACATTTGGTCAAGAGTTTTTGACACAAATTTGTTATAATTTTTTATTATGCTACTATTTACACTTTTAAGAATACATTTAAAACAACTATTTTTGTTAAAAATTAGATTTTACTAAATTTTAAAATAATAGTTTACCGTGAAGCAATTTTGTGCTAATTGTAAAGAAAATTTGGTCACCCTGTATCTCCTTAAACTTTAAATTTTTCGAAAAAACTAATAAATAATATCTGATTCCAGTAAATTAAGAAATTACTCTACCATGTCAAACTTCTTATATTTAAAATTCGCAATTTTACTCCTCTTGAAACTTAATAAATGTTATCCCAATAAAACAAAAAAGCAATCAATTTTTTTATTTTTGTCTTTGGCTGTATGCTGGAAACGGCAACATGCTAACGTATTGTGGACGAAGAAGTGTGTGCTTCCCCTATCTCTCATTCAATAGAACACATTATTTCCATAGTCCCCCTGCAGAGGACAACATATAATTTTTTTACGCGGCCCAGACTCTAAAATTCATTTTAGCTCCTATTTTTAGCAGTACAAAACTATTTTAATGTTTTTATTGTTTCTGACAATAAAAATATTTTTTCGCATCAACAATCTGAAACATTCATATTTTATGATAAATTTATTTTAGTCCGGCTCTGAGTTTGATTCCCAATGCTCAGCCATCGTTGAATTCTCCGAGATCAAAGACCGCAAGCCGGCTTATTTATCTGTTTGTTAAGGTGATCCGTGGCTACACTATTAATTCCATCTCTTATAATATACCAAGGCCGAATTTTAAAAGAATACCGCCTGGCTTTATTGCAAAAAAAATAAAACAGATGATAAAATGTAGAGACTATTTTTAGGTTTGGTATACCAAGAAACTACCTGAATTTTTTTAGACACCCTTTTTTGAATTTATTTTTTGTTGTTATTGTAGGTTATAAGATGCTTTGTCTTGTGAATTCTTTGCCAATAAAGCACTTTTATTTGATTTGATTTAATTTAAAATCAGCAACAGGTTCTTTCTCTGTTATAAAACGTTGTTGTATGAACAACCTTTAAGCAAAATTTGGCAACAGTTGTGACACTGTTAAAGTGAGCTATTGTTTAACAGTCAGTGGCAGATCCAGAATTTCCAGGGGAGAGGGGCCAAAGTGGCAGCAAACATCGAAAATATTGTTGATTTTTGATCTGAGTTGTGAAAATTTAGCAAACATCGAAAATATTTTTGTTTTTGATCTGAGTTGTGAAAATTTAGTATAACTAAAGAATTTTTTTTTTAAATTTTGATGTGACAAATTTAAATAAGTGATGCTGCTAAACTAAAACATGAGTTATACAGGGTTTTACGAACATCGAAACAGAGGCGTTTTTGGGTATTTAGAGTGCCAATTTTAAGAAACGCACGGACACGTCGATTTTATTTGCAGGGGGACACTTTTTGCCTATCTTGAAATTTTCGTAGCACGAACACTCTTTACCCCTATACTTTGAATAGGGTAAGTGGGTCTAGTGATACCTTGTTTTGAAGGCCTTTTGAATGTCCTTACAACCGTGTAAACATTTCAAAAATCTATCCATTAATTTTTGAGATAATTGCCTTCAAACTTTCAAATTTAACATAGACTAATAAAATAAAAATTTAATTAGAATTTTATATTTTTGGATTTAATTTTTATTTTATCATTCCATGTTAAATTTGAAAATTTCAAAGCAAATATCTCAAAAACTAATCGATGGATTTTCAGAATTTTTACACGTTTGTAAATATATTCAAGAAAGCTTCAAAACAAGGTATCAGTAGACCCACTGTATCTATTTAGAGGTAAAGTATTACCCTTGAAGGGGTTCGTGCTATAAAAATTTCAAGATAGCCAAAAAGTGTCCCCCTCGCAAAGAAAATCGACGTGTGCGAGTGTTTCTCCAAATTCGCACTCTAAATACCCAAAAAGGGCTCTGTTTCGATGTTCGTGAAACACAGTGTATGTGTGGGAGGGTGGATCCGCCACTGTTAACAATATTTGGCTTAGCCTCTTCCTTACAACACATACTAACAAAGAATAATTAATTCTTACATAGCACTCATGTCACTTAAAATTTTTTGAGAGGTGTCCAAAAATTCACTACATCCCATAATGTCCACAATTTTTTCACAAAATACACATTTATTAATTGTTAGTCATATTAAAGTTGATTTCTTTTGTTTTATTCTACACAATGCGAGACAATATTTAATATTTAAATTACTGATGTATCTACCTTGATAAAAATGTGACAAAAGGCATGATTTTCACTACGTAAAATAGCTGCAGGGTGGGGGATTCCAAAAACTAACTGAATTTTTATGTAAACTTTAAACAAAATTCATTTTTTCCATATTATTCTTATCTATAAGTGGACAAGATTGTGTCATATAATTACAAATCAAATCTATACCTACCTAATTTGAAACAATGAAACATTGATTAAATAATCTTATATTATTTGTACATGGTGTTTCCGTATTTTAACCGAGATGTACTGCTAATGTAAATATTTTGAAAACGGCTGAACCAAATGTTAACATGACATATTTTTAAATTAAAAAAAATATCTATTCACAAAAAACACATTTGGTGATTGTTAGTCATATTAAAGTTGATTTCTTTTGTTTTATTCTAAACAATGCGAGACAATATTTAATATTTAAATTACTGATGTATCTACCTTGATAAAAATGTGACAAAAGGCATGATTTTTTACTACATAAAATAGCTGCAGGGTGGGGGATTCCAAAAACTAACTGAATTTTTATGTAAACTTTAAACAAAATCCATTTTTTCCATATTATTCCTATCTATAAGTGGACAAGATTGTGTCATTAATTACAATCAAATCTATACCTACCTAATTTGAAACAATGAAATAATCTGAAATGAAAACGGCTAAGCCAAATGTTAACATGACATATATTTTTCAATTAACTTCGCAAAGGTGTCACATTGACCAAGCAGTGTTCTGAAGAGTCCCATAAGGACGAAACAGTTAACTGTCAACACGTATTAGGTATCCATTAGATCTTGGACCCCCGTGAGGTTAGGTTTTCAAGCTACCCACGGAAAAATATGAGAGAAACAAAAACTCGAAACTTGTTTGATTTTTAAATTCACAGGTACTAAATTTCAGGTTTGTTAGTATAATTTGGCTTAAAAATTCCGCTGATTTGATGCTCACGTGTCTGATGGCGGATATAAACGCAATAAGCGTTGATCTGGCCTGAAAGGCAGAAGAGCTGTCGTAGGTCACGGATTAGTTTGTTTCTAAACCTTTTTTTTCTTGACCTAGAAATTTTATTTTTGCTAATTTGAATAAAATAATTACGATTCTGTGGGTATCAAACATTATTTATTTATAATATTCAAACAAAATGGCAGTAATAAAAAAAAATACTCATCAAAATCGAAAAAACATTTTTTCTAACTTGGGTTGGGTGAGATGTCCCTCATGGGGTGGTAGAGATGGCCTATACGTTTTAATATGTAAATAATATTTATTACTTTCTTTTTGTTATAACCCAACCACAAGGGTCGCAAAAATTGACAAATTTGCTACATCTGTCGTGGAACCATTGATGGTATCCCATAAGTGCGAGCTGCTGAATTAGTACCTAATTCGCCTTTCTAAACACACTGGATCGCTGCCATTAAATTTTCCTCTGTCCATTTGCCTCTTAAAGTTCAGATTCTTTTATAGAAAGAACGTATGATTCCTAAATAAAAATCAATTGAAAATTTATTGGCCATCTCTACAACTGGGGCCTCTCTACCGTTTAGTAATAAAATATGACCTATCGTGGAATTCACAAAAAACCAACGGAAACTATTTTTTTAGGTTAGGATATTATGCCGCATGTATTTAAGTCACCACTGGCCTAATTATGAATAAAATGCTTACATAGTAATGCCTCTACAAACTAGACACTATTGTGGTAAAAAAATATGCACCTACCTTAAAAAATATTATGAAATCTTGTCAAAACTAAGGAGTTTTTAAGCACAACAACACACTCTATGCACACAATATAAACAGCTTACTAGATAGCGACATTCTGCACCATCGTACAAATGTTTAATTTCGAATAAACATTGCTGGCCATCTCTACCAGCGGGTCATCTCTACCCACTTTTCTCTAGCTGTTTATTTTCGCCTGCTATTGTTCTGATTACTCTCATATCTCGGTAGATGGCGCTTCTTGCCAGAGTTTTCTCGCTATTTACATAGGATTAGAGACAAAACCGTCTATTTAACTTCGCAAGAGTGTCACATTGACCAAGCAGTGTTCTGAGGAGTCCCATAAAGAAGAAACAGTTAACTGTCAACACTTATTAGGTGTCCATTAGATCTTGCCCAACAAACATTTATAGTAGCGGCCACAAGTTCTAAAGGCTTTGCTACTTTCTTATAGTAGAAATGTGGTGATCCCAACCAAAATTTGTTACTTTTTAGTTCTGACTACTATTTAGTATCTGGAAATAGTAGATGTTTCGTAAAAACGACCCTCTAAACTACTTCTTAGGATTGTTTCTTGATAGTCGATTCTGATAGTCTTCTCTACCACAATAGGACGTTACTAAAGTTTTACTTTCTATATAGTCGTTATTTCGTAGTCGCCCTGACTTTTATATCCTACTTAATTACCACTAGAAAGTTAAGCTTCATTGGAGTCCCAAACAAGTGTATCCGACAACTACATTATAACTTTAATTTTTACCACAAAAGTTTGTGTCATCATGGTAACATCTGATGTAACAATGTAGACAAAATAACTATTTGCATCAACTTTAAAGCCGCAACTAGTTTGACTTTTTTTTAATGTCGATCTTTTAAAGTAAACTCTACTTCCTGTTTCTACTTTGAAAACGTAGCATTTTTGAAGGCGCATCTTGGTCGCGTTCATTCTTAACCCTACTTTTTGTGGCTCCTTCTATAATATGGGAATATTAGGAATAAATTTGCAAATATTTTTTTAACTACCTTGAGCAGACCATGTTTTCGACCTCATTGTTGGACTTTTGACCATTTTGCAAAACAATCAAAATGCAAAATATTGATCCAAAGTATATCGAGTACGCACACGGATTTTAAGAAATCCCTAGTCCATGCTTAACCTCCATCCTTAATCTTTTATGCTACTTGTTGTTGGTATTCTATTCTTGTATTGTCTTTACGGTCGTGTGGCTTGTGCTGTGGCGCTCTTGTGCCGCCACTCTCTTGTGCCGCCACCCTCTTGTGCTGACGTGTCGTGTTTTACTGCGATTCATTTTATGTGTTGAGCTGGACTTTAACTTTATATATCCCTCTTCCAAAACAAAATATTTTATTTTTAGTTTATTGCTATAATGATAATGATAAAGTAAAATACAAACAAATAGGAACAAAATAGTAACAAAATGAGGAACATTAAAAAGAAACCTTAAAACTAATCGGTTAATAAATTGGTAAAAAAAATTTTTCAAGTCACAAGCTTTTATAAAATGCAGTAAAAATTTAAAAATACTTTTCTAACATTCTAATATTATCATAATAATAAAAGCGATGGCCGACTGATGGAAATCTTGACGATGCCGATGTTAGCACGATAAGATATCCGTATCAATTAAATATCACTATTTGGAAGAATCAATCTAGCAGAAAAATGCAGAGGTACCAAACCCACCCAACCCGACCCAAGATACCCCAGCATTTCTCTGACATAGGTATGGCAATGGCATAACATTGCGGCACATCAAACATATCTTTGATGACCTGCTATGGTGAATATTCTTAAAGTGTTTAGATCACAACTTTAGATTAACTTATGCTTTGATTTGCGGCCATCGCTTTTATTATTATGATAATATTAGAATGTTAGAAAATTATTATTTAATTTTTAGTGCATTTTATAAAAGCTTGTGACTTAAAAAATTTTTTTTACCAATTTATTTTCTACTTTTTAGTCTCAGCTATCTACTCTATTAAATGAAAATATTTGTTCAATAACAGAACAGAAGAGTTTATTCTAAATTATAATGAAATCGCTGATCGTGAGTTGTTTGAAAACTCATTTTTCGATTGGGGGAAGGAGAGGGTGGGGGTAGAGGTGGAAATATATTTTTTGTTTGGGCTGTATTGCCATTGGACCTTTATGCATATACCAAAATTTTATAAAAGTCATTTGAAGTGAAGTGTGTCAAAAACGCATTTTTTATGGAAGGGGGTGGGGGGTAGAGGTGGGAAGACATTTTTTCATTATTGCTGTATTGTCATGGGACCACTATATGTATACCAAATTTCATCCAAATCGGATAATGGGAAGTGTGTCAAAAACGCATTTTGCTATACATGGGGGTGGGGGTAGGAGTGGTAGGATTTTTTTTCAATGTTGTATTGTCATCTGACCACTATATGTATACCAAATTTCATCCAAATCGGATAATGGGAAAGGTGTCAAAAATGCATTTTCTAAGGAAGGGGGTGGGGGTAGGGGCAGGAGGATATTTTTTCATTATTGTTGTATTGTCATCGGACCACTGTGTGAATACCAAATTTCTACCAAATCGGATAATGGTAAGTGTGTCAAAAACTCATTTTTCTATGAAAGGGGTGGGAGGATATTTTTTCTTAATATTGTATTGTCATCGGATCACTATATGTATACTAAATTTCATTCAAATCGGATAACGGGATGTGTGTCAAAAACAAATTTTTCTATGGAAGGGGGTGGGGGAGGGGTGGGAGGATATTTTTTTCTTAATGTTGTATTGTCATGGAACCACTATGTGTGTACCAAATTTCATCCAAATCGGATAATGGGAACTGTGTCAAAAACGCTTCACAAGATTTGATAGTTAGTTAGTTAGACAGAACATCTCAAGTTAAATAAAAGCTTGTAAAAAATTTATGAAACGATGTCGCAACATCACTTTCCCCACTATATGTAACGCTTCGGCTATCATTTACCCCCTTATGAAGGGTATCTAATTTATGCACGGCCCCTAAAATAAACCTGTTTGAACTTTATCTAGGAACTTTTGCAATTTGCGGTAACCTTGCGGCTAATAAAAAAACAAGTTACATGCGGATTTCTAAGCGATCTAACAAGTGGTTTTTTTTACTTACAGGGCTTATAGTAATAAAAACTACTAAATATTGAGAAGGCGAAAATATTTAAAAACAATAAAAAATACTACATACGAATCGTGAGAGCAGTGCGTAAATAAAAAAGTAACAATAAGTTGATTTCATTGATGTGACTACGTTCTTTTAGTTCCTCGACCAACACTTCCTAGAAATTCTAGAACAGGGATCATGCTCTCGACTGCAACATACATTTTTAAAAAACACTTTTTATTGGCACTTCATTTATTGTTATAATGGAATTTAATTTATCTTGTTTTTGTTTTAAAACCTACCACAAATTCACGCTCGTACATAACCGGTAAGCAGTGGTGCTGTTGTTGGCAGAAACGGCAAATGACAAGTGGCGACACCCCAATAACTTGAGGGTAGTAGTTTTACTTATCGCGTGGTTCCTATCACTCTAATACGTTGCCGCAACGAATGAGTAGAAATTCGAGTGTGTTATCTAGAACTAAAAGGGAATGCCGACATAAAAGTCGTACGTGACACGTTGCCGTAACTTAGGCTCACTTTCAAGTAACCCTTTCGACTATCAGGGAATATAGTTTGGGACGCCATGTTTTTTTCTAAAAAAAGAAAATTTAATATTTTTATTGTCGTTTTATGAGCTCATATTAAAGAGCTATACTATTTTATAAAGAAATTAGTTGAAGCTTACCAAAAATGCTCTTTTTAAGCACCATTTGTTGCAGTTAAGTGTCGATTATGAAAACATAACCTCCAAAATCACAACACAAAAATTCCATCAGCTACCAGAAAACGACTCAATTTTACGGGCGCACCGGTTTTTTGCAATATATATATAATGCATGTTATACAAAAAACTTTGCGTCGCACTCGAATTTTGATCCTCTGCTCGTAAATTCTCATACTTTTGGATAACATATAGTACATATTATAGCCATAACCAAACAAAAAACTTAGCGAGTCTGTTTACTGTTGTGTCCACCATGTTGTGTAACAATTCTACCAAAAAGAAACGATTATATTATTTGCAACTACATCGCTACTTTTACAGCCTCTTCGACGTAGTAGATACCTGGCTACGACGTAGTAGAGTAGTTGTTACTACAGTGACTTTAAACACTTGGCCAAGTAGTTATAACCAGAAATTGGTTCCCCACTTAGGGAATTAACACGTCGCTGTATGGTATACTGAGACGTAGCGGGAGTACGTTGCGGTTACTTTTAAGAAATTCTTTCTAGTTGCGGTTTCGTCGTTACAACTGTAAATGTTTGTTGGATGGACCCTCGTGAGGTTAAGCTTTCAAGCTCACGGAAAAATATGAGAGAAACAAAAACTCCTTTTTACCCGATTAGCCACGAAACTTGTTTGATTTTTAAATTCACGGGTACTAAACTTCACGTTTAATAATGCGTTTTATTTGGAGCAGAGCTCAAGCAATCTGGAAGAAGAAATTCAATAGCTCCATTTGCGGATCCACAAAGGAGACAAGGGGGTTTGCCCCCCTCCATGACATAAAGCTTGTATTTTTTAGTTCTAGTAAAAAAAAAGCTAGATAAATCGAAATTTATTATAAAATTCTTATTTTTTTAATTTCCACAAAAATTACTTTACTTCCCAAAAATGTTCACCTGAGGCGAATTTTATTTTCATGTATGACTTGACTTTTTAGAGTCCACATTTATTTCTTACACTAGTTTTGGTTTTTGCTGCCTCCTTGGCGCCTTCCACTCCCCCCCGAACATCCTGGATGCGTCTCTGCCTAGCTATGGCTTATATTTTACTAACAACATCGGTACTAAAGTTTATAATTTTGCAGTTTGCAAGGTATGATTTTTGCCATTTAAGGAGTCCACTGTGGGCTGTATAATAGGAAACGCATTAACGTAAATATTAACCGGACGTTAAAGCTGATCACACATAAACTTGCATAGGCCGCAGAACGTGTAGCATAAAGTTTTCAACCAATCAGCGGTCGAATAGCCGAGGCCATATTGGATTTGCATATGAAAAGTCTGTAGCTGATTGGTCGGAGCTTATGCCATGCGTTATACAGCTTTGTGTGTGATGGCAGTGGCGGGGCGCGGTAAAAAGCTTATAGGATGCAATTTTTTTTTTGAGTGCCATGCTATTTTTTGGGCCTTCGAGTGGGCCGTTATATAATATAATTTAGAGCAAATAATTAAAAAAATTAGATATTTAGTTAGATATTAGTTACCTACCTATTATTGTTTTTATAAATAAATAATAAATGTATCATACCTAGTTTATTTTCTCTTCTAATGGCAAAGATGAAAATTTAATTGTCTTTAAATACTGCGCGCTAATGCTATCCGAATTAGAAACTTCCGCCATTGTCGTCGAATCGTCGAAATCAAAACAAATTGCCCGCGCCCCACCGATAATGCCCAGTTGTCTAAGCGCACTAATTAAAAGTGAACGTGAGCTGCTCTAACATGCAACGCGCACCGTGGACGCGGAGGGCATGACGTTGGTGCCGGCGGCATCAAGGCAATTTTTGTATAAGAGCAGTACCGAAGGAAGGTTCAGATTCTATGTACTGTAAAATTCTATTGGGACATGTCGTCCTCTCTTTCTATATTTCGTAATTCGAATGCAACATAATATCTACGGTGCATAGAATTTGGTTCCAGTAAATAAAAGTAAAGAATTAGATTCGAACCAACTATATAGCGCATCCGCCATTCAACTATATAGCGCATCCGCCATTAAAGAATGATCAAATTTTAATATTTTTTTAAAGTAGAATTTGGGAGTGCACGTACACATGTGCACTTATGGAGAAACCGCAACTGCGTGATGTGCTTAATGAGGAAACGGAAAAATGCTTACCTTAATACAGCGGCATTGTTCATAAGAGATTCGTGGTCTTTGTGAGATTGCGGCGGGTAACAAACAGAGCTGGTTCGAACATTGTACGCTACAGAGGAGCATTCATGGGTATCTGGTTGAGGCTCGATTGATATTTGGACGTTGTTTTTGAGCTCTGCCTCCATTTTTCTAGCCAATAAGAGATTCTTCCTAATTCGACATTTATTTTAATATCTTGTTAGTGAGTATTCTTGACCTGCAACAAAAGAAAATATATCATAGGAAAAGGTTTTTAAGGGTTTAAGTGCGTTTTGATGATATCAATAGTACCTAGGTAGTAGATTAGAGCGGGCTGGTCGTCATACTTTATAATATTTAAATTTTTAATAGCCATAAACTTGTTGAAGAAAAACCAATTTAATTATTAACTCCGAGCCAGGGATGGTAGTCACAGTACTTGGGGTAGGTAGTCACATATCATTCTTAAAAGAGGAATATAAACAGGAAACCTGATTGGAATCAATTGTTCTATGGATTAGAGAAACTACTAGAAAATCTCACATACATTATGAATCAATGCATAAACGCATATCCAGTACCTGATGATTGGAAAATTCCATTCTTATCCCTAATACATAAAAAAGTAGACAAGCTGGATTGCAACAATTATAGAAGAATTTCAGTAAGTAATACTCTAAGTAGATTGTACGGTAGGATGCTTAGAGATCTAACAGAGAATGATTTTCATGAACAAGAGTAGAAGAGCAAAGTGAGTTACGGGTAGGCAGATCTTGTAGTGATAATGTTTTTTGTCTTAAACAAGTAATTGAAAAAAGTTGTGCCAGATAAGCATATGATACCGTTTCAGTAGAAAAATTTTGGACGGTGTTAGAGCGAACCAATATCAATCATACATACATAAAAGCGAGAAAAGAACTATAGAAAGGGTCAACATTAAAATTGGAAATCGAATAAAAGAATTCCTGGACATGGAACTTGTATCTCTCTAACACCTTTCAAAATATATATCGCAGTCGCTCTAAAAAATTGGAATCGTAAAGTACACGGCATGAGAATACAACTTCAAGACCGATTCTCATATACACACTACAGTTTGCTGACGACCAAGTAATTGTAGCTAATAATAAAGATGAGATGGAGTATATGATGAGAAAGTTAACGGAAGAATATCAAAAGTGTGGGTTAACAGTGAACGTGGACAAGACACAGTACTTATGCATTGGAAACGAATCAAGTGAGTTGAGAACTAGACAATGAACAAACAATATCTCCATGCAATGAGTATGTATACTTGGGTGTCACATCGGATAACACAGGAACAGACTGTAAAGAACTGGAAAAAATAATAGGTAAAGCACAAAAACCTTAACAGTATTTTATGGAGCAGAGAGATAAAAGAGAATGTAAAATTCAACATATTTGAAACAATGGCAAAACATAGCATAAAAATACAAAACAAAATTCTATTCGCTAAATCCAATCAGAACGATAAACACTGTTTCCCTTCACTCAGTTACTTTCTAAGCCCCTACCCCACACCCCATTTGCCCCTTGGCAGGGGAAGTAGTAAATTCAATAATTAAAACATATATTTTTTTTAATTTGCTTTCAGCCCAAAATTAGCAGGTTTAGGGGGGTCTACCCGCTTTGGGTTTTTGGGATATTTAGGGCTTTATAACCAGCAAAGCGAAGGATTTTGGCTTAAAATATGTGTGGATATGTCCAAAATGCTAATAGTCCGGAGCCTAAGCCACTTTTGTCTGCATTTTTGCGTACCGTAATGAAACTTGGCACGATTATAATACAAGACTATGGTATTATTTTACGAAGTGGTGCTCATCCCGAACCCAGTGCAGAGAAAAGATACAATGTTTTATTTTTAATTGCATCTATCTCATTAAAATTCTGTATAAAATTTGAATGTAAAGTTAGAACAATAAAACTTCGCACCAATTATAAGGACATATACGTTTTAATTTTAAGCGATAAAAAAATTATATTGTTTCATTTTCTTCCAAGAAATAAAAAATAAACAAAATTTTTTTGCAAAATTTATGGTGTGGGTGTTGAGTAGAAAAAAAAATTCCAGGCGGTTAGTTATGCAAGATAACTTGCTAAAATTTACTGTGAGCATTAACAAATTGTTTAACTTTAAAACAAGTTGTGCTGAACTGGTGTGACTTATACAGGGTCGGAGTACAGGGGGGTTTTAATTAATAATTGTAAATTGAAAAAATCTAAAAAGATAGAAAGGTATGTGAATTTCTTAGACGTAACGATATTTTCAAAAAATATATACGAAATCAAAGATACTTAGCTTTTATTTATATTTTGCGAAAATAAAATGAAAATTTTGTTGAACTGTTAAAAATACAGGCTGTTTTTAAAAATAAGTTACATTTCTATGATCAATTTAAGTTGTTTATTTTATGACGACGTTACAAATCACTATGGAAAACTCAAAGTTAGTACGTTACAACAATACTAGTACAGCTTTTATTTTCTTTTGTATAGAGTGTTAAAAGTGTTAAAAAGTAACTAGACAATAAAGTTTTTCCTAATTTTTTATTTTAGTGCTGAAAATTTAAATAACTCTAGATATGTCAAATAAACATCTCATTGCAATCACTATATTCTCCTTTATAAACCATTTATCGTACTCTATTTTTGTGATAAACGCTACATCATTACCTTTTTCTGAATGTATATACTGGGCGACAACAACTTTGCTGTCATATTTACTGTTTTTTACATTATTTATTTTAGATACTGCGTTAATAAGAATTTTGCAATGAAACTTGGCACAATTTGTCGGCTTATTACAGGCTATAACACAAATATTAACGTTTGTGTAATTTTTTAATATGCTAAAAGATACAAGGTGATATTAAAAAATCATGTAAAAAGTAGTAGTCTCAAATTTTGGGTCATACCGGTTATGCAGTTTAAGATACTTTCTAAATTTTACAACTTTTTAAAACTAAAAGAACGCCTTTCTCACATGGTGTACACTGTTTAATTTAGCTTTGTAATTGTAAGAAAATAAAGGGTGTTTCTTTTGTCAATATATAATTTTTTTTAATACGTAAAACATTATTTCCAGCACTTATAAAATTAGAAAATATACAGTAGAGAGTTAAACTGTTAATCACCTATGTAGCTGTTAGTTAGAGACTTTAAAACATACTGGGTATCCGAATTAAATTCGGTAACATAGTTAATTTTGTTATTATCAAAAAGGTCGGTCAACTTATTAGGCATTTTTTCCACACTAAATTGATGAAACAAGAATAAAATTAAACGACGCGTAGTTGAGTTATAGTAAAAAAAATATTTTCATAAGGATACACATAGTATACAGTACCAGCAATCGAAATTATTTTTTAAATATAAATAAAAGCTGTCATAACTTTTTCTTTTTAAGTAAATAGTTATTAATGAAAAATACAGTAACTTGAATTTAATTATTACTTCTGACAACCAATCTCAAACAGGATGCAATTATGTAATTTTATTAAGTGTATGCTTTGGTGCCCAAGAAATGGCAGATTATGTTAAAAATTCAAAATTCTAGATACTTGATTCCACTTTTACTTAAGTTATCAATTTTATTAAAGCATGGTCAGGTATTTTTAATAATCCCTGGCGTAAAACCCGAGAATAGTTGGTGGCTCTTCTCGGGTAAAACCAGATTAAGTCAGTTTTGACATATCATGTCAACAGTTTGACGTATTGACTCAATTAATATTTATTTTGGTTTAGAATACTAAATTACCTAGAAATCGATACCCTACACGACCACTTTAGACGGAAAAAAATTTAAACATTTTATCCTCCTACCATTTGCTCCCTCTCCCCTAAAAAAAACCCTTATTTCTAAAGTCTAATTTTAATAGATTTTTTTTTAAGTTTATAAGCAACATAGCTATAACCTTAAAGAAACAAAAAGTGTACGCGAAACTAGTTTTATATTTAATTTATCATTTTTCCTTTCCCATCTCAAGTACGCCCCTGTATCTTGGCCCTGCACTGGGTTCCATCGGAGCACCACTTCTAGAATGGCATACCGTTCCTAGGTGTATGCTACTTCTGTGCCAAATTTCGTCACGGTACGCGAAAATGCAGACAAGCCCCTAAATTTCCGGCTTAGGCCCCGAACTATAAGGAATAAGTACAAAAATTCAGCCAGCACCTTTTTTAGGTTTTTTTTCTTATTTGTGGGCAATAATAAAATAGATTTAATTTAATTTAATTCTTTTCAAACCAATTTATTATTAGAATCACGTATAAAACAGCCTTTCAATTATTATAAAAATGAGTTTATTATTGTTAAACATAAATTTTAATAATCATAAACTGTATAAAAACTTAAATATAAGAAAAATGTTATAAAACTGCAGCTTTTACATGTGTTCACATTTCTGAACGCGAGCGTGTGATAAAAATAGGATTCTGCTCCCCAGGAATTTACTTCGTTTACGCTGTTACGTTGCTCTACACTAAGAAAAAAATCTATTTGAAAATATAATAAAAAACTATTTAAACCAAGAGCAATATCTGCAGGAAATAGAACACAGATGAGGTAAACATTTGGAATTTCGATCCACCTAGAATATTTATTATCCACCTAGAATATTTATTATAAAAATACCTATAGTTGATGTTGTATTAAAGTGGCACCGCGTCATCAAAACCGTGATGGGCGGGAAGGGAGTAGAGGGGTACATACAATGGCCCGCACGCATATTTGTAAACGACGTCCATGATTGCGATTCGGTTGTAGCCCGAACGCTGCCGTAACCTAGTCAATGAAGCCCTATTTTACATTGAAACGGTTCGGTTACGTTGGCGATCGATTGACAACGGTTAGGTTTCACATTCTCTAGGATCCCGGGAAAGAGGTCAGGAGAGTATGTTTTAAAAAAATATATGTATGTTAGTAATTTACGAATTCTTTCTTAAGAAAGATTCTTCCAGACTGATTTTTAGCGAACATTTTTGCGATCACGGGTGTTAGTTACCCAAGCGATTTACCATATCGTCTGCTATTTACCCGAGATGTTCGGGCGAAAGCCGACTAGCGATCCTGGGTGTTGTATACAAATATGCGGCCCGCACTTCCTGTAATTTTTTTATTGGTATTGATTCTCAAAACGAGGCACTGCACTAATTAGTCATTAGCTTACTATTTTACTTGCTTTTTATTTATGTCTTCTTCTAAACGATTTTATTAGAACGGAACATATATACTCTTGTCTGGTTGTTACGAACATATTGATTTTGCCGGGCTATGACGTTTTCTATTTGTTGTTGTTTTGACTGTTTTAATACAAAACAAATTACCGTTTTTGCAACTAAGTCAATATTTGCGCACATTTTAATATAATTTTGGTACGCTTTTATGTTTCAGATCTTTATTTATTAGGTAAGTACCTATTTTATATCTCCTTTAAAAGGTCTCGGTGTTTTATTATAGACATATAAAGCGGCATACTGCAGGTACAAAGTGAAACAACAATTTTTTGGGGCTTCTTTACATAGATTTTGCCGCAAAACTTGGTTTACCATAGCTATGACTGACGCGGTGCCACTTATATACATACTCAACTATAGAATATTTATTATAAATATACTGGAATAAGTAGAAAAAACAGTTAAAATAAATATTTTATGTATTAAAAAAATTATTTGTTAGAAACACTTATAAAACATCCTTTGAATTGTATACATATAAAAATTAGTTTATTTTTGTTAAATACATATTTGAATGATCATGAACTGTATAAAAATCTTAAATATAAGAAAAATGTTATAAAACTGCAACTTTTTCATGTGTTTACATTTCTGAAAGTGTGCGTGTAATAATAGTATATTTCTTAACAAGTGCGGAAAGTGTCACTTTTCCGCTACTCGTCGTTCGGCCAACAATCAAGTACGAAAAAGATACTCTCCGCAATAGTTAAGAACACATTTTTTTTTCGAGCGTGCGAAATGCATAAAGATATTAAAATTATAAGAAACATAGATTGAGGTTTAAATAAATTAAAACACACACCACATCAAATATCTCACGCGCATATAGCAATTAAACCTGGACATGGGCGGTTTTCGACTACTATTTGAAAGGTAGGCTGTCAAAGACACCTAAAAACACAAACATTTATGTACGGATTCTAAAGTTTTTAGAAGCGTGCGAAAAAGTAGTGCAGGAAAGTACTTTTCCGCACTGGGTGCACGCTCGTAGAAAAAAATTGTATTCTGCTCCCCAGGAATTTTCTTCGTTCACGCTGTTACGTTGCTCTACACTAAGAAAAAAATATATTTGGAATTAAAATAAAAAACTATTTAAACCAAGATCTGCATAAAATAGAAGACAGATACAGTAAGAGAGGAGAGAGTAGAGGAGGGTATGCCCTTTTTCCCCCAGAACTTTTTTACAATAAGACAATTGCAGACGCGTGTCGATTTAAGGGAAATACTCTCGTAAGTATCTAGAGAGTAACTGTATATTACTCTCCATAATGTGCTCTTTTGCTGCAGCTCTTGAGTATTTCTCTGTGACACCAAGCTCCACGACCTTGGAAACACACTTCCAAAAATCTGTTTAAAATACTATTCCCGCATGTGGGACATATCAGTTATTGAACTGATGAACAGATACTGCACTTATATTGTTGCCTCTGGCGCCATCTTCTACAATTCACTTAAAGTTTAAAAAGAAGTAGGTTTAACGTTAAATCCAGGATGTTAAAACATTTGTTTTAGGACGCTTTATAATATCATATATTAAATTTAAGTGCGAAACCTATTAAAAACAAATAGATTTTTAATTAAAAATTAAAAATATATCTTCAATTAAAACTAAATAATTTTTTTTTGCCATATGTGTGGCTTCGGTGTTCAGTGGTAGAATATTTGCCTAGATAGCAAGAGGTCCCGGGTTCGATCCCCGGCCGAAGCAGAAAACTTTTTTCTTATTTTTCTTTTTTTAATTTCATTTGTTGTTTATATAAATGTGTACCTATTATATAACATAATATATGACATCTTAGATGTGAGAAAATCGGCGTGCTTATTAATTTGATACTACAGAGAAACGTTTATCTGAGCCTAAAGGCGGTTTAAAATAAGTGTTCTTACAAGTACATTTTTAAACTGTCCTTATATAAAAGAACTTTAATAGGCCTCTATAAACAAAGTGTTAAACATTAATAATCATAACTCAATTTGGCCTGAAATATCTGACAGAAATAAGTGTTGAGTTATGTTTATTTAGACATGGGCGCACCAAGGGGAGGGTCTCGAGCCAGGGCTCCCTAAAGCTAAATTTTTTTTAGATAATTAAGTACTTATTGCAATAAAGCCAGGCACTAATTGTGCACTATTCGACAGCTTCCCATTATAAGAACAGCTGTCTTCTTTCAAAATTAGACCTTTCTGTATTATAAGAGCCGGAATTAATAGCGCCGCCATTATTAATGGAAAATAAACTACTGGATTTATAAATTCGACTTTGGTATGTCAATTTTGAAAGATCAACTGTCAGTTTTCAATGGAAAACTGTTAGAATAGTGCCCGGAACTATTATTGCCTGGTTTTATTTGCAATAAGTCCCCAATTTTAAAAAAACTTTCTGAATTAGTTGGTTAGTTGCGAGATACGCGGCAACGTTGTGCACTGGAGTTGCACGGCGTGATTCCAAACCTTGCACTCACAAACTGCTTCGAGCGTTCAAGAATACGACATTTTCAATCCCGGGATCACTCCCTTCACAAACTTTAAAGAATACGGTTCCAGGTGGCAAGGAAACACCCAGAATCCCACACCTCTATGGTCTTCCTCACGAAATCTGGGGGATGCAAAAATTCGCTTATGAAACATTAAAATGAAACAAGACAAAACCAGTAAAACTAAAGATGGAAACATATAATATTAGGTCTACGAACACCGACGAAAAAATAAATCAGCTGCAGAAAGAGCTAAAGGCCCATCCTTAAATTATGTAACGCAAAAACCACTACCCAACTCTTTTTAACTCATTGAAAGTTCCATAAGGTTCTATCGCTAAATGCGTTACGTACATGGGCGTAGTCAGGGTGGGGCAGAGTGGGGCGCTTGCCCCACCCTAGCTTGTCACCTGCCCCATCTTGGCTTTAGCTCATTTAGTAAGACGTTTCCTCGCAATATAATATTAAATTAAGTTTAGGTTATTTGATTGTACATTTTTTTGCTTTTTTGCCCCACACTGAGCGGGACCCTGACTACGCCCATGGTTACGTAATTTAAGAATGAGTCCTAACAGAAATAAAATGAGATAATAGGGACTTATTGGAATAAAACCTGACTTTATTTTAGAGTCGACTTTATTCTGACACATCTACACAGAAAACTAACAGCTGACCTCTCAAAATTGACGTACCTAAGCCAAATTTAATAATGAAGACCCTAACTTTCATTTAATAAATACCGACACTAATAAATCCGGTTTTTAAATACACAAAGGCCGATTTTTTAAAGAGAGCAGCTGCTTTTTATATGCAAATCTGTCACCATAGGGGATTTTAAAAATAAGGGCAGGTTTTATTCCAATAAGTGTCTATTGTAGGCTGGTCAGAAACCCGTCGAAAATCAGAAAATCGAATAAAACTGAACTTCGGTAATTTACTATACCATTTAAGTTTATTCTATTCTATACTATTCCACAGCAAAGCCAATTACAGAATAGAAAGTAGAAGAACTACAAAATTTAAATAGATATTAAAAAAGAGCTAAGCTCAAAAACATATCGAATTATAATCAAAATTAATTAGAAAAACAAAATGGTAGTAATAGAATACTTAAATCCAAATATTGTAAAAAAAAATCTAATTAGGATTATATTTTTAAAAGTCTCTAAAAACCCTTTTTTATAGTCTAAGCTAAAAACACATTTTCTTAATTTGAGCTACAGTGCAGTTAAATATATAGTTTGCCGACAAATTTATTGCAATTATTACACATATTATGCAACGGTGAATATTTGTTAACATTAAGTCTTGGTGTGGGTAAGTAGAAGCTAGGTGGATTACGAGAATGTAGCCTAGGAACCAGGAATAATATTTGCTCTAAAAATTGTGGACAATCAATTTTACCCCCCAAAACTTTGGACATAAAAATCATGTGAGATTTGGTTCTTCTATCTTGAAGAGATTCCACTTTATGCCTTACTAACAGCTCATTATGGAGAAATCCGATTTGAGGATAAACACCATCAAGTCTGAATGAAAGATATTTAAGAAACCTTCGTTGTACTGATTCAAGACGTTCAATATGGACACCATAATGAGGATTCCAGATTCCAAAAGCAAAGAACAACATTTTAATAAGGTCAGTGTTAGTGTTAGTCAGTGTTAGTAAGTTAACGAAGAAAACAGCAAGTTCGGAGTAGGAATCAATATATAAAGCCATAAGTAAACACTTCCATCCTATTAAAAGAATCTCAGATAGCGTTGCCTATCACTTAAAGTTATCCAAGTATACGCCTTTCACTTCTATGGAAGAAAACAAAACCAATCTTAAACAAGTAATGAGAGATATCAATGCCAAATAAGGTAAGAAAATAAACATAGAGAAAACTAAAATAGGGAATTTTGGATATGGCGAAAGGAATGACAGGGGTTTAACCTTAATGAATTATTTAAAGGAAAGATACCTGTATGCAATGAATTCATTCTATAGGAAGAAATCGCAACGAAAGTGAATATGGCTCAGCCCTAATGGAATAACGAAAAACGAAATTGATTACATACTTACTACTGGGAAAAACATCGAGAGATGTAACAGTCGTAAACAGCTTTACAACTGGCCGGTCGAAACAAAAATCTGCATTGATAGCAATTTCGAAATGAAAAAAATAATAATAATAACAATGAACAACTTGACATGAATAAACTTACACAAAATAAAGCTATATACAAAGAAATTCTAAAGGAACAGCTATCCAACACTGACAAGAACTGTCACCGAAGTAGGAAAATCTAGCCGACACACGTGTTTAAAATAAATAAAGACAATGGAAGTCCGAAATTTAATTTCTACTCAATCATTGTCTACAAGTTTTAAACAAAGGACATATATGTAACTTATTTAAATAAAAAAATCCGAAGCAACAAAGAATTTGCAAACCTTTAATTTTATCTATAAAAAACAACATTGCCTCTGTAATCTTTTTTTGTACACGCAATTGTTTTTAACTAGAATAGTTTTTAATAAGGACATCAACGAAACAACCTTGGTTGTCCGGTGCAAACGTACCTAAATTTTAGATTATAACAAAAAAAAATTGTAAAACTAGAATTCCTAGTTAAAACAACGTAAATTGTGTCATGTTTGGCTGAATATAAGTACATTATTTGTAATTTTGTTGCAATTATTATTTTAATTGATGACCAATGGCGCACCCATTGGGGGATCGCCCCCCTCTCAAGCCTAAGGATTTTTTTGATATTTTTCACATATTTTAGAATAAAAAAATAAAGTAGCCTAAAATAGGACACAATGGGGTCTGGGGTTTCCCCAATTTATATTCATGGGTGCGCCACTGGTTGTAATAACGTTTGTTTTTATTGCAAAATACGAACAACTACCGAGCATCATTAAACAAAGTGTATTTTCAAATCAAAACAGCGTTTAGTAAATGTACAGAGTGATTTACATATTATACATATACAGAATTATACCAAACGAAAAGGGAACCATCGCAAGAGACCATAAAGAAACTCCAAACAGAAATAAAGAATATAAATTCAGATCAAGAACCTGAAATAAGTCAAGCGGAAATAAAAAGAGAATTAAAGAAAACCAAAAATAACAAATTACCTGAAAAAGACGGATTAAGGGCAGAAATGTTAAAGTACGGTGGATTTGTAAAGCTCTAGTTAATACCCTTAATATTCTCCTGAATAAAATACTAAAAGAAACAGCTAGAAAGAACCCATAACCATTATTTTACACAAGAAAAACATAATGTGACCGATGTCAATCAAAAGAACAAGCAGGCTTCAGAAAAGATTTCGGTACAGGTGACCCCTATTAACCATTAAAATCCTAATAGAACGAGCCAATGAATATAACATTCCACTATTTATTGCATCTATAAACTTTGAAAAAGCTTTCGATAGCATTGAGCACTGGGCAGTAAACTCATCTACACAGAGTTAATAGCCAATATATATAGCGAAGCAACAACTTCAATCAAAATCCACGAATGCCAATCCGCATAAGAAGAAATGTCAGAAAGGGTGATACAATATCCCCTAGACTATTTAACCAGGCCCTAGAAGATGTTTTTAAAAATTTAGATTGGAAAGAAGCAGGCATCAAAGTAAGCGGATAATACTTGAACCACCAGATATGCTGATGATATCGCCTTAGTAACAAATAAGAAAGAAGAATTGATAAAAATGCTGAAAGAATAGGATACAGCAGTGAAAAATATAGGCTTGAGTATGAACTACACTAAAACTAAAATCATAATAAACACAGATGAAGCTATCACGATCAGAATAAACCAAGAAAAAATAGAACAAGTAGAGGAATATATCGTCGGTATACTAGCAAAATCCACTAAGTCAAAAAAGTAAGCTGGCTTTACTAAGATAAAGACTTATTATTTTTCTTTGTTAATATGCAAATATCTCAAAAACTAAAAAAAACTACTTAGTGGATTTTGCTTGTAGACCGACGATATATATCTGGGACAAATTATTAAACTAAAAAAAGAGAACCAAACAGCTGAAATCAAGAGACAAGTAAAATTGGCCCGAGCAGCTTTTGGTAAATTAAGCTACATATTAAAAAATATTGTCAGTACCTCAAAGCGAAAGTGTATAACCAAAGTATCTTTCCTGTACTTACCTATGGATTCCAGACCCGGACACTTACAAAATCAAACATGGATAAGGTAACAAAAGTCCAAAGATCAATGAAAATACAAATGTTACAAATAAAGCCAGACAGAAAAACGAATGAATGGATAAGAAATTGAACAAAAGTAAGGGATATCAGAAAAGAGGTAGAGAACGTTTTTCTACGTTGTCCGACGCCTATTCTCCACCTCCTTCGATCCTGACAATCATCCTCTGTCAGATTTTTTTGACTCATTGATCTTTGGATTGACTGTTGCCATTCTAGTTTAGGACGCCCTCTTTTTCTGCACCCTATTGGTTGCCATTCTAGGACCTGCTTTGGTAATCTTTCGTCGTTCATCCGTTGTACATGGCCGTACCATATCAGTTGCCTTCTAGTGATGTCATCCGTTATGCTTCCCATTCTTTCTTTTATGATCTCATTTCTTATGTGATCTGTTCTAGATATTCTCATTGATTTTCTTATTGCATCCATTTCGACACTTTCCATTTTTGTTTTGCATTTTTCTGTTACGCGACAAGTCTCTATTCCATACAACAGCGTGCTTTTGACAATTGTTTCATATATGTTAAATTTTACATTCTTTTTTATCTCTCTGCTCCATAAAATACTGTTAAGATATCCAATAACTTTTTTGCTTTTACTATTCTTTTTTCCAATTCTTTACTGTCTGTACCTGTCTTATTAAATGTGACACCCAAGTATACATACTCATTGCATGGAGATATTGTTTGTCCATTTTCTAGTACTAACTCACTGGATTCGTTTCCAATACATAAGTACTGTGTCTTGTCCACGTTCACTGTTAGTCCCCACTTTTGGTATTCTTCTGTTAACTTTCTCATCATATACTCCATGTCTTCTTTATCATTAGCCACAATTACTTGGTCGTCAGCAAACTGTAGTGTGTATATGGTAAATCGGTCGTTAAGTTGTATTCCCATGCCGTGCACTTTACGTTTCCAGTTTTTTAGAGCACGGGGAAACATCTTACTGTAGAATGCCCCAAACCAAAAGAATCTGAGCCAAAATGCATCCACTGTGGAGGCAAGCATCCTGCTAACTACAGAGGATGCCTTGTTGCTAAGGAAATACAAAAATTGAAAAATAAACCTAAGAAACCGAATCTCATACCAAACCTGAGTACAAATAGACAAAACCAACAGACAAGAAACACAGTCACACAAAACTCTCTGACAAGGACATACAGCCAAGTAGCAGCAACAGCTACTATACCTGATATTAATATCAGTAGTCAAAATACTATGGAACAAACACTACAATTAATTTTGGAGAAATTGAACAAACTTGATGAGCGATTAACTAAACTAGAAAGTAGCAATAACGGAGCTACCAATATGCCTCAAAATGGTCAGTAATCTTAGAATCCTAGCTTGGAATGCCAATGGTCTCTTGCAACATCAGCAAGACTTGCAAGTTATTCTAGACATAGAAAAAATTGACGTCTGTCTTGTGTCAGAAACGCATTTCACTAACCAGTCTCACATTAAATCATACAACTCACCCTAGCAATACTGCACATGGGGGAAGTGCTGTAATAATTAAAGAAAATATATCACACTATGAGGAGATGGGATATAAAACCATAGAGATTCAAGCTACATTAGTAAGTGTAAAAACCAAAACATATACATTAGTCATAAGTGCTGTCTATATACCACCAAGGCACTTACTAAAGAAAAATCAATATCTTAATTTTCTCAGAAAATTAGGAAACCGTTTTATAATTGGAGGTGACTTTAATGCAAAAAATACCTACTGGGGATCTAGACTGACGAATTCTAAAGGAAAAGAACTTTTGCAGGCTATTAGTGAATATCAATGTGAGCCGATATCAACTGGTAAGCCCACATACTATCCAACAGATCCAGGAAAAATTCCAGATCTAATTGATTTTTTATAGTAAAAAATATATCTTTAAGTTTTGTAGATATAGAAGAAAGTTTTGATTTACACTCAGATCATTCACCTATTATTCTTACTCTTAGTAAAAACATAATAAAGAAAGAAGCAAATATCTCACTAGTTAATAAACTGACTGACTGGATTAGTTTTAAACAAAGTCTGTCAGAAAAAATAAACCTATCAGTACCATTGCAAACACCAGAACAAATCGATAAAGAAGTTGAATATTTTGTTACAAATATTCAACAAGCAGCTTGGGAAAACAGTCCAAAACCAAAGATAATTTTTAAGGGAAAAAACTATCCAAAGGAAATAAGAGACCTTATATTGGAAAAAAGGAAACTAAGAAGAAAGTGGCAGCAAAGCCGTGATCCTCGGGACAAAACAAATCTCAACAACATGACGCAGCGCATTAGGCGAGAAATTCTAGTAATAAAAAATGAATCTATTAACCATTTTCTTAATGACCTTACAGATGATAAAAATACCGACTATTCCCTTTGGAAAGCAACCAAAGATTTTAAAAGACCAATTATCCAAATTCCACCCATACGAAAATCTAACAACCAGTGGGCAAGGAGTAACGAAGAAAAAGCAGATATTTTTGCAGGTCATTTAGAAAAAACATTTCAGCCCCACGAAGCACCAGATGAACACTTTCATTTAAATGAACCCCATCAAATCGAGGACCATATTAAGCTTACATCACCAAAAGAAATATTAACAGAAATCAAAAATATTAATTCGAAAAAAGCCCCAGGGTATGATCTTATTAACGGGGTAGTCATAAAACAACTCCCCAGAAAAGCTATCGTAAAACTATGCAACCTAATTAATGCGTCTTTTAGGCTTAGGTATGTACCTAAACTGTGGAAAGTTGCAGAAGTTATCATGATTCCAAAACCAGGAAAACCACTCCATGACGTGTCATCTTACAGGCCAATATCTTTGCTGCCAATTATATCCAAGCTCTATGAAAAATTATTGCTTAAAAGAATAAAACCCATCATAGAAAGACAAGAAATTATTCCATCTCATCAATTTGGTTTTCGAGACAAGCATTCCACGATAGATCAAGTACACAGAATTACTAATATAATAGAAAAAGCACTAGAAGAGGGAAAAGTTTGTTCTGCAGTTTTTCTAGATGTAGCACAAGCATTTGACAAAGTGTGGCATGAAGGCCTTAATTTTAAACTAAAACGGTTTCTGCCAAAACAATATTCGGATATTTTGGAATCATACATATCTGATAGACATTTTAGAGTAAAACAGGAAGACTCATACTCAAATTTAAGAGAAATTCAAGCAGGCGTGCCCCAGGGTAGCGTACTAGGCCCTTATCTATACTTATTATTCACTTGTGATATCCCAAAGCCAGAAAATTGTCACTTAGCAACATTTGCCGATGATACTGGTTTATTGACGGTAGAAAAATCTATTGAAAAATGCATAGAAAAACTTCAGGATGCAGTCACCCAAGTTCACAGTTGGACCACAAAGTGGCGAATAAAATTAAATGAAACTAAATCAATTCATGTTGATTTTACAAACAAAAATATAAATCACATACAAGTAACAATTAACAACATTCCAGTACCATATTCGAATCAGGCAAAATATCTAGGTATGACACTTGATGCCAAATTGCGCTGGAAAGCACATGTTAAGAAAAAAAAGGAAGAACTTGAGATAAGGTATAGAAAAATGAACTGGCTAATTGGAAGGAAGTCCAATTTAACAATTCATAATAAGTTACTGCTTTATAGACAAATACTGAAACCAGTATGGACATATGGTATTCAACTATGGGGTTGTGCTAAAGAGAGTAACATTCTAGTTGTACAGAGATTTCAAAATAAAGTATTAAGAAACATTGTGAGTGCACCTTGGTACGTTCGAAATAGTGACCTTCATCGAGATCTAAAAATCAAAACTGTAGCAGAGACTATAAAAAAGTACGCAAAAAGCCATGAAGATAGACTCCATCGGCATGTGAATGTGGAAGCAATTCAGCTTCTAGACAATACTATGCTAGTTCGAAGACTAAAAAGAGTGAAGCCGTTTGAGCTAGTAAACTAAGTGAATTACACATAAAACAAAATAATGCTATAAACACAACACAATTGTGAGTTACAGACTAAACAAAGCGGGGAGAACTGTTGAGTGAACCCTAAGTTTAAATCTGACTTTTCTAGTAAATTAAGTTAAAACAAAATTGCTAATTAGTCTTACTGACTAGATTGTAATAAAAAAAAACACAGTGTGTTTGACAAATAAAAAAAAAATAAAAAAAGTTTTTTAGAGCTACTGCGACATATATTTTAAAAAGAGTTGGAGAGATACAACATCCCTGTCTTCAGCCTTTTGTTACCAGGAATTCTTTTGAAAGTCGATTTCCAATTTTAATTTTAGATTTTTACCCTCTGTATAGTTCTTTTATCGCTTTTATGTACGAATGATTGATATTAGTTTGCTCTAACACTGTCCATAATTTTTCTACTGAAACGGTATCATATGCTTTTTGTAGGTTCACAAAGGTAACATGAGTCTCTATATTTCTGGCGCTTTTTTTCTCAATTACTTGTTTAAGACAAAAAACATTATCACTACTAGATCTGCCTGCGCGAAACCCACTTTGCTCTTCTTCTTCTTGTTCATGAAAATCATTCTCTATTAGATCTCTAAGAATCCTACCGTACAATCTAATTAGAGTACTGGTTACAGAAATTCCTCTGTAATTGTTGCAATCCAGCTTGTTTCCTTTTTTATGTATTGAGGATATGAATGCAATTTTCCAATCATTAGGTACTGGATGTCCGTTTATGCATTGGTTAATAATATATGTGAGATTTTCGAGTAGTTTCTCTGATTCATATTTGAGCATTTCAGCATATCTTCCCCCAGGCCCGCTAGCTTTTCCGGATTTAAGCTTTTTAATATTATTCTTTATCATTTCTTTTTCGATTATTACTTCCTCTCCATGTACTTCTATGTCTCTTCTCGGAGAGGCTGCCAGATATTCGGGTCTCGTCTCCTGCAGCAGTCCCTTGTAGTGTTCTGTCCATTGTTCTGGTTTGATTATCTTGATGTTTACTTTTTCTTTTGTTGGGTTTTTTACTGTATAAATGAATTTCCATACTACAGAACTCTGCCTACCTCCTAAGTGTGTATTTATGTCGTGGCACTTGCGCTTGAACATTTAATTTTTTTCTGTGCGTATCAAATTTCTTAGCTGTCTTCTGGTTTCCCTGTAGATTTCTAGGTCTCTTTGCTCCTTAGTACTGAGCCATTTTAAGTATGTACGTTTTTCTCTTTGACCATTTCCTGTATTTTGTCCGTCCACCACATCTTCCTGTTATTTCTATTATCTAGGTACCCAACAGCTTCGTTGCTTGCTTCCTTCAAGCTTTTTATTATGTTTGTATATATCTCTTCAAATGAGTGATTTGTGTTTATTAATTTTTCATCTAATCGGTTCTGATACAATCTTTGAGTACTTTCGGTTTCTAGACTTCTAAAGTTGTATTTTTGATTGTCTTCGATGCTTTCTAGGTTTTCATTTTCTCTAAAACTTTCGTCCTTATTTGTTTTTCTTAAAGGGAATAATATTTTTGCTTTTACCAGATGGTGGTCAGATCCACAGGTAACACCACGAAGTGCTCGCACATCATACCACTTTAATTGCGAGTGTTGTCCACCTATAGCATAATCAAAATGGAAATTTGCCTGTCGTAATATCAGACAACAAGACGATCCATGGAACAAATGTATTGTAAACTACAGACCTTGGGAAAATAGAAGAAGTAGGGAAAGACCCCAAATAAAATGGGCGGACGATTTGAAGAAACATGCGGGAAGAGAGGAAGATAATGGCGGAGGCCTATGTCCAAAGATGGATCGAATCTATTTCCGTGGGGCTTCGCACCCACAGGCATAAAATTAGCCCTCTTAAACGAAATGAGCATAATTTATTATCAGCAATGGACTGACCAAGTGCGTGAAAATTTCCGACTGCAGCGCTTACAACTAATCAAAAATTTCTGCTCGCTATTTTTCTCTTTAAATTATTTCATTTTGATCGATGTTGCTCCGATTTCAAAAATTTATCTTTGCATTTCAGATGATGATGAAACATTTTTGTCGCGCCGGCCGTCTCTTTCTATAGCGACTAACCCGCATAACTAGAAAATATTGGTATAGTTTTTGCAAAGTCACCTGAAATGCTCCTAATACGGGGTTCTATTGATTTCATGAAATTTTGCTTCAATCTGCCCTTCAAAAGTTATCCAAATTCATATAAAATCTTCCTGGTAATTATACATTACAAATCTACCGACAGAGAAAAGGCGGGGCTCTTTGCGGTCCGAGCACAAAGTATTTGTTTTCTGACCGACCCAGCACAGGTGGATAGACGGCAGATTTTTTTGAGATGCGCTTTTAATTGTTTTTGGCTGTTCTTTTCGGGACCCCTTTAGTCGGCAGTATGCTGAGTTAGAAAATAAATATGTGTGGTTTCTGTAGGTGTAGGAATAGAAAGTTTTATTATCTATTTTTATTTCTTTAGTTTACGCCATAATTAAATGAAATAATTTTTATGAGTATATCTACCGCCGCCCGCATGTCACTTTCTTTAAAGGATATGCCGATGGTCGGCTTTAACCTTTGTTCAACTGACTTTGCAAAAACTATACAGCCGCGGCTCATGCCGCAGGTGATGTGAAGGGGTTTTGAAGCATGGTACATCAAGATATGCAAAAAGTTTTATTTGCAATGTCGTTTTTCATGCTTTAAGAGATCTATAGGACACAACGAGTTTTAAATGAAAATTGTACCGATGTATAAAATGTACCCCTTCCCTAGCCTGCGGCATGGGCCGCCGCTGATTTGGTACTTTGGTTGGGTTTTGGCTCTAGATGGTCCCATTTAAAAAGGAATAAAATCCACCGTAGATAAACCGACAAGAAAAAAGGTAGACAAAAAAAACAAATAAATTAATCGTGTGAACTTAGATAAATTGGTAAATTGGCAGAGCATTTTTTTCGTTTTACCAAAAATTTTATTTTAAAGCAAAATATACCGTACGCCCTGTATATTTTTCTATAAACATTGTTTTTACCAAAATTCATTCATTTGAAAAGCTAATTAAATGTACATGCTAACTTTATTTACACATTGGTTGGGGTCAAGGTCTAGGTTAAAATAAGGCAAGGTTTCGTGATAAAACTACTAACAATATTAAGCAATCAATTTTAGTCAAATCAAAATACCATTATAGTTAAGAGGCCTATGGTATCCCGTGGGATAGTTGTGGAAGATTTTTTATATTACGCTAGGTCGATTGGTAATCCATCCATATACATAATCAAACAAGTTTCGTGGCTAATCGGGCAAAGGAGTTTTTTGTTTCCCTCATATTTTTCCGTGGGTAGCCTGAAAGCTTAACCTCACGGGGGTCCAAGATCTAATGGACACCTAATAAGCGTTGACAGTTAACTGTTTCGTCCTTATGGGACTCCTCAGAACACTGCTGGTCAATGTGACATATCTTGCGAAGTTAATTAGACGGTTTTGTCTCTAATCAAATGTAATTAGTGAGAAAACTATCGCAAAAAGCGCCATCTACCGAGATACGAGAGAAACAAAAAACAAAAGCAGGCGAAACACTGCTATACAATATCGATCAATAAAAAGATCGAATGCAAATAAAAGAAAACAACTATAGTCCGCGACCTACGACAGCTCTTTGTCTTTCAGGCCGGATAAACACATATTGCATTTTTACCCGTCATCAAGACAGTGAGCGTCAATCAACGGAATTTTTAAGCCAAATAATACTAACAAACGTGGAATTTCGTACCCGTGAATTTAAAAATCAAACAAGTTTCGTGGCTAATCGGGCAAAAAGTTTAAATTTTTTTGGATTTTGAAAAAAATATATTTCTTTGTTAGTTTGTAAGATATAAAGCTAATTTCTTCACTATATTAATTGTTGTTCTCTTGCAAATAAAAAAGGTATTAACAGTTTTTCTGTAAAATAATTTAGCAAAAATTATTAGCAAAAGTTTGTAAAAAAATCGAAAATACCGAGATTTTTTATTCATGACGTCATATAGGCCCTCCTACTCAAATTTGAGGTAAACACCCGGTGTCTTAAAAATTAAGTAATGTATCCATAAGCGACCAGGGGTAGTCTTAAACTTTCTTGATAAATATTAAATCTTTTTTAGTTCTTGAGATACAAAGCTTATTGAAACAACAGTTAAACTGTTGTTCTATTGCAAATAAATCATAACGTATAGTGTTTCTATAAAGTTGATGTGGCAAAAGTTAAAAGCAAAAGTTTGTAAAAAAATATAGAAAAAAATCGCAGTCTTGGATTTATAACGTGACACAGGCGCTCCTACTCAAATTTGACGCAAACACCCAGCGACTTTAAATTGAGTGTTCCATAACGAATCGATTTAGAGTAGTCCAAATAAATTTCTTTTTTTTTAGGTAAAAAAAAAATTACTATTTTTTAGTATACTAGTAAAATGGTGTTTGAAAAAAAAGCTGAAAGCGTATGCAGAAAGAATTTTTGGAATCTCTCTATATTTGATAAAATTGCGAATATGGTTTTTGAATAGGGTGGGAGGAATGACCGGAGAGGAGATGGGTGGGAGCAGTGAGGACTACAAAGTAACTACAGCAAATTAGAGGACATTTGCAATGGGTAATCAAAGGAATTTCAATAAAATCGCCTGAAATTTAGATAGTTTGTATGCCTTAAAGCCTAAATTATGTGACAAAATGGCATCTGAAGACCGCCATATTGATTCCTGTTTAAAAGGATATAGCCTATAGCACCTTCGGAATCAGTAGCGATCTCAACGACACCTTTTTTGTCAAAATCGGTTCAGCCGTTTCGCCTCTAGCGTGACACAAACATACATATTTACTTACAACATTACCCTTCCTTTCGCCGTGCTGCAGTTGGGTAAAAATATTCCACAACTATCCCACGGGACACGATTTTTGACTAAAAGACACTCAACTATTAGAGACTTTTATATCTTTATTAAATTAATAATGTTGTCAACTTTTTAAATACCGCAGAGATTGGAAATTTATGATCTTCATATAATCCTGTAATTTGGACCAAAACCTTGTTTTTCAGTCTTCACTGTTGTACAGGGTGCCTCATTATATTTTTTCCCACCCTTTTAGACCATTAATAATTGATATAGGAATATACAAGAAATTGTGTTCGAATTCGCGAAATTTTTACCTTTAAATTGCATCTTGACTTTATTTCTGATGCTTACCATATTTGACAGGCGCTCAAATTTATCTATGGCTCTAAACTACAGCATATCGAGTATTTTTGGAAAATATATTCCAAGCCTAATCTATTAATTAAATAATATAAGGAGCATCCAATTTACAAAAACTATAAATTTGACCGCCTGTCAAATACGGTAAGCATCAGGCATAAAGTCAAGATGCAATTTAAAAGTAAAAATTTCGCGAATTCGAACACAATTCGTTTTATATTCCTGCATCAATTATTAATGGTCTAAAAAGGTGGGAAAAAATATAATGAGACACCCTGTACAGGGTGTTTTGTTTTTCTTGAAAATGATGTTTTGCTAACTTTATACAAAGTAAGCGAACACCTGTAGAATTAATGAATTTATCTAAAAAAAAATTGTGCACAAATTGCCGTTAATTATCCGTAAATTAGTTGTATAAACAAAAAATTTGCCGTGCCGGTTTTTTTTAATGGTAGCAGAACACCTATAAAATTAATCGATTTGCACAAAAAAATTTAATGCACAATTTGTCGTTAATTACCCGTAAATTAGTTGTGAAAACAAAAAATTTGCCGTGCCCGTTTTTAAAAAAAATTGCAGTATTGTTGGGATCTGAGATTTGGAAAGAGTAGGAATTGGTGTCAAACATTTTTACTGATAAGAAGTTAACTGTCGTTTTTAGAAGTTTAGAAAAAAGTTTTACTACGAGTGTTCGGAAAGGCAATTTTTCCGCACTCATTTGCGTGCTGAAAATTGTACGCACTTTTTCGGTAAAGTGACTTTTGTGCACTAGTGTGCAGAGCTGTCACAAGTACATTATGAAAGTACTTCAAGTACAAGTACCAAGTACATTAAGATTGGTAAAAGTACTTGAAGTACCAAGTACATTTTCTTTCAGTACATTATAATATATTGATTTTCCTTTACTTTTACAATAAAAATACTTCAAGTACTTTTAATATGTCAAAAAACAAAAAAAAATTCAAAAAACGTCAAAATATCTAAAATGACAATTTTTTTAAAAAATAAGTCAAAAAATAATGAAGGTGCGTGCAAATAATTAAGTCGATAGACATTATTCTTTGGATAAGTGTGTACCTAATATTACGATTTTTTGGGCGATTAATTAAGACGTACCAAGGTTGCTAAAATACCGGACTTCCCTGCCAAGTTGATAAAAAAATCGCACAGGTGGCAAACCTGAGGTTCCCACTTGTCTTCGGCGCATCAAAGTTATATCTCACATATATCTACATTGTACTTCAAGAATATTTTATTGTTTTTAAAGTACTTTTAATGTACTTGGAGTACTTCGAATGTACTTGAAGTACTTTGAAAATACTTAAAATACTTTGAATGTACTTAAAGTTCTTTGAATGTACTTGAAGTACTTATTATGTACTTGAAGTACTTTACTTGACAAAATCAAGTACATTTCCAAGTACATTGTTAAAAGTACTTCAAGTACAAAGTACAATTACGGGATTGTAGATGTACTTCAAGTAGTTACAGGTACTTGAAGTACCTGACAGCTCTGCTAGTGTGTAAAGTCACTTTTCCGCACGCAAAATTTAAAAAATCAGAGTGCGGTAAAATATTATTTCCGCACCAGTACGGTAAAGTAACTTTTCGGTACTATTTTTCTTTTTTTGGAATACATTTATAAACCCCAAATGAAACGCACAAAACAACAAACAAAATAAATAACAAAATATATTTTTTTAATTATATCTAATAAATTAGCGAAGATGGGAGCCTTGTAGGAAAAATGTTGTCCCTAACAAATGCGTAAATTGACTATTCTGCGTGCGGTAAAGTACCACTTTCCGCACTTGTTAGGTAAATAACTATTCCATGGGACATACTGTATAGGACCTAATTTCGTTGGAAAATCGGAACAGTTGAATTCGTCGAATCAAAACCGTCAGGAGAAATTCAAAATACATTTTCAATTTTGCATTTGACGGTAATCCAATACAACTTTGTTTGATTGCAAATTTGATTCTACGAATGTCAATATGGCGAAGTTTGTTCCTCGACAAATAAAGAGTTCGCAGTGCACATTAAAACGCAAAAACATATTTATTTTTACCCAACTGCAGCACGGCGAACGGAAGGGTAATGTTTTTCGATTGCTGTATGTATGTAAGTAAATATGTTTGTGTCACGCTAGAGGCTAAACGACTGAACCGATTTTGACAAAAAAAGTGTCGCTGAATTGCTACTGATCCCGAACGTACTATAGGCTATATTTTTTTAAACAGGAATCAACATGGCGGTCTGCAGACGCCATTTTGTCACATGATGTAGGCTTTAAGGCATACAAATTATCTAAATTTCAGGCGATTTTACCCATTGCAAATGTCCTCTAATTTGCTGTAGTTACTTTGTAGTCCTCCCTGCTCCCACCAATCTCCCCTCCTGTTATTCCCCCCACCCTATTCAAAAACCATATTCGCATAATTTTATTAAATATAGAGCGATTTCAAAAATTCTTTCTGCATACGCTTTCCCAGATTTTTTGTCAACATTTTACTAGTCCCCCTTCCCCGCCTCTCCCTCTATCCTCCCCGCCATCCTTATAAGTAGTAGTTATAGCTATAACTTTCACAAATATAAAGCGATTTCAAAGTTCTTTCTGCACACGCTGCTCTCTTCTCCCCTCTCTCCTTATTAGTAAGAGTTGTAGTTATACCTCTCACATATAGAGCGATTTCAAAAATTCTTTCTGCACACGCTTTAAGATTTTTTTTTCCATCATTTTACTAGTTTCCCCTCTCCCCTCTCCCTCTCTTCTCCCCGGCCTCCTTATTAGTAATAGTTGTAGCTATATCTTTCACAAATTTAGAGCGATTTAAAAATTATTTTGGCACACGCTTTAAGATTTTTTTCGACATTTTGCTAGTTCCCTCTCTCCTCCCCCACCTTCACTCAATGGAAGCTAACACTATTCGCGTCCATAGAAAATCTACAACGTGTTTTTTGGGTAAAGCTAAATGAATTGTAAATGCATAGTGCTTTCTATAAGGCTGAATAAGAATCATTAAACTTAAAAGTTGGAAAAAAAAAAAAAAAATAAGTACAAAAAAACACCTAACTGCTAAATTTACTTGAAACCACTAGTCGCAGTTGGGTACAAAATTACCCAATAACCTGATTCATGAAAATACAAAACTGTATAATTTCTTAAGTGCGCTTTGGGCATCAAAACTAAAAGTTATAGCATGTCGTACATTATAGGTATACCTATCAATTTTGTACTCAAATGCGACTAGTGGTTACAAGTAAATTTAGCAGTTGGGTATTTTTTTATTTATTTTTTTTTAAAATTTATTTTATTATACAGTGTTTCCATAAAAAGAAACAAAACTTATTTTCTTTACAAATTTTGCTTCTGTAGATTGGCGCCATATAGAAATGTCGAACCGTAATTTGGTCGAAAATAAAAGAATCGAAAATAGAATAGACGAAAATAATTTAAACAAAGCGTCGTTTTGTTGATCCGTAAATGTCGAAAATAATTTAGACGAAGCATAATTTTGTAGATCCGTAAAAATGTCGAAACGTAAAAGCAACGAAACGCCAAACCATCGAAACCGAGCTAACTCGAATCGCAGAATAATCGAACCGTAAAAAAGTCGAACCACAATTAAAACATAGCTTGGGACATGAAAGATTAATTTATTTTCCAAAAATTTTCGCTTACGGTACATTCTATTTGCATATATTACTACACTTTAGAGCTCAAAATGGCAAAGAAAAAAAAGTTTGGCCCGAACTTCCTGGATGCGCCAATGTTCACACCACGTGCCCACTTGAAACTGTCAGTATACAGTAAATAGTAGTAAATACCATGGGGATCAAATATTATTTGATTTGAAATAAAGGGCATTAAAGTTTTAAAAGTTTGGCAACACCGCGTATTTCGCGCGAATTCTTTTAAAAACCACAGTGAGTTTTGACTCAATCTTAAAGGTGATTTTTAATATCTATTTATCTTCGCATTTTCTTTTTTCTGTTTTTTGTATAAACTGGCCAATTTTTCAAAACAAAACCAGTTCGCTTAAAAGAAAGACTCCCCAAAGTTATCGTTGACCAGCACTATCACATATGTACATATGTACATACATACATATACTACAAGAGCCAGTAACACAAAACTCTACGTTATCCGTACCATTAAAATTCATATTCAACAAGTGTCATATTAGCGTACACAAAGGTGTGCCTACCAAAACAAATAACCAGACTTGGACCCAAGTCGCTAATTAAATTAATTGCATTGACAAAGATTAACATTAAACAGCATGAATTAGTATCATTTGAGTTTTTGTTGTAAATGAGTCATATTTACCCATTTTTTAACATATGATTACGCTGCCACACCTTCACCTGAGTGGGACACAGGCACACGCTTTTATTGTAATATACAGGTGAAAATAAATCTACATAATCAAAAACCAAAAAATTTTTTTGCAGAAAATGTGTATTTATACCTTTGCTTTATAAATTATTTATGCTGCCTCAGGTTGCCTAATCCCCTCACATGTAACACCTGCCTCACACTGCACTTTTTTTTAGATAAACTACCTGACTGAATATCAAAACAGCTTTTATCTAATTAGTGTCAGATGAAGCTATTACTAATATAATAGTTAACTATATTCAGCCAAACCTGGAAAGAGGAAAGTCACGCCTCCTTAAAGCTATTACATATGAACAATGTACCTATATGTTTAACTATCAAGTTGAATTTTGTTACATTAGTGACATAAAAATATCCTTATTAATAAATGAGTATCCTGCCAATATTGTTCTTGACCAAAGATGGGGCACACCTCTTGAAAGTAATTATTTATTTAGACTACAATTACATTGGAAGCTATCATGTTATTTCTTATGATAAACGTGTCATATGGAACTATTTTATGTAAAAATATTAAGGTGCCAAATAATCTTTTGACTTAAGGCTAGACATGCCTACTCAGAAGATTGATTATCTTTATAGTCGATTTACGTCATGATATACCAACAATATTTTTATTTTATTTGTGTCATATATATTAAAGTATTAGAAAGTCGTGATGCTACAAGTCTTCTTTTAAAATATCGACAGGCACACCTTTTTAAAAAGTGGAAATATCTAAATTTCACCTACGCCATGAAACAGCATTAAAATTTTTGTTTTATTGGGATCATGTTAATGCCCTGATTATGGAATCAGTATACTGCCAAACTTCTCCATGACATAAGGTGAGGCACACCTCCTGAAAAGAATTATTTTTTAACTATATTAACGTTAGAACATAACACATTAAATATTGTAATAGATGTGTCATATAAACTTTTTTTATATAAAATTATTAGGCTGCCAAATAATCCTTTGACCAAAGGCCAGACAAAACTCCTGAAAAGATTGGTTATATATACATCCGATATAAGTCATGACATACCATAAAGATTTTTCTTTTATTCGTGTCACATACCGTAAAGTAATACAAAGTGGTGATTCTGCCAATCCTTCTTTTGACATATTGATAGGCACAACTTTTTAAAAGGTTGTACTATCTAAGTTTAAACTAACTGATCAAATACAATCAAAATTTTTGCCTTAATGGTTTCATTTCGATGCCCTGATTATTAAATTAGTATGCTGCCAATTTTTTTCTTCACAGAAGGGGAGGCACACCTCCTGAAAGGAATGATCTATTTAAACTACATTTACGTTAGAACGTACCAAGTTAATTATTATAATAAATGTGTCATAACTATGTAATAACGTCTTTTTTGTAAAAATAGTAACCGTCAAATCATCTTTTGACCAAAGAACACACCTCAAAAGTTGAAATATTTAAGTTTAACGTACGTCATCAAGTACCATCAAAATTTTTGCGTTACTGGTTTTATGTTGATGCCCTGATTAATAAATTAGTATGCAGCCAATTTTTTTCTTGGCAGAAGGCGAATGAACCTTCTGAAAGAAATTATTTATTTAAACTACATTTACGTTAGAACATAGCAAGTTAATTATTATGATAAATGTGACATAACTATATAATAACTTATTTTATATAAAACAAGTAGCCGCCAAATAATCTTTTGACCAAAGAACACACCTTTTGTCATTTTTGTCATTTAACGTAATACAAAATGATGATGCTGCCAAGCCTTCTTTTGACATATAGACAAGCACATCTTTTTACAGAAATTGAAATATCTAATTTCACCCACATCATCGAATACCATTGCTTGTCTTTATGGTATTATGTCTATAACTTAATTCTTATTCTGTATAATGCCCACATTTTTCTTGGTCTAAATTGTGGTACACCTTCTGAATGGAAATATTTATGTTGACCTCATTTCCGATAACAAATCAAGGTAATTATGATAAACGTGCCATATGGACCAATTTTTTCTGGCAAACCTCTTGAAAATATTTAATGTGATAGTTTGTACCGTAGGCGCCGTGGAGAAGTACGAATACATAAGTTGCTTCTTTCACACATCGAACCATTGTGGGCCATGTTGTTGATAGGGAAAATTAGCATATTTATTGGCAGACAAGTTTAATTTGTACTGTCGTGTTTCCGTTACAGCTAACGTACCATCCTCTAGGAATCGGAATGGGACAACTGGGCGCCGCCAACTCGGCGCCGCCAACTGGGCGCCGGGCCAACTCGGCGCCGCCAACTGGGCGCCGGCCAACTCGGCGCCGGACTAAAATTTTTTTTTTGATAAAATGTGTAGATGAAAAATAAAATATATTATTTATATAAAAACATCTTTAAAAAATCCTTTACGCAATTTTTTTACAAGCTTTTATTTAGCTTCACATGTTCTGTCTAACTAACTATCTATCAAATCTTTTGAAGCGTTTTTGACACACTTCCCATTATCCGATTTGGATGAAATTTGGTACACACGTAGTGGTCCTATGACAATACAACATTAAGAAAAAAATATTCTCCCACCCCTACCCCCACCCCTTCTATAGAAAAATGTGTTTTTGACACACTTCCCGTTATCCGATTTGAATAAAATTTGGTATACACATAGTGGTCCGATGATAATACAACAATAAGAAAAAATATCCTCCCACCCCTACCCCCACCCCCTTCCATAGAAAAATTTGTTTTTGACACACATCCCGTTATCCGATTTGGATGCAATTTGGTATACATATAGTGGTCCGATGACAATACAACATTGAAAAAGAAAATCCTATCACTCCTACCCCCACCCTCATCTATGGAAAAATGCGTTTTTGACACACTTCCCATTATCCGATTTGGATGAAATTTGGTATACATATAGTGGTCTGATAACAATACAACATTTAAAAAAAATGTCCTCCCACCCCTAACCCCACCCCCTTCCATAGAATTTGCGTTTTTGACACCCTTCCCATTATCCGATTTGGATGAAATTTGGTATACTTATAGTGGTTCGATGACAATACAACATTGAAAAAAAAATCCTACTACTCCTACCCCCACCCTCACCTATAGAAAAATGCGTTTTTGACACACTTCCCATTATCCGATTTGGATGAAATTTGGTATTCACATAGTGGTCCGATGACAAGACAACATTAAAAAAATATCCTACTACTCCTACCCCCACCCTCATCTATAGAAAAATGCGTTTTTGACACACTTCCCATTATCCGATTTGGATGAAATTTGGTATACATATAGTGGTCCGATAACAATACAACATTTAAAAAAAAATGTCCTCCCACCCCTAGCCCCACCCTCTTCCATAGAAAATGCGTTTTTGACACCCTTCCCATTATCCGATTTGGATGAAATTTGATATTCACATAGTGGTCCGATGACAATACAACATTGAAAAAAAATCTTACCACTCCTACCCCCACCCTCATCTATAGAAAAATGCGTTTTTGACACACTTCCCATTATCCGATTTGGATGAAATTTGGTATTCACATAGTGGTCCGATGACAATACATTAAAAAAAAATATCCTCACAAAGTTTTGTAATATTTCAAGTTTGAGACAAATCGGTTGGTAAATAAGAAAATCCGCCATTTTGATTTTTTTAAGTTTGAGTAAAAAATTTTGTTAAATCACCTCAAGCAATGTAATATTTCAAGTTTGAGAGAAATCGGTTGGTAAATAAGAAAATCTGCCATTTTGGATCCGCCATTTTGATTTTTTTAAGTCTGAGTAAAAAAATTTGTTAAATGACCTCAAGCAATGTAATATTTCAAGTTTGAGACAAATCGGTTATTAAATAAGAAAATCCGCCATTTTGGATCCGCCATTGTTGTAATAATAATAATAATAATAATATAATAATATTCTAGATTGTAATGAAATCGCTGATCGTGAGTTGTTTGGAAACTCATTTTTCTATTGGGGGAAGGAGAGGGTGGGGGTAGAGGTAGAAATATATTTTGAGTTTGGGCTGTATTGCCATCGGACCTTTATGCATATACCAAATTTTATAAGTTATTTGAAGTGAAGTGTGTCAAAAACGCATTTTTTATGGAAGGGGGTGGGGGTAGGGGTGGGAGGACATTTTTTCATTATTGTTGTATTGTTATCGGACCACTATATGTATAACAAATTTCATCCAAATCGGATAATGGGAAGTGTGTCAAAAACGCATTTTTCTATAGATGAGGGTGGGGGTAGGAGTGGTAGGATTTTTTTTTTCAATGTTGTATTGTCATCGGACCACTATATGTATACCAAATTTCATCCAAATCGGATAATGGGAAGGGTGTCAAAAACGCATTTTCTATGGAAGGGGTGGCGGTAGGGGTGGGAGGATATTTTTTTTAATGTTGTATTGTCATCGGACCACTATGTGAATACCAAATTTCATCCAAGTCGGATAATGGGAAGTGTGCGAGGGGTCATCGGCACCCTAAAATTTTGTACAGCGTCCAACAGGACTTGGGTCCTGACGTGTACTGTTGGGTCCTGTTGAGTACTGTTGGGTACTGTCGTGTACTGTCTAGTACTGTTGGGTACTGTCGTGTATTGTCGAGTACTGTTGGGTCCTGTCGGTGTACTGTTGGGTACTGTCGTGTACTGTCGAGTACTGTTGGGTCCTGTTGAGTACTGTCGTCGTGCCTTGGGGGGGTCCGACAGCGCGCCCTCAAAAAACATGCGAGCAAAAAACAAAAAAAAAAAAAAAGCTCATCATCTTTGGGGAACCGCGCCGCGCTCACAAATCTTGCGACCAAAAAAAAAAAGGTCATCCTGTTTGGGGAAGGCCGGCAGGGCCTTAGCGCGCACTCAAAAAACTTGCGACCAAAAAAAAAAAAAAAGGTCATCCTGTCTTTTCGCATCTACGCCACTGTTACGGGTTAGAAGGTTGTGTCGAATACTGTCGTGTCCTGTTGGGTACTGTCGTGTACTGTCGAGTACTGTTGGGTCCTGTCATGTACTGTCTGGTACTGTTGGGTCCTGTCGTGTGCAGTCGGGTACTGTTGGGTCCTGTCGTGTACTGCCGAGTACTGTTGGGTACTGTCGTGTACTGTCGAGTACTGTTGGGTACTGTCGTGTATTGTCGAGTACTGTTGGGTCCTGTCATGTACTGTCGGGTACTGTAGGGTCCTGTCGTGTACTGTCGAGTACTGTTGGGTCCTGTTGAGTACTGTCGTCGTGCCTTGGGGGGCTCCGACAGCGCGCCCTCAAAAAACATGCGAGCAAAAAAAAAAAAAAAAAGGTCATCATCTTTGTGGAACCGCGCCGCGCTCACAAATCTTGCGACCAAAAAAAAAAAGGTCATCCTGTCTTTTCGCATCTACGCCACTGTTTCGGGTTAGAGGGTTGTGTCGAGTACTGTCGTGTCCTCTTGGGTACTGTCGTGTACTGTCGAGTACTGTTGGGTCCTGTCATGTACTGTCGGGTACTGTTGGGTCCTGTCGTGTGCTGTCGGGTACTGTTGGGTCCTGTCGTGTACTGTCGAGTACTGTTGGGTCCTGTCGTGTACTGTTGCGTACTGTCGCGTACTGTCGGGTACTGTTGGGTCCTGTCGTGTACTGTCGAGTACTGTTGGGTACTGTCTAGTACTGTTGGGTCCTGTCGTGGTACTGTCGAGTACTGTTGTGAAATTTGTACAGTACTGTTGAAAGCTGATGACCCCTCGGAAGTGTGTCAAAAACTCATTTTTCTATGAAAAGGGGTGGGGGTAGAGGTGGGAGGATATTTTTTTCTTAATATTGTATTGTCATCGGATCACTATATGTATACCAAATTTCATCCAAATCGGATAACGGGATGTGTGTCACAAACAAATTTTTCTATGGAAGGGGGTGGGGGTAGGGGTGGGAGGATATTTTTTTCTTATTGTTGTATTATCATCGGACCACTATGTGTATACCAAATTTTATCCAAATCGGATAACGGGAAGTGTGTCAAAAACACATTTTTCTATAGAAGGGGTGGGGGTTAGGGGTGGTAGGATATTTTTTCTTAATGTTGTATTGTCATGGGACCACTACGTGTATACCAAATTCCATCTAAATCGGATAATGGGAAGTGTGTCAAAAACGCTTCACAAGATTTGATAGATAGTTAGTTAGACAGAACACCTGAAGCTAAATAAAAGCTTGTAAAAAATTGCGTAAAGGATTTTTTAAAGATGTTTTTATATAAATAATATATTTTATTTTTCATCTACACATTTTATCAAAAAAAAAATTTAGTCTGGCGCCTAGTTGGCCGGCGCCCAGTTGGCGGCGCCGAGTTGGCCCGGCGCCCAGTTGGCCCGGCGCCCAGTTGGCGGCGCCGAATTGGCGGCGCCCAGTTGGCGGCGCCGAGTTGGCGGCGCCCAGTTGTCCTAGACCGCTAGGAATTGTAGGACGCCACGAGTTTAAAAAGATACCGTTTGTTCTTTTGTGTTTATTGGAATCCCTTCACCGCGCCACCGGCAGAACATGTTTGTTTTATGTCATACAAGGTACGCAATGGGACAACTGGGTGCCGCCATCTGGACGCCACCAACTCGGCGCCGGCAACAGGCGCCGGGCCAACTCGGCGCCAGAATTTTTTTTTTTTTGATAAAATGTGCAGATGTAAAACAAAATAGATATATTATTATTTATACAAAAACATCTTTAAAAAATCCTTTACGAAATTTTCTTAAAACTTGGTTTTGTAATGTAGAGTTAAATCCATTAAGTCGAGTGTTGAAATTCGGTAGGTGCAGTGTTCTGGTAACAATACAATTTACATTTTAGTTGTTGTTGTTTATTAGAAGAATGGCGGATTTTATCCCCAACATAAAAAAATTTAAATGGCGGATCCAAAATGGCGAACTTTCTTATTTATGAACCGATATGTGTCAAATATGGAACTCGGCCGTGCTTCAAGTCGCTGATTATGATTTTTTACTAAAACTCATAAAAAAATTCAAAATGGCGGATCCAAAATGGCAGATTTTTTATTTTGAAATCGATTTGTCCCAAACGTGAAAGTTTGCAGTGCTGAAGATCACTGAATACAGTTTTATCCTCAAACATAAAAAAAAATAAAATGGTAAATCGAAAATGGCAGACTTTCTTATTTATGAACCGATATGTATCAAAAATTTAAACCAAAGAAGTGACAAATCAGGGACGAAATAGGAATAAAAAGTAAAAATCAGGGAGTAAAAGTGACAGATCAGTACAACATCCTAAAAATAAAGTTAAAACCTAAAAACTCGAATAAAAAATAAAATCTCGGAAAAGGGATCAAAAGTGCGAAAAATAGCTAGCTGTCTTGTTATCCCTCGATAAATCGTAGTCGTCGCTACACTCGTTAAAATTTTTGGCATCTATAAAATAAATAAATAAAATAAAAAATAACCCTTTTATCCTTTCCACATTTTTGTTCGCCTATAAAATAAAAATAACGTCAGAAAACTGCACATTTGCGAAAAAAACACAACTGAGGAAATATTATATGCTGCCCAAATGGAGTTTATATTACATATTTAAGTTTCCAAACTATTAAAAGAATTATCTTTAAATCCCGATTGAGCTTCTGAATAAATAAACTTGTTAACAAAAGTAGTAGAAGAAACGACTAATCAATTGTCACAAAATGATGCGCTCTCGGTTCTTGTAGAAGTTGGCTTATCAAGGAATCAGTACAATCTCATCCGATAAAAAGACAGAAGTAAATTTCCTTGCTTAAATTTGCTTTCGTTACCTGGCTGATTCCATTAAAATTGGTGGTCGGGAATCCGCAATGAAAAGACCCCCAAAAAATTATTTGGCAAAATCCATCTCCATCGTCTCCCCGCTACTTCAGATTGTGATAATTATAGCGTAGTTTAGTTATGTTTTGTTACTTTTTTTATTCCTTTAAATATACTTTTTTTAAATAGATCATTTTTAAATTTATTCATTTTATTAATATGGGTTGTGAGCTAACAAATTAAAGGTTATTTTACCTAGATAATGAAATTACAATCAGGGAACATATGGGTTGTTGTTTTTTTAAATTACTTTAAGTTTTAATATTAAATTTTGTTGCTATATGTAACTACTGCGTTAGCGTACCGCACACCTCGGCTAACTGCTCGTGCGACAATAATTTTTCATTAAATTATTAATTTTAAGAATAAATATGCGTTTATAGACAATTTCAATAAACATTATATGCATATAGAATTTTCGGTTACTTTTATGTGTCCCGGCCCCACTGTGTGACGTTGCAGCGCTTAAAGTTGTTATCATTTATCAAATCGACTAGTTTGTGTTTGAACTGTATACTCCCAATAATATTCTATATTATAAAAAATTACCCTGCCTGTACACCTTCAAAATAATAAAAAAGTTAAAAAACAAAAAGCTTACCCTTCAAAACCCTATTTGCGTTTATGCCAAAAATAACAATAAACGTTTGCCAAAGCCTGTCAATCGTATCCTCGCTTTACTAAGGTCACTCATCGTAGAGCAAGCTTTAAAGCTAGCGAAGCCTGACTTTGATTTTCTTTTTTTCGGTTATAATTTTTGACATGTTCCTCGGATTCGCATTGGCGGCTCGTTCTTATTTTAAAAATGAGGTTTTGATAAAACCGAGGAAAACATGTCAAAAATAATAACCCAAAAATTGAAAGCTTCGCTTCCTATAAGGCTTGCCTTTACGATGAGTGTCCTTACGCTTTACAGGCTTGCGGCTGCGATTAATATGACATATACTTGAGTTCATATTATAATCTATAATCTTTGCTTGAGTTTATCTAAATTTTTAGTTTTTTATGACAAAAGGGTAGAAAAATCCCAAAAGGTATCAAAAAAACCAAAATACGAAATCAACAATTATATATTAAATTAGGCGCATTGAGAAAAAACGCGAGTGGAAAAAAGCTAATATGAAGGAATGCGCGCAAAGTGGATTTTCTTAGATAGGTTATCGCGTTACACGAAAAAAATCGACTATCCAAACTAACCACGGAAAGTATTATAAAGTTACATCATATAATAGAAGAACATGAATTCTTCACTTCAATAAGACCAATTGAACACACAGCCAGCAGTCGCCACTGCATATGGTGGCATCTACACATCATTTCAATGGGCTACTTCAAACGCAGTTGAAGGTATGCGCCGAAATTTAAAATCTATGAAAGTATATACTACTATACCACAACGTGCAGGAAACACCAGTGCCGACTAAAACTAGCGGTGTGTGCGACTGCCTTAAACAATGTGAATGCTGGCAATTTAGTGGAGACGCTGTAGGTAGTTGAGTATGCAAAATATGAGGACCGCAGTTTTACAATGGATTCTAGCCTCAGACTCTTGTATTCTAGCTAACAAAAGGTCACAGATTAACGATCTGAATGTTGCCAAGCCAGGTTTTGGTCCAATTTTTCCCCCCTTCTCTTATAGTCGTGTTTGAAATTCTGAAAATTTAACTAAGTTGACGCCTTAAAGCCACAATGACACAGAAATTAATCAAAAATGTGTAAAATCTAACCTAAATATAAAATTTTATTAGTTTGTCAAATGTTGGCTGCAAAAACCCCCAGACCTCCCAAAACCTGAGATTTTGAGGTTTTCTTCAAATTTTGTCAAAAACTAAGGGAAAATATGCAATTACCTTAATTATTAACAATAAAATTTGCTTTTCAACGATGTATTAGTCAGTGGGGTACGACCAATGATAAACTCTTCAGCGGCGTCCGTTTATTGAGGTGATGTAAAAAATTCAAAAAAGAAACATGTTTATTACAAGATTTACCCATTTTGCTTGAAAACTACGCTCTTTCTCAAAAATTGTGTCCTATAGGCAATTGTAGACAATGAAATTTCCTTTAAAATGATGAATAACAAGGTAAGATTATTTTTATTTATAACAATTTAGGGTCGTCCGTAAATTACATGAATTTTAAAAAATCACTAAACTTCTTTTACAAGTTTTGTCAAATTTTCTCAAAAACTAAGCTTTTTGGGAAAAGAAATATTTTACACTTTATTGTAGAAAATTAAATTATCTTTTTAATAATGTATAAAGGGGCCTACAGACACGCGAACATTTCTAGAGATTAGTACGCGCGTACAAGTTTGCGCATACTAATCTCTTCGTGTGTAGACAATATCCGCCTAAAATATCTCTCGAAGATTTGTTCGCGCGCACGATGTACGCGAGCAAATCTCTCGGTGTCTAGGCAAAACGCATTGATAATATCGTGTTTATGTTTAGAACGTTTAATTTTGTCTTCGTGTGTGTAGGCAATTCCACCAAACGTACATGTGTGCAGAGATTAGTTCGCGCGTACTAATCTCAAGAAATGCTCGCGTGTCTGTAGGCCCCTTTAGCTAGTGCGGTCAGACTAATACCAAACTACAAGAAAATGTAAAAAAAAAATTTAAAACTACATGTTTGGTACATGTTTTACCCGATTATCTTAAATATCATGCCTTCTAACAAAAATCATGTTCCGTAGTCGATTGTAGACAATGAAATTTTCTTTTAAATGCTTTATCACAAAGTAAGATTTAGCTTTAAATTAAAACTTCACAGGCGTCCGTAAATAAAATCAATTTTTACATATCACCAAACAAATTAATTTTTGTACAGATTTTATCCAATTTCCTCAGAAACTAAGCCCAACTGGATAAATATGTTCTAAACTTTATTGTAGAAAATGAAATTCTCTTTTTACCGATATACAAGTCAGTGACGTTTGGTTAATGACAAACTCTCCAGCGGCTTTCGTATTATACAGGTCATATAAAAAAAAAAACATTTTTGTCACATGTTTCACCCGATTTTCCAAAAAAAACTAACCTTTTTATGAGAAATATGCCTCATAGCTGATTTGTAGAAAGTAAAATTTCCTTTTCAATGATATATAATTTGGTGAAAAATTAATTTCATTTTTAAAACTACAGGGGCGTCCGGGCATCCGTATGTAAAATAAGATTTTAAAAATTACCAAATGTAACACTACTATAGCCGCCATCTGCATTGATAGTCTTTGCACCCCTCGTACCTCCCAACCTTCCCTCCCATCCCCCCTCCATAAAAAAAATGAAACTCGCCCCGAAAAAAGATGCTCTAGCAGCAAAGGTGATCCCTCCTACTTACCTTTTCTCCACATCCTGCGCCATAATTTTTTAGGTACGGTTGGATGGCCATCGAATCGAATCGAACCAAACTTAATTTGTTTGGTGATTTTTAAACATTGATTTAATTTACGGACGTCCCCAAAGTTTTAAAAATTAAACTTTTCATACCTTATTATACATTGTTTAAAAGAAAATAACAATACAATCAAATATAAGACACATTTTTTGATAAAAAGCTTGGTTTTTTGGAAAATCGGGTTAAACATGTGACAAAAATGATTTTATTTACGTCGCTGGAGAGTTTGTCATCAATCAAACCCTACTAACTTATACAGTTAGAAAGGCAATTTTATCTTCTACAATAAAGTTAAGAACACTTTTTTTGATTGAGCTTATTTTCTAAGAAAATTGGATAAAACCTGTAACAAAATTAATTTGTTTGGTGATTTGTAAAAAGTGATTTTATTTACGGACGCCTGTGACGTTTTATTCTAAAGATAAATATTACCTTGTGGTACAGCGTTTAAAAGCAATTTTTATTGTCTATAATCGACTGAAGGACACAATTTTTGATAGAGGGCTTGGTTTTTAAGATAATCGGGCAGAACATGTGACAAACATGTGTTTTTTCTAATTTTCTTACATTTTCTCAAAAAACGGACGCCGCTGGAGGGTTTGCTGTTAGTCTGATTGGACTAACTTATACACTGTTAAAAAGGGAATTTTATTTTCTACAAAAAAGTGTGGAATAATTTTTTTCCTAAAAAGATTAGTTTTTGATAAAATTAGATAAAACTTGGTAAGTTTAATGATTTTTCAAAATTGATGTAATTTACGGAGGCCCCTAAATTGTTATAGATAAAAATAATCCTACTTTTTTACACACCGTTTAAATGGAAATTTTATTATCTACAGCCGACTATGGGACACAATTTTTGATAGAGAGCTTGGTTTGCAAGAAAATCGGGGAAAACAGGTAATATGCATTGGTGGGTGTGCTTTCGGGCTGTTCGGCCGTCGTCGTTGGGAATTCGTTCTCGACGTTTCGCCATCTCGAGTGGATGGCATTTTCAGGAGATGTTGACTGTTTGTCGGCTTCTCGAAGACTGGTTCATTCATTATGCATGTTTGTTTTTTAAATTTTTTTGCATTACCTTAATAAACGGACGCCTCTGGAAAGTTTGTCTTTGGTCGTACCCCACTGATTTGTATATCGATGAAAAGGAAATTTTATTGTATATAATAAAGGTAATTACATATTTTTCTCTAAGAAGCTTAGTTTTTGAGAAAGTTTGAGGAAAATCAAAAAATTTTAGGTTTTGGGGGGTCTTGGGGGGTTTTGCAGCTAATATTGAAAAAACTAATAAAATTTTATTTTTAGGTTATGTCTTACACATTTTTGATTAATTTCTATGTCATTGTGGCTTTAGGGCATCAACATAGTTAAATTTTCAGAAATTCGAACACGACTATAAGAGGAGGGGGGACAAAAAAAAATTGGACCAAAACCTGGCTTGGCAACATCCAATTCGGTAATCTGCGACCTATCGCCTGCACTAATTATGGTTTCTTCTAAATCAACGAGAACCTCTAAAAATACTTATGGTCAGTTCTACTTTATTCAATAACATTCGACCTCTGTCGCTGCCATTTTCGACATTATAAAAGCTGTTAAATTTTACATTATTTTTCTATCCAAATGATCGTGTGTACTAACTAAAGAAGTTTCAGACCTATTAAATATATAGTGTGTCACAGAAATAAGTAATACATGGGGATCTCGGAAACGGTAAAAAATATATTTTTGGTTAAATAAAAAAAAAGTTGACCTATTCCGAGTTCATCAGTTCATCAGATGCTGTATCGAAATTAAAAATATCTACAGCGGTTTTAAAAATATCGTACAAAAACTAAAATTCCTTTATATCTCTTGGATATAATACCTATACAGGGTGTTAATAAAATATGTCGCCAAACTTCAGACGATTATTGTTCAAGTGATTTTAAGAAAGAAAAACTTTGTTTAAACATAGGTCTGCAAATTCTTAGTTTTTGAGATACATTGTTAAAGTTAAAATTTTTTGTTTGTTTTTTCTTAACAACTCGTGCAGTTTTTGAGATATATAGCTTAAATCTGGAACATGTATTTAAATACAAGGCATACATCATAAAGCATGCCAAATATTAGGAAAAAACTACAGGATGATATTTTTTCCGGGGTCGTGTCCTGTTTTTTCCCCAGAACTTTTTTGCAGTCACTGGCAGATTAAAAAATATAAAATGAATTCCCTGTTTTATGCAGAAACTTTTTGATCTTCTGCAATTTTTTTTGTCTCTAACCGTTTTTGAGAAAAAAAGATAAAACGCGACCCCCTTCTCATTTAAGCTTTTAAAGTTGTTACTGACCTTATGGCCTTACGCTCACACCACGGTTCAAAGCAATACGCCAAAAAGTAGTAAACTTGATACCATTTAACATGCTTTTTGTTCGAAGTTGATATGTAATTCCCTTCAAAAGTTAACAGCGGGGGGGGGGGGGGGATTTTTACGTCCACACTGTATATTGCCGTACCGTGTAGCGCAGCGTAAAGCGGGCCAATAAGTCAAATTCCATTAAATAATATTTGATGATGTCGTGTTGCACAGTTTAACACAGTTATAACATTTGTTTCAGGAGGTTTTATTAAAAGCAAATACATTTTCTATTAAAAATAAAAAATATATCTTTAATTTAAATTAGACAAAGTTTTTATTTAAAACAGGTGTCAAATAATTCGTTTTAAATATTTACTTCTTCACTTTAGTAAGATCAATATCCTGCTCACTTTGTCATTTAAAATGAGAACGAGACGATTTGTGGTTTAATAAGTAATTTTGCTTATTTCTTATTTTAGAATTACATTAGAAAATAAAATACTCTGCCAATATATGGGTACCTAAGCTCACAGTAGGTACTATAGTTATAGTGTTCGTGTGAGCTAATATAACTAAAATCTGAAATATCTGAGGGCACGGCAGTGCCTCGCCGAGTTCGCGCACCGTAACCATCTTTTCTTGAAACATTTCAGCCGATATTTGACCTACCTAAAACTCTACTTCAGAATGAGCTACGAATCTCAAACTTTGCACAGTCGTAGATCTCCATGGAGTTAACAACAACAAAGTAGTTCCGAAATTTCAAAAAACGTCGAAATTGCCACTCACTGACTCACTCACTCATGTATAGATCATCAATATTCTACTGTACTTCCAGACATACTACAAAGCTGAAATTTGGCAGACTGATAGAAATTATGACCAAACCCCTAGAAAAAAAAACCGAAAATTTTAATTTACTCCCCTCCCCTATACGTTTAAATTTATGTAAAATTAGCATCGCCCACTTCCAGAAATGTTAGAGAGTTGAGCTTTGGCAGACTGATAAGAACTATGATAAAACTATAGGAAAAAGTCAAAAAACCCCAAAATTTTAATTTACTCCCCTCCCCTATACATTTAAAATTATGTAAAATTAGTATTGCCCACTTCCAGAAATTCTAGAGAGTTGAGCTTTGGCAGACTGATAGGAACTATGATAAGACTATAGGAAAAAATTAAAACACCCCAAAATTGTAATTTACTTCCCTCCCCTATAAATGTAAAGTTAAGTAAAAGTAACATTGCCCACTTCCAGACATGCTAGAGAGCTGAGCTTTGGAAGACCGATGGTAACTATGATAAAGTTGTACAAAAAAATTAAAACACCCCAAAATTCTAATTTACTTCCTTCCCCTATAAATGTAAAGTTATGTAAAAGTAACACTGCCCACTTCCAGAAACGCTAGAGAGCTGAAAGACAATATGATAATACTATATGAAAAAATTTACAAACACCAATATTTTAATTTACTTCCCTCTCCTATAAATGTAAATTTATATAAAACTAAAATTGCCCACTTCCAGAAACGCTAGAGAGCTGAGCATTGGAATGCTGATAGAAATTATGATAAAACCATGCGAAAAAATTTAAAAAGTCCAATATTTTCTTTTACTCTCCTCCCCTATAAATGTAAAGTTATATAAAAGTAACATTACCCACTTCCAGAAACGCTAGAGAGCTGAGCTTTGGAAGACTGAGAGGAACTATGATAAAACTATAGGACAAAATTTAAAAACACGACAATCTTATTTTATTTCCCTCCCCTATACATGTAAAGTTATGTAAAAGTAACATTGTGCACTTTCAGAAACGCTAGAGAGCTGAGCTTTGGAAGGCTGATGGAACTACGATAAAATCATGGAAAAAAAAAAACCTCAAAAATTTAAGTAAGGCATTGCAAAAGTTTTGAACAATATTCCGCATATTTTACTACTTTAAAAATTAAGTATTATCCAATTCCTTTAAAAAAGAAGTGAAATCATAACAAAAACATTTCATTTAAAAAAAAGCCAAGTACGCGAAAATGGCATTCCGTGAAAAGAATTGAGATAAAAGTAAAGCCAAGTTCTCCAATACAAATTTCAAAATGAAAGGTTCTTACTAGTTTGGAAATATTTTTCTAAACTTGGCTATTACGGCTGTAAATGACTCTTAGGCACAGTGCTAAATTGAACATACAGAAGTTTGGCTGTAATAGCAAAGTTTAAAAAAATATTTCCAAACTAGTAAGAACCTTTAATTTTGAAATTTGTATTGGAGAACTTGGCTTTACTTTTATCTCAATTCTTTTTACGGAATGCCATTTTGGCATACTTGGCTTTTTTTTACATGAAATGTTTTTGTTATGATATTTTATTCAACTCCAGAATCAATTACCTTTCGTTTGATACCACACAAGTCATGTTTTAACTTAAACTCTAATTTTTGAACCCACCCTTTTTTTAAAAACTAAAATGTATTTTGTTTAATTCCAGACTCAATTACCTTTCGTTTGATATCACACACGACATATTTTCACTTAAACTCTATTTTTTTTAATCCATCCCCACCCTTTATTTTACTCAAATTTATTTTGTCTAACTCCAGACTCAATTACCTTTCGTTTGATATCACACACGCCATATTTTCACATAAACTCTAATTTTTTTAATCTATCCCCACCCTTTTATTTGGCTTGTGATCGATGGATTTCGTTCATTTTTAAATGGAATCATCCCGACCCGAGACCCAGCCTAGGTATCTAATTAAAATCGGGCAAGCGGTTTTTGAGTTATGCGCGTTGGTCGTTACAGACAGACAGAAAGAACGGCGCAACAAAAAAGTTTAAAATTCATCTGAAACGCAAAGATATATAAAAATTTTTGAAATCGGAGCAACTTTTTTTTTCTCGAAAAAATTAGGATAAAGCTCACATACTAAAGTAGTAAAATTTTAAAAACTTATTTTGTTTGCTTATCATAGATTTTCAAAATAAATAAAATTGAGACTAAAAGGGTGCCTGTGGCTAATTGTCGTAGACCCTTTCAAATTCATTATACCGACCGCAGGTAGGATGCGCACCACGTACGTCTTAAATATATTTTAACTGGGAAAGGGCCTATAAAAATACTCTGCCAATATATGGGCCCCTAAGCTCACACTAGGTACTATAGTTATAGTGTACGTGTGAGCTAATATAACTAAAAACTGAAATATATTTTATTCAACTCCAGACTAAATTACCTTTTGTTTGATACCACACAAGCCATGTTTTGACTTAAACTCAAATTTTTGAAATCTACCCCCACCCTTACAAAAAAAACTAAAATGTATTTGTTAAAGTCCGGACTCAATTACCTTTCGTTTGATATCACACACGCCATATTTTCACTTAAACTCTAATTTTTAAAATATACCCCTACCCTTTTTTTTTAAATAAATTAAAATGTATTTTTTTTAACTGCAGACTCAATTACCTTTCGTTTGATATCACACACGCCATATTTTCACATAAACTCTAATTTTTGAAATCTACCCCCACCCTTTTATTTGGTTTGTGTTCGGTGGATTTTGTTCATTTTTAAATGGGACCATCTCGACCCAAGACCCAGCCCAGGTACCAAATTTCATTAAAATCGGCCAAGTGGTTTTTGAGTTATGCGCGTTGGTCGTTACAGACAGACACACAGACAGACAGACAGACACCTATACAGACATACAGACAGACAGACAGACGGCGCAACAAAAAAGTTTCAAAATTATCTGAAACGCAAAGATATATAAAATTTTTTGAAATCGGAGCAACTTTTTTTTTCTAGAAAAAATTAGGATCACCATAGCTCACACTACTATAGTATAGTATATGTGTGAACTAATAATTGCTAAAAGTGTGTCGGTTCATTTAGGGTACTGATAATAATTGGTTGCTGCGCTTTCAGCCCCATCTCTTTTCTAAGGTTAAAACACCCATTATCAGTTACCTTAGGCCCTAGGACAAATACGTTTTAATTTGTAAAAAAAATGCCAAGTAAGTGCCAAAATAAAAATAATTTTTTTTAAGGCGACAAATTTGATTTTGGCAATTTTTCAAGCAAAAGACAACAACGCAAAATATTTAAATATCAATCAAAAGTTGGCACTACATATTAGAGTCATAGGGACACCGACTCGGTTCAAAAATTGTGGGCTTTACTAAATTTTTAAGGATGACAATGGATGACAGTCCTAATTTTAAATTAGGTTATATTAGATGTCATAATTAACAATCTAGTACAAACAAACAACAGATTTTGATGCCGTATTCCATTGGGAAAATGAGTGCAGCACTGGTGGTGCACTGACACTGAAACGGTGCTGTCAAAAATTTGCACCGAGTGCAGTTTCAATGGAACACGCGGAAAATGAAAAATTGCACTCGTGTGGTATAAGGTCACTATATCACGAACGAAACATCGTGATATAGTGACCTTAGTGTGGTGTCATTATGAGCTGTAGAACTTCTTTTTTATTCTTGGTTTAAGCAACGTTAATATAACATTTTCTTGCAAATAATTTTTTATATTATATCCATTATGAATAGGGCAAATTGATTATGCAAAAACCTCATTTTTGAAAAAAATGTCACACAACCTGTAGTTTTATCAGGCCAACGACGATATCCATTTTTATTTGTTTCAAAGTTACACGCCGATAAATATTATCCTAAGATAAATAAAATTCGTCAAATAAATAAATAATGATTTTATTTAAAAAAAGTTAATAAGAATATTTTAAAAATGCCCACCTCCTTGTTGAATGCAGGCTTGTGCTCGTATACCAACAGATAGAGTAGTTATCTATATTTCGCGCTTGTTTTTCAAAAAACCCTAACCAGAAGTGTACTTTATGCTCCCAAAATTTGAACATAAGTATTCGAAACACCTTGTATACATATATAATATTTCACAAGTTTCTTTCAAGTAAACCTAACTTTCCTGCCTTGCGGAATTTGGTCAAAAACATGTTGTTAGTAAGTAAGTAATATTAATACTTCAATAACATTTTCTTGAAAAGGAAAATTATTTAAAAACATTTCCTTCAAACAAAAAATTGTTTGAAAATATTTTATTAATTTTTTTTTGTTCAAAAACATTTTCTTTGAAAGTAATTTTTTTTTCATAAGGAAAATTGTTCAAAAAAGTTTTGGAAGAAAATATTTTTGAACAAATTTCCATTCAACAAGAACATAACCTAACCTAACAGCTAAACGTAAGGGTGTTTTAACATACCATAAAAATGGCAAGACATGTGCCTCAGCGCTAATGGGGTTTCGTCCCCCTTGTTCTTTTTTTGGACAAAATTGAGGCTACTTGAATTTATTTATGAGAAATTCTGCAGTGCTCATCTCGAGCCGAAAGTGTTTCTTGAACTAAAAAATACATTTATTTTTACTTATAATCATAGCTGCCAGAAAACCCCAACTGTCGGAAAATTAGCCCCAGGGCCCCAGTCAACCAAATCCATACAAATCTACTTACCTGTTTGTTGTTAAATCGGTAAACCACATTTTCAATAAAGTTTTTTATTTTTGGGGTTTCCGTTCTCATTGTTTTTATTGCACAGAACTGTTCTTCTTCATCTTCATCGCTGCTACTACTTAGCAGCGAAGAAAATAATAAAAAATCGCTAACAACTTTATTTTCACTCATTTTTAAGTCCCACGACAATAATAAGCGTTTAAAATTAATGGCGGGAAAAAGTTTTCGGTGCGGCACGAGCCCTCAGAGCCGGTGTCAAAAAAGCCGCACTCAGTGCAAAACTGAATTCATAAGTTCCGCAATGGAATACGAAAACTGAAAAAGTGCATGTCAATGGAATGCAAACACCGAGCCATTTGTTCACTAGTGCTGCACTCATTTCCCCAATGGAATACGGCATGAGTTTGGCACTGACCTTGAGTTGTATAAGGCCCCGTAGGGTATAGAAGTCAATGGCACTGACGTTAATTTATGCCAAAAAATACAATTGGGCTAGTTTTCCAATAACAATAGGAAAAATAAAAGAATAGAGTAAACAACAAAGCATATTTTTTCGTCAAATATTAGGGGGTGACGTTTCGTCTTATTATAAATAAAAATAGAAAAAAATATTTGTTTACTGTGGTAGAAAATACCGATAAGCCCGAAGAAGATTTAGCCACAACAAAGATATTAAGGACCTTCTGATATCTATGATCCAGAATATGAAAACGAACATCTCATTATCCGAAGATGCCGTTAAGTTAGGATAGGAAGTTAAGTTTTCGGCAATTATTGTAAATTAAATATAATAAATCAGTTGTTTGTAATGTGCTTTATTTTTGTTTCCACAACCACGTAGACCTACCTAACGCGTGTGCCTCTTCCGCAGTAATTAGGTAAATTACTATTATCACAAACTATCATATGAATCGGTTCGTAATCCCCTGATTTTGTTTGGTAGGTCATGGCCAGTGCCCGCACAAAAAATTTTTGTAAATAGAAAAAATTGTATGTCTCTAAATACTTATAAGCATTTAAGTTATATTAAAGAACATTTTATTTGTTTAAAGTAACTGAAAATAATCTGAAAATCCGGGTCACATGATTTTAATTAAATTTTCTTAATCGAATTGGCTTGCCCCCGTTATATGATGGTGGTCGATGGCTCTTGTCTGATTTATACTTCAGAAAATATAAAATTGACTACGCTTTTACAAATTCTAGTAGATTTCGTCTATAAAAAACTAATTAAAACATTTTTTCTGTTCATATAAAAGACTTTTTTAACATTGTCAAACGTACCTTGTTAGAATTTTGATTTTCTTTTGTATATTTCCAAAAAATACAAAAAACGAAAGAATTTCGCTACAGTTTTCTATAACACAACTAGGCTACTAAAATGCCAAACAATGTTTTGAAATATTTCTTGGGTTTTAGCAATAATTTTTTTAAAATTTTTTAAACAAGATGAATTAGTGATGAATTACTGCCAAGATACGTTTGTTAAAAATGCTTTAAAAAACCACCTCGCAAAATTTCGACGCATTCCGCTTTCTAATTTTCTATTTCTATTAGGATAAAGATTCGGGCTCTGGAACGAAATAGCGATGTACAAAATAGCGACGTACGAAATAGCGAGTAATGAAATAGCGAGTAATGAAATAGCGAGGTAATGAAACAGCGACTATCAAAATAGCGATGTATCAAAATAGCGTTTGTAACAAAACAGCGACATATCAAAATAGCGATGTATCAAAATAGCGACAATCAAAATAGCGATGTATCAAAACAGCGATGTATCAAAATACCGAATCAAACCAAACCGAATCGATTCAAACCAATCCAAACCGAACCTTTCTAACAAATTTTTTCAAAAAAAAAACTTCCCTACTTCTTTTCCAGGATCCTAGAGGGTGTGAATCCGAACCGAATCGCACCGAACCGAACCAAACCAACCCAAACTGAACCAAATTCGGTTCAGTTTGTTTCGGTTCAAAATAATTCTGGACAGTTTTTTTTTAAATAAGCTGGTTCGGTTCGGTTCGGTTCAGATTCACACCCTCTAGGATCCCGAGAAAGAAATCAGGGAAGTTTGTTTTTTGAAAAAAATTGATAGAAAGAAACCCCTTTGTCGAACTATATGCCAAAACCGAAACAAAATATCGCTATTTTGATAATCGTTATTTTGTTACATCGCTATTTTGATAGTCGCTATTTTGTTACATCGCTATTTTGATAGTCGCTATTTTGTTACATTGCTATTTTGTTACATCGCTATTTTGATACAATCGGTATTTTGTTAAATCGCCATTTTGTTATATCGCTATTTTGATAGTCGCCCTTTCATTACATCGCTATTTTGATTGTCGCTATTTCGATACCGCTAATTTAATACTTGCTATTTTGTACATCGCTATTTCGTTCCAGAGCCAAAGATTCAGCCTAAAAATGGGATATCAGTGTTGTCAGATGGTAAGTTTTCGGGCGAAGTTTGCCCCCTTGAAAATAAGAATTAACTTCAATTTTGACAACGTTAAATCACAGGGCATTGACAAATTGCCAAACTCATTTGAAAGCAGTCCTTTTCAAATGTTATTCCAAATCCAATTAGAACGGAACGCTTGTAGCAGTCATTTTCCACATTATGGTTTTAATATGCTTTAGCAGTACAGATATATTTAAGACGTACGTGATTCACACTCCTGCTTTTCCGTCTTTAAATTATTATCAGTGGCTAGCGTCACACAAATTAATTCGAAAGTTAAAATTTGGTAGGCGTAGTGTTCTGTTAACAATACAATTTACGTTTTTCATTACAACAATGGCGGATCCAAAATGGAAACTCCGTAAAAATTAAAAATAACGAATCCAAAATGGCGGACTTTTTTATTTATGAACCGATATTTTTCAAGTCACTGAATATGATTTTTGACTCATACTCCGAAAAAATTCAAAATAACAAATCCAAAATGGTGCTATTTTGTATTTACTAACCGATTTATCTCAAACTTGAAAGATTGCATTGCTTAAGGTCACTTAATACAGTTTAAGACTCACACTTACAAAAAAATCAAAATGGCGGAGTTTCTTATTCATGAATCGCTATGTATAAAATCGCAATTTTGCATCCGCAATTATAATTTTTTTAAGTTTGGGTCAAAAAATCATAATCAGCGATTTGAAATACCGCGAAGTTCGCCATTTTGAATACCCCATTTAATTTTTTTTAAGTTTAAATAAATTGTATTAAGTGACCTCAAGCAAACCAATCTTTTACGTTTGAAACACATCGGTTAGTAAATACGGAAATCCGCCATTTTGGGGCACAATTTTAAATTTTTTATAACTTTTACAGCAGTTTATTTCCAAGTTCCATATTTGAAACAAATCGGCTGATAATTAAGAAAGTCCGCCATTTTAGATCCGCCATTTTAATTTTTTAAAGTTTGACGAAAAAACTGTATTTAGTGACCTCAACACTGCAAAATGTCAAGCTTGACAAAACTACGCCATTGTGAAAACGCCATTTTGATATTTTTATAGTTCCGAATTTAATGCATATTGGATCATAAATGGGTAATTCCGTCATTTTTGATCCGCCATTTTGCATTTTTTTTAGTTTCAGTTAAAAACAATAATCAGCGACCTGGAAGATCGCAAAGTTTCGAGTTTGATGCAAATCGGTTCATACATGGGAAAACCCGCCATTTTGATTTTTTTTTTAAAGTTTAAGTCAGAAATCATAATCAGCAACCTGAAGCGCCCCAAAGTTCTGAATTTGATGCATATTGGTTCATAAATGGAAAAGTCCGCCATTTTTGATAGGTCATTTTGTTTTTTTTTAGTTTGTTAAAAATAATAATCAGCGACCTGAAAGATCACAAAGTTCCGAGTTTAATGCATATTGGTTCATAAATGAGAAAATCCTTTTCAAAATATAAATAATAATTATAAATATTTTTCAAATATTTTTTTTTTTAATTGTACACTAACCACCAAATATTTAGTTGGAAAAGTTTGAAAAAAGTTATGATCAAACAAATAAACAGATATATTATATGAAGTCAAGCTAAATAAAACTGTTAAAACAATTGCCAATGGTAATATCATAAATCAAATAATCTCGTGGCAAATTGTCCCCGCGGCGAATCGGCCGGCAGCAAATTGTCCCCGCGGCGCATCGGATCGCCGCGAATTGGATCACAGCGAATCGGCCGCGACGAATTGTCCCCTGTCCTTTTCATATGAAAATACGTACCTCCGCATGCTGGTCCCTAGCGCAATTACCTGTTTGTTGATACAAAACATGTGCTGTCAGTGGTCAGATGTTTGGCAGCAGAGTCAATTTAGCATTTAGGGGTCCATATTACACGCAATAATTCAAAATCATCCTGATATTTAGTAATGTAGATAAGTTTCGGTCAGGCGGATGTTTGGCAGTATAGTCAATTTAGTATTTGATGGATCTTATGACACCCAATAATTAAAAACCATCTTGGTATTTAGTAATGTAGGGGAGTTTCTGCATCAAATATAATTAGAGGAGGTGTGCCATTTCTTCGGTCAGGCAGATATTTGGCAGAAGAGTCAATTTAGTATTTGAGGCTTCGCATTACACACAATAATGAAAAACCATCTTGCTATTTAGTAATGTGGGTGAGTTTCAGCTTCAAATATCATTAGAGGAGATGTGCCATTCTTTCGGTGAGCCAGATGTTTGGCAGCATAGTGAATTTAGTATTTGAGAGTCCACATGACACACAATGATAAAAAAACCATCCTGCATTTAATTATGTGGGTAAGTTTCACGGTTGAATATAATATTATGGGGTGTGCCATTCCTTCGGTTAGGCAGATGTTGGGCAGCATAGTCAGTTTACTATATGAGGGTTCACATGACACACAATAATTTTAAAACATCTTTATATTTACTAACGTAGGTCACTTTTAACCTCAAATATAATTATAGGAGATGTACTGTTCCTTCGGTTAGGCAGATGTTTGCCAGCATACTGAATTTAGTATTTGAGGGTTCACATGACACACAATAATTAAAAACCATATTGTTAGTTAGGTATGTAGGTAAGTTTCAGCCTCAAATATAATTAGAGGAAGTGTCTCATTCCTTCGGTCAAGCAGATGATTGGCAGCACACTTAATTTAGTATTTGAGGGTCCACATGACATACAGTAATAAAAAACTATCTTGCTAGTTAGAAAAGTGGGTGAGTTCAGCCTCACAAACAATTACAGGAGATGTGCCATTCGTTCGGTCAGGCAGATCTTTGGCAGCATAGTCAATTTAGTATTTGAGGGTCCACATGACACACAGTAATTAGAAACCATTTTGTTATTTAGTAATGTGCATGAGTTTCAGCTTCAAATATAATTACAGAAGGTGTGCCAGTCCTTTGGTAAGGTAAATGTTTGGCAGAATAGTAAACTCAGTATTTGAAGGTCCATAAGACACACAATTGTTAAAAACCATCTTGATAATACATGATGTGACTTGAAACAAAAATATTTTATAATTTTCACTGGTGTGCCTAGCGTATGCCAAATGGACGTCGGGCAGCATAGTTATTTTTAACTTACCGGCTCTATATGACAGCTATTTTCTAAAAAATATCTTGTTATCAATTTACGTCCGTGAATGTTAAAAACCCTTATCATCTAGATGGTGTGCCTTATCAGCAACCAGGCAGCAGCAAGGCAGCATGAGACACATATATAAGGGGGGCGTAACTGACATATGTGCCAAAAAAAATATGCTGCTTCTCGTTTATGTAGGTTTAACCACAGATGAAATTTTACTTAGGAGCGTATGCCTGTCCTCCAGCTGAGGTGAGGTGTGGCAGTATCATCATATTTTTATAAATGGGTTTATATGACATACTTGCAATAGAGTCTAAACAGATACTATAAGATGTTAACGCACCTGTAAACCTTTTCATACATTTTGCTTAATTAGCGACTTCAGGCCACGTCTCGTTGTTAACTAAAGTAGGCACACCTTTGTGTACGCTAATATGACACTTGTTGAATATGAATTTTAATGGTACGGATAACGTAGAGTTTTGTGTTACGGGCTCTTGGTATAATAGGTACCTAAATACGAGCATTACGGTTTTATAAAATGTATTAAAGCCGTTATTCCTTATACTTAAAACATAAAAAACATTTTAAAACAATAACAGCTAGACAAACAAAGTCAAATTGTACTTACTACAAAATTAGGCTTTATCAGCTGGTTGTACGAGCATCTGGTTTGATAAAGTTAAAACTTTAAAGTTCATTGAAACTATTATTCACCCGCAAAAAGTGATATTTTTTGGTGGAAATAGTCACCTCAGTACACTGCACTGGTTGCATTTTGAGGGGTTCACCTACACTGTAATATTTTCTGCAGGAGTTTTATTTTTTTAAAACGCACTAATTTTTTTATTATTTTTTAATGGAATTCTTTCTCTATAGATTCTCGCAGCGAGATTAGAGCTTCGGTGAGCTTTACCATAAATAATTAGCATGTCAGCATACTTCAGCTATTTTGTTACGCGCTATTTTAAACCAGCCCAATTTTATACCACCACTATTTTATACCAGCGCTATTTTATACCAGCGATATTTTATACTATTTATTTCTCAAAACAGAGCCGTATAAATATAATGTCAGATTGTCTGAATCACTCTGCAATTTATATAGTGAAGAACTTATTATTTTATAGTCTGAGATTTTGCTTTGATTTCAGAAAACTAAATACAAAAGCACATGAGAAAAACAAACACGACGTTTCCCAAATTTTTTTACATTTTTTCAAGATACAGGATGGCAAAACTGACAACTCTTTGAGAATTTCTTTGTTATGGATTCTTTAAAATATTTTTTAATGTATCACTATTAAACATCGCATGTTTTGACGCAAATAATAGACTCTTCTACTTGTATATCAACGCTAAGAACTTAAGCGAAATAATTTAAAAAAGTCATACGAATGTCCTGTACGCGACGCTGGAATGGCTCATGAACATGTATAAATATAATACCAAAATCACTCTGCAATTTATATAGTGAAATATTTTATTTAAATTGGATAAGTCTGAGGTTTGCTTTTGATTACAGTGAACTAAACATAAAAGCAATAAATGAGGATTTTCCTGAATTCTTTCACAATGATATCGATATAGCAAATAAAAATAAAAACAAGGTTCCCTAAGCATTTGCACATTTTTTTCAAGATACCTACAGAATGACAAATCTTACAATTCTTTGAGAATTGCTTTGTTATAGCTTCTTTAAAACGTTTTTTAAAGTATCAATAAATGTTATAGTTAACAACAGTATATAACACATTTTTTGCGGCAAATAATACACTCTTCTACATGAATGTATGTACTAAGGATAAAAAGGGTAGTAGTAATATTGGAAGTCTGAGGTTTTGCTTTGATTCCAGAGAACTAAACACAAAAGCAGAACATGATGATTTTCCAGTACTATAGATTTGTTACAGCTTGTTTAAAAATTATTGTGGAAAATCAAAATTTTTTGTGGAGTAGGATAATGTAGGAATAATGTAGGTATATACCTATATGAATAAGTGTAATAATAAGAATTATTAATGGTTAACAAAATGAGATCATGATCAGGAATGTAATATGGTCAAAATAAGTAGAAATTATTTTTTTTAGTTTCAAATAATTTTCTAGTTATCAGATATAAAAAAAGTAAATAAGTTGTTCTAGTTTTTCTTAAAAATACATAAATAGGTAATAAAACTGTGGCGGTCCCACAGGGCGAGGGTTATTGATGCTACCTTTATTTCAGAGAATTTCCAATACAAGAGGGTAATTTTGGTGTTTTATACACAAGCAAAAATGTAATTTAATTTAAAATTTGAGCCCCCCCTGCACCGCTTTTTAAAAATCTGTGGCCGCCCCTGAACAGAGACAGGTTAATATTTTCCTTATGCCTATTCAAGGTCAACACAAAAATAGAGGCCACGACCCTGAAAAAATCAGCTGTTCTCCGGGGGCTGATTTTTACATTGGGTCTTATGAGAGGCCAGACGTTTTTTTATGATATTTTGAAAATGGCACTACAGATTTCGGCGAAATTTCAGTGAAATATTCTTAGACACCATCCCCATATTCCACCAAACTTTTGTAAGGATGCAAGATGACTAAAAGGTTAAAATCTTCAAAATTTAGCATTTATTATTTTGAATTCAAATTACCCGCCATGTACCCCATGCCAACTGTTATATTTGACATGTATTTGACTTTGTCATCTGTGTTTGTCACATTCGCTTCAGTTTTGAATTTAATTTTAGTGTGAGCTAATGAAGCGGCTCTGGCTTTATTTTTTTTAAAAATCAAATATTCATGAACCGTCATTAATATTTTAAAGACAATCAGCTGTGTCGTGACGCAACCATCAAAAAAAAATCAGCCCCGAATGTGACGTCAACAAAGTGGAGGATCGTGGCCCGTCCGTTTTAATGGGCCTGGCCTATTCATAAAAAAAATGTATTGTTATTGTTAGTGCTTTTTGCATATTAAGTAGAGGTACTTAGATATCTTTAATTTTATTGGCATGACACATCCGCTTACAAATTAACTTTATCAGGTCTTAATTCTTAAATATTTAAACATGTTGACAAAAAATAAAATAAAAATACAAAGAAAAAACTCAACGTCTTCTCCACTAAAGTCTTTATTAATTCGGGTTTTATTTAGAACATGTTTCGAGTCTAAAGGGACCTATCATCAGCTGAAACAAGGTAAACAAAGAAGTGTAACTACATCCGAAGCCATTTTCAGTAGTTACACTTCTTTGTTTACCTTGTTTCAGCTGATGATGGGTCTCTTTAGACTCGAAACCTGTCCTAATTAAAACCCGAAACAATAAAGACTTTGAGTTTTTTATTTGAAATTTGCAAACTCCACTTTGAGAAATGGACTATTTTTTCAATAAAAATACTTCTTAAGGCCGCTTGATATAGAGCAAAGGACTTGCAGTTGCATGCAAGATTAGGGTGCCTGATATGACATCTATTGTATAAACAAACAAATATCTCTCATTCAGGGACACTAATCTTGCATGCAACTGCAATTGTATTCAGTGGCGGATCCAGGGGGGGCACTAGGGGCACTTGCCCCCCCCCCCCCCCCCCCGAGAATTTTTTGAATATACAAAAAATGAGTAAAAAGTAATGTTTTTGCTAATAAAAACTCAAAATTTTTGCCTGCGGCGCATGAAAGTGACTGTGGTTGTTATCATCGAAATTACAACCACTGACTAATTCAATAAAATGTTGCTTAAAAAAATATATACTGTTTTTTACCAACAGAGAATATCACCTAAAGTGCCCCCCCCCCCGAGAAACACCTCTGGATCCGCCCTTGATTGTATTGCTCCTCACATAGCACAAAAATCACAACAACCTTAAATTAACGTTAACAAAAATAGTGAAGTTACTTTTTACAAGAAAACATCCTCATGCCATGTAATATTTGTTTTGTTAAATCTACATGCTTAAAGATAACCTTAAAACGAGAAGGAATCAAGCTATAAAAATGTAATTTTTGCTGAAGTTTCAGGTGCTGTGTATATAACGTCTTTTTTACCCTTGTTATTTTAATGTGCCAAATTCACACTTGAAAAGTCTTCCACAACATTAAAACTAGATTAAGACTTCTCAAACCTACTAACTAGATAAAGACTTGTTAAAAGTAATAACTTTTTGCCTCTTTTTTTGTCACGTTTTTTTTAATTACCTTTTTTTAACTTAAGAGTGACGCGAAAGAAAGTTCTAAAAGTTCAATAGTTTAAGACTACAACACTTCAAGACAACTTTAAAAGATGGCGCTCAAGGGAACACAAAATCTCTATACATACATTATGTTTTCTTTAAAAGCTAAACAAGATTTTTCAACAGTAAACACTTTCACACAATATTAATGTGTCTTTATCAAGTTAATAATTGATGCGTCGTGATCGTGAACGTCAGGGAACAGTTCATTAACTCGTTTTTGGAATTTGGAGGTCAAAGCACTCCCGGATAGATTTTGTAAAAGTAAAATCTCAAAAATATTTGGTAGAAAAGCCATGCAAGATGCGTTTTAAAATTCTTGTAAAAAAGACGCGACTCTCAATGTGATTTTAACGTAGATAAAAATCTACTTGAAAATAACGTAAAAACATTGATTTTTTTGATTTGATAATGGCCTTATTACAACGCCGTTTTTAGCAACGTTATTTTTTATTACGTTAATGAATGACCTACTAAGTTTGTTTTCATATATATATATATATATATATATATATATATATATATATATATATATATATATATATATATATATATATATATATATATATATATATACAGGGTGTCCCAGAACTAATGGTACATGGTTAAACTGTAGATTCCTTGGGTCAAAATATTACGATTGAGCCATACTTGCCTTAGTCCAAAAGTTCGTATTAACAGAGATACAGGGTGTTAAAATTTACTTTTTCAATTCGATTTTCTTTAATAACTTTTCTACTAATTAATCTTTTTGCAAAAACTAACCAGCGTTTAAGAGTTTTTAAAATTGGCAAGACGATTCCGTTGAAAAATTTGATGTACAATGTACAGGGTGTTCCTTGGACCACTACCATTGCATAAAAATCAGTGTATTTTTCTTGTGCCTCGGTGTATACCAGTTTTTATGTAAAATAATCGTTTTCCCATCCTTTTTATGTAAAAAAGTTATACTGTTTTAAAGTCGCTCAGAGTAACGGTTTTTGAGATTTTTGCATTTAAAGTTTTTATTGCATGTGAGTGATATGCCTAATATATGTATAATACTTTCTTCAATTCTTTCTACTAATTAATAATTTTGCACAATAAATTGGGTTTGGTGGGTTTTGGGCATGAACAGTTTAATTTTGGTAAAAATAATAAAAATATTATACAGGGTGTTATCTGGGTCGGTACCGTCACATTAAAATAGGTCTAAATTTTTTGTTCCTCCGTGTATACAAGATTCTATTAAAAACATTTATTTTTTAAGTAAAAAAGTTATAGCGTTTAGACGTCGCTTAGGGCAACGGTTTTCAAGATATTTAAATTAGAAGTTTTTATTGTATGTGTAAAAGATTTTTTCTTAATTCTAAAATCAGACGTTCGGTTCGGTTCATTATTCATTATAATGCTATCAGGTTAACGGTGGCCAGTTTGAACATTTATTGTCGATTTTTTTTGTTTTTCTTCCTAAAAATTTGTTGTTGCAATAAAATATGTATAATTTTAATAATTAAATTTTAATAATTAAAATAATATTCTGTTTAAAAACCTCCTTAAGTATACACCGACCAATGAACTTGTAAAAAGTTCATTGACACCGACGCACAAAAAAATATACTGATGATTTTAATGAAATGGTAGAGGTCCAAAGAACACCCTGTACATTGTAGATCAAATTTTTCAACGGAATCGTCTTGCAAATTTCAGAGAAACCTACATGCTGGATAGTTTTTGCAAAACTATTAATTAGTAGAAAGAATTGAAGAAAGTATCATACATAAATTAGGCATATCACTCACATGCAATAAAAACTTTAAATGCAAAAATCTCAAAAACCGTTGCTCTGAGCGACTTTAAAACAGTATAACTTTTTTTACGTAAAAAGGATGGGAAAACCATTATTTTACATAAAAACTGGTATACACTGAGGCACAAAAAAAATACTGATTTTAATACAATGTTAGTGGTCCAAGGAACACCCTGTACATTGTACATCAAAATTTTCGACGGAATCGTCTTTCCAATTTTAAAAAAACTTACACGCTGGTTATTTTTTGCAAAAATATTACTTAGTAAAAAAGTTATTAAAGAAAATCGAATCGAAAAAATAAAGTTTAACACCCTGTATCTCGGTTAGTACGAACTTTTGGACTAAGATAAGTATGGCTAAATCCTAATATTTTGATCCAGTGAATCTACAGTTTTACTATGTACAATTAGTTCTGGGACACCCTGTATACAGTTAAACCTCTCCTTGCGGACACCTCTATTAAGCGGACACTCCGTTTTTAAGCGGACACATTTTTTGGTACCAAGCTTTTCACTATTTCTTTACATGTAAAATTCACTCCTATAACCGGACACTCTAATAACCGGACGCGGACAACTTTTTTTGGTAAAAAAGATTTGAAACCTCCCTTAACCGGACGCGAATCTCTGACAACGGGACGGAGTGCTGCACGACATGGGCATAAACATTATATAGTATGTTGGCAACAACGCACTCTGCAGCCGGGGAATTACCTCTTTCCGTTTTAATGCGGAGACTAAATACTTTTGTTGTATTTACAGCATATTATATTAGGCAGGGGCGGGACTGCTGTGTTTTATTTTTATTGTTCAATTGGGTAGTAATAGATCTCTTTGAAATAGTGCCTATTAAAAAACTTCTTAGTTTACGTGAAAAAATGAAAATTGTTAACGTTTCGGAGAAGGAACATTAACAATATACATACATAACAACAATACATTAACAACTATTAGCACGAAAGATCACTGAAAAATTTAATATTGGAAAAACTCAAGCAGCGGAAATTGTTAATAAATATATTATACAAATTCGCAGTTCCCTCTCATAAGCGGACACCTCCAATAAGCGGACAAAATCGACGGAACCGTGAGTGTCCGCTTATGGGAGGTTTCACTGTATATATAAAATAAACGTTTTTTTAGAGCAGCTTTTGAAATCAACGTTTTTCTTTCTTACGTGTTTTTTACATATTAACTAAATAAGTGATTGTGCTATGTGGGTCCATGTCAAGCGGCCTTAAATAATTATTTTAAAGGCAAAAACCAATAGAAAACTGCCTGTTAAAAACAATATGGATCGTTCATACTCGTCTTTTGTCTAGTCTTTTGTCTTGGTTTGGTCATATGTCTTGTCCTAAGAAAGTTAAAACCACTGTTTCTTATATGGGAGTGTTCATACAATGCTTTTGCTTTTGTTTTTGATTAGTCTTTGTCTTAAGAGTTGCCAACTTTCAATCCTTAGGACAACGACTAAGACGAGTGACAGACATCAGCTGATATTTGTTGTTTTTTTTTACAGGGCGTCCAAAGAGCGCAAGCGCGCGGCCGAAATTTTGAATTTACCGCCATTAATCATGTTTTTATCAGAAAATCAACATAACCTCAAAATTTTATTTGTTTTTATTTTCTTTTTCGCTTTTGTTCTTTCATGTCTGTGTTTCGTGCACAGATTAGGTTAAATGGTGTTCTGTGGGTTAAATAAGATTGTTTTGTGTAGAAAATGACTTTTGAAAAGGGGCCTTTTTATTGAAATTGAATTTTTTTTCAGTGGGTTATGACTAAGACTAATCAAAAACAAAGGACGAGTATGAACAGCCAATTTTGTTAAGACAGCTAAGACTAATCAAAGGACAAAGACTAATCAAAAACAAAAGACTAAGACGAGTATGAACAATACTATTTATAATAATAAAACTTACGACATGTTCCGGAAACAATTATGAAATCGCGATTACAAAAAACTCGTAAGCAAACTAAATTAAACAATGCACTTTAAATCTTTATACAATCAATGCCACACCATTACTAACAATAATATAATAAAATGCAATTTGTTGTAAGAAACAAATACAAAAACTTGTTTGTTTATAATTTAATGAGTTACCATTTAAAACGGTCACAAAACATAACAAAATAACATAATAAATTACGTTTTAAGCATCTTTAGTCTACCAATAAAAATGTCAATAATTAATAAATAAATAGATATAAATAAATAAACAAATCTTACCGCGCCAAAGGCATAAAATACTGGGGCACGACTTGCACGCGTTCAAATTTATTGATTTTCTGTGCTTCCCAAAAAAGTTGTCTCGCACTCATTCGAGGATCAGCTGTTAATCAACAAAATCAACTTAACTCGCACACACGACGATCAACAAACCCATCGCAGCTTTTTTGTTTGGCACACACGATTTCAAGTCACAGTTCGTTTAATGTTGAAAACGCTAATTCCCATATGATTGTGTGTCTGTGTGTGTTTACTATTCTTGAGCTAAGAATCGCGAGCTTTGTCGTTTATCGAACGGGGGAAACGCGACCGACCAAGCTCTCTCTCGGTGCAAGCCAAGTGCGTTTGCACCTAAGCCCAGTGCATAGCGTACTATACTCAAAACACACCGGAAAATGCTAGTTTTAAGTGCGTTTCAAGTACATTCCTGGGTGCAGGCGCGAAAAGACAAAGGCGTTGTGAAGCTGGTTAGGTCATCACGAAAGAGAACAAAGTGCAACAAAGGAGATGTTTATATTATTATATTGTATATGGGGATAATGAGTCATTTTTTTCAGATGCATATAATGAGTTGGTTGCTCTTTGTTACGTTGATTTTAAAATGTTTTTAAACTAATCTTGGTATTAAATAAGAATAGTGTTTTAGAATTTAGAATAAACATATTTGAGCGGTCGACCCTTAGAGTAATAAAATATATTTCTCTAACGGTCGACCGTTCGGTCCGAGAACAGTAATGTGTTTGCTGTTCTCGGGTTCGGTTATTAGTTCTCTTCGTTTAAAAGCGATAACTAAACAGAGAGCGTTCAACCAAAAAACGTAAAAAAATCATGTACTTCATGTACCATGTGTACCAGGTATATCCTTTTGGTATATTCTAAAGTGAATATTAGAGAATATACTTTTTGTTTACACCTGAAATATTCCTTTGTTATATTCCAATTTTCATATTTAATTCCGGTATATTATTGTGTAATATTCTAATGTGAATATTAATTAATATTTAGTTTATACCTGAAATATTCTTTTGGTATATTCTCAAAAAATTAGTAATTAAGAATTAACCACAGAAATTAACAACATTACAACAGAATGGTTATTCTGAGAAATTAATAAACTCCACGATCTCTAAAATTAAAAACAAACCAAATGTACCAAATTCTTAAAATAATAATCCGTTGGGTGTTATTAACATTCCATATGTTCAAGAGATTTCCGAAAACATAAGACGAATAGCCAAGCACTATAATATAAAAATAGTATTTTCATCGGGAAATACGATAAGGAGTTTTGTAACTAAAACAAAACCAGAAAATCTCTCAAATAATAAGGAATGTATTTACCAAATCCCGTGTGAGTGTGGTAAATCATATGTAGGTGAAACGAAACAACGCCCTCTTCAGGTTAGAGTAAATGAACATCTAAAAAGTACCCAAATAGGATTCAGTGGTCAGAAGCTAAAGTTTGGCATAAGGAGCCGCATTGGCGAAAACAAAAGTTTATTGAAGCTGCGTTTATAATGCAGAATAAAGAAGTTTTCAGTCAACCAAGCACGGACATACCAAACATATGGAAACCACTCCTTAAGGAAAACAGGCGTCTTAGGATTAAAAAGAAGGCGAGAAGTCACACCTAACTGCACACCAAGTAGTATAAGTAGTAGCCTAGAGACTAAATCGTTTAGGTTACGCTTGAAAACGGTTAGAGATACTTACTAACCGAAACGTCGTGTTTAAAATAAATAAATACAATGGAAGTCCGAAATTTTATTTCTATAAACTTCTTGATTATGCCTTATATATTTTAGTATATTCTAAAAAGAATATGATTTTAGTTTATTCCCGGTATATTTTGTTATATATAAATATTAGAGGATACATATATACGTTTGGAATGGACATGGACCATAAAAATATTAAACGTAAAAAGATAGAAAATCATTTTTATTACAGATTAAGTAAGTATATTTAGATATAAAACGAAAGATTAGACTTAAAAAATAGATTGATGCCAAATAAAATTTAAAAAAACATTACAATAATTTGACTGTAATTTTAAAGTTTTTTATGCTCGCTTTTATGGCTAATAGCACGAATCATATAATAAGTCCCGTTTATTACAATGCAATATAGAAAGGAAAAATTAACCGACGACTGTATGATAATTATAGCACAATATACAAAGTTAAGCCCTGTTTCCACCATGCAACTTTTTCGTACATATAGCACATACAAATTAGCCAATACTACTACTATTACGGTTTAGAACGTTTTTCTACGTTGTCCGACGCCTATTCTCCACCTCCTTCAATCCTGACAATCATCTTCTGTCAGGTTTTTTGACTTACTGATCTTTGGCATTCTAGTTTAGAACGCCCCCTTTTTCTATGCCCCATTGGTTGCCATTCTAGGACCTGCTTTGGTAATCTTTCGTCGTTCATCCGTTGTACATAGTCGTACCATATCAGTTATCTTTTAGTAATGTCATCATCTCATTTCTTATATGATCTGTTCTAGATATTCCCATTTACTTCTTATTGCATCTATTCCGACACACTCCATTTTTGTTTTGTTATTTTCTGTTACGCAACAAGTCTCTACTCCATTCAACAACGTGCTTTTCACCATTGTTTCACATAATATGTTAAATTTTACATTTTTTTTATCTCTCTGCTCCGTAAAATACTGTCAAGATATCCAATAACCTTCTTTGCTTATACTGTTCTTTTTTCCAGTTCTTTACAGTCGGTTCCTGTCTTATCAAATGTGACACCCAAGTATACATACTCATTGCATGGAGATACTGTTTGTCCACTGTCTAGTTCTAACTCACTTGATTCGTTTCCAATACATAAGTACTGTGTCTTGTCCACGTTCAGTATTAGCCCTCACTTTTGGTATTCTTCAGTTAACTTTCTCATCATATACTCCATGTCTTCTTTATCATTAGCTACAATTACTTGGTCCGTATATGGTATCCGTCGTTAAGTTGTATTCCCATGCCGTATATTTTGGGTTTCCAGTTTTTTAAAGCTACTGCGATATATATTTTAAAAAGAGTTGGAGAAAAACAACATCCCTGCCTTAAGCCTTTCGTTACCAGGAATTCTTTTGAAAGTCGATTTTAATTTTATATTTTGACCCTTTGTATAGTTTTTTTTATCGTTTTTATGTGGTGATATTAGTTTGAATCGCCTCCTAATACACCCTCTATCAGTTGACCGATTTTATTGATCAAATTTTAGGCGTCAAGTCCAAAAGGACCTAAGGTTTCAATGGAAAGGGGCACAAAATAAAAGCGATCCAAGAGCTCCTCATATTTCCACTTCTTCAAGGTTTACAAACCTCTCCTGCTTTTTGGATGACAAATTGACAAGTGTCTTTGCATGTTACATCCCAAAGAAAAGGCTTGCCAGATTACATCACACCCTGAGTCTTTTAGATATAAAAACTTTGACGCAGGTTTTTCCGACCATTTTTGTCAAATTGTTCAGCATAACTCTAAAAACAATATATCCTCCATAGTCGACTCGTCCCTTGAAGGGAGCATGAGACAAATTAGGGTTGTTAATAGTAGCACTACAAATAATTTTTATTTCTGGTTTGATCAACAAACTATTGAATTTACAAATACCGACATAAACAAAAATTTTGAGCATTTCTTCGAAAGCGTTATCTGGAGTTTTCAAGTAAGTTGCCCAGTTAAAAACTTAAATAACAAAAAGTCCTCTCAAAATAAAAAAATTATACTTTCCAACAATCTGCTAAAGGAAATGGAGGAACTAAAAAATCTACACTGGCTACAAAAACGCACTGGTAATTCACAACTTAAAATTCTTTACAAAAGTCGGAAAAAAGAAATTGACCTTAAAATAAAAAATGAAAAAGAAAAATACTTCAACGAAAAAATTAATAACTCAAAAAATAAAATAAAAACTACATGGAGTATTATTAATAATCTAAGTGGAAAAAAATCTAAAACCTCACACTCTATAGATCAAATCCGAGATAGCAATAATGTAATTATAACTAATACTATGGAGATCGCTAACAACTTTAGCAGTTATTTGTCCTCTGTTGTTGCTGACAAGCTCCAATCTCACTTCCAGGGCAGCTTGTCCGCTGATTGCACAACGACTAAGAAAAATCACAAGTCATTTACTTTTACCGAAGTTACTACACATGATGTTAAACTCGCACTGAAATGCTTGCCAAACAAAAAATCGGCGGGACCCGATGAAATACCCATATCCCTACTGAAAAATGCTTCTTTGAAAATGATAACTTGCCTTACTTTTCTGATAAATCTATCTATATCTGAAGGTACCTACCCTTCTCACCTAAAAGAAGCTAATATCTTACCTATCTATAAAAAGGGCGACCCTTTGTCGGTGGAGAACTATCGTCCGATTTCTTTGTTGAACAGTTTCTCTAAGGTCTTTGAAAAAGTTCTATGCAACCAAATAAATCAATTTCTTAAAAAATATCAGATCTTAACTCCAAGCCAACACGGTTTCAGAGAACTGCACTCTACCGAAACAGCCAGCATTGACTTTGTTCAACAGATCTACAACAAACTAGACCAAGGCGATAGAGTTGTTGCACTATTGTTTGATCTAACCCGTGCTTTTGATACCATAGACCCTAACTTTGTATATAAAAAACTCGAAAAACTAGGTATCCAAAACCCCCTTAATAACTGCATTAAATATTTTCTTACAGATAGAAAATTTAAAATCAAAATAGGAAGCACATATTCAGAATCTACAGAATCAAACATAGGCACGCCCCAAGGCAGTGTGCTTGCACCTTTAATATTTTTGCTGTTTATTAACGATCTTCCCGAATCTATCACGTGGGGACTTGTGTTTATGTTCGCCGATGATACGTCCATCGTTGTATCCGCAAAAGACACAAATTTTCTTCATGAAAAAATCAACTTAACCCTAAATGAATTTTCGAACTGGTGCAAGCAAAACAATCTGATTATAAATGTCTGTAAAACTGTCTTTATGGAATTTAAAACAAAGTCCTGTAAACCTACCGACCTCAATATAATCTTTAATGACATCCCTTTGCCAGTTAGCGATAGCTCAAAATTTTTGGGAACCATTGTCGATACTCATTTCGAGTGGAGTTTACACATAAGTAGTGTATGCTCAAAACTTAATTCATGCTACTTCATGATCAAGTCACTTAAAAACTCTCTCAGTATAAAAAATCTCATTACTGTGTATTATGCTAATGCATACTCGGCTCTAGCCTATGGTGTGTCAGTATGGGGTAGTGCTCAGGATGTGGAAAGAGTATTGGTAGGTCAAAAGAGACTTATAAGATTAATTTTCAATATACCTTACAACGGTACTTGTCGCTCTGCATTTAAGGATAATAAAATTATGACAATAACAAGTATTTACATATATAAACTACTCATTTTCATTTTTCAACACCAAAATATTTTTACATTAAATAGTTCTTATCATAACTATCCAACTAGAAGTCGTAACCACTTCAGCATCCGTAAACACAACCATGAGTATATAAAAAAAAGTACTCATTATCTTGGATGCAAATTCTTTAACTTGTTGCCAAACAAAATCAAACAAACAACGTCGCTGTCAAAATTCAAAACAGAAATCAAAAATATTTTATTAAAAGAAACTTTTATAGTTTAATTGAATTTGAAAACTACATGTTGGGCAGAAGGTAAATTTTTGTTCTCAATATTTATATACATATATATACAAATCTTGTAAATGTGTTTTCGTTTTTATTTTTTTAAATATTTACACTATTATTATTTACACTTAATGTTATATTTTTTGTATTTGACGTATCTTATCTACATTATTGTAGCTGAAAAGATTAATAAAGTTGTCTATTGTCTATTGTCTATTGTCTTACAGGCTTGAAAAACTCCAACCGGTTCTAGTACCGAAGGAAATCCTGCAGAAGTTAGAGCTCTTTGAAGGATAACATTTAACGTACTGTGACGAGCCCTTCCTGCACTCTTGTGACAACTCAGGCAGTGGTAGCTTTTTGTTTATTTTTTATTATACTTTTATGACTTAAAATTTTTTAAATATAACTACGAGTTTGTATATTTTGTATGCTATAGTTTTAATTAATCGTCGCCCTTTTTTTTCGTTTTCGACAAAAATAACATGAGTTTCCCTTTTTAAAAGCTCTAGCTCAAGGTTTGTTTATGTACGAGGGTTGTCTGTTAAGTTTTGCATAGAGAGCTAGAATAAAACAGTAGATTACTTTATTTTTTCTTGAAGTATTCTCCACGAAAATTAATTCACTTTTGCATGTGCTCAAACCAGCTGTCAAAGCTGTAATTCAACTCGTTTGTTGGTGCTGTCAAAATTGCATTCTTAAAGGCGTCGACTGCTTCCTCTGGTGACTTAAATCTTTGACCACGCAGTCCATTCTTGATTTTCGGAAAAGTATAGAAATCGTAGGGACTTAGGTCGGGGCTGTATGGAGGATGGACCAACAATTCGACTATTTGGTGGGTTAAAAATTCAATTGTTTTTTGTGCTTTGTGCGAACTTGCATTGTCTTGGTGGAGGATGATTCGTCATTCGGGGTTCGTTTTTCAAAGCTCAGCGATTACTTTCTGGTACCAATCGGCAGTAACAGTCCTTTGATATTCCAGAGGAATTGTTGCTAGATGAACTCCTTTTGAGACAAATGTCTCTACTAACTTTTTGGATACACTTCGTGAACGGATAATTTTTGTTGGCTTCTCTTTATCTACAAGACGACTAACGTTTATTTTCGGGTTTATATGAGTAAATCCACTATTCATCACAACTGACAATGCTGTACACGTTTTTCAATTTCCTGCCTCAAAGCGGTCTAGAGTTTTGCAATTTTTTTTTCTCGCGATATGGCCCATGTCGTTCTTCCGTGATGACCATGCGCACAGGATCGATGTTTGCCTGGTTTACCAGTTTTGGTGCATCTGGCCTTGGATCGTCGCTAAGGCTAATCCGTCCACGCTTGAATTCTCCATAACAATGAGAATCTATCGACTGGTCTGGTGCTTCTTTAGAAAAAACAGAAATCAACTCGGTAAGGCATTCTTGTTGAAATAATTTCAATCGAAAGTTGTAAAAAATTATAGCCTGAACATGTTCTCGGTTTAATTTAATGTTTGGATTGATTTGTTAACTTAAAAAAATTTACTGTAGCTATAAAACTATATGTATCGCACTGACGTGTTGAATTTAGGTTAGGTTAAGATTGAGGTTAAGTTTTATACAAAAGACAGCCTGCTAGAAACAAAATTATTCGCTTACAAGTTTTTGAACGTGCGCTTATTGCGAACCAACCAACTTTTTTTTCCATGCCGCCTTGAGCTGGTGATAAGCATATACGTAATATTATTACGTATATGGTGATAAGTGAAACGCTATTTTAAAATTGCAATTAAAGAAGTCGCTGTTTTCACCAAGCCAGCTTTTAAATACGAGTAGGTGCCTTTCAATAGCAGTTTTAGCAAATGAAGCTGTTGAAATTTGACTAACAAAAAAATTTAAAGACCAAAAATAAAATAGGGCCTTACTGACATTTTTACCTTCCTAGCCCTAGAGACCCTATATGTATGACATATTTTAGAAAACCCTATATGTTTTCAAAGTCAATTTATTTAAGTCAAAATCAAAGGATGAACATATCGGTCCTCTATACTCTAGCGATGTTTAGAGAGAGACGCACCTTCTGTCCCTGTTAATTCATAAGCGTAGGAAAATAAAAATCGGTGATTTTTAACAAAAACTATACAGGGGTTGCGGACAAACGTATTTTTTTATATGTTGCATGATTATTGATGTCACTCACCGCTGACAATTTAAATTATTTTAGTGAAATGCCAAGGAACTTGGCAAGAAAATAAAAATGTTAATTTCAGTGACTTTGATGGGTTTGTCGCGTCTCTCTATTGTAAAAATATGTCATACTTACAGACAGGGTCTCTACCTAGCCCGTGCAGCAATGACTAGAGAAGGTATTATGTTCGACAATTTTTTTTTTGAGATAACGCCGATAATGTGTCATTTGGATGTATTTTGACCTATCTTAGCAATATCGTCGAGATGTCTGTGTGTGTGTGTGTGTGTATATATATATATATCTGTCTGTAACACGATAGCTCCTAAATCGCTAAACCGATTTTCATAAAATTTTCTGGTAAAATATTTTTCGACACTGTAACGAGCTGATTAGATTTTGGTCAAAATCCTCTAATGCTAATGACAGTTTTTTGACAATTAACCATTTTTTAAAATGCTTTTTAACCGAGCATCATCTCAAGATGAAGTTTTTGAAATATAGTAGATCACGTTTTTCTCAATACTTTTATGTTAATACCAGAAATTTTGTGTGAGCTTTTGTTTCTGGAGTATTTTAAAAAAACTGTTTTCAAGGCTGATATATCATGGAGTTCACTTAAAGTATCCTAATAGGCTAGCTAGGAAGGTATCAGATCCGTTATGGATCCATTTATTTTAATAGCGTTTTAAACTAAGGGGAAAAGCAAGACCTTGCCTCAAAACAAAAAAAAACAGGCTCAATAATTTCCCAATGATACAAAAAAACCCTAATTTTCTTACGGGGTTACCAATCTATTATCAGTTACCATTTCAAAAGCAGCCTTTTGTTATATTCAGTAGCAGTTAGGAAATTTGGAAAATGTATATTTTTTAAAATTGTATGTTTGTATATTTTTTAAATTAGCCCCATGTCCTTCTTTCGGGAGGTTCATGGTCAATTGATTGCAAGCTGTCTCCCGTTGTCGTGGCCACGCTTCTTCTTCTCAAAAATGTGGCAACTCTATTTACGGTCTTAAAATGCCTCTAACAAATTTCCCATGATGCATGCAAGTTTTTAATAAAATTTGAACCAGTTCTTTTTCCGAACATATTGATCTGTGTTTTAGATTTTGACAGGTGCATGTGAACGTCAAAAATGCATGCAACTTTTTCAAATGCACCGACAACTTGCATGGACTGAACAGTGTTTTAGTTTGATGCATGGTCTGAACAGGCTATTATAGTAGTGACTAGTAGTGATCATAGTTTATTTACAGCAAATTTGTTACTTACTAAAATTTTCACATTCTTTTTGAATCTCAAAGTTCTTCATATTCTATAACAAGTTTAGAAAGATTTTGTTTCTCTTGTATTTTTTCGTGGGCAGCTCAAAAGCTGTACACCCACTGAGGCCCAAGATGTAATGGACACCTATTAGGTGTTGACAGTTAACTGTTTCGTCCTTAAAGATCTCTTCAGAACACTGCATGGTCAAGTGACACTTTTGAAAAGCTAAAGAGACGGTATACAAATCTTATCTTTTGATATTAGTAAGATAAATGAAAAATAATGAAAAATAAATTACCAGAGTAAAAACAAAATAGTACCCATGACCATGACGTAATTCTCTCCTTCTCCCGCATGTCGGGTCAATGCATATTGTATTTTTGCCGGCTTCGCGACGTTTTATGTCTGGTCAGCGAAGTGTGAGCCAAAATAACTGCAAACGTAAAGTTTAGTTCCCGTGAATAAAGAAAACAACAATTTTTCGAGGCTAAGCGGGTAAAGAAAGATTTTGTTTCTCTTGTATTTTTCCGTGGGCAGCTTGAGAGCTGTACACCCACGGGGGTCCAAGATCTAATAGATATCTATTAAATGTTGACAGTGAACTGTTTCGTCCTTAAGAGACTCTTCAGAACACTGCATGATCAATGTGGCACTTTTGTAAAGAGACGTTATATAAATCTCGTCTTACGACATTGGTAAGAAAAATGAAAAACAATGCCTGCGATACCGTATGCTTTTTACACAAGTAGCGAGATCTGCAAAATACAGAAGAAACTACCAGATTTAAAAAAAAAAAGGCAGGCCGATGAAACGAAAAACAGTACTCATGACCATGACATGATTATGTTACCTAAGAGACAAATTATTATTTTGTTATAAAAAAATTTTTATTATGTTCAAAATTTAAAAGCGTTTCACTTCGAAGTAGCTTCAAATTGGATGTAAACACAACCCAATCGTTTCCAACAAGCCTACCTAACACCTCTCACTCGTTCACTGACCTATGCAGGACGTTTGGACCCAGCAACCTAGATATTGAACAATCTCCGGCCAGTTTTGAAAATCGTAGGCTCAAATGACTCGAGTTTTTATTGTACCCACAGGGTCCAATAGTCTGGACGATAACAAAGCCCAACAAAAAATGTTGCAAATTGTTGTTAGAAACGAATTCGGGGAATCACTCTTCTGTGGAGGGGTAAAATTACATTAGAAATTAAGCAGGTAGGGGGAGTGTACTTAGAAGCTTTAAAAATGTATACAAAAAAAAGTTTTGGCGTTATTAGTTCAAAACATTACGCTGTTGATGAAATTAATATTCTTTTTTGTTTGTTATAGTTCATTTGTATTAGGTACTTAAGGGTCCATCTCACCGAATTTTTTTTCGTTACTTAGCTTAAAGCGTTTCTTAATATAATCATAATATGACGTAATAAGGAACACTAGCGAAAAAAAGAGTCGGTGCGATGGGCTATAAAACACTTAAAAATAATTTGTTATTTTGAAAAATCTAGACCACTGCAGTTTCCCATTTTACCCTAATAGGGAACTTGCCCACTTGTGAACTTGTTTTTTATTTTACTAAAATGTGTGTTTCTATATGAAAACGCATTATACCAAATATCAGCCCTTAAATCGCAATACTTATTTTACAATTTAAAGTTGGAATCGCTGACTAGTATATTGAAACACAGCAAAATGCGCGGCAGCCGTTGTGACATCACTCCTTTGAAAAATCCCAGGCCCCTTATGAGTATAACGGCCATTCGGTTCATACCTTTTTTATTTATGAATATTTTTTATTTCTGTAAAAACATTCTTTAGGCACTTTTTTAAGAGCAATTCAACTGTCAAATTAAAGTTTATTTGTCACTTTTAGTTTTTGAGATATTACATAAAGTTTATATTTTACTTATGGATTGATCCTTATTTTATTTGATTTTTAAAATTAGCGTAAAATTTCCTTTAAAATGATGTTTCACACTTAATATTTAATTTTTGTATTTTTTATATTTTTTTATTTTTTTATTACTTCTTATTTTTTTATTTTTTTTTAATAATTTAAAAATAATTTAAACCAATTTTTATTCAGAAAACTAAAAAAAAAGTTAAGAGGTAACTAAAAACTAAAAATATAAAAAACAATAAAAAAAAATAAGTGTGTCATTTAAAAAAAAATTACGCTAATTTCAAAAATCGAATAAAAAAACGGTCATTCCATAAGAAAAATACAAACCTTATGTAATATCTCAAAAACTAAAAGTGACAGATAAAATTTAATTTGACAGTTGAATTGCTCTTAAAAAAGTGCCTCAGGAATCTTTTTACAGTAATAAAAAATATTCATAAATAAAAAAGTTACGGAGGTGGTCGAAAATGCACCAAATTGAAAATATTTATCTTGAAGGTAGTTTAAGATATCGATGTGCGGTTTTCGGCATTAATGTTTTAACAAAAATCGAGCTCGTAACATGTAGGTTAGTTTTTTTCTATCTCCTCTAGAAATGGACGTTTCCTATCAAAAGTGTCCAATTTGGACCACTCTGTACCTATGTGGGTAGGTATAAATGAAAATAAATCAGCACTAGTGTTTATAGAGCTCATTCTAAACAGTGTTTTAAATAGGTTCACTTAATTAATTTACAGTGAAACCTCCTATAAGCGGACACTCACGGTTCCGTCGATTTTGTCCGCTTATTGGAGGTGTCCGCTTATGAGAGGGAACTGCGAAATTTTAATATATATTTATTAACAATTTCCGCTGCTTGCGTTTTTGTGATATTAAATTTTTTAGCGATCTTTCGTGCTAATAGATGTTCCTACTCCGATACGTTAACAACTTCCATTTTTTTACGTAAACTAAGAAGTTTTTTACTAGGCGCCACTTCACAGAGATCTATTACTACCCAACTGAACAATAAAAATCAAATATAGAGTCCCGCCGAAATAAAATATGTTATAAATACGAGAGAAGTACTTAGTCTCCGCATTAAAACGGAAAGAGGTAATTTCCTGGATGCAGAGTGCGTTGTTGCCAACATACTACATAATATACATAATATTTATGCCCATGAGATGCAGCGCTCCGTCCCGTTGTCAGAGGTTCGCGTCCGGTTAAGGGAGGTTTCAGACTTTTTTAACCAAAAAAAATTGTCCGCGTTCGGTTATTAGAGTGTCCGGTTATAGGAGTGAACTTTACAGGTAATGAAATAGGGAAAAGCTTGGTTCCAACAAATTGTTCCGCTTAAAGGGATTGTCCGCTTATTTCAGTTTACTTATTTTTAATAAGACTTATTAGTATGGTTATATATATATAAATATAAATATATATATATATATATATATATATATAACCATACTAATAAGTCTTATTAAAAATAAGTAAACTAAAATAAGCGGACACTCTATATATATATATATATATATATATATATATATATATATAATTATTATATTATAGTACTTACAGTACTTACGTATTTATACTTACTTGCGAGCTTTTTTTCTAAATTAAGAAAATTTAGTCAAAACTATGTCCGGAAATAACTGAACAACACGTTCAAAGCTCCAATTAGTACAATATCAATTATTTACATATCGAGATCCAAAGGCGGACGTCACAACCAATGGCAGCGCGTTTTAAGAACAGGTCAAGTTCAATTTCAAACTTTTATTTCTCAAAGGCGGCATCTAAAAAAACACAAAATTAATTAGTTTTCATCAGTCATTTAATTGAGGTAAAACGAGATATCCCATTTTAGCTATTTTAGCAATTTCCGATTTTACCTCAATCTCATATAAAATATTTAAACTAATCCTACGTTTTAATTGTTTCTCATTTAGCCAAAAAAATGAGCATGTTTGATGGTAGCCAAGACTATAAACTTTACAAATATCAAGAGCAGAATAAATATCTTCCCTTATTCAGTAGTCAATTCTTACAGCATTTAAATAAAGTTACAAGCGGCACACACAAAAATAAAATAAAAAATAGTGCACGTGCATGTAACCATCTGCCTGATTTTAAAAAAAGGCGGCCTATGTCGATCCCAATGAACAAATCTAGGGACACAGTGCAACGTTGCCACGTTTAGTTTGGTCAGGAGTGCCGGTATCCCATTTTACCTTACTATCCCATTTTAAGTACACTTCCCTTACCTCCATATTCTTAAGTAGGTATTTGAATCCACTGAACTAAAATACAATTACTAAAAAATATTTTTACAGCCAACTATATAAACAACAGTTCAATAAATTCACATTTACTCCATCCATAGATAGGGTTGTAATATACGGTTGAACAGCTCTTTTTATTTTCTACCTAATATCATAAGAAATAAAATAGTTTGCTATGATTAGAAAAAAAAATTAAGAACAGAACAACTTTTATACTCCGGACACACGCCTTGCAGCCCACTCATATAATATGTCCGGTCTACTGCCACCACCAGTGATTTTATTGTGGCTCACTTTTGAGTGGTTTCTTAACACTGTATGCCTAATCCTCTAGAAAGGTTAGCTATCAGTTTGGGTGGGACATTGTTCAGATCTCTTGAATCAATCTATAAGGTCTACCGAATGTATTCTGACGTAAACGTGCAATAGCCGGACATTCGCACAGTACATGTCTAACTATTTCGTCATCCTTCAAACAGGGTCTATATTCGGTCTCTTCTGTTAGTCCCATTCTGTGCATGGGTACTCTTAGTCGACAGTGACCCGTAAAAAGTGTTGTCACTATACGGATCTCCTGTCTGGTAAGTCAAATGATGTTCCTGGCTCTTTTTCTACTAGGTCCTTTCATGAACTCTTCTGAGTGAGCCAGTTCTGGTATATTTACCCAGTATTGTTGGAAGCTGTTCTCCATCCATTTTATTATGATTAATTTAGCAGCATTGTATGATATTCTCAGGGCTAGTTCAGGACCGGAAAATTCGGAAGATGCCGCTTCCCTCGCTGCTTGGTCTGCGGCCTCATTTCTCTCGTGCCCAGAATGCCCTGGTATCCATACTAATGGCACATTGTTAGCGCTACCAAGCGTATTCAGCGAATTCCTGCAGCTCCTTGCGGTTCTCGACGAGACCGTATATAAATTAAGCACTCTTAAGGCTGCTTGACTGTCGAAAAAGATTTTTATTGTACTGTTGGTTCATTCGTGGTCAGTAATTCACCGGGAACACAGTTCAATGCCTTCTCGAACCATTCTATTGCGCAATCATTGGTCTGATTACTACAGCCAGTACATTTGTTTGGGGCTAGCACCAGGTTTTTACTATTCAGTATCTGCTGGTATATATTTTTTTGCGCTCTAAATGTATTTTTAATTTTTTTTTCAAATTAAATAAAATATATTTAAACCCACAGTTTTCTAAAAAAAACTATTAAAAAATATGCTCCAGTAGGCCGGATTCCTCGATAATTCGGCGGTAGCTGCATCGATATGATGTCCGGATTAATTGTACTGTGTCTAAGTCGCTTTTATTGATTACGTACTAATCTGGGAGCACGGCAGTGCCCCGCCAAGTTCGCGCGGAAACTGCTGTACCATCTTTTATTGAAACATTTTAGCCCGTATTTGACCTATCTAAAACTCTACTTCGAAATGAGCTACGAAACTCAAACTTTGCACAGACGTAGACCTTTATAGAGTTGACAATCCCTCCAAGTTGGACTTCCATAAAGTAGTTATGAAATTTAAAAAAACGTCGAAATTGCCACTCACTTACTCACTCACTCATCTACTCACTCATGTATAGATCATCAAAATTCTACTGTACTTCCAGACATGCTACAAAGCTCAAATTTGGCACACTGATAGAAACTTAAATTTGGCACACTGATAGAAATTGTGACCTAACCCTTGCCAAAAATAAAAGAACCCCAAAATTCTAATTCATTCGCCTCCCTCATACATGTAAAGTTATGTAAAAGTAACATTGCCCATTTCCAGAGGCGCTAGAGAGCTGAGCTTTGGCAGACTGATAGGAAAAATGATAAAACTATAGAAAAAAATTCAAAAACTCCAACATTTTAATTTGCTTCCCTTCCCTATAAATGTAAAGTTATGTAAAAGTAACATTGCCCACTTCCAGAAACGCTAAAGAGCTGAGCTTTGAAAGGCCGATAGGAGTAAAACTGTAAAAGAAAGTAAAAAAGACCCAAATTTTATAACTTCCTTCCCCTATAGATGTAACGTTATGTAAAAGTAACATTCTCCACTTCCAGAAACGCTAGAGAGCTGAGCTTTGGAAGACTGATAGGAACTATGATAAAACTATAGGAAAAAATTTAAAAACACCAAAATTTTTATTTACTTTCCTCTCCTATAAATGTAAAGTTATGTAAAATTGACATTGCCTACTTCCAGGAACACTAGAGAGCTGAGCTTTAGAAGGCTGATAGGAACTATGATAAAACCATAGGAAAATATAAAAAAAAACATTTTTAATAAGGCATTGGAAAAGTTTTGAACAATATTTCGCATATTTTACTACTTTAGAACTTGAATATTAAATATAAAATATAAATATAAAAAAGGCCAAGTACGCGAAAATGGTATTCTGTAAAAAGAATTGAGATAAATGTAAAGCAAAGTTCTCTTATACCTACAAATTTCAACATGAAAGGTTCTTACTAGTTTGGAAATGTTTTTCTAAACTTGGCTATTACGGCTGTAAATGACTGTTAGGCACAGTGCTAAATTGAACATAAAGAAGTTTGGCTGTACCTAATAGCAAAGTTTAAAAAATATTTCCAAACTAGTCAGAACCTCTCATTTTGAAATTTGTATTAGAGAACTTTGATCAAAATTCTTTTTACGGAATACCATTGTTGCGTACTTGGCTTTTTTTACATGAAATGTTTTTGTTATGATTGTAATTTGTTGAAATAATACCTTTCACTTTTACATTTTAACTGTGAGGCTAGGCTAGTTTATGGGTTACTTTTAAATTGTTTTTTTTTTTCTATTTTGGCGCAAATTCTATGTATTTTTACATGCATGTCCTATCTATCTGTTTGAAACTTTTATTTATAAATATATTTCATTCCTATTTAGAAGACAAATTATAAATGAACAGCATGGGTTTACAAAAAATCGTTCTATAGATTCAAACTTAATTTGCTACACAGAGTATATTTTAAATTCTATGGATGAAAGAAAGCAGGTAGATGCCATCTACACGGATTTTAGTAAGGCCTTCGACAGAATCAGTCATACAACTTTGGCGCGGAGGGTTGCGGAGATCGGGGTTGGTGGTAACCTGCTTTCCTGGGTTATATCGTTCTCAACTGACCAAAAACAATATGTGGACGTGCACGGCTGTTCTTCTAACACCGCACAGTGGGGCAGAAGCACAAAAAGGTGCGATAAAGTCCCAAAGTGCAATGGATGCATTCCTTTGTAGTCAGGAATGTTTAAATTAATTACTTAGTGATCCAAAATAAAAAAAATTGACCCCGAGCTGTTAGTCGAGGTATAAGTGGTCGAATAAGCTTCAAAATATTTCCTAAAATACTATGTACGACGGCAATCTTTACAAAATGTTATATTATGTTGTCGACCCTACAGAAACGGAAAGGCCAAGTTTGCCCCCTCCCTAATAACTAATCGTCCCCCTGAAAAATGAAACCACCCAAAAAAAAACATTACAGAACCGACATTAAATTTTTACACACTTTTCTTCTGTCTGACTTTCGCCATTTTTAAAACGACTTGACAGAAGCTTTCAGTGGCGTATATAAGGAAGGGGCCTCGGGGGCCGGGGCACCCCCCGAAGCTGAGATTTTTCTAGATATTTTCCACATATTTCATGAATACAAACATAAAACAGCATAAAATACGGCCTCATGGGGTCTCGACCGCCCCCCCCCCAACTGTCTCGGGCCCACCCTGAGACATTTTTCTATATACGCCACTGGAAGCCTTCTTTGTTTATAGATAATCATGTTTATATATTATACTAAACAGAACAAAAAATAATTTAACTATATTAATAAATCAAATAATAAGTTTAAAAAAAAAAAAGATCGGTCTGAAAGCGTAAAATTAACGTATAAACCTCGTTATAAAATTTTTATCCTTTAACGAATTGTAGCTTTCGCTACGCTCGTGCTAAAAACTTTTTACCTTGAAATAAAAAGTCACTTTTATCCCTTGGTATATATTATAAGAACAGGGCCCTCTTTGATCCTTATTTTAGCGATAAAACTGTCCCTTTTTATGCTTAAAATTTAAAATAAAAGGCTCTATCAGACATTATGTTTTTAGTAAAGTAGCTGAAAACCACATAATTATAATTATAATTTAATTTTAGGGCAGAAAAATCCAAAAGTTTAAAAAATATCTCCTAAAATTCGTAATTAGTGTCTTGCTACGCTCAGGCTACAAACTTTTTGCCTTGGGATAAGGTGTGACTTTTGTTTCTTAATATTGTTACGGGTTCACAACGACAAATTAAAAACTCGCAATTGTTGAAAACGATACGTCAATTTATTTCCACAAATTATGTACAAAAACACGCACTCCAACTTACTAATAATTCACCACTATAATCGGTCTATTAACTTCGTGTTATTAGCTCACGATCACTTCAGTATGTTATCTGTGACTGACTGACCGATGCACGACGTCCGGCCTTATATATGAGGGCTGCCCACTATTCTAGAACCCTTCCATCCTTGTTCGATTCGCAATCATTCCAGCCCTTTTTTAGACTTCCGCATACCAGTTTGTCACAGATAACGCAACTAAACCTAGATTAAGAATACAACCATAAAATACATCAACCTAATACTACACTAAACCTAAATAAATTCTAACTATAACATTTAAATACTTAAATTTGTAACACTATCCTCCTCTTCAGGTTTGATCGCCTCGATCAACATTTCCCAGGTAAGGTTTTAGTCTGTCTAGATGAACAACTTTCATCTTGGACTTCGGGCTTTTCTGGATTCGGTAGACTACATCATTAATTCTCTTAACAACTTTATAAGGCCCTTCCCATGGTGGTGTCAACTTAGGTGATCTTCCTTTCTTGCGTTGAGGATTGTATAGCCAGACTTGATCATTCTCATTGAACCCTGAAGAGTTTGCTTTCAGGTCATATCTCGCTTTCATGCGGTCACTGGCTATTTCTATTCGCTCTCTAACCACTTCATGGATATAGTGCAGCTTTTGCCTTAAACGTTCGACATAGTCATTAATCTCTAAGTGTTCTTCTTCAGGTGAACCAAACATGATATCACATGGTAAACGCAGTTCTCTACCAAACAGGATACTAGATGGAGTAGCTCCTGTCGTATTGTGAATGGCGGTTCTATAGGCCATCAAAAACAATGGAATATATTGGTCCCAATCTGTTTGGTGCTCATCAACAACTTTGCACAGATGTTCTTCTATTGTTTTATTAAATCTTTCAACCATGCCATCTGACTGCGGATGTAAAGCCGTAGTCCGTGTTTTATGTATTCCTAAAAGGTCACAGAGATTCTGGAAGAGCTTTGATTCAAAGTTTCTTCCTTGATCTGAATGTAGTTCCAAAGGAATGCCAAATCGGCTGAAAACATCATTTACCAGAACTTCCGCAACTGTAGTGGCCTCTTGGTTAGGCAAAGCAAAAACTTCTGGCCATTTGCTAAAGTAATCCATGACAACAAGGATGTATTTGTTGCCTTTTATAGTTTCTGGAAATGGTCCAGCCACATCAATGGCAATGCGTTCGAATGGTAGACCTACGTTATATTGTTTCATTTGACCTCTGGACCTTGTTTTGGGACCTTGGCTGGCTGCACAAGTCGAACATCGGCGGCACCAGTTTTTCACATCTTGAAAGTAATTGACCCAATAAAATCGGTTTCGAATTTTGTCCATGGTTTTATTTATGCCTAGGTGCGCGCCTGATTTTCCACCATGGCATTCGGCCATTATATTGTCTACCATGCTCCTAGGAACCACTACTTGATTAACCACAGTAAAGCCATCGGCACTTTCCCAGGCACGTTTAAGGATGTTTTCCTCTACTATCAGTGAATCCCATTGTGCCCACAGTGATTTGAGTATCACCCCTTGGTTTGCGATATCTTGCCATGATGGTCGTGGCTTGTTCTCTTCTTTCAATCGCAAGATAGGTCCTACATCTTTATCATTAAGTTGTGTGGTTCTAATCGAAGCCGACATCCATTCTTCATCTGGTTCTAACTTTATCTGGCGCACGTAGGTAATTCCTTCTTTCTGGTCAATTTTCCTGCAATGTTTACAATCCTCGGGGCAAGGTCTTCTGGACAATGCATCTGCATTATTATGCACCCTTCCTGCTCGGTGCTTAATTTGATAATGGTATTGTTGTAGCTTTTCTATCCATCTCGCGACTTGTCCCTCAGGTTGTTTCATTTTCATGAGCCACTGTAACGCAGCATGATCCGTTCTAATTAGAAACTCTTGTCCGTAGAGATATTTGTGAAAGTGATCTACGGATTTAACTATGGCTAGGAGCTCCTTTCTAGTAACACAATAATTTCTCTCTGGTTTGGATAGCTTCTTGCTGAAAAATTCGATGACCATTTCTACTCCATCTTGTACTTGGGAGAGTACTGCTCCTATGCCATCGTTGCTCGCATCAGTATCTAATATGAATTTTCCTTTTGGAATGGGATATGCAAGAATCGGACTAGAACATAATGCTGCTTTTAGTCTTCTAAATGCTTGGTCACATTCGGTATTCCATTTGTAAGAAGCTTTGTCTTCTGTAAGTCTATGTAACGGAGACGCTATTTTGGCGAATCCTTCTACAAATCGTCTGTAGTATGTACACAGACCCAAAAAGCTTCTCAATTCATGTTTGTCACGAGGTTGAGGCCATTCTTTTATTGCTTGTAGCTTCTTTTCGTCGGTATGGATGCCTTCTCGGGAAACGACGTGACCCAGGAACTCAACTTTTTCTTGGAACAGAAAACATTTCTTTGAGTTTAGTTTAAGATTTGCATTCCTGATTCTTGAGAATACTTCTCGTAAATTATCTAGATGTTCTTGAAATGATTTCCCCATTACTATGACATCATCCAAATAGACTAGGCAGGTTTTCCAAGTAAGGCCTCGTAGAACGACTTCCATTAGTCTTTCAAATGTAGCTGGGGCATTGCACAGGCCAAATGGCATCACATTAAACTGATAAAGTCCACTTCCAGCAGAGAATGCAGTCTTCTCTTTATCTCTTTCAAAGATTCCTACTTGCCAATACCCACTTTTCAGGTCAAGAGTAGAAAACCAATATGATCCTGCCAACGTTGTTAATGTGTCGTCTATTCTTGGCAGTGGGTAACTATCTTTCTTGGTCACATCGTTAAGTTTCCTGTAGTCGACACAAAATCTAGTACTTCCATCCTTTTTAGTGACCAACACCACAGGAGATGACCAAGGACTTGATGACTCTTCAATAACACCGTCGCTGAGCATTTTATTAATGAGATTGTGAACTTCTTCTTGCTTGGCCATTGGTAGTCTTCTTGGGGGTTGTCTTATCGGTTGGGCATCGCCAGTGTTGATAGCATGGTGAATAAGGTTTGTGCGTCCCGGACTACTCCTAGTTTCGAAGATATTACTTTGTTCTTCTATAAACTCTCTCGCTTTACGAAATTCTTCTGGAGTGAGATGTTGCCAAGTTGACTGAAATTGCTGAAGTACCTCCGTTGGTAACTTACTTTTATCCTCCGAAGTTGGCTCTTCACATCTTGTTACTTTCTGGACTGGCTCAAATAATGCTACCACCTCCCCCTTATTAATTTTGACACTATTTGGGAAAATATTGGCGACTCTAATCGGGATGTCTTTATCGGTTTTAACTAGTGACTTTGCAACGAGGTAGGTGTTGGGTGTGTTTTGTTGGCTTATGAGTCCGACGCAGCTTGATGTTTTACTTTCCAGCCTCCCAAAAATTATGGTCTCACTGTTACCGACTAGTCTTGTTGTGCATACTGCCACCACCTTAATTGGTTCTTTATTGATGTGACTATTTGACAAAATGAACTCTTCGTTCCCAAATCTTAGGGTATTAAGTTTATTATCAAACGCAAATCCATGTTTACTTATCAGGTCCATTCCCAAAATAAATTCGTCTTCTATGTCTGCAACTAATACCGAGTGGCGAATCTTCAACCTCCCCAGCTGTAGGTCTATGTCTGTCTGCCCCAACACGTCGGCGGATTCTCCAGTCACAGTCTTAAGTGTTATTTTCTTTTCTGTTGGTCGAATTTTATATCTCGTTGCAATTTTGAACTTAAGCAATGATATGGCAGCACCAGTGTCTACTGTTATATTAACTTTTCTTCCATTAATAAGCCCGTCGATGTTAAGACTGTCAGCAGTATGTTTTAAGCTCTTGATAGAGTAAATTTTGGGGGCTAAATTCCCATTAGCCAACACCCGCCCCTCTGCGTTGACTAGTTTTAGTTTTCCTGATCTCTTCTTCGGTACTCTGTCCCAGTAGATGGTGAGCGAGACCTCATTTGGACACGACAATCGCGTTGAATATGCCCTGTACGTCCGCATCTGAAACACTTTACATTTGGAGGGGATCGTCTACTTTCTTTCAAAGAATCAATCTTCTCTATCAGTGACTGAAACAGTTGGTTTAGCGTTTTTAAGTTGACCTCCTCTCCAGTGCTCATTTCTTCTCCCTCCTGAATTGAAACAGCTCTTACTTTTGGCCTGGAGATATTATTTGATGATTCAATTTCAAGGGCTCGAATCAACACTTCACTGCTGTTATGGAAGCGTTCTCGACGAAGTAACTTTGCTAAGTCCGTGTCTCGCAAGCCGTTAATAAAGCGATCTACCGTAAAGGGATCTCTGTAATTTTCTGGCATATCTGGGTAAGCCAAGTACATCAGCCTCCTGATATCCGCTTCATACTCTTGTAATGACTCCCCTGCTCTTTGTTGGCGAATATTTAATTCTGACCAATGCAAATTTCGTAAATGTTCATCTCCATATCTTCTTTCTAAAACTGCCACTAAAGCATTGTAACTCTGTTTTTGTTCCGCTGGAATAGACCGTAAAAGTCCAAGAGCAGGTTCTCGTAGAGCTACTAACAAAGCTCTAGCTTTTTCGTCATCGTTCCAACTATTTGCAGCGGCGGCAGCTTCAAATTGTTGTTTGTAGGTAGACCAGGAAGACGTACCATCAAAATTTGGAGGCTTAATGTTTTGGTTGGAATTCACAACATATCCCTGAGTTTTTATTTTGTTGTGTTCTTTCTGAAGCTGTATAAACTGCTTTGACATGTCCTGGAATCTTTCTTCCATGGTTTGAAAAACTTCTTCCCTAACATTCTGTAGTTTGGTCTCCACTTTTTCTTCAACATTCTGCAATTTGTTTTGCACCTTTTCTTCTACATTCTGCATTCTTTGAGTTATTTCTTCCTTAAGACCTTCTGTTGCTACCTTAAATTCTCCTCTCAGCTGTTCGGAGTTGCTCTTTATTTGGTCGAAGTTTTCTTGCATACCATCTAATCTTTCTTCAAATGTCCGTCTCATATCGTTTTGGTTTTGTGCAATGGTCTGTCTCATATCGTTCTGGTTTTGTTCCATGGTCTGCTTCATGTCATCCATGGTGTGTTTCATATCGCCCTGGTTTTGAGCTATTTGAGCTGCTAAAGCCTGCATCATTTTAGTTAAATCTTCCATCTTGGCCGATCTTTGTCTAGTAAGCATCAACTTCCTGATAAATCACTTAAAACGTCTATTTTAGGGCTATAAAGCGAATGTCGAAGTCGGTTTTTCAATATCTCTTCCAATTCTTAAATAGAACCTAATGGAATGTTCTGGAATATACTGGTAAATGCTACTCTTTCTGCTACTAGGCAAATGTAGAAGTCACTTTTTGATTATCTCTTTTGGTTCTCGAATAGACCGTCGTAGAATGTTATGGAATATTCTAGCAATAATTTCTAATTCTTACTTTTAAAATAACTAAGCTACTGTCGAAGTCGGTATTTGTATATCTCTTCTAGTTTTTGAATAGAACGTCGTAGAATGTTATGGAATCTTCTAGAAATTCTTTTTAGTTCTTACTTTTGAAATTACTAAGCTAATGTCGAAGTCTCTTTTTGGATATTTCTTCTGGTTTTCGAATAGAGCGTCGTAGAAAGTGATGGAATGTTCTAGAAATTCTTTCTGATTCTTACTTTTAAAATTACTAATCTAATGTCGAAGTCGGTATTTGTATATCTCTTCTAGTTTTTGAATAGAACGTCGTAGAATGTTATAGAATATTCTAGAAAATCTCTCTAATTATCAATTTTTGGACTGTAAAGTTAATGTCGAAGTCGGTTCTTAAATATCTCTTTTAGTTTTTGAATAAAACAATATCGAACTTCTTCGAATATTCTGGAAAAATCACTTACTGTTTTTCTGTCCAATTGTCCTATCCGGTGGTAATATGTAAGGGTAGTCTTTGCACTATTCAGTTCCGAATATTCTGGCAAAATCACTTACTGCTCTTCTTTTTAATTGTCCTAGCCGGTGGTACTGTGTAAGGATAGTCTTTGCACTATTTATTTCTTTTAATCTCACTTCTGACACCAATTGTTACGGGTTCACAACGACAAATTAAAAACTCGCAATTGTTGAAAACGATACGTCAATTTATTTCCACAAATTATGTACAAAAACACGCACTCCAACTTACTAATAATTCACCACTATAATCGGTCTATTAACTTCGTGTTATTAGCTCACGATCACTTCAGTATGTTATCTGTGACTGACTGACCGATGCACGACGTCCGGCCTTATATATGAGGGCTGCCCACTATTCTAGAACCCTTCCATCCTTGTTCGATTCGCAATCATTCCAGCCCTTTTTTAGACTTCCGCATACCAGTTTGTCACAGATAACGCAACTAAACCTAGATTAAGAATACAACCATAAAATACATCAACCTAATACTACACTAAACCTAAATAAATTCTAACTATAACATTTAAATACTTAAATTTGTAACAATATATAAAGAGTATAATAATAGTATGTTCTAGATGTACATGTATTTAGTACGTTATATTTTAAATATCTATACTACAATTTAAACACATATTTCGCTAAGTTTGGAGAAAAATGTTAATATTTAAAAGTTAATTCCGGCCTTATTAGCACAAACTTGCAGCTAAATGTGGCATCATTTTAAAAAGGAAGGTTCAAGGAAAAATTGCATGTGAAAACGCGCCCGCGACAGCGGGCGACAAGTTACTTTGTTTCCACGTATATTTTTAAAATTAAAGAAAATAATAAATTTTAGAAAGATTTTACTAAAATGGCAGTTTGAAGAAAAACAACAAAAAATTTTGCGTTTTTTTTATACGAGAATAATGTACTCACAATAGTGATTATCTGACATAATTAAAATTATTTTACCCAAACTTGATCAACATTACATTACATTGTGGCAAAGTTGATTCATTTGTTTTCTTAAAACAACTACGCAACGTCAGTTTTCAAAACTCGCTAACTTTGACAAGGTGTTTTATTCATTTGTTTGACGTTTGACTATCCGAAGCTAACTTGCTATGGTAAAGCGATTATTAATAAATAGTTTTCAGTAAAAATAATCGCATGTTTTCTTGATTTTGCCCCTCTGTGCACCGTTTCCATCTAATCTGGTGTCCCTCAAGGTTCCCATCTAGGGCCTCTATTTCTTAATATCTATATAAACAACATGATGAAATGTTTTAAAGACTTAGAAATGATGATGATGATTTCAAAGGATATTTTATAATTGATAGCTTTGCTGATTGCCTCAGAGTCCAGGCTGATCTTAATAGATTTGTTTCTTATTGCCAGAACGAGAGTTTGTTCCTAAATCTCGATAAATGTCATCAAATCACTTTTGCAAGGAACACGAAATCTATAATCTTTGAATACAAATTAATGAATAAATCATTGAAACGTGTTGATTCAATCCGAGATTTAGGTATAATTATGGACTCTAAAATGCTTTATGAAGAAAACATTGATAACATAGTAAACAAGTCAATGCATATCCTAGGATACATTTTTAGACAATCAAAAGAATTTACGTCAGATAGGGCTCTATCAACCTTATATAACTCTTATGTTTTAAGTAAATTAAGCTTTGGCTCTTCTGTCTGGAACCCGCAGTATCAGATATATATTGATCGTTTAGAAGGAGTACAAAATAAATATCTTAAATACCTATCCTACAAAAAACATCACAATATAAATGGCGATTATAACAACTTTCGGAGAGAAAACAAAATTCTTTATCTTCGCGATAGAAGGGCCATTGCAGATTTGGTTTTCTTTTACAAAATAATTCATGGATTAGTTGATTGTCCACAACTCTTGTCACAAATTGGTTTTTATATTCATAGACAACTGCGTCAGCAGCAGGCTTTTGTAATTCCGTTTAGGAACAGTAGCTCAGAACAGAATTCTCCCCTAGTCAGAATGGTCAAATTGTATAATGATTATTGTAATAACATTGATATTTTTAACCTTAGTTTAGGCATGTTTCGTAAACATATAAGTTTAGTTTTCGATCTTTAGTTTAAGCTTTTTTTTTCTTAAACATATAAGTTTAGCTATTAATGAATACTTGTTTTGGATATTTGTTATCTGTTAGTATTCCAAATAAATAAATAAATAAATAAGTAAGTAAGTAAGTAAGTAAGTAAGTAAGTAAGTAAGTAAGTAAGTAAGTAAGTAAGTAAGTAAGTAAGTAAGTAAGTAAGTAAGTAAGTAAGTAAGTAAGTAAGTAAGTAAGTAAGTAAGTAAGTAAGTAAGTAAGTAAGTAAGTAAGTAAGTAAGTAAGTAAGTAAGTAAGTAAGTAAGTAAGTAAGTAAGTAAGTAAGTAAGTAAGTAAGTAAGTAAGTAAGTAAGTAAGTAAGTAAGTAAGTAAGTAAGTAAGTAAGTAAGTAAGTAAGTAAGTAAGTAAGTAAGTAAGTAAGTAAGTAAGTAAGTAAGTAAGTAAGTAAGTAAGTAAGTAAGTAAGTAAGTAAGTAAGTAAGTAAGTAAGTAAGTAAGTAAGTAAGTAAGTAAGTAAGTAAGTAAGTAAGTAAGTAAGTAAGTAAGTAAGTAAGTAAGTAAGTAAGTAAGTAAGTAAGTAAGTAAGTAAGTAAGTAAGTAAGTAAGTAAGTAAGTAAGTAAGTAAGTAAGTAAGTAAGTAAGTAAGTAAGTAAGTAAGTAAGTAAGTAAGTAAGTAAGTAAGTAAGTAAGTAAGTAAGTAAGTAAGTAAGTAAGTAAGTAAGTAAGTAAGTAAGTAAGTAAGTAAGTAAGTAAGTAAGTAAGTAAGTAAGTAAGTAAGTAAGTAAGTAAGTAAGTAAGTAAGTAAGTAAGTAAGTAAGTAAGTAAGTAAGTAAGTAAGTAAGTAAGTAAGTAAGTAAGTAAGTAAGTAAGTAAGTAAGTAAGTAAGTAAGTAAGTAAGTAAGTAAGTAAGTAAGTAAGTAAGTAAGTAAGTAAGTAAGTAAGTAAGTAAGTAAGTAAGTAAGTAAGTAAGTAAGTAAGTAAGTAAGTAAGTAAGTAAGTAAGTAAGTAAGTAAGTAAGTAAGTAAGTAAGTAAGTAAGTAAGTAAGTAAGTAAGTAAGTAAGTAAGTAAGTAAGTAAGTAAGTAAGTAAGTAAGTAAGTAAGTAAGTAAGTAAGTAAGTAAGTAAGTAAGTAAGTAAGTAAGTAAGTAAGTAAGTAAGTAAGTAAGTAAGTAAGTAAGTAAGTAAGTAAGTAAGTAAGTAAGTAAGTAAGTAAGTAAGTAAGTAAGTAAGTAAGTAAGTAAGTAAGTAAGTAAGTAAGTAAGTAAGTAAGTAAGTAAGTAAGTAAGTAAGTAAGTAAGTAAGTAAGTAAGTAAGTAAGTAAGTAAGTAAGTAAGTAAGTAAGTAAGTAAGTAAGTAAGTAAGTAAGTAAGTAAGTAAGTAAGTAAGTAAGTAAGTAAGTAAGTAAGTAAGTAAGTAAGTAAGTAAGTAAGTAAGTAAGTAAGTAAGTAAGTAAAGAAAGAAAGAAAGAAAGAAAGAAAGAAAGAAAGAAAGAAAGAAAGAAAGAAAGAAAGAAAGAAAGAAAGAAAGAAAGAAAGAAAGAAAGAAAGAAAGAAAGAAAGAAAGAAAGAAAGAAAGAAAGAAAGAAAGAAAGAAAGAAAGAAATAAAAAAATAAACAAACAAACAAACAAACAAACAAACAAACAAACAAACACAAACCAAACAAACAAACAAACACAACAAACAAACAAACAACAAACAAACAAACAAACAAACAAACAAACAAACACACACAAACAAACAAACAAACAAACAAACAAACAAACAAACAAACAAACAAACAAACAAACAAACAAACAAACAAACAAACAAACAAACAAACAAACAAACAAACAAACAAACAAACAAACAAACAAACAAACAAACAAACAAACAAACAAACAAACAAACAAACAAACAAACAAACAAACAAACAAACAACAAACAAACAAACAAACAAACAAACAAACAAACAAACAAACAAACAAACAAACAAACAAACAAACAAACAAACAAACAAACAAACAAACAAACAAACAAACAAACAAACAAACAAACAAACAAACAAACAAACAAACAAACAAACAAACAAACAAACAAACAAACAAACAAACAAACAAACAAACAACAAACAAACAAACAAACAAACAAACAAACAAACAAACAAACAAACAAACAAACAAACAAACAAACAAACAAACAAACAAACAAACAAACAAACAAACAAACAAACAAACAAACAAACAAACAAACAAACAAACAAACAAACAAACAAACAAACAAACAAACAAACAAACAAACAAACAAACAAACAAACAAACAAACAAACAAACAAACAAACAAACAAACAAACAAACAAACAAACAAACAAACAAACAAACAAACAAACAAACAAACAAACAAACAAACAAACAAACAAACAAACAAACAAACAAACAAACAAACAAAAAACAACAAACAAACAAACAAACAAACAAACAAACAAACAAACAAACAAACAAACAAACAAACAAACAAACAAACAAACAAACAAACAAACAAACAAACAAACAAACAAACAAACAAACAAACAAACAAACAAACAAACAAACAAACAAACAAACAAACAAACAAACAAACAAACAAACAAACAAACAAACAAACAAACAAACAAACAAACAAACAAACAAACAAACAAACAAACAAACAAACAAACAAACAAACAAACAAACAAACAAACAAACAAACAAACAAACAAACAAACAAACAAACAAACAAACAAACAAACAAACAAACAAACAAACAAACAAACAAACAAACAAACAAACAAACAAACAAACAAACAAACAAACAAACAAACAAACAAACAAACAAACAAACAAACAAACAAACAAACAAACAAACAAACAAACAAACAAACAAACAAACAAACAAACAAACAAACAAACAAACAAACAAACAAACAAACAAACAAACAAACAAACAAACAAACAAACAAACAAACAAACAAACAAACAAACAAACAAACAAACAAACAAACAAACAAACAAACAAACAAACAAACAAACAAACAAACAAACAAACAAACAAACAAACAAACAAATAAACAAATAAATAAATAATAAATCTATCTATATCACAAATCCCAACTGTTTAAAAATCTTCCTGACTATAACGGTACGGGCTAATGTTGAATGGCGACCGAAAATCTAGCGGAAAGGCTAATGAAAATAAACCTAACGGCGAATTTATGCCTTGTTATTTATACGGAAAACCGGGAAATTTTGGTAGCTACATTACATCAGGATCGTCTGAATGATAATAATTTATTTTTTGTGGTCGGGATATGCCTTTCGATGCAAACGCTTTTTTACCAAATTTTTATTTTTTTTTCCTTTGGATCATTAGGGACTTATTGTAATAGGGCCAGGCATTAATAGTGGCGGGCACTATTCTGACAGTTTTCCATTGAAACCTGACAGTTGATCTTTCAAAACTGACATACCAAAGTCGAATTTAAAAATCCAGTCGTTTATTTTCCCTTAATAATGGCGGCACTAGTATTTTCGGCTCCTATAATACACACAGACCTAATTTTGAAAGTAGACAGCTGTTCTTATAATGCGAAACTGTCAGAATAGTGCCCGGCACTATTACTGCCTGGCTTTATTGCAAGAAGTCCCTATATTTTATCTCAAAATTGAGACTTAAAGAAGGCGACAGGTCTTATATTATTGCGCATGCCAATTCATAATTGAAATCCTACAGAGTCTGTTCCATCGAGACTGGAGAGTCATAAAACCATACGAAAAATACAAATGCGCGCGCAATACAATACGAAAACAGTTTTAAAACTGGTTTGGATAGAACGACTAAATAACCAGTCCAAAAAAACGAATGCTTTTCGTGTAGTGATCAATTTACTTCAGTCATGTGATCATACGCAAGAGAGTAAAATTGAAAGCAACGTGACTAAAAAAAAGGGTAGGTTTCGTCGTCTCGTGTAAAGGTATATAGAAAGCAAAGCGCGAATTCGAGACGTGGATCATTAAACAAAGAAAACTCTAAATTAATGTTTTTTTAGGTATTGTAAAAATTTTCTTCGACGGCGCCTTTTTTTCCGAAAAGTACGACATTTTTCTCAATTTTTTCTTATATTAAATGAAAAAATTTCCGCGGTTAATTTTTCTAAACTTTGTATGCAGCCCAATGTTATTCCAACTTTCCTGTAATTTTCTTCTATGTGGCATTTTTCCGAAATGTGTAAGATTTTCTAAAATTTTGGCTGCGATGCCAATCCCTTCTTGTTCTACAAATTTATGTCTGTGGCGCGATTTTTCTGAAAAATACCAAATTTTTTCGTCCTTATAATTTTCTACTCGTTTGCAACTTTTTTCTTTCATCCTGAAGTCTATTAAGCCATCTTAGACCTCCCCCTCCCCCTACCCTCCTGTAGTAGTTTAGGCCAATTTTTTTTCAACAGAAGTTAAAATCGTACAACAAGTACAATAAGATTAATGATACAAACCTGTTCAGGGAGGGGGGTTACTGTCCCCCAAAACCTCTTACCCTTATCTACCTGCCTAGTACCAGATTAAATAATTAAAAATTGTAAAAAGTCTCAATGATCTCAAATATTACGATCCGTAAGAAATAACAAATTATTATATTATAATTAGGGTTTTTGTAATTTTTATTGTTAAGATTAAATGCACTTGTTGATATACAGGCTGGGCCAAAAAACCGGACAATTTTTGTTCATTATAACTTTCGAACTATACAATGGATTTTAATGGGACAAACTGCAGTTGGTAGAGAATTAACAAAATATATTTTTTTGTTCGCAATCTCAAAATCCAAGATGGCGGACGAAATTGAAATAAACCCTTCAATCAATTTTCACCAGGATGGTTTTTATTTCATTAAAATCGGTTCAGTAGTAATGAATTTATAAGGAAATAAATGCAGACATGATTGGCAAGGTAATCGTATAATATTCAAAACAATGGTTGAAACAAAAATATTTTTTTTAGAACCACTGAACCGATTTTGCTGATTTGTACCTTGCTGTGCGTGGCAAGAATGCAGCTTGTTTACTGATTTAAAAAATAATTAAAACATGTTCGGAACACAAGAATAAACGAGCATCTTTAAAGGGTACAATTTAATTTCGTCCGGCATCTTGCATTTTGAGATAGCGGACAAAAAAATATATTTTGTCAAAACTCTGATTAAGTCTCTGCCAAGTGCAGTTTGTCCCGTTAAAATCGATAATATAGTTCAAAAGTTATAATGAAAAAAAAATTGTCCGGTTTTTTTGGCCCACCCGGTAGATATGTAAACTATGTTGATTCTGGTCATCTCTGACTCGCTTGCCCAGTAGCGTAGCGCCAGAGTCAAATGGGGGGGTTGACTGTTTCGCGAGCCGTTTACAATAGGCATATAAGGCTACAATTTGTTAGGTGATCCGTGCTACAAGCGAACGAAAGAATATCCCTCTCCCATAAAAAAGTCCGGAAATAGCCGAAAAATAACTGTTTTTTATGATGAAACCTAATACTGCGCAGAAAGCAGTGGGGTCCCGTTTTTAATGGGAATAAATGTTTAAAACTAATAAACTGGTTTATGTAAAAAAACCTTTATCTTTGTATGACTTAAAGTTTTGAGATCACTGTGATTACGGCGATAATCTATAGACAAATTTAAACACGATTTTTTTAAGCATCGACAAAACAGTAGTGATCTTCATATTAGCAAAAAGCAAATTAAGGGTTGATGACGTAAGGGGTAGTTTTTAAAAACACCCTTTATTATTTTCTGCTACAAAAAACTAATTATAATTAATACAATTAAAATAGTGAGTACGATACTGATTTATTTCCAATAGTGTACATGCTTTTATACTAAATTATTGCTTATAAGTTATAATAAAATATTGCTGACAAATAAAACATAATTATTAAAATGCGGTTCTAACTATTTGTATATTCTGCAAGTTTCGTATTATGATACACGGGGTCAATGTAATGTAATTTCTCCATCCCCTGGGGAAGTTTTGTAAGGGACGAACAAAACTGGCCTCTGAGATTTCGTGCGGCCATGTTCTTCTGTTTCATTGTCATCGTGTTGAGGGAGCTTCGTTTTCTTTGGTTGTTTCGTTATCCATTTCCGTATGCCAAGTATAACTGTGAGTGTCAAAATAATATAGATGGGTGTCATCCAGTAGTGTGTGTAATCCTGAAATGTTATTGCTTGGATAGGTTGTAAATGTTCTTCTTCTTTTCTGAGTTTGTGAAGTTGGTCTAAGGGAATTTTGTCTATTTTTATTGTATTTATTTTGATAGACCTTTCTTTTGGTGTGATTTTGATTTTTGGTAGTGTCAATGGTTCTTCTTTAATAGTTTCTTTCATATTAATAAATGATTCGTTCTTTGTTTTGAATCCGCATCCAGGTGGTAGTTCTATTAGGTAGGTGCCTTCTAAAACCATGAGTTTGGTAGAGCTACAATGCGTTGATATTTTGGTTGCTTTGGGAAATATAGAGATGTAGTAAGCTTCTGAGATTTGTTGCACTATGGTAGAGTTAATGGAAATTTTGGTTTGCTTACAAGTTGTTTCTTTGCTGGAGACTTGAAGAATGGTGTTAATGCAGTCTTGATTGTGTGAGTTTTGCAAAATTGTTTCAGTGCATAGGTATCTGTCATCGATTCGCGTGCAGATTTGATCCATGTATTGATACATATCATTGTTTGAGGCGAGATATGGAGCTGGTGGAATAATTGTTGTATGCTTGTCGGTTGGTACTGAGAACAGATGGTAATATGAAAATTCTTTTGGTTCTACAATGGGAAAATGTAGGATAAAGACTATCTTGTTATCGGAGTAGTAGCACTCTGTGCTTAAAATGTCATAGTATTTGGTAAGATCTTCATCAAGGGTGTAAATTAGTTGGTGTTCTGAATGGTGTTCTAGTAGTTCGTTAATTGTCCACTTCAGTTCCTCCACTTTTATGACACTGTTATAGAGGATGCTATTTCTTGACAGGGCTATTCCTGTTTCAAGGTCGCTTAGTATTTGTAATATTCCTTGGAAGGCTACGTTAAGTTGGTCGAGAATGTTTCTGGTTTCCATGTAATGATTGAAGTCGAATACAACTTTGTTTAGTTCTGTGCTAATTCTTTTGAGTTCGGATTTAATGGCATCTTCATTGTGGCTGATAAGTGTTGTTGTTTCTTCAAAGTTCTTCATAACCTTTTTGTTCAGGCTCATGTGGTGGTTGACTTGACTGATAATGTTATTTTGGTTTTGTTCTAAGATAGAAATGGCATTATCGTATTTTTTTGCATCTTCCTGATCTAGGTTTCCAGATATGATTTTGATGAGGCTTCCTAGACCGTTAATGATACCTCTTTTGGTTCGGTAGTGAGGAAAAATTGTTTGAAGCTTCTCTTCACATGTTCTTAGTAGAAACTGGAGGCTTTTGTCAAAGTTCTGTAGACTGTGAAAATATGGATAACTTAGTCCTTGGTTGATTGCGTTGGTGACATCTTTATATTCTTGTTTCAAAGAGTTGATTTCGTTAGCTAGTGGTATAAGGTTGAAGTAATGAATGAAGTCGTGTGTGCTAATTTGGATTTTCGCCTGGCCCAGTTTTAGTGGCAGGATCCCTGGGTTGTCCCGAAGGTTTTGGATCTGGACTTCTTTGGCTTTGACCAAGGAACATCTGTAAGGAAGAATTTTGTTTATTAATCTTTTTGTGGGGATGACTTTTGATATTCTTCTTGTGTACGGATGTATCCTGTGTTTCTATGGTCACGATATTATCTTTTTTGACGGTTTTGGAGGAAAACCTTGGCAGTAGTTTGTTCCGTTTTAGTGTTTTTCTGGTATAGACTTTGGTACAAGGTTTGTATGTAATAGGTGGTTCTCTTCCAGCATTCCTTTTCTGGATGTATTTTTCCTTATTGTGTTGTAACTTCTCGTTAAGTTCTTTATAGATAGCTTTTGTTTTGTCCCTATGTTCTTGAGTGTAGTTGTTAATTAGAGTTTTCTTTATGTCAATGTCAAATGGATCTCGAGCGTCTAAGTGTCCATTGAGAACTTCGATTGGTTTTTTTCCAGTCGTAGAGTGGATTGAACTATTGTATCCTAAGATTGCATAAGGCATTTGTTGTTTAACGGTCATGGATTTCTTGGTTTCTCTTAAAATTCTTAGGTGTTCTATAATAGTTGAATGGAAACGTTCAATCATTCCATTAGATTGTGGATTGTCTGGGTGATTGTAGTGGATGGTGATCTTGTGGGTATTTGCGAATTCTTGAAAGACTCCATTTTTAAATTCTGTTCCTGCGTCTGAGATTATCATATATGGGACTCCATGGTGAGTTATAAAGATCAAAATTGCGTTTACTATAGAGATTGCGTTAGCGCTATCAATTGGGTATGCTTGCCCATATTTTGAGAAGGCGTCTATAATTGTCAGAAATTTTTGTCCTCCAGCTTGAAAAGTATCTAGGTGAATGATTTCTAGAGGTTTTGTTGGTGTGGGTGTTAGCATAAGGAGCGGCTTTGCTGGATTTCTATCGTATTTATTAGTTTGACAGATGTGACAGAAATTAATGAGTTCTTCAATATCTTTTTTCATGCTTGGCCAATAGTATTTTTTTCTAACCTGTGCTTCTGTCTCGTTGATCCCTCTGTGGTTTGTGGTACTTTCGTGGTAACTGATAAGTATTTCTTTTTGTCTTTTCTCATTGTTGATATCTTCCAAAAGAACGTTGCATTTTACAATGTCGAATGCAGAGTTAATAAATATTTCTTTTAAAATTTTGTTGGTAGTTATGTAGAGTTCGTCGTCTTCGAACAATATTGCATATTTCTTTTTCGGATCGATGTATTGTTTAAATAGGTGAATTATTTCGGTTTTAATATTAGCTCGTCCAAGTTGTACATACGTTCTGGTCTTGTTGGGGAAAGCTTCAAGTATTACTGGTTTGGCTGGGTTGTAGTTGACTGTTCTAAGCATTATTTGGTTGTTAAAGTAGTTAAGCGGTTTTTCAGATATTGCTATTCCTGCTATAGGGTCCTCTTGGGCGGTATGTATTGTAATATCACTGGAGGTTTCTTGTTCTTTAGTTTTTTGTAGTTGATATTGTTCGAAAAGTTCGTCGATTACATCAAGTTCTGATCGTGTTAGGTTTTGCACAGGTTCATTGGTTATTAATTCTGCTAGGTCATATGAGGTTGATGGTTGATTTTCGTCTGGCAAGTTAGGGATAAATTCGGTTGGATCAGATGATGAAGATGGGTGGTTGATTAGTGAAATATTTTCAAGGTCCTTGTTTGTTTCTTTTACTTCGGCTTCTTTAGTATGTATTTCAATTCTAGATAAAGCGTCGGCATTTGTGTTGGATTTTCCTTTCTTATATTCGACTTCGTAGTCAAATTCTTCCAGCTTAAGTCTCCATCTGACTAATTTAGAGTTGGGATCTTTCAGTGAAAACAGAAAAGATAGTGGTCTGTGATCCGACAAAATCTTAAATTTTCTTCCAAATAGGTACGGTCTAAAATACTTGGTTGCCCATACAATTGCAAGCATTTCTTTTTCTATTGTGGAATATTTTAACTCGGTTTCATTCAGAGTTCTGGAAGCGTAAGCTATAGGTTGGTCATTTCCAATAGGTCCTTGTGATAGGATTGCTCCAAGAGCAAAATTGCTGGCATCGGTAGTCAGGTTAAATGGTTTGGAAAAGTCAGGATATTGGAGTAATGGTTCGTTGATTAGTAGATTTTTGCAGATTTTTACGCAATTGAGGTACTCTGGAGTAAGCTTGATTTTGGCGTCTTTCTTTAGACATGTTGTCAGGGGTTTAGTTATTTTGGCAAAATCTTTGATGAATTTCCTGTAGTATCCTAGTAGTCCTAAAAAGCCACGGATTTCTTTTGCAGTTCTTGGTATTGGGTAATCGGTAATGGCCTTTATTTTGCTTGGATTGGGTTTGATGCCTTCTGGGGTAATAATGTGTCCTAGGAATCCGACTTCTTTTTTCAGGAATTCACATTTATCTAGCTGAATTTTGAATCCAGTTTCTCTGAGTCGTTGGAATATTTTGGCCAGGTTAACAAGGTGTTCTTGTAAAGATGTACTGTAACATATGATGTCGTCCATGTATACGAGACATATGTCTCCTTGGAGACCTTTCAGGACGTTGTCCATAACTCTTTGGAAGGTGGCTGGAGCATTTTTAAGGCCGAATGGCATACGAACGAATTCGTAGTGCCCATTTTCTACATTAAATGCTGTCTTTTGAATGTCTTCTTTGGCCATTTCTATTTGGTGGAATCCACTGGCTAGGTCCAGAGTTGTAAAATATTGGCATCTTCCAAGTTTATCTAGAATGTCGTTGATGTTGGGAATCGGATACTTGTCATCTATGGTCTTGTCGTTGACTTTTCTGTAGTCTATTACTATACGCCATTTAATTTTTCCAGAAGCATCTGGTTTTTTTGGAACAATCCAGATTGGTGATGACCATGGTGATTGGCTTGGTTTTATAATGCCTTGGTCCAGCATGGATTCTATTTGGTTCTTTACTTCTTCCTTATGAATATAAGGATATCTGTAGGATTTGGTGTAGACCGGTATTTCGTCTTTGGTTTTAATATGGTGCTTTATTTGATTGGTGAAAGTTAGTTTCGTGTCTGGATAATGAAAGATGTCGGCAAATTTTTTGCAGAGTTTTCTTATGCTGAGTTCTTCTTCCGGATTGAGGTGATCTGTTCGAATTTCTGGTTCGAAAAAGGCTGTATCTTCTGACAATTGAGGAAGCACATCTGCGGAATACAGGTTAAAGTTGTTGAGGTTGAATTCGGAACTGTGGACTGGTTCCATTAAAGCAATTTGGAGTAGTTCGTCGGTTTCGTTAATTAATTCTGTCCATGCCATCTGGTTGCAGGCTGTACTTAGTGTTTCTCTTAAGGTAGCTCCTTGGATATTTTGTCTTGGCAAGATGACGGTTCCTTCGGCTTCTTTTACTGGAAGCCTGACTGGAGTAATTGAATGTGGTTCCAGTTGGATGGAGTAAAATTGTGTTTTGTTGGTTTCGTAGTATTCCAAAGGAAGGGTGGCTCTTTCAGTTATTAATTTTGATTCTGGAAGATCCAATTTGGCCTTGAGTAGCTTCAGGTTGTCTAGTCCGATAAGTCCATCGAATGTTTGATGAAATTTGAATAGGTAGAACTTCATGTTGATATCGGAGTTAAATTCGGAAAAGATGGGAATTTCTGCGGAGTGATCTTGAGAGTGGTTTTGGAAGATTGACGTCACGACAAAAGGTTCGTGCTTGATTTTGTTCCTGAAGTGTCGGAAGGCGATTTCTGGGTTGAGGAATGATTTTGTAGCACCGGTGTCGATAAGCAGTTTGAGAGGTGGATCAGCTATGGTAATATACGGAAGTTCTTTTTTGTCGGTGTAGTTGTGGAGTTCTACTACGTTTCGTCGTTTGGGTTTTCGGTTTCTTGAAAATTTTGTTCTTCGCTCTCGTAGGTGTATTCTTGTTGTTCTTCCGGGTACTGGGCGTTATATTGGTTATAGTAGTTCCAGACGTCTTCTTCTGTATATGTATTGTCATAACCGTAGTTGCTGTCTTGATGTTCAATATTGTATATTTCTTCTATGTGGTACCTAGGAGTTGTATTTTGTTGCGGCATTCTTTGGTTTGGTATTCTTGATACTGCCCTGGATGCTATGCTCATTGGTTCTGGTTTAGGGAATTGCGATGGGCCTGGTTGGTTGTTCCAGCTAGTTTGGAATGGCCTGGCCTGATGGGGTTGAAATCTTGGTGGTTGAATGACAGGTCTTGGCGTGGAAAAGGATCCTTGGAAGTTATTCTGCCGTGGTTGGAAGTTATTCTGCTGTGGTTGAAAGGAGTTTTGTTGAGGTCTAAAGACGTTGAACATTGGTGGAGCTGATGGTCTAAAGGTGTTGAACATTGGTGGAGCTGCTGATCTGAAAGACGTTGGCCATGTAGGTCTGGGTCCGAATGGTTGATGGGAAGCTGGCGGTGGTCGAGGTGGAAGAGCAGCGGTCAGTCTTAGAGGTGTCTGGGTTGGTGGAGTGATAGCAAATCCTTTTTGAAGGTATCGGATATTGTCTTCTTCTAGGATGTTTTGGATGGCATCGGCAAGTGAGTTTGGTTTCATGGCCCGTATGGTTGATCCCAGTGGTTCTTTTAATCCAGCTAGAAAGGTCGTCAGAGCCTGGTTCTGGAAGAACGATTTCTTACTAATCTTGATGGCTTCATTGTCGTTATGAAGTTCTATGTAGTTTGAGATTGTATTCAGGAGTGCCATAACTTTTTCATAAAACTGTTGTGGAGTATCGCTTTGAGTTTGGCGTAGATTGACAAGGTCTCTGGTCAGAGAGTTTTCGTTTCGTTGGTCGGCGAAGTTTTGGATGAGGGTATTCTTGATTACAGGCCAATCGTTGCAACCATAAACGGAGATGACTTCTCTGGCTCTTCCTTTAAGTTTGCTTAGGATTCCTTGAATAAGCATGTGGTTCTGGAAGCTGTTTACGTCGGTGGTATCCCAGTAGTGGTTAAGGAGGAGGGTTGTTGCGTTGATAAAGTTGTGGAGCTCGTTTGGGTTGCCTTCATAGTCTGGGATGATGCAGAGATTCTTTGTGTCGAAAACTGGTGGTGCCATGTTGGTATCTTCTTTAATGAATGATTGGTTGAGGTTGGTAGAGATGGTGAATTCTTCGTGGATGGGTAGTACGGGAATGATGGCTTCTCCTTGGATAAGTGGTTCTTGGTAGGGGCTGAGCGGAATCTCTGGTCGAATCGGTGTGGCTGGTGTGATCTGCAGTACGGGTGGTCTGAGGATGGGGTGGCGTGGTATGTTGGAGAATCTTAGGCTGTGGTTGAGCTGATCTGAAAGTTCGTCGTCTGACATTAAAATATTGAAATAAACTTACAATATAATTATGATGCTTAGATGCATGTTCTTTCTATCTTCTAGTCTTCTTATCTTCTATTGGTGAACCTGCTGATGGTTGCCGGGATGGGTCCTATCTTCTAGTTCTTATCTTCTACTGGTGAACCTATGAATGGTTGCCGGGAGTGGTTCTGATTGCGGACAAACACTTGACAGTGACGGGTTTCTTCTGCGTAGAGCCCTTCCACAATCCTGCTGACTGCGCCAATTAAGGGTTGATGACGTAAGGGGTAGTTTTTAAAAACACCCTTTATTATTTTCTGCTACAAAAAACTAATTATAATTAATACAATTAAAATAGTGAGTACGATACTGATTTATTTCCAATAGTGTACATGCTTTTATACTAAATTATTGCTTATAAGTTATAATAAAATATTGCTGACAAATAAAACATAATTATTAAAATGCGGTTCTAACTATTTGTATATTCTGCAAGTTTCGTATTATGATACACGGGGTCAATGTAATGTAATTAGCACTTGAAACAGAAGTGATCTACAAATAAAAACCATTCGATATAGTATCAGTAGCCCCCCCCTTGGTGCGCCCATGGTAGCGGGATTATAAAACTACAATACTTGATGTCAATTAAAGGGCCAGTAGATGTCCAATGGACGTATCAAAGTGTGCAGTATGTATTGGACGTCCACTGTTTGTCGATGTCATCGATAACCAGCTATGGATGTTCCATGCATGTCCGGAATGTTCAGAATGGACCTTTTTGTGCTCTCTGGGTAATTATTAAATTATTAGACACCCTTTGAAATAAAACCTGACCTTATTTAAAAATCGACCCTATGGTGACAGATTTACATATAAAAAGCAGCTGCTCTGCTTTAAAATTCGGCCTTTGTGTTTTTAAAAACTGGATTTATTAGTGTGCCTTCATATGAATAAATGAAAGTTAGCGTCTTTATTATTAAATTTGGCTTTGGTATGTCAATTTTGAGAGGTCAGCTGTTAGTTTTCTGTGTAAATCTATCAAAATAAAGTCGACTCTAAAATAAAGTCAGGTTTTATTCCAATAAGTTATATAAGTGTTACGTTTAGATTTAAGCTTTTATTATATTACATTTATTGCAAATAAAAGAGTCGATTTGAGTCAGTAAAAAAAATTCGGGATGTTGCGCACAAATGTTTACTGTTGTTTGATGAAATCTCTATCAAGTCATATTAAAAACATACCTACTACTTACTATGTTTGGGGTTTCCAATTCAATTTTAGCTCACACATATACTATACTATAGTAGTGTGAGCTATGGTGATCCTAATTTTTTCGAGAAAAAAAAGTGGCTCCGATTTCAAAATTTTTTATATATCTTTGCGTTTCAGATGATTTTGAAACTTTTTTGTCGCGCCGTCTGTCTGTCTGTCTGTCTGTCTGTCTGTCTGTCTGTCTGTCTGTCTGTCTGTCTGTCTGTCTGTCTGTCTGTCTGTCTGTCTGTCTGTCTGTCTGTCTGTCTGTCTGTCTGTCTGTCTGTCTGTCTGTCTGTCTGTCTGTCTGTCTGTCTGTCTGTCTGTCTGTCTGTCTGTCTGTCTGTCTGTCTGTCTGTCTGTCTGTCTGTCTGTCTGTCTGTCTGTCTGTCTGTCTGTCTGTCTGTCTGTCTGTCTGTCTGTCTGTCTGTCTGTCTGTCTGTCTGTCTGTCTGTCTGTCTGTCTGTCTGTCTGTCTGTCTGTCTGTCTGTCTGTCTGTCTGTCTGTCTGTCTGTCTGTCTGTCTGTCTGTCTGTCTGTCTGTCTGTCTGTCTGTCTGTCTGTCTGTCTGTCTGTCTGTCTGTCTGTCTGTCTGTCTGTCTGTCTGTCTGTCTGTCTGTCTGTCTGTCTGTCTGTCTGTCTGTCTGTCTGTCTGTCTGTCTGTCTGTCTGTCTGTCTGTCTGTCTGTCTGTCTGTCTGTCTGTCTGTCTGTCTGTCTGTCTGTCTGTCTGTCTGTCTGTCTGTCTGTCTGTCTGTCTGTCTGTCTGTCTGTCTGTCTGTCTGTCTGTCTGTCTGTCTGTCTGTCTGTCTGTCTGTCTGTCTGTCTGTCTGTCTGTCTGTCTGTCTGTCTGTCTGTCTGTCTGTCTGTCTGTCTGTCTGTCTGTCTGTCTGTCTGTCTGTCTGTCTGTCTGTCTGTCTGTCTGTCTGTCTGTCTGTCTGTCTGTCTGTCTGTCTGTCTGTCTGTCTGTCTGTCTGTCTGTCTGTCTGTCTGTCTGTCTGTCTGTCTGTCTGTCTGTCTGTCTGTCTGTCTGTCTGTCTGTCTGTCTGTCTGTCTGTCTGTCTGTCTGTCTGTCTGTCTGTCTGTCTGTCTGTCTGTCTGTCTGTCTGTCTGTCTGTCTGTCTGTCTGTCTGTCTGTCTGTCTGTCTGTCTGTCTGTCTGTCTGTCTGTCTGTCTGTCTGTCTGTCTGTCTGTCTGTCTGTCTGTCTGTCTGTCTGTCTGTCTGTCTGTCTGTCTGTCTGTCTGTCTGTCTGTCTGTCTGTCTGTCTGTCTGTCTGTCTGTCTGTCTGTCTGTCTGTCTGTCTGTCTGTCTGTCTGTCTGTCTGTCTGTCTGTCTGTCTGTCTGTCTGTCTGTCTGTCTGTCTGTCTGTCTGTCTGTCTGTCTGTCTGTCTGTCTGTCTGTCTGTCTGTCTGTCTGTCTGTCTGTCTGTCTGTCTGTCTGTCTGTCTGTCTGTCTGTCTGTCTGTCTGTCTGTCTGTCTGTCTGTCTGTCTGTCTGTCTGTCTGTCTGTCTGTCTGTCTGTCTGTCTGTCTGTCTGTCTGTCTGTCTGTCTGTCTGTCTGTCTGTCTGTCTGTCTGTCTGTCTGTCTGTCTGTCTGTCTGTCTGTCTGTCTGTCTGTCTGTCTGTCTGTCTGTCTGTCTGTCTGTCTGTCTGTCTGTCTGTCTGTCTGTCTGTCTGTCTGTCTGTCTGTCTGTCTGTCTGTCTGTCTGTCTGTCTGTCTGTCTGTCTGTCTGTCTGTCTGTCTGTCTGTCTGTCTGTCTGTCTGTCTGTCTGTCTGTCTGTCTGTCTGTCTGTCTGTCTGTCTGTCTGTCTGTCTGTCTGTCTGTCTGTCTGTCTGTCTGTCTGTCTGTCTGTCTGTCTGTCTGTCTGTCTGTCTGTCTGTCTGTCTGTCTGTCTGTCTGTCTGTCTGTCTGTCTGTCTGTCTGTCTGTCTGTCTGTCTGTCTGTCTGTCTGTCTGTCTGTCTGTCTGTCTGTCTGTCTGTCTGTCTGTCTGTCTGTCTGTCTGTCTGTCTGTCTGTCTGTCTGTCTGTCTGTCTGTCTGTCTGTCTGTCTGTCTGTCTGTCTGTCTGTCTGTCTGTCTGTCTGTCTGTCTGTCTGTCTGTCTGTCTGTCTGTCTGTCTGTCTGTCTGTCTGTCTGTCTGTCTGTCTGTCTGTCTGTCTGTCTGTCTGTCTGTCTGTCTGTCTGTCTGTCTGTCTGTCTGTCTGTCTGTCTGTCTGTCTGTCTGTCTGTCTGTCTGTCTGTCTGTCTGTCTGTCTGTCTGTCTGTCTGTCTGTCTGTCTGTCTGTCTGTCTGTCTGTCTGTCTGTCTGTCTGTCTGTCTGTCTGTCTGTCTGTCTGTCTGTCTGTCTGTCTGTCTGTCTGTCTGTCTGTCTGTCTGTCTGTCTGTCTGTCTGTCTGTCTGTCTGTCTGTCTGTCTGTCTGTCTGTCTGTCTGTCTGTCTGTCTGTCTGTCTGTCTGTCTGTCTGTCTGTCTGTCTGTCTGTCTGTCTGTCTGTCTGTCTGTCTGTCTGTCTGTCTGTCTGTCTGTCTGTCTGTCTGTCTGTCTGTCTGTCTGTCTGTCTGTCTGTCTGTCTGTCTGTCTGTCTGTCTGTCTGTCTGTCTGTCTGTCTGTCTGTCTGTCTGTCTGTCTGTCTGTCTGTCTGTCTGTCTGTCTGTCTGTCTGTCTGTCTGTCTGTCTGTCTGTCTGTCTGTCTGTCTGTCTGTCTGTCTGTCTGTCTGTCTGTCTGTCTGTCTGTCTGTCTGTCTGTCTGTCTGTCTGTCTGTCTGTCTGTCTGTCTGTCTGTCTGTCTGTCTGTCTGTCTGTCTGTCTGTCTGTCTGTCTGTCTGTCTGTCTGTCTGTCTGTCTGTCTGTCTGTCTGTCTGTCTGTCTGTCTGTCTGTCTGTCTGTCTGTCTGTCTGTCTGTCTGTCTGTCTGTCTGTCTGTCTGTCTGTCTGTCTGTCTGTCTGTCTGTCTGTCTGTCTGTCTGTCTGTCTGTCTGTCTGTCTGTCTGTCTGTCTGTCTGTCTGTCTGTCTGTCTGTCTGTCTGTCTGTCTGTATGTCTGTCAAAAACCGCTAGGCCGATTTTAATTAAATTTGGTACCTGGGCCTGGGTCTTGGGTCGAGATGGTCCCATTTAAAAATGAACAAAATCCACCCAACACAAGCCAAATAAAAGGGTGGGGGAAGATTTCAAAAATTAGAGTTTATGTGAAAATATGGCGAGTGTGATATCAAACGAAAGGTAATTGAGTATGTAGTTAAACAAAATACATTTTAGTTTTTTTTTTCTTCAAAAAGGGTGGGGGTAGATTTCAAAAATTAGAGTTTACGTGAAAATATGGCGTGTGTGATATCAAACGAAAGGTAATTAAGTCCGGAGTTAAACAAAATACATTTTAGTTTTTGTTTTTTTAAGGGTGGGGGTAGATTTCAAAAATTTGAGTTTAAGTCAAAACATGGCTTGTGTGGTATCAAACAAAAGGTAATTTAGTCTCGAGTTGAATAAGATATATTGCAGGTTTTAGTTTTATCAGCTCGCACGTACACTATAACTTTAGTACCTAGTGTGAGCTCAGGGGCCCATATATTGGAGAGTATTTTTTAAATACTTCTAATGCCTGCCTGAATTTCACCATGAAATGACTCAAAATTTATCAAAAAATTCTGCTGAAATAATTGAAAGGGCGTAAATTAGAACATCCATGCTCCACGCACAAAAACAATGCGAGTAATTCGACTAACTGATGGCCTGTGCCAGGCACAAAATTTCATTGATTTTTTCTATTTTAACAACGCTAAAATATAGGCTGCAGATAAAATCTATCTCTATTCGAAGGAGCCAAGAGATAAGTGGCAGCAGCGTGTTCGACGCTGCTTTGGATTTCAGTGAGTGACCCGCATACATCGCGTCGCCGTCGCATGGAGTCGGAGTGTGATCCACTGCATTGCACAGGGCTACCAAATTTCATATTTATAATATATAAATGAAAAAACATACATAAAACAAAATAAAAAGCAATAAAGATGTTTTAAAAGTAAAAAAACGTGTTTTTGATGAAAAATACGATAGTGCCATGACTCCATAGCATTACCACACGAGCCGCCACTGCGAATTATTTCATATTGTTTGTATTGTATCACAGCTATAAATATCACGTTTTATTTAATATTAACAATAAATAAAACGTGGACCAGTTAACAGTACATTAGACGCAGTTTAGACTTGACGGACAGCTGTCGACAAGCTGAAGATGTCGTCCCACTGTGTACCTATCTGAGTTGTAGCAACGTAGTAAGCGTAGCAAGCGTAGCTGTACGTGGATGCCACAGGACGGTATAATGCGGATGTCAAGTCATGTAAAAAAATGTGGTTCTATAACCAGTGGATGACGCAAGCAGGCTGAAAAGAACCTTGGCCGACCGTGGAAATACATAAAAGCTGTTAATTTTTTTTCGCCGGTCGCATGTTTTATTACCAAAATATGCTAATAGATACTTATTTATAGATTTAACAAACTTAATATGTTAAGCTCATAAGGAAACAGACATTTTCTAATTTTTAACAAATGCAGATGTGTCCAGGGGTGGATGGGCCATAAAGGAGAAAGAAAACATTCCCGGTTGGCCGGTGCCTGAGGCCGGTTCTTTATAATCCGGTATCCGGTTGATTTTAATAAAAAATGTTTTTCTATTAGAATTGTTGTAATTTTCCCTTTGTGTGAAATATTGAAATAGATGAACTGGTTTTGTTATAATTTTACTCCTTTTTTAAAGGATTTGGACAATTAAGTTTTAAACTAGTAAAATATGCGGAATAATGTTCAAAACTTTTGCAGTGCCTTATTAAAAATATTTTGGTTCTTTAATGGTTTTATCATAGTTCCTATCAGCCTTCTAACGCTCAGCTGTCTAGCGTTGCTGGAAGTGGGCAATGTTACTTTTACCCAACTTTACATTTATAGGGGAGCGAAATAACTTAAAATGTTGGTGTTTTTAAATTTTGTCCTATAGTTTTATCATAGTTCCTATTAGTCTTCCAAAGCTCAGCTCTCTGGCGTTCCTGGAAGTGGGCAATGTTTCATATTACTTATGAATTATTACACTTCTACAGAACTTTACATTTATAGGGGAGGTAAGTTATTCAAGAGTTTGGGGTTTTTTAATATTTTTCTATAGTTTTATCATAGTTCCTATCGGTCTTCCAAAGCTCAGCTCTCTAGCATTTCGGGAAGTGGGCAATGTTACTTTTACATAACTTTACATTTATAGGGGAGAGAAGCAGATTAAAATTTTGGGGTTTTTAAATATTTTTCTCTAGTTTTATCATATTTCCTATCAGTCTGCTAGAGCTCCGCTCTCTAGCGCTTTTGAAATTGGGCAATGTTACTTTTACATAACAACATGTATAGGAGAGGGGAGTAAATTAGAATTTTGCGGTTTTATTTCTATCAGTCTGCCAAATTTCAGCTTTCTAGCATGTGTGGAAGTACAGTAGAATTTTGATGATCTATACATGAGTGAGTGGCAATTTCGACGTTTTTTGAAAATTACTTTTATGGAAGTTAATGAAACTTGGAAATGTGTTAACTCTATGAAGATCTACTGTGCAAAGTTTGAGTTGCGTAGCTCATTACGAGGTAGAGTTTTAAATAGGTCAAATATAGGCTGAAATGTTTCAAGAAAAGATGGTACAGCAATTTACTTTTACATAACAACATGTATAGGAGAGGAGAGTAAATTAGAATTTTGCGGTTTTTTGATTTCTATCAGTCTCCCAAATTTCAGCTTTGTAGCATGTCTGGAAGCACAATAGAATTTTGATTATCTATACATGAGTGAGTGAGTGGCAATTTCGACGTTTTTTGAAAATTCGTAATTACTTTTATGGAAATTCATGAAACTTGGAGGTGTGTTAACTCTATGAAGATCTACTGTGCAAAGTTTGAGTTTCGTAGCTTATTACGAAGTAGAGTTTTAGATAGGTCAAATATGGGCTGAAATGTTTCAAGAAAAGATGGTACAGCAGTTTACTTTTACATAACAACATGTATAAGAGAGGAGAGTAAATTAGAATTTTGCGGTTTTTTGATTTCTATCAGTCTCCCAAATTTAAGCTTTGTAGCATGTCTGGAAGTATAGTAGAATTTTGATGATCTATACATGAACGAGTGAGTGGCAATTTCGACGTTTTTTGAAAATTCGTAATTACTTTTATGGAAGTTAATGAAACTTGGAGGTGTTGTTAACTCTATGAAGATCTACTTAGTCAGAGCATATTATTTTAAAAGGCTTTCCGTTTTCGGTCTAGAATCATATTACTTTTTGGCAACAGACCATTTCTCCCTAATTTGATCCCGCTGAATCCGAATATCTCTGTTGCCAACTCGAAAAATCGACAGGGACGGAGAAAATGCCCCCCAAACCCCCAAAAACCTGTTTTTTTTCACTTTTATGCAATTTTCTCGAAAACTAACCTTTTTATCAAAAAATGCAAAGAACAGTTTTTTGTGGAGAATAAAATTTCTTTTCCAACGATGTATTGGTCAATAAGGTTAGGAAAAGCAAGTAGCTCTTCAGTGGCGTACGTAAATTCGGATTATTTAGAAAAAACATGTTTATTATAGGTTTTTCAAAATTTTCTCAAAAACTACACTTTTTAGGAAAAAAATATGTAGTATACTTTATTGTAGAACATAACATTTTATTTTAAAAACTTTATTAAAATGTCGGGTTGTTGCCATATTTAAGGCTTCAGGGGCATACTAATATAAAATTATTTTCAAAAATAACTGAAATAATCAGTTTTTCTTGCATATTTAAATATCTTTTCTAACTAAGATTTTCAGAAAAAAATGTGCCTTTATTCTTTATTGAGGATAAGACAATTTCTTTTTAAATAATATATTAGAAAGTGAGGTTAATGTTATGATAAATACTTTAAAAAGGTCGTAATTTATACCTACTAAAATAAAATGTTTCCAAATTAAAATAAACTGTTTTTTGATTAGATTAGATATTTTGATTTATCTAAATAAGTTCTGAAGCAAAAAACACCGGTGGTTATAAGGGGAGGGGGCATAGGGGCCATGGCCCCCCCTAAGCAATATTTTTGTGCAGAAAGTAACAGTAAAAATCGACAAAACAAAATATTAAAAATACAAATTTACCGTATCAAGTCGAATGGACCTGTCCAGTCGATGTATACTCGCGGCCGTACTTTCGACCTTTTGAACTTTCGACCTTTTGAACTTTCGACCTTTTGTTTTTTGATCTTTTGTACTTTCGACCTTTTGTATTTTCGACCTTATTTTTTCGACCTTTTATCCCCCGCTCTTTATTATCCACCGAAAAGCTAATAAGACACAAAATTGATTAGTTTGGATTGATCTTAAATAATTTCTTTAAATTAAGAACACCACTGGAGCGGTAAATTTAAAATAACTTCCACTTTGTTATACATCGTTTGAAAGGAAATTTTATTGGCTATGACGAAGTATAGAACACATTTTTCGATAAAGAGCTTGGTTTTTCAGAAAATTGAATAAAACGTATGAAAAACATGTTTTTTTAAATGATTTGTTGAAATCACCCCCATTGACGGACGTCGCTGGAGAGTTTTCTATAAGTCAAACCCCACCGAGTTTCACATTTTTAAAAAGGGAATTTCCTTGTCTACAAAAAAATGGAGAACAAGTTTTTTCATGTTAAGCTTAGTTTTTTAGAAAATTAGATAAAACTTGTAACAGAAATGGTTTATTTTCTGTTTTTTAAAAATTAATTTAATTTACGGATGCCCTTGAAGTTTTATTTATAAAACCGATTTAATCATGATATACGTTACTTTGAAGGACATTTTATTGAGTAAACCAAAATGTAATACATGTTTTTCTGTAGATATTGGTTTTTAAAAAAATTAAATAAATCTTGGAAAAAAACATAGGTATTTTTTCAACTTTTTTTAATTACTTCAAGTAACGGACGCCGCTGGAGAGCTTGTTATTAGTCCAACTTTATTAAGTTATACCATGTTGAAAAGGGAATTTTATTGTTTACAATAAAGTATATTATATATTTTTCTCTTAGAAGCTTAGTTTTTAAGAAAATTTGAAAAAACCTCAAACTTTCAGATTTTGGGGGGTCTGGGGGGTTTTTGGAGGTTTTTGCAGCCATTTAAAAAAAATTATATGTTATTATTTTTTAATTATACAAATATATATTTGGAATCTACACCTGTGACAATTTGGGCTTTCCAGCGGCAATTTAAAATTCCGCCGCCATTTTGGCCGCCATCTTGAATATTTCAGCCCCTGTCAATATTTCAAGTTGACAACAGGGATATTCGGATTCAGCGGGGTCAAAATAGGGGGAATTGCCCATTTACCAAAAAGTAATATAAAATGCTTCTAGAAAGTGGATTTTCCCGAATCTTGCCTGAACTAACTGTGCAAAGTTTAGGTTTCGTAGCTCATTCCGAAGTAGAGTTTTGGATAGGTCAAATATGGGCTGAAATGTTGCAAGAAAAGATGGTACAGCAGTTTACGCGTGTCCCCAGATTTCCCTAAATTAGCTTTTCGATTCTCATTTTGGGAGGTAGGAGGTAAACTTTGTCAATTGAGCGCCAAGGTATCCTAGAGTCCCTGTATGTTGACATATTTGGATATATTATAATATATCCAAATATGTCAACATACAGGGACTCTAAGGTATCCTAACCTGTGACTCGAGAACATCTTTTTTGGTAAAAAAGGTCGGAGGTATCTGGCTCGGTTACGATACGTTTTTGATCAATTGACAAACGTTAGGAAAACACCAATTTCGACATCTCAAGACGGAGTTTCTCATTAACTTAATTTATGAAAATAATTTTTTTAACAAAGTTTTGGTTCGGTTTGGTTTCACACCTTCTAGGATTCCGAAAAAGAAGTGAACCATATATATTTTTTTAATTGGTTAGATAGGAGTTACTAAAATACCGGAAGTTTTAATACTCTTTTTTTTTAATTGTTGCCAAATATTGATTTTTTGAAAAATCGCTTTTTTAATTATCGCTCTTTTAAACGTCGATGTTTTGATATGTCGCTCTTTTGCATGTCGCTGTTGTAAATGTCGCTGTTTTTAATGTCGGCGTTTTAAATATCGCTCTTTTAAACCGGTGCCTTTGCAATCAGAAGAAATCTGTAAACATGTATCTTTCAAGTAAAGTTTATCAGATTTGTAAATTCAATTCTCAGATTTCACCACAGAAGCAGCGGACTTCCCTCTGGTCGCCGGCGTGGTGTAGTGGTAGCAAGGTTTGTTTGCCACACCCGCGGTCCGGGTTCGATTCCTAGCTAGGTACTTGGTTTTTTGTTTAAAAATGCTTTAACCTTGCTAGACGTTTGCGAAACTGAGCGATTGATCCTGAATGGATGGAAAGTCCCAGTATCAAAAATTTTAAAAAAAGTAATCTGAAATGCTACACGACCGAAAACGAAAATACTTTTGAGATTTTTTGACTTGAATATGTTAAATGCCCACTCAAGGTACCTGGAACCAAAAACACATACTTTTAAACAAAACATCCTTGAACTTACACCGGTCAGGTCTGCAAATGTGTGAAAAGATTCCTGATTCAAAGCGTTGTTTGATGGTAATCTCCATCAAACAACGTTCAAAGCAATACATATACCTACCAAGCAGTTCCTACCATGTGGTATGGTGTGGGTATATGGTTCTAACTATTTGGATTCAAACTATACGCGCCAATCAAACTACTCGGAAGAGTGGTTTGAATGATATGTTTTTAAACGAAAAACAAAACAAATTACAATAAAATTTGCGTGAAGTTTGTGTTGTGATTAAAGAAAAAATGAAAGGCTCTAAAGTAATCAAAAATGTGATAAGAACACAAAGTGACTTTCAAAACGCGATAAGTGCAACTGTCGTAAAATCGGTAAACATTCTGGAAAACGCACCTTTTGAAAACGTGTTACCTTACAAAAATATTCCCGGTCCTAAACCCGTGCCTCTTTTAGGAAATACATGGAGATTTATTCCTTATATTGGTAAGTTTTATGTAAAAAAATACAAAAAACTTTAAACTAAGAAAAGTGTCTAAATAATCAGAGACTTTTTAAACTGACGCTCTAAGAAATACTCTGCCAACATATGGGCACCTAAGCTTACACTAGGCATTATAGTTATTGTGTACGTGTGAGCTAATATAACTTAAAACTGAAATTTATTTTATACAAACTCGTTTGATACCACACAAGCGATGTTTTGACTTAAACACTAATTTTTGAAACCTACCCCCACCCTTTTCTTTTAATAAAATAAAATGTGTTTTGTTTAACTCCAGAATCAATTACCTTTCGTTTGATATCACACACGCCATATTTTCACTTAAACTCTAATTTTTGAAATCTACCCCCACCCTTTTCTTTTAATAAAATAAAATGTGTTTTGTTTAACTCCAGACTCAATTACCTTTCGTTTGAAATAACACATACCATATTTTCACATAAACTCTGGAAATCTACCCCCACCTCTTTATTTGGCTTGCGTTCGCTGGATTTTCTTCATTTTTAAATGGGACCATCTGGACTCAAGACCCAGTCTAAGTTCCAAATTTCATTCAAATTGGGCAAGCGGTTTTTGAGGTATGCTTGTTGATCGGTACACACAGACATACAGACAGATATACAGACGTCGCGACAAAAAAAGTTTCAAAATCATCTAAAACGCAAAGGTATATAAAATTTTTTAAAATCGGAGCAATTTTTTTGTTGTTTAAATTAGGATTATTATAGCTTGCACTACTATAGTATAGTAGTAGTGTGAGCTAATAAAACGGGTCCCCCAATTTAACATAAAGAAAACCAGTCTAAATCAAACCAAAAAATAGCGAACTAACATTTGTTTGTATTTATACATATTTAACAAATTTATCATAACAAAAACATTTCATGTAAAAAAAAGCCAAGTACGCGAAAATGGCATTCCGTAAAAAGAATTGAGATAAAAGTAAAGCCAAGTTCTCCAATACAAATTTCAAAATAAAAGTTTTTTACTGGGTTGGAAATGTTTTTTAAACTTTGCTATTACAGCCAAACTTCTTTATGTTCAATTTAGTACTGTGCCTAAGAGTCATTTACGGCCGTAATAGCCAAGTTTAGAAAAACATTTCCAAACTAGTAAGAACCTTTCATTTTGAAATTTGTATTGGAGAACTAGGCTTTTAATTTTATCTCAATTCTTTTTACGGAATGCCATTTTCGCGTACTTGGCTTTTTTTTTACATGAAATGTTTTTGTTCTGATTTCACTTCTTTTTTAAAGGAATTGGATAATATTTAATTTTTAAAGTCGTAAAATATGTGAAATATTGTTTCAAACTTTTGCAATGGGTTACTTAAAATTTTTAGGTTTTTTTCCCATGGTTTTATTATGGTTCCTATCAGCCTTCCAAAGCTCAGCTCTCCAGCGTTTCTGAAAGTGGACAATGTTAATTTTACATAACTTTACATTTATAGGGGAGGGAAGTAAATTAAAATTTTCGTGTTTTTCAATTTTTTCCTATAGTTTTATCAAAGTTCCTATCAGTCTTCCAATGCTCAGCTCTCTAGCGTTTCTGAAAGTTCGCAATGTTACTTTTATATAAATTTGCATTTATAGAAGAGGAAAGTAAATTAAAATGTTGGTGTTTTTAAATTTAAAATTAAATTAAATAGTTTTATCATAGTGTCTTTCAGTCTTAAAAAGCTCCAGCTCTCCAGTTAATTTTACATAACTTTACATTTATAGGGGAGGGAAGTAAATTAGAATTTTGGGGTATTTTAATTTTTTCCTATAGTTTTATTATAGTTCCTAGCTCTCTAGCATTTCTGGAAATGGGCAATGTTAGTTTTACATAACTTTACATGTATAGGGGAGGGGAGTAAATTAAAATTTTGGGGTTTTTTGATTTTTTCGAGGGGGTTGGTCATAATTCCTATCAGTCTGCCAAATTTCAGCTTTGTAGCATGTCTGGAAGTACAGTAGAATTTTGATGATCTATACAGGAGTGAGTAAGTGAGTGGCAATTTCGACGTTTCTTGAAATTCGTAACTAGTTTACCACTTTATGGAATTCCATGAAACTTGGAGGGGTTGTTAACTCCAGGAAGATCTACGACTGTGCAAAGCTTGAGATTCGTAGCTCATTCCGAAGTAGAGTTTTAGACAGGTCAAATATCGGCTGAAATGTTTCAAGAAAAGATGGTACGGCGCGCGAACTTGGAGAGGCACTACCGTGCCCTTAGATTTTTATGGTATATTTGAATAATTAATTTTGACGGGAAAAAATGGATCTATGACAGATCTGATACCTTCCTAGCTAGCCTGTTAGCACACTTCAAGTAAAGCTATGATAATCATCCTTGAAAACAGTTTTTTTATTATCTCAGAAACTAAAGCTCCTAGGAAGTTTTTGGTTATAACACAAATTATTGAGTCAAATGTAGTCTACTATATTTAGAAAACCACATATTGATGCGATGCTCCGTTAAAAAGATAGATTTTTAAACATTTTTAATTGTCAAAAACCTGATTAGCATTAATGGATTTTGACCAAAAGCTAATCAACTCGTACACTATTTTTCCTGACAATTTTATGAAAATCGGTTCAGCGGTTTAGGAGCTATCGTGTTACTGACAGAAAAAAAATACACACACACACACACAGACGTCACGCGATATTGCGAGGATAGGTCAAAATGCACCCAAATAACACATTTTCGGCGTTACCCCAAAAAAAAATTTTTCTTCGAAAACAATACCTTTTTTTAGCCATTGCTGACTAGAAGGTAAAAATTACCCGGCTATTTAAAAAGTCCATACATAATATACAGGGTGTCCCATAACTTAGGGGCCATAGGCCAACAGATGATAGAGGAGGTCATGTCTGATAAAAAAGTTTCTATAATGCATGGGTCAAAACTCTTTCTTTGTCGAGATACAGACCATCAAAGTTGGCGATTTTTTTAACGTTTTTGATAATAAGTTTTTAAAAAAACGCAGTCAAAATATAAATAAAAGTCGTGTATTAAAACAAGAGCAATACATTCAAGTAATAATAATTTTTAAAAAAATTAGTCGGTCAACTATTTTTTTGGTATAAATTTTTAGGAATGTCATATTAAACGCAATATTTTTTTAATATTTTTTGTTAATAAAAACATATCTCTAGCGAGACATAGTTATAAAATATTACTGATATTTTTTAAACGAATAATTACGCAAAAATTAATTTTTTTAAAAAACTATTATTTTTTATACATTTTTGGAAGTTATGTTGACAGCCTGTATCTTGTAATTTTATGAAAAAAAAAGAATACCACGTTTTTGAATCACAATAGGCTGAGTATTCAGCTGGCTGTGACAGATTTTCTTTTTTTTCTAAAACCCCTTTTCCCCCACTCCTCTAACTTTAAAAATCCTATATCTTAAAAACAGACAAGTTTATTGGTTGACCCCCATGTTATATTTTTTTTCTCGGTAATAACCTCCTCTATCACCTGCTGCACTATTGCCCCTAAGTTATGGGACACCCGGTATATTATATAGACTACAAAGACCTTAGGCAAAAAAATTTGCTATATTTTTAATTTTGTCTAAAACAAAATACCTATATAAATTTTAAAAAAAACTAAATTGAAAGAACAAAATTTTTTATTCTAGAGTTGCCCTTTTTTTGTTATTTTAAAAATGAATTGATTTATTTTTGAGATATACATACACCATTTAAAAAATAGATTATACTTCCATTTTTTTTGGCTTATGTCCAGTGCCAAAACCCAACCCAGGTAATTTCATTTCGGGAAAACCCTTTTTAAGTAATGAGCGTAAATCGTTACAGACAGACAGACATTAAAAAATAATCTGCCAATCTATGGGCACCTAAGCTCACACTAGGTACTATAGTTATAGTGTATCTACGTGAAAGCTAATATAACTAAAAACTGAAGTATGTTTTATTGAACTCCAGACTCAATTACCTTTCGTTTGATAACACACAAGCCATGTTTTGACTTAAACTCTAATTTTTCAAACCTACCCCCACCCTTTTTTTAAACTAAAATGTATTTTGTTTAACTCCAGACTCAATTACCTTTCGTTTGATATCACACACGCCATATTTCCACTTAAACACTAATTTTTGGAATTTACCCCCCCCCTTTTTTTTTAAATAAACTAAAATGTATTTTGTTTAACTCCAGACTCAATTACCTTTCGTTTGATATCACACACGCCATATTTTTTCATAAACTCTAATTTTTGAAATCTACCCCCACCCTTTTATTTGGCTTGTGTTCGGTGGATTTTGTTCATTTTTAAACGGGACCATCTCGACCCAAAACCTAGCCTGAGTACCAAATTTCATTAAAATCGGGCAAGCGGTTTTTGAGTTATGCGCGTTGGTCGTTACAGACAGACATACAGACACACAGACAGACAGACAGACAGACATACAGACGGCGCAACAAAAAAGTTTCAAAATCATCTGAAACGCAAAGATATATAAAAATTTTTGAAATCGGAGCAACTTTTTTTTTCTCGAAAAAATTAGGATCACCATAGCTCACACTACTATAGTATAGTATATGTGTGAGCTAAAAATTATAAAGGCACTATTGAATTGAATATTTTTTTAAAAAGTATTTGCTATACGAAATATAAAAAATTGCAAACTAAAACCCCGGCGGCGGCGAGTTGGTCCGGCGGCGAATTCAGTCGGCGACGAGTTGGGTCGGAGACAAGTTGGGTCAGCGGCAATTCCGCCGCAGCGACCTAGTGGCGTCAAATCGGCCGTGACGAACAGGTGACGTCGAATTGTCTCACTTTTGAAGAAGATTCCTGCATCGCAAGCAGGCGCGGATCAACGGGAGGGGAAAATAGGGGAAATTTCTTCCCCAAATCTTAAAGTATATTTAGTTTTTACACGGAATACACCTCCTGGTCACTGTGCAAAATAGTTTTCTGCAATATTTATTATAACATTTCCCCCCGCCCCCCAAATAAACTTCCTAGATCCGCCTCTGTCGTAGTAAATAAAATCGTTCGATTGCACGCATTTTTTATCTCAAAATTTAGATATTAAATTTAATTGGCAGGGACCACTTTCAATATTTTTCAAATCTTTGGCCTAAGGAAATTAAATATCGACGCCGAAAACTTCAAATGAGAGGCTTCAAAAAAAGAAATTAGATTGGCCAAGGTTCAGCCGTACCTCTTACGTACAGAGTGAACCAAATTAAAAACTTTTTTCCGAAACAGATAAGGGAAAATAAACCAATAACTAAGCTTCACAACGCTAAAAAAAACGTTGTAAACGGTATCTTCATACATCAAGTCGTTTTTCGAGCTACAGAGCCATGAGCGCACCGAGGGGGGCCTTGGGGATGCCCTCCCTCTCAAACTCAAGATTTTTTTAGATAATTTCCACATATTTCATGAATAAAAAGATAAAATAGCATAACGACATTATGAGGCCTCGGCTCTCCTCAAGACATATTCCTGGGTGCACCACTGCAGAGGGTTTTTCAAGTTGCATTTCATATAGGAGAGGCTCTATAGCTTTTGTATTTATGAAATTTAATGTTAATCTAAATTGAACAATGTTTAATGCGTACATTTTTTGATTTTTACTTCTCGTGAAACGGCACCGCAGCGTCGCAATGGCAGTTTTTCTCTAGTCCCCTTAAAGTAGGTATCGTACACTTAAACCTCCCACCAGTGTCAAATTTAGATCACCCTGTACCTACAACTAGATCAAATAACACGATACAATCAGAAACCACTGGCAAGAATATTAACAAAACGCTGTTTTAGTTTGATACGAATATAAATTTAAAAAAATCACACTGAGAAAAATTTTCCAAATAAAATTTCTCCAAATTTTACAAAAAATATACATTGGCGTAGAACTATTTTCTTCAAAAATACAGAAACCAATACCAGCACGAATGCTACTGGTCGAAATAAAAAAAATAATAAAAAGATATTTATCCAAAAATGTTTTTGACAATCTTTAACATTTAAAATTATTTTAAAAGTAAAGAAGTTTAGGACAGTTTATAAACAAAAATTGTCAATATGGAACTAAGAAGTATGTCCCTAAATATTAGGGACTTATTGTAAGAAAGCCATGCAGTCAGGCAGTATTTTGACAGATTTACATTGCAGGCTGACAGTTAATCTTTCAAAATTTACATAACAAAGTCGAATTTAAAACTAAGTCGTTTATTTATCTATTACCATTAAAGTCGACAGTATTTATTTCGGTTCGTATAGCAAACAAAATCGTTTTGTTGAAAGATTAGCTGCCATATTCCAATGCAAAACTCTCAAAATACTACCTGAGTCAATTATTGCATGGCTTTATTTCAATAAGTCCCTATTGACATCCTACTATACATACGCTAAATTACTACCTAAAAAAATTGGCTCTTTTGCAGGAAATTTCCAAATTCAACACATTGACAAAGTTGCCACCAAACTTCACCAAACCTATGGGGATATAGTCAAAGTAGAAGGCCTTATAGGTAATATGTAATTTGAATGCCCAGCTGAACAAACCTAACCTAATAAACTGATATCTACGATTCTTGATGAAGACTCTCGCAAGACAACTCTCAAAATTTTCGCAAGTTATAAAATAAAATCTAATATAAAAAAAAAATTAAATAAAAAAACACCCAACTGCTAAGTTTACTTGTAACTACTAGTCGCATTTGAGTACAAAATTGATAAGTATCCCTATAATGTACGAATTGCTTCAACTTTTAGTTTTGATGCCCAAAGTTTTCATGAATCAGGTTATTGGGTAATTTTGTGGTGTTTTTTTTTATTAATTTTTTTTTCCAACTTTTAGGTTTAATTCTTATTCAGCCTTATAAAAAGCACCATGCATTTTACAATTTATTTAGCTTTACCCAAAAAGTACGTGTAAATTTTCTACGGACGCGAACAGTGTTACCTTCCATTGAGTGAAGGTGGGGGACGGGAGAGGGAGGAGGGAACTAGTAAAATGGTGTCAAAAAAAATCTTAAAGCGTGTGCCGAAAGAATTTTTGAAATTGCTCTAAATTTGTGAAAGGTATAGCTACAACTATTTCTAATAAGGTGGGTGGGAATAAGAGAGGTAGAAGAAGGGAGAAACTAGTAAAATGATGTTGGAAAAAAAGTCTTAAGGCGTGTGCAGAAAGAATTTTTGAAATCGCTCTATATTTGTGAAAGGTATAGCTACAACTATTACTAATAAGGAGGGAGGGGAGAAGAGAGGGAGGGGTGGGGTGAGGGGAAACTAGTAACATGGTGTTGGAAAAAAAAATCTAAAAGCGTATGCAGAAAGAATTTTTGAAATCGCTCTATATTTGATAAAATTATGCGAATATGGTTTTTGAATAGGGTGGTGGGAATGACAGGAGAGGAGATGGGTGGGAGCAGGGAGGCCTACAAAGTAATTTGCAATTGGTAATGAAAGGAATTTCAATAAAATCGCCTGAAATGTACATAATTTGTATGCCTTAAAGTCTACATCATATGACGAAATGGCGTCTGAAGATCGCCATGTTAATTCCTGTTTAAAAAAATATAGCCTATAGCACCTTCGGGATCAGTAGCAATTCAACGACAACTTTTTTGTCAAAATCGGTTCAGCAATTTAATCTCTAGCGTGACACAAACATACATATTTACTTACATACATACAACAATCGAAAAACATTACCCTCCTTTCGCCGTGCTGCAGTTGCGTAAAAAGTGGGCGAGCATAGTTATTTAAATTATAAAAACTGCTTAAAAGTTTTTAAAAATTTTTCAAATTTTCCAAAAAAATTTTTTAGGTCGTCCAGATATGATTTTTTTGTTCAACCCCGACGATATCGAGAAAGTTTTTAGATCCGAAGATTTAATGCCGTTCCGGCCTTCGATGCCCTCCCTCAACTACTACAAACATGTTTTAAGGAGAGATTTTTTTGGAGAGCTTGGAGGAGTAATTGCTGTGTAAGACAATCTGATTACCTTTTTTCTGTTTCTTTTTGGAATTTTTCTCTACGTCTTTTTATGTTTTTTTTAAATAGCGGATTTTATTCTATTCTTAACCATAGATTTTAGCATTAGGTTTGAAAAAAATCAGCCAGGGCTTTAGTTTAATAAGATATTAATAAAAATAGGCAAAAAATATTTAATTTTACTGGCTGCGGCAAAAGTCAGTTAACGCACCAGACTTTGACGCCGTGCCGTGGGACTTCGCCTTGTGGCAGTGGTGTACGCAGAAATGAATTCTGGGGGGGGAGGGGGCTTTAGCGCGGATTGATACGCAGAGATAAATCCTGAGAAGGGCTAACTGCAGATCGATACATTTTAATCTTGATTTGTGGAAAAAAATCATGTTTTAGAGGTCAATATTTCGTGAATCTGGGGAGGGATGGATGGGACAGGCGGGCAACGGGGCAAATGCCCGGTGGGCCGGTACAATTTAGGGCCGGTTGGGGCGCAGGCCCAATGTACCTATTCCAAATTATTAATATTTATTTTTGTATATTTGACAAACGAACTAATTAAAACATTAAACATTTAAAAAATCTGTATGTAGTAACTCCAGGCCTGCGTTACTCGTTTTATTGTTACAGTTACTTTTATATGAAATAAGTATAATCATCAAAAAGATGTGATAATGGCACTAACTTATTAATATATTTTTACAATACCAATATCCAGAAGAAAAAATCGAGAGATTAAAAAAATGTAATAAAAATATTGTCCAATTTTTTTCTTATTTGAGTTGCTGTTGTGAAATCTTTTTTAACACACTTTGTTGACTATTTTGGTGGGGATTGATCGCCCTGATCTCCCCCTACGGTACGGCCTTGCCAATATCTCATATCTTAGTTGCGAAAGATCATTTTTGGTGCTAAAATACATAAAAAATCTAAGAAATCGATTAACCGATTGAAAAATCGATATTGGGTACAATTCAAATTAAGGAGATAATAGATAAAATTGCATCAAGTTCATTATTAAAAAAGTCGTTATCATATGAAAAATTAGCATACCTGCTCTGCCCCCGGTAGTTAAAAGGGCGCAAGTGACGAAAGTGTGGTTAGGAACAAAAACGACTTCAAAGTTTTAATTGTTCATAAGGCAGTACTACAGTTACTGCTGTTTGTTTTTTAAAGTTTTTTTTTGAAATTTTATAGGACATGATGAAAAATCCGTCGAGACCAAAAACCTAAATTCGAAAAAAAATTACTTGGAGCCTTTCGACTAACGGGGACAGTGTTGTTGTATTTTAAAATTTTGTACGTTTTTATTATTTTTTTTGACTTTTCATTTTGTGAAAAAATTAGATATTAATTATGTTAATAGGTACTTAGTGTTTAATATAGGCATACAGAATATAAAACTTTACAAAAATGTTTAGAGCAGTATTACAGATATTAATAAAAAAGGAGATTTTCTGAAAGTTTAAACACCTTGTATCTCACAAGTTAGGATGCTTAGAACATGCATATATATGTTTTGTATATATGAAGTTTTTATAAGATTTTTGTTATTAAAAATAAGTCTTTAAGGAGACATAATAATAAAATATCATTACTGATTTTTTTTAAAGTAATAGGTAAGCAAAAATATTTAATTTTAAAAAATGATGTTGGTCAACTATTAGTACTACCCCACCAACCCTTAAAGTTGGTGCATCATTTAAATTACACCCTTTTACAGGTACCGCGTCAACAAATTATTTCAATAAAAACTATTTGTTTCTTAATTTTTATTGACATAAACTTGTTTTAGTTGATGAATCCGTAGGCTCAAAAATATCGAAAAAAAAACATTTTTAGGTCAAATTTTTCGGTTTCGCAGCGACCGAAACGTGTGATAAATACTGAAAAAGAAATTGATTTTTTATACATTTTACAATACACACTACGTGCCGTATGTATGATTTTTAGCAATATTTTTTGATTTTATTTATTTTGGCCAGCCGTTACCTTCTAGAAAACAATGCCTAACGACTCATTGAGGGGGCATGGGGGGAGTTAACTGACGATAGCATGCTAGCCATATGGTTTTGGGTAGTAAATGTGGTACATTTAAAATGACAAACAAAAAAATATAATTTTTAATAATATTTGTTTAAACAAGGAACTTTCTCGTTTGTCTGCAATTATTTTATAACAGATTTTCATAAACAAAAGAAGTTATTGATATTTATAAGAACCTATTTGTCTGGGGGCTATTTCTATTTTTTTTTTTAAACTCCGCCTATATCTCGGTCTACGACCTCTTCGTGTCAATATTCCCCTTACTGTAACGAAGAAGTAGTACTAATATATAGTACCATTTAACAGGGTATAATAACTTTACCATCACCATTATTACCATTAAACTTATGCCTAATTTACCCATTTTTTAACGACAAATTTAGTATTAATTTTATATCTATTAATATAAGGAGTAACAAGATATAAGAGTGTTTCAAGTAACTCAAAAAAAAAAAATATGTTTTTCAATTTTTCGAGAAAAATTTCTTGTAAAAATCTTAAGCACGATCCATTTTATCAGAGCCAATAGAAAATTTCATTTACGTCACTCTAATAATGACGAAAAAACCTTCAAAAACTAAAAAAACATAAGAAAAATCAAGTTAGTTTTAAATTTCAAACCTGCATATTTTGTAAACTACCGTAACAAGAAGCAAACATAAGTACATTAAATTAAATCTTGAAGTTTCTAGAATTCTAAATGCCCCACTTTTTACTTGGAGATCTAAAACTTATTTCAAGATTAAAATACTCTGCCAATTTATGGGCACCTAAGCTCACACTAGGTACTATAGTTATAGTGTACGTGTAAGCTAATATAACTAAAATAACTTCAGACTCAATTACCTATCGTTTGATATCACGCAAGCAATATTTTCACTTAAACTCTAATTTTTGAAATCTACCCCCACCCTTTTTTTCGAATCACCTAATTTGTATTTTGTTTAACTCCAGACTCAATAACCTTTCATTTGATATCACACACGCCATATGTTCACATAAACTCTCATTTTTGAAATCTACCCCCACCCTTTTATTGGGCTTGCGTTCGGTGGATTTTGTTCACTTTTAAATGGGACCATTTCGACCTCGACCCAGCCTAGGTACCAAATTTCATTCAAATCGAGCAAGCGGTTTTGAGTTATGCGCGTTGGTCGTTACAGACATACAGACAGACAGACAGACAGACGGCGCGACAAAAAAGTTTTAAAATCATCTGAAACGCAAAGATCTATAAAAATTTTTCAAATCGGAGCAACAATTTTTTTTTTGAACAAATTAGGATCACCATAGCTCACACTAGTATACTATACTATATGTGTGAGCTAAATATAGTTTGTCACTTAGGTTTTGCAATCCTCCAGAACATCACAATTTTCTCTAAACAAATTAAAACTGTATAGTAGAGTAAATTTGTAGGGTATTTCAATAAAAAGCTGCAAAAAGGGTATATTTTTTTATATTTGGCATGGTAGTAGCTAACATAAAAAGCTAAATTTTCAATCGAGGATCCCCTGATTTCCGGCATCGAAATCCAAGATGGCGGCTGCCAAAGTTAAGAAAAAAAATTAATTCCCTTTTTTAAGACAAATTAAATTAATTTTGATAAACTTACCTTAAGTGGGACCTACTTAATTCAAAAATGTAAAAAAAAATTACACCTGTCACTTTAAAACAAAATGGCGGCTATATTTTTAAAAAATTGTTTTTCTTCCATATTTTCTTTATTTTTTGCGCGATATTTATTTTTAATACCTCATATTAAAGCCACTGACCAGCTCTTTAAACCTAATGAAAAAAAGTTATTAGTTTCTCAGCCGACACAAAGATGGCGTTTAATATGTCAAAAATAAAAGAGACCTTTATAACCTGTAGACCAAATTAAATTTAAAAAAAATTTTTGGATTTTATCAATAGTAAGCCAAGTTTTGTAAAAATTTTAAAAAATTTACAATGTGACAATAAGCATTTTAAGATGGCGGCCGAAGTTCAGATAAAAAAGTTATTTTTTTGTTCTTGTTTTACAGAACTAGTATTGCCGTGTAATATATCGATTTCTACTAAATAGGGGTCGCCGATTTCAAATATTTCATCATAAATGACACATGTCTATTATTATCCAAGATGGCGGCGGTCAAAATATAAATATAACAGTATCTTTTTGGTTTAGTAAATATTTTTACCAAGATATGTAGTTTTATATTAACTTTAATTAGTTTTCAATTGTAATGGACAAAAAAAATAGAATTTATTGATTTTTTTAAAGATGGTGACCAAAAAAGTTAAAAAAACATTTTTGTTTATTTTTTCGAAATTTAACAAAATAAACTGCGCTCCTTTTTCTGATTTCAAAAATATATAATATGTTGACATTTAGACCAGCCGTTATTGAAATATTTGCATTTTAATAACCGAAATATACAATAAGGATGTTGCCATTTTGTTAATGAATATAATTTTTAAAATGCAAATATTTCAACAACCGCTGGATTAAATGTCAACATATTATATATTTTTGAAATCAGAAAAAGGAGCCCTATCAATTAAAAACATTATATACAGAGTGTTTGATTTAAAAAAATAAACCATATGACAATAGTTTGACAAATGTATGACATATGTCATTTTTGACATCAGATTCTAATGGTTTAGAAAAAATTATTTAACTTTGCTAATTTAGACGTTACTGTTAGATCAATATTAACGGAGATAGCTATTAAGTAAAATATGTCAATTTATTCAAATCACCCTGCACGTGACGTATGTCAACTTTTTTGACATATTTAAAACATCTGTGTTTTGTTTAACGAGATGTCTTGTTTTTCTCAGTTTTTTTTGTTAAATTTCGAAAAAAAAAACAAAAATGTTTTTTTTTTACTTTTTCGGTCGCCATCTTTAAAAAATCAATAAATTCTATTTTTTTTGTACATTACAATTTAAAACTAATTAAGATTAATATAAAACTACATATCTTGGTAAAAAGATTTACTAAACCAAAAAAATACTGTTGTATTTATATTTTGACCGCCGCCATCTTGGATAATAATAGACATATGTCATTTATTATAAAATATTTACAATCGGCGACCCCCATTTAGTATAAATCAATATATTACACGGCAATACTAGTTGTGTCAAACAAGAACAAAAAAATTACTTTTTTATCTGAACTTCGGTCGCCATCTTAAAATGCTAAATGTCAAATTGTAACTTTTTATAAATTTTTACAAAATTTGGCTTACTACTGATAAAATCCGAAAAAAAAATTTGTAAAAATTTAATTTGATCTACTGGTTGTAAAGGTCTTTTTTATTTTTGACAAATTAAGCGCCATCTTTGTGTCAGCTGGAAAACTTTTCAACTCATTTAAGCAGGTTTAAAGAACTGGTCAGTAGCTTTAATATGAGGTATTAAAAATAAATATAGTACAAAAAATAAAGAAAATATCGAAGAAAAACGATTTTTTTAAATATAGCCGCCATTTTGTTTTGCAGTGACAGGTGTAAATTTTTTAAACATTTTTAAATTGAGTATATCCCACTTAAAGTAAATTTACCAAAATTAATTTAATTTCTCTTAATACAAGGAAATCATTTTTTTTCTTATCTTTGGCAGCCGCAGATTCTGGGGCCGGAAAATCGGGGATTCTCGAATGAAAATTTAGCTTTTGGTGTTAGGTACTACTATGCCAAATATAAAAAATATACCCTTTTTGCAGCTTTATTTTACAAATTTACTCTACTAGTAGGGGCAATGTTAACTTTTAGTTAACTTAAAGCTTTTCAAGGGATAATATGGTAATAAATTTCCCGGCATTAGGCTGCTTTTGTTTGTATTATTACTACTTATTTAAAAAATAATGTAAAATACAAGCGAAGACAAGTGACACAGAAAAGTCTGTAATGTTCGAAACGTGAAATTTCTTCGATAGTGTGCGAAATACGCAAAAAAATTGCTATTCTGGCAAAAGGTATCGGCAAACAAATTAACAAAACCTTAAAAAAATCCATAAATTATAATTAACAAAGTTGTAGCAACCTAAAATGTTAAGAAACGTAATTGTCCGAAACAAAATGTATCCGTCCGAAACACTAATTTTTAGCTGTTTTAGACATTATACAAGGTGTCCCAGAAGTAATGCTACATAGTAAAAGTTTAGATTCCTTGGATCAAAATATTAAGATTTAGCTACACTTGTCTTTGTTAAAAAGTTGATATTAACCGAGATACAGGGTGTTACACTTTATTTTTTTATTACGATTTTCTTTAATAACATTTTTACTAACTAATATTTTTGCAAACAATTTGGGGTACGGGGTTTCTTGGAATGAGCAATATGATTTCGGTAAAAAAATTGTTGTACATTGTACAGGGTGTTCTCTGGGTCACCACCCTGACACTACAAGCGGTGTAACTGTTTTGTGCCTGGGTGTATAGCAGTTTTTATTTAAAATATAATTGTTGAAACAAGGGTTTTTGAGATTTATAGTTTTTATTGCATCGTTACAAAATTTTTAATTTTTATTAGCGTCTTTACCGTCCAAAAACTTACCACATAAGATTAAAAACCTATATCCGCGCAAATAAATACCATGCAAGGTTTTTACCAACTACATACAAAGACCGCGCAACAAAAATACGGCGCAAATGAATACCGCGCAAAGTTTTTACCCTGCAGAAATAATAAACCGCGTACCCCAATACCACGCAAGTTTTTAACTGCGTAAAATAATAAACCGCGTAGCCCATTAACTCGCTAAAAATACCACGCGCAACCTATTAGCGCTAAAAATACCCCGCAAGGTTTTTACCGCGCAAGTACGAAAACGGCACATCAAAAATAGAGCGCAAAAACACAAACCGCGCAATCCATTACCGCGCGAAAAATACTTTATCAGGAAATTCTATGTCCAATAGGTAAACCAAAAAGGATTTCAAAATCAAGATCAGAATTATTGTATAGCTACCTAACTAAATAATTTAATGAAAAACGATATTGGATCTTAACTTTCTTCAATTTTCTTCACTATTTGTTGAAATTAAACTATTGTAGTCCTTATGTAATTGTCCGAAACCCCTGAGCTATGACATTTATTTATATTTTATAATGTTGTTATTTGTATATCAATACACATGTTTTGGTAATCAGATTCTAACGTCTGCTTCAAGTAGGTAAAAAATGCGTAAACGATGCAAATATTATTAATTTTCATTAACGTTTTTTGTCTTATACTTTCACATTTCTATTAAAAAATCGGCACTTTCAATTTGGTTAAAATAATAAGAATAAAACTTTAATTTAAACACTTGCGAATCTCTCAATCTCAACACATCCACAGGCCTTGTTTTTTCGCTGGTTTGGGTCCAACGAATAATTCATATTACAAATAATTCATATTCATTTTTAATTCATGTATAAACTATACACATAATATTTATTTCGTTATATCGCACCTCATTAGGAAAAATATTAAAGCTTATTAAACAAGCAGACACACCTGTTAGGCATATTAATGGAATAACGTCAATAAATGACAGTCAAATAAATAGGTAATCACCTTGTAATTACTTATAGCGAGCCAAGGGCGGATCTAATTTAAAACAAAAAACGATAAAATGTAGAAACACACGATTAATATAAATTCACACACAAGGTTTAAAAACAAACCAAAAAGCTTTTTTTAAATAATTAATTAAAATGAACTATTAAAACAAATTTGGTGGGCGATTGAGTAGGTATACTACCGATTTATACCTTGCCGTTCGATAAAGTTCGGCAACAATTCGGCTTTGCCGTTCGCACCCCCAAAAGAATAAAGACCTAACTCAAAATAAGCGACTTTTCAGGAAACACAAATAACTGATGAAAGGTTTTTTGTACCTTTTGTTTGTTTTTATATATAAATCTGGTTTCAAAGATGATTGAACAATTTTTTTGGGATGCTTGTTGAGAAATGTTTGTTCCAAGAAAATTGTTAACCATGTTTTGTCTACATTGAAAACAGGTAGGAGATTTTACACGAAAAAAAAAAGTTAGGCCTTTTAGTGACTAGAGTGACATAGTAAAGCACTTTCCGGTCACATAATCGAAAGTTTGCTTTCATTTTATTACTAATCAATAAGTAAACTCATTGCCCAAATTTTTGAGTTAGGTCTTTGTTGTTTTGGGGCTGCAAATTCATCTTTCGCCGTTAGTGATTCGCAGTCGGCCACGTACGTCATACTTAGTCATAACCAAAACGTCGTGTTTAATTTAATTTTGTTTCTAATATTGCTTTAGCTTAAATAAGTATTTTAACTTTTTTTTCAGCAATTTTTTTTTTCAGGCATGGAAAAAATTGGCAAAAATTCCGGTCAAAAGTAAATCAAATTATGTTGCAGCCGAAATCCGCAAAATCGTATGCTAATTCGATATCTCAAACGTCTCAGGAATTCGTTGAAAGGTAGGTAGAAAAAATTTTTAAGCGACTTTTTCGGGGATATATTTTCCGTTTTTGCCAAAACTCTTCGACACGTCAATGGCGGCAAAATGGTTGATATTATAACACGAAAACTATTAGTCTAACGGAAAAATATTATTTAACATTTTTGTAGGAAATTTTGTTGTCTTTAATTTTTGTACTAAACTTTTTTTTCTACAATTCACAGAAACCATGTTATTTAAAAAGAAACTCAATTTGGTGTGGAATGTCAAATTTATTCGTCACTGGTGGTCCAGCTAAGTTTAGTTGTGTTGGAAATTATCTCTGTAACGAACATCTAATATTTTTGGAATTTTTTAAAAACAAGGCCATTTTCCAACTGAAGTTACATAGATTTATTATTTATTAGTCAATTAAGACTCTGTTCTGCACTCGATTTTTGTTGTCTTTCCTGTAACTGTAAAAATTGTGGCGTGTGGGAAAGACGGTCCCTAGAATAGACTGATCTATGGATCTTTTATAATTTTTACGTCACTGGAAGTCCAGCTGATTTTAGTAAACAAAACTTAGATAGGATATCTCTTTAATGAACAATTAATAATTTTGGTATTTTTTGAAAACCAAGGCAATTTTCCAAGTGTTTTTTCGCATATCCTTATAAAATAATATTTTTTAGGCATATAGTCCTTATTTTTTTTAGTCACTTCATTTTTCTTTACACAAAACTTAAAATACAAGTCAAACTCAGCGTGATCGTTTAGTATCAAAAGTAAACCGAGGACATGGAAAGTAAACAATGGGTGTAGGTTTGCGGATTACTTTTGATGCTGAAACAAACACATTTTTTTCTTCGAATTTTAATTTTTCTAAAACGAAAAATGAAGCGGGCTAAAAAAAATAACGACTATACATCTCAAAAATATTATTTAATAAGGATATACGTAAAAACACTTGAAAAATTGCCTTGGTTTTCAAAAAATACCAAAAATATTAATTGTTCATTAAAGAGATATCCTATCTAAGTTTTGTTTACTAAAATCAGCTGGACTACCAGTAACGTAAAAATTATAAAAGATCCATAGATCAGTCTATTCTAGGGACCGTCTTTCCCCCACGCCACAATTTTTACAGCTACAGGAAAGACAACAAAAATCAAGTGCATAAAAGATTCTTAATTGACTAATAAATAATAAATCTATGTAACTTTAATCCATTTTTGCAACTAATTGCAGGCGATTGCTTAACGATAGAAAAAATTATTAGGTTTGGTTTAAATGTTGCAATATTGCAATCCTAAGGCATTTAGGTTTCTTCAAGGATACTTACCCAAGTGCAATTATTATTATAATAATAATTTTTTTACTTAAAGAATGCTTTATTCCAAAAGGTGCAATATAATCATCGGACGAACAGTGGCGTCGCTAAAATAATAACTTGAAACCAGTGATCGCTGCTACAGGAAGGGCAACCGGTGTCCTCCCAAAACTAGACAACAAACAGTATTTTTAATTGATTTACTGAAAAAAAGTTAAATCTTCCCTTACGACATGATTGTCTAGTTATTTTTATTATCTGTGGTTAATAGCAAGAGGTTCGGTTCGGTTCATATTCGGATATCCCCACAGAGCACAAAAATCACGTCAACATTAAATTAATGTGAACAAAAATAACAAAGTTTTTTTTTTACTTGAAAACAACCTCATACCATGTAATATTTATTTTGTTAAATCTACATGCTTAAAGATAACTTAAAAACTAGGAGAAATCAAGCTATAAAAATCCACTTTTTGCTGAAGTTTCTGGTGCTGTGTATACAGGGAGTTCGGCACATAAACCGCAAAAATTTTTTGGGATATTGTTGGGGTCCTTTGCTACATTTTCAACCTTGGAACTTGGGTCCTCAGAGTCACGGCTAAAGAGATATGAATTTTTAATTTTTTTTTTCTCAAATTACCCAAAATCCCACCTTTAAACCCTTGTAAGCTTTTTATTGATATCTGGAGAAGCACCATTTTTTTTTTCATAATTTTGTAATCTTATGCTACTTCAATTCATAGATTTGTTAAAATTTATATACCAAAGGGACATACAAGGTTTTTTATTGAAGAACATTAGTGATTTTGTGAAAGAAAATCAATTTCAAAATTAAAAAGTAAAAAAAGTATCGACACTTGAGAACTTCATTTTCTTTTAAAAACTTCTCTAGTTGATTACCTTTCTAAAGGTATGCTACACATTGATTAAAAAAAACAATTCTGCTTTAAAATACGGATATTCCGTGAGACGGGCAATAATCGTTCGGACTTGATAAGAAAAACAATTTGATGTTTGTGATCATTTCGAACAAAATTTATAAATAAAAAACATAATACATTATTGTTAAAAGTTTAACTTTTGTTTAACGATCATAAACATCAAATTGTTTTACTTACCAACTCCGACCGAGTCTCGCCCTTCTGACGGAATATCCGTATTTTAAAGCAGAAATGTTTTTTTTATGAATGTGTAGCATACCGTTAGAAAGGTAATAAACTAAAGAAGTTTTTAAAGGAAAATGAAGTTCTCAATTGTCGATACTTTTTTTGATTTTTAATTTTGAAATTGATTTTCTTTCACAAAATCACTAATGTTCTTCAACAAAGAACCTCGTATGTTCCTTTTTTACATCAATTTTAACAAATCTATTAATTAGTTGAAGACGCATAAGATTACAGAATTATTTTAAAAAAATGGTGCTTTGCCAGACATTAATAACAAGCTTACGAGGGTTTAAAGGTGGAATAATTTGAGAAAAAAATATTAAAAATTCATATCTTTTTAGCCGTGACTCTTAGGACCCAAGTTCCAAGGTTGAAAAGGTAGCAAATGACCCCAACAATATCCCAAAAAATTTTGACGGTTCATGTGCCGAGCACCCTGTATAACGTGTTTTTCACCCTCGTTATTTTCATGTAGCAAATTCACACTTGAAAAGTCCTCCACAACATGTTCTTAAACGCCACTAGATTAAGACTTCTAAAACCTAATAACTTTCTGCGTCTTTTTTGGTCATGTTTTTTTAATAACATTTTTTTAACTTAAAAGAGACGCGGAATAAAGTTATAAAAGTTCACTAAATTAAGACTACAACACTTCAAGACAATTTTAAAGATGGCGCTCAAGACATGATGACAAAATATATAAATATCTATCGATATACATTATGTTTTTTTTTAAAGCTAAACAAGATTTTTTAACAGTAAACACTTTCACAGCGTATAAATGTGTCTTTATCAGGTTAAATGACTGATGCGTCGTGATCGTAAAGTATCAGGGATCAGTTTCTTAACAGGTTTTTGGAGTTTAAAGGCCAAAGCACTGCCTGAGAGATTTCGTCAAAGTGAAAAATGCCGACAATAGGTGGCGCTACTGCTAGTAAAATCTCAAAATTATTCGGTGGAAAAGCCATGCAAGTCGCATTTTAAAATTCGTGTAGAAAAGGCGTGAATCTAATGCGATTTTAACGTTGATAAAAATCACCTGAAACTGACGTAAAAACAGTGCTGTTTTATTTTGATAATGGCGTTATTACAACGCAGTTTTTAACAACGTTATTTTTTATAACGTTAATGAATGACCTATTAAGCTTGTTTTTATATATGAAATAAACGTTTTTTTCTAGCAGCTTTTAAAATCAACGTTTTTTATTCTCACGCCTTTTTGACGTGTTAAACACGTGATTGTGCTATGTGGGTCGTTGCTTCGCCACTGTAAATTTATATTTTATATTCATAAGCTTTATAAAATACGTCGTAAAACGATATTGAAATGAATGATTTTGCAAATTAAAAAGCAAGAAAAAGAGATTGTATTTTGTTATTATGGCAAAAGACAAATTTTTGTTGGCAAGCATTTTATATTCTTATTGAGTTATGAGGGCCCCCAAAAAATTGCTTGCCCCGGGGCCCCTTGACTTCTAACTACGCACGGTGGTCAGCTTGTCGCTTCTGAACGATCTAAATTATTTTATGGTAGTAATTTTGACAAATTGATGCTGAAAGTTAGGAAATGTCAACTAGCTTTTAAAAAATGTGATTTTAATGTACTGTGCATTCTGGAGATGGTACAGCCGCCTCCAAAAATATGCCGCATATCGTTTTTTTCCTCATAAGCAAATAACTTAAAAATTTGATATTTTGAGACTGTGTGTACGTAATTAGCTTAAAGCTTTTTTAACCTAACATAATTCTTTTATAAAATTTAACTAAATTTATTAATCTTGCTAATCACTATCAAATTTTGCAAGGTTTTTTTACCATGCACTGATGTTCTTCATCGTAATCTTTATATTATTCACTATTTTCACATACATGTTCCAAACGGATTGATTTTTATCCTGTGACACCGGTGTCTTGTGCCACACGTTAAATAAATTACTTCGGCCAATCCCATGCGTCATAACGTTAAAACAATAAATCATAGTTAATACTCCGGCAAGAACCGACAGCTGAATGTACCACAAATACAACCCTTGATACATGATTGAAATAATAAAGTCACAAACGCAATTGATACGTAATGATACGGACTTTTTCAGTCCAATATATATATAATACATAGTTGAAAAATTAGAATAATTCAATACACAACTATCTAATTTTTTTAATAAGCAACTTGAGAGACTGCAAATGGTTTAATAGTAAAAATCTCGGTAAAAATTAAAGATACTAACTCAAATTATATACGTGAAGAAATCACCATATAACTTTGGTTTACCAACTGGAGCACTTTGGAAAATCGCCTTTCGGCGCGGAATAAGTGCGGATTATTATATCAAGCGGCCTATGACTTGTCGTAGTGACAAGTGACAACGAGTTAGTTGATCGATTTTCTGTATTGGGGTTTCCTAATAAGGTAATTGGGTACTTTTTTAAGATTTAGTGGTTATGATAGCAAATAGTTCGATATTGAGGTTTCGATCGTCTAATAGACAAGTGTGTTGCTTTGCTGCTCTCTTTAACCGTAGTAATCACTCAAATCTCAGATGTAGGACCAGTAGTTAGATATTTTTGGTTTAAATGTGTCTGCTGATAAATTTGTTTCTACATTAGTAAAACACACATTTTTATTAATTGTTAATTTCAGCAACGGTCTTAGCAAATCTTAACAATGAACACTCAACATCCTTTCACAACCAAACGAGCTGTGAAAAAAATATAATCTTTTGTTTTTAGGATTTCCGCTTTAAGGAACAACAATTTGGAAGTACCTGATACATTTTTAAATGAAATACACAAATGGTCCTTAGAATGTAAGTAAAATAATAGGGGAGACCGGGGCAGGTTGTCACACTTTGAGGTCTCAGTATAGCAATTACATTTATACAGGGTGTCCCATTTAAAACGTTCCACACGGGATTTCCCGAGAACTGCTAAAAATTTTAAAAAATGCCGACACGTCGACTTTTTCGCCATTTTGCGACATCTCTATCTATCAACCCTTAACGGGAGTACATCTTACCACTTAATTTTGAATAGGGAAAGTGAACCGAGTAATACCTTGTTGAAAAATTCTTTAGTCAGAACTAATTTTATTTTTTATATCAAACAACTAAGGTAAACGCACCTATTATCGACAGTCTAAGCCAAATTTCGATTTTAAAAAATCATAGATATTATTCTAAAAACTAAAATAACTTAAAAGAAAATCCTTAATATAGTATAATGAGTATATTTTCTGAATAAAGTATTGTTTTTATTTAATCTTTTACTCTCTTTTTATTTAAAATTTTTATTTTGAAAATTCCCGATTGTACCTATCACCGACAGTTCGATTTTTCTGATGTTCCGAACATCGACACACAAACGATTCAATTATCGACACACGTTATTTTTAAATGTATTTTTATTAAAAAAAACTAAAAATCACATTTTTAATGATTTTTATTCTTTAAAAGATAACTAAAGCTATTAAGTAATATAAATATTGTCTTTAAGTAATTTTTTAATACTTAGTAGGTAGATACACTAATATTAAACAGACCATCTAATAATAGAAACTAAAAGAAATTAATTGCTGAAACTTGATAATTCATCAACAGTAAATAATCCTCGTTTGTTTTTAGTTTCAGGTTCATTTATCTTTTTGAGAAGTTCTTCTTTTTTATATGAAAGAATATCTTTTTTTTCAGGCCATATCCAGTTAAGTCCTTTTCTCTCCATATGATCAATTTGGTATAAGGCACCGTTTGTATTAGATCCCAATTTAATTATTTTTCCTGGATACGGTTGTTCATTATATTCCACTATAACAAAATCACCAATAGCATAGTCATTTGTGTAAAGTTCTTTTGCTGCAGATTCTTCAGGCTTATTAATGGGTTCCTCATTTATTTTAGTTTCTTTTTCTGCAGACTGATTAGGCTTACTATGTTTTTCTTTTTCTTCAAAACTTCTTCTTTTTGTGCTTTCTTTCGTTTTCTTTCAACAAGTCTATTTTCTTTTTCTTTTTGTTCTCGAGCTTTTTTCTCTTCTTTTTCCTTATAATAATTTTGCCATTGCTTGGAAGTAGCCACAGCTGGTACCTTGTCTTTTTTTCGTTTCTTCTTTGTATCAGGTTTTGGAGATGGCCAAAATAGAGCTTTTTTAAATGGTGATGGGATATCAACATCTATATTAGATTTTAGTGGACTTTTATTATGGATTTTATTTGTAACTTCTTCTAATGTAATATTTGGTTGTATCTCATCATCATTCATCTTGGTTACTCCTGATTTTAATGTTACATTGGGTTGTATCTTTTCATCATTCTTCTTGGTTGCTCCTGATTCTAATGCAACATTGGGTTGTATCTCATCATCATTCATCTCGGTTGCTTCTGATTGTAAGGTAACATTGGGTTGTATCTTATCACCATTCGTCTCGGTTACTACTAATTCAAGATCTGCCTTAACATTGCTAGTTTCATGCACTTCTGCTGTTTTCAATGCGAGATTGTGGTCTAACTTAAAATTACCATCCTTGTACTTCTTAGGTACTTCGTGTACTATCCCAGTTACTTCTAACTCATTGATTTTTTTATTATTTGTAAATTCAATTTTTATTTCTGTTTGTTGTTTACCAGTACATTTTTCGTTTATTAGTTCTATAGTATCACATAGTTTAGTTTTAGTATTATCAGCTATATCACTTTTTGTAATCACAGATAAGGTACTATCTGGTTTCGTATTAAAATCTAATATAGTCTCTATTTCATCAGTCTCAGGTACAACATTTTTAGTTTGTTTAATACCGTGCACAAATAGTACGTCATCAATTACATTAATAACAGGTTTTTTTGATTGCACTTGTTGCAAGTTTTCTTGAGTATTTGATTCAACAGTCAGTATGATTGGTGTATCTAGGTCGAGATTGGTTGTATCGATTGTGCTGGTTATATCAAATTCAGATTCCCCTTCCCCCACGTCCTTTCCTTCAACTATATCTTCTTCAGTCTGTAAGGCATCGGCAATGATATTTTGATTTTCGTCATTTATCAAATCAGTTTCTGCAGTAACATGACATCGATTTTGCAATGATCTCCAAAAATTAAAGAGATTTTTATCTTCCAGTGGTCCCATCCACTTACTATCATTGGATGCTTTAAACGCAACCACCTTTTCAGGCATTTCGGACTCAAAATATTCAAGAAATTCCTGTAGATTAGGCAAATTTGATGTGTTGGGGCTTCTATTTATTTGTTTAGGTGGAAAACTTGTATTTTTAAAATACTTTTTATATTTTATGGCGTTTGGGTCAAAAGGGACAAGTCCACATGAACGGAAACCATTCTGAAGGATCTCTCTTTGGTTCGTCATTTCCTTTAAGGTTTTATCCAATATAACAGCAAAACTATCTCTTGTTACCTTTGCAAAATTGTTTTGCATTTTCCATTGCCTTATTACTTTTCGGTACAAAGCTTTAAACGGCCTAAAAAAGGCTACATCTAGAGGCTGTAGAATATGGGTTGCATTCGGATGGAGAGATATTACTATGATTTGATGATTTGCACAGAAATCGCTAAGCTCCATTGTTAAATGCGATTTATGCCCATCAAGGAACAGTATTATGGGAAAAGTTATGTTTTTGTCTTTTAACCAAGGGTAAAACACATTTGCAATGTACTCATAAAAACTTTCCCCAGTCATCCAGCCCGAATCGGATCGGCCAACACCCCAAGTATCTGGAATATTTTGCGATACTGATTTTGGAATTCTTTTAAAGCTGTACATTATCATAGGGGGTAAGACTTTTCCACTCGCTGTGCTCGTAATTGAGGTAGTTCGGTTCGGTTCTTTTTCGTCATTATTTGATAAACGAATATACAGCCTTTTCTCCCTTTTTGACAAGTACCTTATCTCCGTCAGGATTAAGGTACATAGCGGCCTCATCGCAGTTAAGAACTCGATCTGGGTCATCAAGAATATCCAGATAATTTTCTTCCACCAAATAATTGGGTACTTCGCTAAACCAGTTTCTTATTTTCTCTTCCGTAACCGAAGCTCGGGCTGACGTCAAATTTTGTGAAATACGCTCTGCGATTTGCGGGTGTCGTTTCATAAACCCATCATACCAGCGTCGTCCGGGCCTACCATCTTTAAAATTATTTGGTTTTTTTAGCTGACTCATCAACATTTGGACACTGTCTAACAGCTGCTCTTTGGATACTGGATAACCAACACTTGCTAAATGGAGCATCCATTTAACAAGTGAATTTTCTTCGTCTTTGTCGAGTACTGTTGTCACTCCTATTTGCCTCTCAATTGGCGATCTTCCGCTAATTTTGTCAATTATCGTTGTTCGTGGCACACCAAATACTTTATGGGCTCGGAACGGTGTCATACCCTGTTGCACTGCCTCGACAGCTTTGCACATTTGATCTTCGCTGTATTGTAGTCTCTTATTAGCCATGATTACTCTGAAAATAAAAAAACTTATTAGGTACTTAAAATGTAAAAAAATACATATTAAAATTAAAAAAAACACACAAACAAATTGATGTTTCTAATACCGACACAAAGTTGATCGTATTAGCGACATGCCAAGTTAAAAGTAAAATAACTTTTTATGTTGAAGAAAAATGTGGTGTCGATATTAGGTAACTATATTTCAAATAAAGTTAGTTTAAGATAAGGATACTAAATAAAGCAGTAGCATAAGAACTACATTTTATAAATGTATATTTAACAAACCCTACATATTTTCCTTAACCGACACATTTTTGTGTGTAATACCGACACTAACAATACACATATTATCGACACTCGAACATAATAATAAAATTTATTTAAAAAAAAAACGAAAATATTGGGTGTCGATATTAGGTCAACAATTAAATTAACCCTTTTTCAATAAAAAAAACACAACATTTTGTTAAAAAAGTTGGAAAAAACAATAGAGATTTTAAATCAACATAACCCATGCAAAAGCCCCTGTATCGACACTACTGTCGGTTTTTAGTGTGAGGGTTAAAATAGGTGTACATAATATCGACACATCGTTTTTTTGATAAAATATTGAAAAATAAAAGGTTTTGGCATTTTTTTAATTAAATTTGACCCTATTCTACAACTAAAAAAATATTTTCATCAATAAAATATAAAAAAAAACACGCAAATTAAAGGTTTAAAACTTACCTGTTTCTTAACACTCGAACAAACACATCCACTCACTTTAGCGACTACATGACGACTGTCAAGATTTCCCGCGTGATTTTTATATGTTAAAGTGGGGATAATTTTAATCCAGTGATGCCAGCTTGTCTCAAAAATATGAAACTTTTGTTTTCAATTTTTTTAAGATTGACGATGTCATATATATCTTATTTTTAAGGAAAATGTATCAAAAGTGACGATACTATGGACACTGTCGATAATAGGTGCGTTTACCTTAGTTTTCGATTTATTGCTTAAAAATTTATTAAATGAGCAATCTAAACTAACCGCATAATTTCACTTAGACCTGCATAACTGCATTATTATCGTTATAGGGACTACGTTATTTATAAAATCATCCCCTACCCTCCTCTTGCCTTTGACCATAGCCTTGGTGAAATCCCAATTTTTTTAAATTAAATTAATCCGTTATCAAACGTGAAATTTAGTATCCGTGAATTTAAAAAATCAAAAAAGTTTCGTGGCTCATCGGGTAAAAAGGAGTTTGTGTTTCTCGCGTATTTTTCCGTGGGTAGCTTGAAAGCTTAACCTCACGGGGGTCCAAGATCTAATGGACACCTAATAAGTGTTGACACTGTTTCGTTCATGAAAAATGAGAAAAATTATCTAAAAATCTTAGCTATGGGAGAAGCCCGGCCCCCAGGCCCCCCTTATATTATGCCTCTGGTCAAATTTGAATGCAAGAGGGGGAAAACGGGAAGATTTCATGAATAACTTAGTCCTTATAACGATAATAATGCATTTGTGCAGGTCTAAGAGAAATTATGCGATTAGTTCAGAGTGCTCATTTAATAAATTCCTAATCAAATAACACAAAAACTAGTCGTTCGATATGAAAAATAAAATCAGTCGTGTATTTTCCATTAATAAAGGCGGCACTATTAATTCCTGCACTTATAATACACAAAGGCCTAATTTTTGAAAGATGATAACTATTCTTATAATGCAAAACTGTCAGAATATTGCCCGGCTCTAAAACTGCCTGGCTTTATTGCAATAAGTCCCTATTGACTTTGCACATTTTAGCCTTAGCAAAAATAGCCCTGGACGTTCGATTAGGCTGTTTAGATGAAAATCCCGAAAAGGACACTCAACGCTTGATAGACGCAATAAACACTTTTTTTTTAAATGTGCCGATTTTGGAATTGAAAATTCCTTTTTGGAGAATTTTCAGTACACCAACTTTTAGAGAATATATTGGTGCTCTGGATACTATAAAAGAGTAAGTTTTGGTATACACCTACACCACACCTACTATTTCTTATATTTTAGTTTGGTTTGATTTAGCTTAGCTTTCAAACAAGTTTTCATGGCTAATCGGATAAAAGGAATTTCCGCTGATTGACGCTCACGTCTGAAGGTGGGTAAAAACGCTAATCAGCGTTGATCTGGCCTGAAATAAAAAAGTACTGTCGTAGTTCACGGATGGTTTCTTTTTCTTTGCAATCGATCTTTTCATCGATCGATTCACAGTTTATACTCACCTGCTCTTGTTCTTGTTTCTCTCGTATCTCGGTAGATGGCGTTTCTTGCGAAGGTTTTCTTACTATAGACGTAGGATGATAGACATAACGATCTGAATAACTTTGCAAGGGTGTCACATTGACCAAGCAGTGTTCTGAGGAGTCCCATAAGGACGAAACAGTTAACTGTCAACACTTATTATGTGTCCATTAGATCTTGGACCCGCGTGAGGTTAAGCTTTCTACGAAAAAATATAAGAGAAACAAAAACTTCTTTTTACCGGATTAGCCACGAAAAATTGTTTGATTTTAAAATTCATAGGTACTGAAATTTACATCTGTTAGTATTATTTGGCTTCTTTCTTTCTTTCTTTTAAAATTAACTCATCTTCTCTTTTAATGTTTTGCTTTTATTATGAATTTTTTTGTTTGTTTTCTCGTAAATGACAAAAACAAAATCGTCCAAAATCATACATGAAAATGGGATAATAGTCCAATGGCAAAAACGGAATTCATAATAACCGGAGATTATACAAAAACGTCATTTATCATAACAAGACAAGAGCAAAATCGAAGTATAAAGTCTTTTATCAAAGCCGGACAAAATCAAACAGGACAAAATCATAAAAAGGGGCCGGGCCCAGCATGAGCAACTCTCTCCTTTCTTTTCATGTATACTAGTTCCGTCTCTCTTCCGCTCATACAAATCGGTCTCATGGAAGTTTAATATAATATAATCATAACAAAAACATTTCATGTAAAAAAAGGCAAGTACGCGAAAATGGCATTCCGTAAAAAGAATTGAGATAAAAGTAAAGCCAAGTTCTCCAAGACAAATTTCAAAATGAAAGGTTCTTACTAGTCTGGAAATATTTTTTTAAACTTTGCTATTACAGCCAAACTTCTTTATGTTCAATTTAGCACTGTGCCTAAGAGTCATTTACAGCCGTAATAGCCAAGTTTAGAAAAATGTTTCCAAACTAGTAAGAACCTTTCATTTTGAAATTTGTATTGGAGAACTTGGCTTTACTTTTATCTGAATTCTTTTTACGGAATGCCATTTTCGCGTACTTGGCCTTTTTTTACATGAAATGTTTTTGTTATGATTTCACTTTTTTTTTAAAGGAATTGGATAATACTTAATTTTTAAAGTAGTAAAATATGCGGAATATTGTTCAAAACTTTTGCAATGTCTTACTTAAATTTTTGAGGTTTTTTAATTTTCTTCCATGGTTTCATCGTAGTTCCTATTAGCTTTCCAAAGCTCAGCTCTCTAGCATTTCTGAAAGTGCACAATTTTACTTTTACATAACTTTACATGTATAGGGGAGGAGAGTAAATGAAAATATTGGACTTATAAATTTTTTCCCATGGTTTTATCATAATTTCTATTAGCATCCCAATGCTCAGCTCTCTAACGTTTCTGGAAGTGGGCAATGTTAGTTTTATATAAATACATTTATAGGAGAGGGAAATAAATTAAAATTGTCGTGTTTTTAAATTTTGTCCTATAGTTTTATCATAGTTCTTATCAGTCTTCCAATGCTCAGCTCTCTAGCGTTTCTGGAAGTGGGTAATGTTACTTTTACATAACTTTACATTTATAGGGGAGGAGAGTAAATGAAAATATTGGACTTTTTAAATTTTTTCCCTTGGTTTTATCATAATTTCTATCAGCATTCCAATGCTCAGCTCTCTAGCGTTTCTGGAAGCGTGCAATGTTAGTTTTATATAAATTTAAATTTATAGGAGAGGAAAATAAATTAAAATGTTGGTGTTTTTAATTTTTTTTATATAGTTTTATCATATTGTCTTTCAGTCTTAAAAAGTTCAGCTCTCTAGCGTTTCTGGAAGTGGGCAGTGTTACTTTTACATAACTTTACATTTATAGGGGAAGGAAGTAAATTAGAATTTTTAGGTGTTTTAATTTTTTTCTATAACTTTATCATAGTTACCATCGTCTACCGTCTTCCAAAGCTCAGCTCTCTAGCATGTCTGGAAGTAAGCAATGTTACTTTTACTTAATTTTACATTTATAGGGGAGGGAAGTAAATTAGAATTTTGGGGTGTTTTAATTTTTTCCTATAGTTTTATCATAGTTCCTATCAGTCTACCGAAGCTCAATTTTCTAGCATTTCTGGAAGTGGGCAATGCTACTTTAACATAACTTTAAATGTATAGGGGAAGGGAGTAAATTAAAATTTTGGGGTTTTTTGATTTTTCCCAGGGGTTTGGTCATAATTTCTATCAGTCTACCAAATTTCAGCTTTGATACATGAGTCAGTCAGTGAGTAAGTGGCAATTTCGACGTTTTTTGAAATTTCGTAACTACTTTACTACTTTATGGAATTCCATGAAACTTGGAGGGGTTGTTAACTCCATGGAGACTATGCAAAGTGTGAGATTCGTAGCTCATTCCGAAGTAGAGTTTTAGGTAGGTCAAATATCGGCTGAAATGTTTCCAGAAAAGATGGTTACGGCGCGCGAACTTGGCGAGGCACTGCCGTGCCCTCAGATATTGTTGTTTTTTTTAATCTTTACATGATTTACTTCACAATTTTTAGCATATGTTTGACCTTCGTAAACAAAGCTTTATCAGAACTTAAAACAGAGAGTGACAGCAATGACCAGCAAATGTCAGTTTTGCAAAAAGTATTGAATAAGGAGGGCAGCAAAATCGCTTCAATTCTTGCTTTAGATATGTTTCTAGTGGGAGTAGATACGGTAAGAAATTTTAAAATTACTCAATTTTTTGGTGATTTAATATAATTAACTTTAATTATATGATTAACAAAAAAATGCTAAAGCTGGATTCATCAGTGGCGTATATAGAAAAAAGTTTCGGGGGGGGGGGGGGGGAGACAGTTGCGAGGGGGGGGGGGGCGAGACCTCATGAGGCCGTATTTTATGCTATTTTATCTTTATATTCATGAAATATGTGGAAACAATCTAAAAAAATCTTAGCTTCGGGGGAGGCCTTATATTCGCCACTGGGATTCATAGTTCTGTAAAGTAAGGTAAGAAATAAAAATACTGCTTATATTTAATTCTTATTGTCAAATATGAAGATCAGCATGTTTGAAGGATAGATTATTTTTCCTTGTATCTTACTTCTTATGTGTTAATGCTTATTTTACAGAACTATAAGTTCACCTTTATATATTTTGTCAACAAAAAACAACAAGTTCAGTTGAGTGATTAAGTACTGGCTTAGTCAATATAATTCGTATATAAAGTAGAATAAATAGCGCATCTCACACTGTTTTTAAAATTACATAAAAATTATAAACTTACATTATAATCAAAATAATTTTGCCTTATTTAAAAAAACTCATTATTAATGCGGTCCGTTAAGCGGCTTAATATTCCAAAAATTTCTTAATTGAAGTAAAATTTTTACGTGCTCTACCGTCGATGATTACAAACAATAATAATTATGATGTGAAGTAACTTTTAAAAAATTTCACAATCTTTTGCTAAAATTATATAAAATTAACTTTTTAAGTGTATTGTTGTATCTACCTGCCTTGTAAAATTATTATAAACAAAAGTTGTTTATTACTTCTAATTGGATGAAGATATATAATTCATAAATTGTCTTTTAATTGCCGTATTTTTGAATGAAGAAGCTAAATCTTATAGTACAGGCGCTAGAGGTAGTTGGGTATACAAAATATGAGGACCGCAGTTTGACAATGGGTACTAGCGGAAAATAAGTCATAGATTAACGATCCGGATAATGCCGGACCAATTGCTGGTCCAATTTTTTCAGTGTCGTCCGTAGTAGTAGTAGTTGTAGGGATACCATTTTTGGTCTGACGACTAGGCACACGGCGCGCCTTTTTCGCAAACCACGATATGTCCGTACACCATATGCCAAACTGATGCACGTGCCCCTTAAGGGGCCTACAGACACGCGAACATTTCCAGAGATTAGTACGCGCGTACAAGTTTGCGCATACTAATCTCTTCGTGTGTAGACAATATCCGCCTAAAATATCTCTCGAAGATTAGTTCGCGCGCACAATGTACGCGAGCAAATCTCTCGGTGTCTAGGCAAAACGCATTGATAATATCGTGTTTATGTTTAGAACGTTTAATTTTGTCTTCGTGTGTGTAGGCAATTCCACCAAACGTACATGTATGCAGAGATTAGTTCGCGTAATAATCTCAAGAAATGCTCGCGTGTCTGTAGGCCCCTTTAGGATGGAAGTTTTCTTTCGCTAAGAGGACTTAATTTTGCCTGACACCTCTTTGTCGAGGGCAGGGATCTCTATACTGCGTAGCAAGTATACACAGTTGACTTACGCTTTTACACCCTTTCCGAAAGGTGGTCCTGCTACATGTTAGACTTGCTAGTCCAATTTTTTTTATTTTCTTCCTTCCTGCACCGGATAAACTTTTTAAAATAGTGTCAAGCTACATTTCTAATCGTGTTTGCGGGCCGACGCGAACGCCAGCACGGGAGTCGTCACGGGCTAGGCCATTTCTAATCGTGTTGCGTGCCAGCGTGCGTGCTGTGGTTAGCACATGCGTAATTGATGTGTTTATAGCTCCTTTTTATTTCTACAAGTGGCTGAGTGGGCTCTGCATGCTGCTTTATATATCGTAATTGAAACATCGAGAATGTTTATGAAAATTCCAGACATAACCACATGTTTCGGGAATGCATATTTCTTTTGGCCGCCCAAGTGCACCTTTAATATATGTTCATCTTTCTTTTATTCGTACTAATATAGGAGACAGATATAGCCAAAAAGATCTCGATCGAGATTATTTCCGATACAGATCATTTAGGTGATGGAACTGCGCAAGTCTGGTACACCGCACGGGCGCCAGCACGGGCCGCAGTTTGCAGCTTGCCAGCACGAAGGACCGTGCGGGCACGGTGGTCGCCATTAGAAATGGTTACATTGATTCCCATATGTCTAGCACGCGTTTCGGATTGCAACTCTGCCAGCGAACACGATTAGAAATACACCTTAAGTGGACCACGACCACTTTATTCATTTAAAATAAATTTTCAGACTTCAAATGCTGTCGCCTCCATCCTCTATCAAATGGCTATTCACCCGGACAAGCAACAAATTTTACACGAAGAAATTAGTCGAGTTTTGGGAAACAAAAGTACAATAACTCAAGAAGTTTTGGATCAAATGGTATACTTGAAAGCTTGCATTAGAGAAACTCTGAGGTTTGTTGCAAAAGTCAAATTTTTTATTTGGTTAATTAATTGATATTCTATAGTTTCTTATTCTTTAAATTATTACGTGTGAATTTAGTAAATAAAACGAGTAGACCACTGTTTATTCATTAATGGCATAGGTGATTAACGCTCTTAGGCCTAACAAACAAATAAATAAGCCGGTTGGCGGTCTTTGATCTCGGTGAAATCAATGATGGCTGGCCATTGGAAGTCAATCTCAGGGCCGGACTGAAGTTTTTGCGAAAAAATATTTTTACTGCAGAAACAATAAAAACCTTAAAATTTGTACTGCTCTAAAAAACTTATATGTTGTCCTCTGTAGGGGACTACAGAAGAAATAATGTGTTCTATTGAATGAGAGAGGGGAATCACAAAAAGAGGTCTTCTTCTTCGTCCAGAATACGTTAGCCTGTTGTCGTTTCCAGCATACACCCAAACATTAAAAGAAAAAAAAATATTGCTTTTTGTGTTTTATAGGGATAACATTTATTAAGTTTCAAAAGGAGTAAAATTGTGAATTTTAAATATAAGAAGTTTGACATTGTAGAGTAATTTCTTAATTTACTGGAATCAGAAATTATTTATTTTATTTGTTTTTTCGAAAAATTGAAAGTTTAAGGGGATACAGGGTGACCACGGATCACCTTTTGCTGGGTGGTTCGTTGTCTTACCATTAATAGTAATATATTATTAATTTATAAAGAGATAGAAAATAATCGGATAATAATGTCTGAGTTGAGGCAGTAAAACAAATACATTTGTTACTTTTTTTTGTTATAAGAAAAGGTATTTGATTGGTGGTACGTTCCGAAATCATAGTTTGTGTCGGGGTCCCGTACGTCTTAAGTATATCTGTACTGGGAAAGGGCCTCTAATAATAACTGCTAAAAGCATGCCGGTATGTTGGATTTCAAATAAATGCAAGCGTATGGCTTGGATAAATTCAGGCTACTGATAATGGATGCCGCACTTTTAGCGCCATCTGTTTTCCAAGCTTTCAATTTGTTTAAAAAAAATGCTATCTAAGCAGCTACATCAACGCAAGATAATGGCTTTGTCTTCCAAAAGTTCCAAAATCCAAAGAACCTTCTTAAATATAAATCAAAAATAAAAATTAAGCCCAATTTTGACAACGTCAAATCACCGCATTGACAAATTGTCAACGTCATTTGAAAGCAGTCCCTTTCAAATTTTATTAAATATAGTAGTTAACTCCAAACCATAAGTTTGGGTTCAATTGAATCCAATATGGCGTAGGGCTTGTAGCAGTCATTTTCCATTAAAGGCTTTAATGCGCTTTAGCAGTACATATATATTTAAGACATACGTAGTCGGGTGCACTTTTCAGGCTGCTACGTGCAGCGCCTTATTATGGAGACTTTTCTGGCTTTTAGAATGTACCCTGTTGTCATAGGCAACGGCAGACAAACTACAGTTGAATGCATCCTGGGAGGATATCATATTCCAAAGGGGGTAAGCAAACTATCCGGGCAAAGCGGATACCTTAATATTTTTATCCAAAACATATATGACTAATAAACTATCAAATAACACACTGTGAATTATAAATCATAAATCACTAGTGAGTTATGGTTTATAACTCTCAAATAATACACTAGCAGTGGCGGCTGCTACAGGGCAACGGGACAGTGCCCTCCCAAAACTAGACAACAACCAGTATTTTTAATTGATTTATTTTAAAAAAATTAAATCTTTCCTTACGACATGTTTAGTTCTTTTTTTTTTAGTCTGTGGTTAACTGGGTAAACTTTTTAGCATTAATAATTACAAGCGGGCAGCACCGCGCGGGACAAGATTTCAATTTCACCCGTTTTTCAGCAGTGTATGGGTGGCTGTTCCCGTGCGGGGGCGGGAGGGATGTTTGTTTTTGTTAACGTCGGCCATATTCATCGTGCCATGTTGCCGGTTCTATCCTTAGTAAAGACGTATGAGTTTGTTTTGATTTGGGATACGTCAGGGTCAGTAGTTAAAAGCCTTGCCGGTAGCGTGTCCATTGTTTTTGTTTTCGTTTGTTTTCAAAATGGAAATAAATACCGTCGATTATATAATTAACTCTGAAAATTTAAATACATTGATATACGAACTTCGATTACAAATAAAATCTTTAGGGCCCCATAGACCGGACCTAAAAATCCTAAAATATCATCAAAATTTTAGTGCAAGTAATAAAAAATTATACGATGCTGAAAACTGGTTATGCTGTTGTAAAAAATGAAACGCTTTTTTTTGCTTAATTTTTTTTGTTTTGAACAATCCACGAAGTGATCCGGCGTGGGTAGCAAAGGGAATGTGTGATATCAAGCACTTATCAAGTTAAAGACACAAAGTAAGTGCTACTTATTTAAATAACCACATAGAATTTTCTATGCTGGGCAAGATATAGGTGCCAATTGAATAGTGCCTATGGGCAAAACATTACCGAACATAATGAAAATGTGTCAAAAAATAGACATATACTTAGTAGGTTAATAGACTGCTTAAAAAATTCTGTGAGATTTTTGAGGTTGCTCTACGGGACCATGATGAGTCTGGAACTGGTGCTAATCCGAGCACTTTGCACATTTAAAAGAAGGGCGAATGGACTTTATCTATAAACAAATAAACTAAAAACTACACCAAGTAGCTGCTTGTTTGTAAAATGGTAAAATAAAATTGTTTAGGTAAGTTTTTTATCTCCTTTTCCATATAATAAATTTCTGCCCCCCAATTTATAACGTCACCAGCCGCCACTGCACAATAGTGAGTTGTTTGTTGAATAAAACATTGTATGTCACTCGTGTCTTAAGTCACATAATATAACATTAAGCACTATAGTACTCTAAATAACTATTATTGGTTTTGCAGCTATTTGTCAAACATTTTATTAAATCTATAGTTTCTACAAGTTTATATTATTATTTATCTTTAATTTTTATTAGGGTCGGTCCCTAGAAATAAAAACATAAAATATAAAAGTATATGTTTGCCCAGAATACCGGGCAAAATGAATACTACAGTTGGCGAAATCGCTATTATAAAAAAATTAGAAAATATATTTATTTTTATGGCAGAGGAAGTAAAAATATTTGCACCAAATACATGAAAACTAAACTAGGGTGACCATATTGTTCAGCGCAAAGAAGGTCAGGGACAAACGCGGTACGGAAAAGTGGCACTTACTTTCAAAACTAAAATGAGTTCGGAAAAGTGACACTTTCCGCACGCTCTTAGAAAAACTACCATTTTAGGTTCAAATGATATTCCAACACTTCGTCATAAGCAACAAGGAAGAATTTTTTACCAAATCCAATGAGTTCTTGCCCGAAAGATGGCTAAAAACGTGTCCAATGTCCAAAGAACACCACTCTTTTGCCTCTTTACCGTTTGGTTTTGGTAAAAGGATGTGCTTGGGAAAGCGATTTGCTGAACTAGAAATTCAAACTCTAATTGCCAAGGTACGCTGTTTTAAATGCTATCCAAAGGGTCTTAGAATTAAGTTAATAGTGCAGGCGCTAGAGGTAGTTGAGAACCGCAGTTTGACAATGGATTCTAGCTGAGAATAGGTCACAGAATAACGATCTAAATGTTGCCAAGCTAAGTTTGGTCTAATTTTTTTTATCTCCCCTCCTCTTATAGTCGTGTTCAAATTTCTGAAAATTTAAGTTGACGTCCTAAAGCAAGAATGACAGAGAAATGAATCAAAAATGTGTAGAGTCTAACCTAAAAATAAAATTATATTGGTTTTTTAAATTTTAGCTGCAAAAACCTCCAAAAACCACCCAGACCCCCAAAATCTGAGATTTTTAGGTTTTCTTCAAATTTTCTCAAAAACTAAGCTTCTTAGGGAAAAATATGTAATTACATTTATTATTGACAATAAAATTAATTGGAGTGGGATAAGACGAATTACAAACTCTCCAGCGGCGTCCATTTATTGAGGTAATGTACAAAAATTTAAAAAGGAAATCCCATTTTCTTAAAAACAAGCTTTCTGTCAAAAATTGTGCCATATAGTCGCCTGTAGACAACAAAATTTCCTTTTAAATAATGTATAACAGAGAAAGATCAGTTTTATTTACAATAATGTAGGAGCGTGCGTAAATTACATCAATTTTGAAAAATCAGTAAACTTACCAATTTTTTTGTTTGTTTATTATTTTGTTATTATCCTATTTTCTCAAAAACTAAGCTTTTTGGGAAAAAATGTATTTTACACTTTATTGTAGAAAATAAAATTCTCCTTTTAACAATGTACAAGTCAGTGCGGTCAGACTAATATCAAACTTTCCAAACTGTGGTCCTCATATTTTGCATAGTCAACTACCTCCAGCGCCTGCACTATAACGCCTATATGCCAAGAAAGATTAGGTACAAACAATGTTGCATAATCAAAGGTTTTACGTAAATTATTTCCCACTTTTCAGGAAAAAAAACACAATCTTACACGACAAACGCAAAACGCCGCAAAATATAAATAAACAACAAACATGGCGTCCATCCACACAGCAGGTGTATGTGTACGTGCCAAAATACAAGCATGCCAGTATTTATGCTCTGTATTTTTTGGATATTAATGAATTGGATATGGCTTAAGTTAAAGCGACAAATCCAAACGGTCGGCTGTCGCATCCTTTTTAACCATTGACATTTCGTTTTCCGGTTTAGAACTGTCGAAACCCAAAAACAACAAAGAAATAGAAAAAAAAACTCTTTTTATCCCTCAAAGAATTGTAGCCTGAGCAATTTTTCGCCTCGGGACAGGGTGCCACTTTTATCCCTTGTTATACAGGGTGTTTTCTAATTGAATGTCAATATTTATGGGGGTGATTTTTGGGCCCATTTTAAGAAAAAAACTTCATATGAACATATGTCCTAAACGTCTTACCTTTTGAGAAACAGGGTGGTAAAGTTTTCAAAATTAAATCATTTATTATTAATATCTACAATACCACATCAGGTATTTTAATGAAATTTGTCATACATGTACTATGAATCAAGAGGCATTTTTTAGTGTATCACTTTTTTTTAATTTCCATCAGTGGCGTTCGTACGTAAGTAGACCTGCCTATTTTGGCAGACCTTGATGGCACGCCACTGATTTCTCCTAAAATAAAAATTATTTTTGAAATCCCCAATCATTTCTAACCAAAGTTGATTACTCGATTTTTTTCAATCCGATGTTGGTTTTCGCTTAAAAAAATAAAAACCGTTTCTCTGCATGATCATAACAATATCGTTAATCATCATGCAGAGACACGTAGATTTTATTTTTTTAGAATGAACCTCGTGCGTCGGACTAAAAAAATTCAAGAGATCAAATTTGCTCATAATTGAATACAGATTTAAAAAGTACACTTCACTTGGTATCATTAACGTATTAATACGTTAATGCTTGGTATTGTAGATATTAATAATAAATTATTTATTTTTGAAATTTTTACCACCCTGTATCTCAAAAGGTAAGACGTTTAGGACATATATTCATATGAAGTTTTTTCTTAAGGGGGCAAACGTCGCCTGAAAACTTACCATCTGACAACACTGATATCCCATTTTTTGGCCAAATCTTTTTTCTAATAGAACTAGAAAACGAGAAAGCGGCACGCGTCGAAACTTTGAGGGGTACATGTTTAAAGCATTTTTCGCAACTGTATCTTGGCAGTTTTTTGCTAATTTATCTTATTCAAAAGATAAAAAAATATTTATGGCTAAATCCCAACCACACTTCAAAACAAAGTTTGGAAAATCTATGATCTTGCGTCACCTTGTATAAACTACAGCGAACTGTAACAATAATTTCTCGTTTTTCCTATGTTTTAGGTAAATACAAACAAAAACAAAAAATCTAACAAGATATGTTTGACAATTTTGACAAAATCTTTTATATAAACAAGATAAATCAAGGCCAACACAAAAATAGAGGCCACGACCCTGAAAAAATCAGCTGTTCTACCGGGGCTGAATTTTACATTGGGGCTTATGGGAGGTCAGACGTTTTTTTATGATATTTTCAAAATGGCACTACAGATTTCCGCAAAATTTCAGTCAAATATTCTCAGACACCATCCCGATATTCCACCAAAGGTTTGTAAGGAAGCAACATGATTAAAAGGTTAAAATCTTCAAGATTTACCATTCCTTACTTTGAATTCAAATTACCCGCCATGTACCACATGCCAACTGTTATATTTGACATGTATTTGACTTTGTCATATGTGATTGTCACATTCGCGTCTGCTTTAAACTTAATTTTAGTGTGAGCTAATGAAGCGGCTATGAAAAATTAGGGCTTACTATACATTTAAACAAAATTGTTCTGCCAGAATAAAGTAAAAACAATCTCAAAAACGGATTTATTTAAGAAACAATCAAATATCCATGAACCGTCATTCCAACTTCAATATTTTAAAGACAATCAGCTGTGTCGTAACGTGACCATCAAAAAAAAATCAGCCCCGGATGTGACGTCAACAAAGTGGAGGATCGTGGCCCGTCCATTTTGATAGCCCTGGATAAATATATATTTTTTCATTTTCTAAGCGAGATCTATTAGGATTTTTAAAAGCGGAGTAAAGTCGATATCGGAGCGAAAAAGTATACTTCATTATGTTGCTACTAGGGGGCATCACTTATTCACCAGAATTAAAATCACGTGATTCTAATGAATGCAGAACACTAGGATAATTCGGTAAAAAAAATTTCGGTGTAAGGTAATTAGCTGATCAAGGTCACATGACCCGTGTTTTAGTATTGGCTTAGAATATATTGAACTAGCCATTTTGTAATAGCATTGTAAGATTTGAATATTTCTTAGATATAAAATTGAGATGTTGATCCAAAAATGGTATATTCTTCGATGAATCTGAATGATATATAATAATAATAATAATGATAATAAAGGTAATTCCCACATTGAATATAAACTCCCAGCTACTTGTTATATGGGACATATACTATTGTCGATTCAGTTTATTTTGCATCAACATTTAAAAAAGTTTGGTTTCTACTTCTTGGATATTCGTTGAGCAACTGCAAGCTTACCATAACTTAGGGGCCATAGTGCCAGGGGATAAAGGAGGTTATTTCCGAGAAAAAAGTTTATATAACATGGGGGTAAACACATCTGTTTTTAAGATATAGGCTTTTTTCAGTTGTAGAAGTGGAGGGAAAAAGGGTTTTAAAAGCTAATTGTGATTCAAAAATGTGGTATTCTTTTTTTTATTAAACTACAAGTTGAGGAGATACAGGCTGTCAAAATAACCACCAAAAATGTATAAAAAATAATAATTAAAAAAATAATAAATTTTGCTTACTTATTCTTTAAAAAAATATCAATAATATTTCATTGTTATGTCTCGCTGGAGACTTGTTTCTATTTTAAAAAATATAAAAAAAAAATTGA